>JAQPPZ010003256.1:0-1228976 GCA_028583015.1 Wollemia nobilis
TCTTTTCCATATCCCTCTTGTAGGTGAGTCCTTGAATTTTATCCCTGTTCGGTCGAAGGGAAAGGGTTGTTATGGTCAAAAAGGTTGGTTTTTAGCAATGGGAGATAATCTCCCAATGTATATGTTGTGTTAGGATTGGCATATGGATCTAATGCCAACCCATCCTTATTGCCTATCCTTAGGCCTTGCATGTTCTCTACCAAGATGTCTAGGGGTAAGGGGTGGTTGAACCGTACTCCTAACTTGTCATACGACATTTGATATCTCAGTTGGCAAAGAACATGCACTCCTTGCTCATACCTGCCCAACCCATATCCATGCCAATTGCATTGGCCAAGATATCTCAATGCAAATTTTGGGTTGGAAAAATAGTTGACATCCTCTGCAAAGGGCTCTTCATCTTTGTCTTCTTGCATACAAGTTTCAACACCATTATCCAGGCCCCCATAAACAAAGTTTGTATGATTGGGTGGGTAGCCTAAAGGAACCACAGAGCCAATGGGGAGTCGAGACCTCCCCATGTCTTGCATGGACTCAAGTGTGGGTGTTGCTACAATTTTCCTAACTAGATACTCCCCCAGGCCCGTGTTAGCCATCTCAAAAGTGACCATTTGTGATTGAGGGGGAGCGAATGGGAGTCCTTCCTGAGTCCACTCCATTTGGGGTGAACTAGGCATCTCAACTTCCATTCAACTAGGCATATCTTCTATAGATATGGTTGAGACTAGGGGTGGTTCCTCTTCTAGGGGTTTCTTTCCCTTGTCCTTTGGTGTGGCCCCCATAGGTGGCATCATTGTGGAAAGGCCAAATGAGGAATATGGACCCGGATGGGGATTCGATGGACTCGACAATGGGGATGCCTGCAGAATCAAACCTTGGTTAGATGGATTCGATTGAAAATCCAAATGTGTTGATGGGAGGGTCAATTGCGACATGAATTGCATCGTATTGCAGTACTTGAAGGGCTCTAAGTATGTCGGGACTACATGCACCTATCCTTCAAATGTATACTTTAGACACTGATGAGCTATTGAAGGGACACACTTCATATCCCTGATCCAAGGCCAGCCCAACAAGATATTATAAGCCATCTCACCTTCTAAGATGTGGCACAATGTATGAATAGTATTTTGTCCCACTTGGATGTGTAGGACAATTGTACCAACCATCGAGCATATTGCATCATTGAAAGCTCAAAGAGTATAGGTGGAGGCCACGATGTGAGATGCTGGCAACTTAAGATGTTTCAATGCTGTTGTTGTGATGATATTACTAGATGAGCCAGTGTCCACCAACACCCTTTTATACGGAATCTCGTTGACCCGCACAATGACATGTAGGGGTGGATCCGCCACATCACCAGTCACTGATTTCAATTCATCTTCTCTAAAGGTGCTGACTAGTTTTGTACATTATTTTACATGTCCCACAAAGTTGTTGAAAGAATTTTCTTCATGGGGCTGCAGCTCGATGGCTTTTAAAATCTCCATTAGAGCCTCCCGATGGGGTGTTGATTATTGAATGATGGCCACTAGTCTAGGTGATGAGCACCAGAAATGCTCATATTTTGTACATATTTCTTTGATCAATATGTGGCTGTATAATAAGGATTGTGTACTTTTATGAATGATTATATAGATATTTGATATAATTATGTGTGTTATCTAATTTGTGTGCTTTTAGTATGTTTTGTGGAATTGTAGTTGATTTAGTTAGATTTGGAACGGTCGAGGTCTTTTGATGGACCTAGCACTTTATTTCATCGAGGGTCAATGTAGAGAACATAGGCACCTCCCTGCAATCGAAAGGCACCAAGGGAACAAGCACCTCCCTGCAATCGAAAGGCACCAAACCAAATACGAGTGCCTCCCTATAGTCGGAAGGCGCCAACTAAATACGAGTGCCTCCTCGTAGTCGGAAGGTGCCAACTGAATGTGAGTGCCTCCCTATAGTTAGAAGGTGCCAACTGAATGCAAGCGCCTCACTGCAATCGGAAGGCACCAACCAAAGACAAGCGCCTCCCTGCAACCGGAAGGCGCCAACCAAAGACAAGCGCCTCCCCACAATCGAAAGGTGCCAACCAAAGACAAGTGCCTTTCGATAGTCGAAAGGTGCCAATAGAAGGCAAGCGCCTCCCCATAGTTGAAAGGCGCTAATAGAAGGCAAGCACCTCTCCACAGCCAGAAGGTGCTAATAGGAGGCAAGCACCTCCCTACAACTGGAAGGCACCATTGATTCTTTGCCTGTTGACCAGAGTTGAACGATGTGGATGGCAGTGGCTAGTGTAGTTCTAGCTCTGCATCATGCAGAGCTAAATTGGAGATAGCACCAACGTATCCAAACATCTTACCGATGCCAGGAAAAGCATGAACCAAAATGAACATGCCACCTTCAGAATAGAATGCCAGACGTCGATTGCATTCGCAAAACTATTCTAATTTAGTCTGGGAAGAATCGACTGTTGTAACCACTTCTGTAACAGAAGTTCTATGGGTGTGTTATATAAACACACGTAGATCATTCTAAGAATATATAGAAATAATTAATAAAGATCCATTTTGAATTATAGAAGATAGATTGTAATACGTTGATAGATATATTCCAATTCCAGAAGTTCTAAAGCACGTGTTCGATCGGGAAGAAGCTGCTGGAGCCTGGGCCCACTCCAAGCCAGTATTTCTTCCCCATTTCTTTGTTGTTTATTTATTTTAATTAGTTTATTGCTTTCATAGGAACGTTCATTAGTTTACTAGTTCCAGTAATTGCAGTAGGTTTATTTTCAAAAATATGTACATGATTTATTTTTGTAGATTTAATTATGTTCTTCTTACGTAATTTATTGAGGAGTGTGGGAATGATTGACAACCATCTCAAGAACACCCCCCAATGTAGGATTAGTAGATTCACCTCCAGTGGTATTGTAGTAACCTAATTCTGACTCTTCACAAGTTTACGAAGCTCCCTGGGTTGATAATTAAATGCATGGGCATGTGACAAAAATAGGAAACCATTCACCTTGTTTGGCCCACAACATTTTGGTGCCATTGTCGGGGAAGTGTCTTAATTAGATTACTTACAATACCCTAAAACCTTCCATCTAACCTTGTATGAGTTCTTTGAGAAGAAGAGGACCTGACGGTTGCTTTATAAGAACTAATCCATCAGGACCTGAGTCAGCCGAGCATTTTGGATTTGAGTTAGACTCACCCGACCTACCAAAATTCCATTGGAGTGAGGAAACGCACTTTGTGCAAAGCGCTGCCTCATCCCATCAATAGGGGGACAAACTAATCATCATAAATCCCCTATTTAATAGGACTCCTCTAGAGGAAGCCCTGTTGTGGAAGGCTATGGAGGATCAGACGATCTCGCCAAACAACCTTAGAGCATTGACTCAAAAATTTTTAAATGATCGGAAGGCCATAAACGCTGCATTAGAAACCACATTTCTTGAAAAAATGGATAACGATGAAGTCTCATCTGGCTTTAGTTTCCCAATAGAGGAGGGAGTAGGAGATACCAAAATGAAAAACATATCCCCTGCTCACCTCCCATCCTTTAGAGGACACCCAACTGAGGACCCTGACCTATTTTTATTCAAGTTTGATGTTTTGTGCAGGTCTATGGATTACAAATCAAACGCACAAAAGTTGAAATTATTTCCTTCTACATTAGATGATGTAGCTCTGCGATGGTTCATCGGTCTGGGAGACAAACACATCACCACCTGGGACCAGATGAAGACGCTCTTTCTAGAGCAATATCAAGATTTCAGGAGAGCAAGAGACTCCATGGAGGAGGTCCTGAGCATGACACAAAGAGAAGATGAGTCTCTCAAGGAGTATTGGGAGAGATTCAACTTTAATCTTCAACGGTCCCCTCACTCGAAGCTATCTGATAAGTCCCTCAAAAGTATCTTCTTGAAGGGACTTACCAATGAGTCACTGGAGGCTCTCAACATGATCTCTGGAGGTGATGTCTATCAACATGCTATGGACGACATCCAAAAATTATGTCGGAACTACTCGAGAAGGCAAGGAAAAATCACTGCCAAGACCATGAAGGCGACTGCTTTAGTCACCAAGACAAAAATAGGCAACATGTTGGAGGATTTGAAGAGCGAAATGCTCTCATCTCTAGCACTGCATATGGATACGCTGCTGTTAGAAAAGAAGAAACAAGAAAATGACGCAGCATTAGCCTATTTCTTCCCAAAATGCAGAGGAAGGCACACAAAGAATGCATGCCCAAAAAATAAGGTCAGAGTATGCGTAGTTTGCAAGTTGAATCATAAAACTCGATTGTGCCCACAACTGCCCAGTAACCAGGAAGTGGCTAAGAGCACGGAGGCCTACTTTATAGGCAATAGGAAGAGTTGGCCACAGCCCCCCATGGGGAATATACCAACCAAAATGCCATCATATGGGGGAGGGTCATACATGCACCAAGGACCCCCTCAACCACCTAATATGGGGTGGTGGGGACCGTCACCCTGGATGAACGCACCCCCAGTAGCATTCCCAAATCAGCAGCCATGGATGCCATATCCATATCTTGGGTAGCAATGGAGAGGCCACAATGCGTGGAACTAGACTCCACAGAATGCAGCTCCTGCTCACATCCAATAGAACTTACCAGCATTACCAGTAGCGAGACCTATGCAGCTACTAGCACAACCGATAGCAAACCCGAACAACAGAGTAAATCAACCGATATACAACGTAGAAGGTGAGATGTATCATATGTACAATATTCAACTTAGATCAGGTAGGCAACTAGGAGTAGAGACACCACCTCTTGTAGAAGAGGAGGAAGAAATGGTAGAGACACCTCCACTGGTAGAAGAGGAGGCAAAAATAGAGGAGACACCTCTGGTAGAAGAGGGAAAAGCACTTGAGAGAGTAGAGGCTCCATTTCCTAGCCGGTTGTAGGAACAAAGAAAAACAACATAGCCAAAATTCGACATCTTGTTGAGCTTGAAGAATCTCACGATGACAATCCCATTATTTCAAGCAATTCAAGATGTCCCCATTTACACCAAGGTAATTAGAGAAATGTGTCTAAGGATACCGGGATGAAAAGCTACCTAGACTATCAACGTCATGGGTAAATTGGTAGATCTAATGATGGGTAGAACACGTCATCCAAAGTATGTAGATCCAGGAAGCCCAATGTTGACCATAAAAATTGGAGGACATTCCCTATCCAACACATTGGTTGACCTCGGGGCAACCATCAACGTGATGCCTCAAGAGACCATGCAGAGGCTGCGGCTCACGAACCTAAAGCCAACCACGATAGTGCTACAGTTAGTCGATCGATCAACCATGTCACCGAAAGGGATGCTAGAAGATGTGATTGTAATAGTCAGTGCATGGGAATATCTAGCCAATTTTTTAGTTTTGCAAACCAAGACCAGGTTGGGCGGTTACCCGCTCATTTTGGGGAGGCCATGGCTAGCAACAACTGATGCTTACATCAGCTTTCGAGATGGGCTAATGACCATCTCCAACGGGAAAAACATCAAAAGGTTGACCATTTCACCACCAGCTCAGTCTATGGACTCGGTAGAAGAACCCAAGATCACCGAGCATGGAACTACAGAGTTGTCCATAATCCAGCTAGTGATGACCTTGGAGGAGGTGGCAAAAGAGGATGAGGATGGTGCTATCATGGAGTTTCTCCATGGAGAATCATCCACCCCCACACCTGGATCACCGTTGACTAGCACCCAAGATCAGCACATCCGAAAAATACACATTGGGCCAGGGAGGACATTAAACGTCAACAATAGGTTGATGCCCACACAACTAGAGAAATTGGAAGAGCTTCTGGTAAAACACCAACAAGCATTTGCATGGGACTACGCAGATATGCATGGACATCAACCCAAAAATATGCACCCATCGGATTTATTTAGATGACCAGGAAACTCCTAGTCGACAGCCATAGAGAAGGATGAACCCAACAATGAAAGACATTGTCAGAGAAGAACTACACAAACTTTTGGCTGCCGAATTCATATATCCGATTTTTGATAGTGAATGGGTATCACCATTAGTGGTGGTCCCAAAAAAGAATGGGAAATGGTAGATCTACATGGACTATCGGGTATTGAACAAGGCGAATAAGAAAGACCACTTCCCGCTACCGTTCATCGATCAGGTCTTGGACACACTCTCACGAAGAAAATACTTCTCCTTTCTGGATGGTTTCAGTGGTTACAACCAGATCCAGATAGGGGAAGAAGATCAAGATAAAACAATGTTCACCTATCCATGGGGAATGTTTTCCTATAAGGTATTGCCTTTTGGACTATGCAATGCATCGACCACCTTTCAAAGGGTGGTGCTTAGCATATTCTCTGATATGATAGGAGATGGGGTGGAAGTATACATGGACGACTTCACCGCCTATGGAGAAACCTTCGAGGAGGCAATGACAAATCTGGAAAGAGTGCTCGATAGGAGCAAGGAAAATCATTTGTCCCTAAGTAATGAAAAATGTTTTATGATGATGCAGGAAGGCATCATGTTGGGACACCACCTCTCTGCAGAAGGAATAAAATTAGACAAGAGGAAGATCGAGGTCATCAGAGACCTACCTAGCCCCAGAATGCAGAAGGAGGTAAGAAGTTTCCTTGGATCAGCTGGGTACTACCGATGATTTATCGTCGAATTTAGTAAGATTGCCAAACCACTGCACACCCTACTTTCTAAGGACGTAGAGTTCAATTGGATGGGAGATTGTGAAGAAGCATTCCAATTGCTAAAAGAAAAATTGATATCTGCACCGGTCTTGAGAGGACCAAATTGGGCCATACCGTTCCATATTTACTGCGATGCATCTAACGGTGCGATCGAAGCAGTCCTCGGCCAGAAAGACGACAAAGAATTCTATGCCATCTATTATGTCAATAAAAACTTTGTGGGAGTAGAGCTCAACTATACAGTGATAGAAAAAGAATTCCTCGCAATTGTCCATGCAATAAACAAATTCCATCACTATATAACGGGATACAAGGTCTTCGTCCATACGGACCACGTGGCTATCAGGTATCTGATGAGCAAGCCGGCCATTGGTGGCAAAATTATTAGATGGTTGTTGCTATTGTAGGAATTTGACATCACTATAGTCGATAAACTAAGCAAGGACAATGTCGTGGTGGATTTTCTATCCAGATTGATACCAGCAGATCATCAAGTAGTGGAAGATCAATTTTTGGACGAACATCTATTCACTATTAGTGAACAAACTCCATGGTATGTAGACATAGCCAATTACTTGGCCATCGAAAGGACCTCACCTGCTCTCTCCTACAGAGAAAAGCAGACGATCATAGAGAAGAGCACATCATTCCTTTGGATGGATGGTCTCCTATTTAAAATAGGACGAGACCAAATTATAAGAAGATGCGTAGCATAATAAGAGTTTTTTAGAAGTGCTCAAGGCATGTCATGATGAGCCATGCGGAGGACACTTTGCAAGGAAACAACTGCCTACAAAATCCTGTAGGCTGGGTATTTTTGGCCCACTTTGTTCAAGGACATGACTGCATATACCAGCAAGTGTGACGAGTGCCAGAGGATGGGTAGACCAACCCACTGAGATGAAATGCCCCTGTAGCCCCAGGTACACCTAGAACCTTTTGATAAATGGGGGATGGACTTCATGGGACCATTTAATCACCTTCGATGGGAAGGAGGTTTATTCTAGTCTGCATGGATTACGTCACCAAATGGGTGGAAGTGCAAGCATTAAGGGACTCAAAGGAAAGAATGGTCATTGATTTCTTATTTGCCCATATTTTCACATGATTTGGGGTTCCTCAAGAGATAACAACAGACCAAGGGCCCCAATTCACCTCCAAATTGATTGAGGAGCTGATGGAGCAATATAGAGTTTGGCACAATAAAACCACGCCCTACCATCCGCAGGCAAACAGGCAAGTAGAAGTGACAAACAGGGAGATAGAAAATATCCTGACCAAAACCGTGCAACAACACAAGAAATATTGGGCCACATGGTTGCCAGAGGTAGTTTGGGCATACAACACCACGTGGAAATCCACCATAGGATGCACACCTTTCCAACTGGTCTATGGAAAAAATGCGATGATGCCCATCGAGTTTGAAATCAAAACTCTGAGGATGGCTTCAGAATTAAATTTGAGCTTAGATGAAGCTCAAAAAAAGAGGATTCACCAGCTAGATCAGCTGGACGAAATCCGACTGGATGCTTTGCAGAGGACAAAGATTATATAGAAGCAGAGAAAGAAGTGGCATGATAACCACATCAAGCTGAAGAAGTTCTAGGTAGGGGAATGGGTACTTTTGTATGATTCCTGGTTCCAAGAAAGGAAGGGCAAACTTATGTAAAGGTGGATGGGGTCGTATGAGGTGGCAAATCTCATTAGGAACAAGGCGGTGCACGTTAAGACAATTGAATACAGTAACACCATGTTCACAGTTAATGGCCACCGACTACGCTCCTATAATACGTCCGAAACGTTACAGGTGGAATCCGTAGTAGGCATGGGGGAGACCCCATCTTGCTAAATCTGGACCGAACTCTCACAGGTGAAATGGTGGGCATGAAAGTGCTCACCCAAATTTTTTTAGTTAGTTAATATAGTTTTTTTTAATGTGTGTTTTTTTGTAGGGACGACACCCGCATGCAAGTTGTAGGCATCCTAATCCAAGGCCTAACAAGAACGAAACGCATCTAACTACCTTTATTTTCCTTTTTTTTTGGTTTCTTTTTGCAGGTGGAGGACCTGACAACATGAGGGATAGGTATCTGGAGAACTAGGCCTGATTCGGCTCAGCATTCCGACACCGGCTCGTAGGTAGAATCTAGGCAGCGTGAAAAACTGGGAAAGGTTTGATCACCCTTTTTCCAGTCAAATCACCATCTAGAAGAAGGCACCTTACTGCATCCAGAAGGCATCAAGTCTAGAAGAGGGTGCCTTACTACACCCAAAAGGTGCCCATCCAGAAGAAGGTGCCTTACTACACCCATAAGGTGCCCATCCATAAGAAGGTGCCTTACTACACCCAGAAGGCGCCCAGTCTAGAAGAAGGTGCCTTACTGCACCCAAGAGGCGCCCATCCAGAAGAAGGTGCCTTAAAACAGTCAGAAGGCGCCCATCCAGAAGAAGGTGCCTTATTGTAGTCAGAAGGCACCCATCCAGAAGAAGGCGCCTTACTGCAGTTAGAAGGCGCCTTACTACACCCGAAAGGCGCCCATCTAAAAAAAAAAAAAAGATAAATATATATATGTAGGTGCCTTCCGTGGCAGGAAGGCACCAAGTCAAAAAAAAAAACCAGCTGAATACGCCTTCCAACATCAGGAAGGCGCATTCATCCAACCGAATACGCCTTCCAACATCAAGAAGGCACATTTGTCAAGACGAGCATCTTCCAACATTAGGAAGGCATGAACCAGAAGGAGGTGCCCCCCCACATAAGGAAGGCGTATGCAGACAAAAGTGCCTCCCACCAATCAAAGGCACCTCATAGCTTCGAAAGGCGCATTCATTCGAAGAAGGGCACCATCCACATGGGGAAGGTACCAAAGAATGCCTCCTGCATGCAACATTTACATCTACCGGATGCCTCGGGTGGAACAAAGCATCGCACGAATAAGCAACATCAAATGACCATACCCCTCCCTCATGTCACAAGTCAACAAATCAACGGCTACCATGAAAATTGGAATGCCAAATCAAGTATGTGCATACTAAATCAAATTTTTTATATAATTATTTATAAATACGCAGTACCAAAAAATATAGCTGTCATAGAGATCGTACCCCCCATAGCCAAAAACGTGTGCCAATGATAGGGCACCTTCCATAACTGCTAGGGTTAGGTGTCTTTTCTATAAGAAGATGCCTTCCTGAAGAAGTAAGGACAAAAAAAATACAGCAGCAAAAGGTGCCATGGGAGGAAGGTCCAAGAACCACGCGATCAAGAAGAATGAACCCAGTGACACTGATGGGATCAGAGGGTCTGTGAAGACCCAATTCGAAGCCGAGGGGTGGCTCGAATACTACACCCTGGTCAGTCAAGGCCAAGACATAGATGCAGCTAGAGAATTTGCCACCTCTTTGAGGGGTGATGTAGCCCAAGTACGAGGGATGGAAATTCCAATCATCGCTAAGTTCATCTCACAGGCGATTGGATTGCCTCTCACAAGGGAATGTACATACAAGGGCGAAGCGTTAAAACTATACGTCAAAATACTACTATCGGGAGAAAATGTGTAGATAGACAGGGAGGGGTTACTCAAAAATAGTCTCCCCATGAATATGCGGAAGATGTTCGAGCAGATTGCTCGATTCTTCACATGCACAGGGAAGTATACCCATCTGCACCTTAATCATGTGCACTTCCTCAATCACCTAGTGCATGGGAGGAAATTAAATATACCTTTCTACCTAGCGAGTGCTCTGAAAGATGAAGCGGCTCGGTACCAGAAAGGGGCACCGTCCGCCTTAGCCCACCATGGGCTGATATCGGCATTGGTCCGCCATGTAGAAGCACAAGGACAGAACCACGATGTAGAGGGAGATGGCAGCCAAATAGAGCAACACAATGCGGTTGCCGAATTAGGGCAAGGTGAAGCATCCCTTGTAGAGGAGATAACAAACATTGGGCAATTGGCATTGCCCTATTTTCTAGGAGGAGCAGAGAAGTCATTAGTGCCCAAAAACATAGAGGGTAGAGGGCATTCCCTAGTGCCCGAGTATGAGGGGGAAGGAGCGCCACTTGCTGGTGGTGAGGATGAACTAGTTCCTAGGAGGAAACGTCTGCAGTGATTCTTCTCGATAGAGGAAGGACATAGTGACATAGAGATAGACATTGCCGCCCAAACCCTCTGAGAAATAACGAACTAGAGCCCATGGAATGAAGGAACTTCTAGGAGTAATGACTAGATCGATGCGGCCTTGGAGGAGGTGCTCGACTGGCAAACCGATTGCTGGATGGCACAACAAATTTTGGAGGATTTCCAGAACCAGCATAAAAGGGAATTGGAGGAAAGGGATAGACAAATCGCTTAGCCCGAGCAACTGGTCCAGCAGTTGCAAGAGGAAAATCAAATGCTCCAGGATAGAGGAACAGCAAGATAGGAGGCGTCCACTCAGACTGATTGGGCAGAAGAAGTGCCGACGAACTCTCCCACATCCATCAAACGAGTATTCTATTTTGGGGGAGATTCGATTGGACGCCCAACAAAGCAGCCCAGAGGCAGGGGAGGATTCCTCTATTTTTAGGGGTGAAAATGAAAGAAGTCCTACGATGCCCCCTGTCATTGTCCTGAGTGACACAAAGTAGGACAAAGGTCTCCAGTAGTAGATAAGACCAGAGGATACGGAGGACCTCCCCAAGCCTGAAGAAGGAGAAGCGCCTGAGGGGTCGACACTAGGTAGACATGAGAACGAAGGATCACCCCCAGAGATAGTAGCACAGCTGATCCTTCGGAGTAAAGAGAAGTCGCCAAAGGAGAAAGAAGAGACCCCGGTATGAGTCGCCACATTTTCTATAGATTCCAAGGCAAAGAGGCCCAAGACGGCTCGACAGAAGGTGAAAGTGACCTTCATCGAGTCAGAGGAGGACAAATGGGACATGCAGCTATTCTTCAAAAGGTAAAAATATTTCGAGTAGCTATGCAACGAAATGAAAGCAGCCAAGGAGGCCAGGAAGGCATCCTCGAGGGTAAAAGGAGATTCTCATCTACATCAATCTGGTAGAAGACAACCAGTTTTGAGACATCTATGGTTCATCCCGAGGGTGGCCTTCCATGATGAGGAGGTACTTGGAACGGTGGGGAGTATATGGCCCACAATTGGAGGCCGTTACAATTGCAAAGGAGAATGCAGGGCTTACCCCTGAAGCGGCCGGATTATACAAGGCCCAAGTAGTGCCTTCTAGATGGGATAACTTAGATATCCCTCTAGCAGATGTCAGACCTCCAGACGTCGATGTCTGGCAAGCTGCAAAAGCTGCATTTCAATCAACAGGAACCACGCTAGCTAGACCACCAACAAGAAGGGGAAAATTGATAGCCATAGTTTCCCATAGGCAAAGGTGAACCACACCTTCAAATGCCGGCACAAAAAGACAGACTCGAGCCACAGGGGTAGCCGAATCCTCCAAGAGATGGCAATGATGAAAAGTCAGAGGGCTACCTATAGTTTGGATGCCACGAGGGTGTAGCATATGTTAGGCATGGGGGGATGATAATAAGGATTGCATACTTTTATGAATGATTATATAGATATTTTATATAATTATGCGTGTTATCTAATTTGTGTGCTTTTAGTATGTTTTATGGAATTGCAGTTGATTTAGTTAGATTTGGAACGGTCGAGGTCTTTTGATGGACCTAGCAATTTATTTCATCGAGGGTCAATGAAGAGAACATAGGCGCCTCCCTACAACCGGAAGGCACCAAGGGAACAAGCGCATCCCTACAATTAGAAGGCGCCAAACCAAAGATGAGCGCCTCCTTGCAGTAGGAAGGCACCAACTGAATACAAGCGCCTCCCCGTAGTCGAAAGGCGCAAATTGAATATGAGCGCCTCCCTACAGTTGAAAGGCGCCAATTGAATGCAAGCGCCTCCCTACAACCAGAAGGCGCCAACCAAATACAAGCGCCTCCCTACAACCGGAAGGCGCCAACCAAAGACAAGCGCCTCCCTACAACCGAAAGGCGCCAACCAAAGACAAGCACCTCCCTACAACCAGAATGTGCCAATAGAAGGCAAGCACCTCCCCACAGCCGAAAGGCGCTAATAGAAGGCAAGTGCCTCTCCACAGCCAAAAGGTACTAATAGGAGGCAAGCACCTCCTTACAACCAAAAGGTGCCACTGATTATTTGCCCGTTGACCAGAGTTGAACGACGAGGACGGCATCGGCTGGTGCAGTTCTAGCTCTACGTCATGTAGAGCTAAATTGGAGATAGCACCAACGTATCCAAACGTCTTATCGATGCCAGCAAAGCACGAACCAAAACGAACATGCCGCCTTCAGAACAGAATGTCAGACGTCGATTGCATTCGCCAGACTATTCTAATTTAGTCTGGGAAGAATCGACTATTGTAACCACTTCTGTAATAGAAGTTCTATGGGTGTGTTATATAAACACACGCAAATCGTTCTGAAAATATATAGAAATAATTAATAAAGATCCATTTTGAATTACAAAAGATAGATTGTAATACGTTGATAAATATATTCCAGTTCCAGAAGTTCTAAAACACGTATTCGATCGGGAAGAAGCTGTTGGAGCCTGGGCCCACTCCAAGCCAGTATTTCTTCCCAATTTCTTTGTTGTTTATTTATTTCAATACAATACAAAAGTATCATTTTTTTTTCAATTAATAGTATTTTAAATAAATATTTTATTGGATATAGAACGATGGTTTTCAAACGGAAATAAATAAACTATAGACACAAAAGTCAGAGCTTAATAAAAAAATCACAACCACTCAAATTAAATTATCGTTTTACAACGGCTTCAATTACAATATCATTTTAAGAATATTTAAGGGTAAACAAACAAACCTGTAAACATAATCAAGCGCTTCTTTGATTTCGCTTCCAAAATGTCGATCGATGCCAAGGCGTTCTAAGTTATCGATTAGCGAAAGGCGTTCGAAAAGATCATGTGGAGGTAAACCCATATCTGGAGTTGCTATTGCCGTGAACATGCCTTTGATCTCCCTCATTAGCTTTTCAGCATGTTTTCCATTGGAAGGAGCCTGCGGACCAACCAACAAAACACAACGTTCACTTCTTTTCATGGTAAACAATGTATCAAACTGTTACATATAACCAAGGATAAAAATATTAAAAGATAATGAAAATAAAATAAATCACATTATAGCTGCTTGCCTGGTATGGCTTTCTTAGAGACTGTATGAAATTGTCGTCCCACAAATTGGGGTGATGATTGGCTTCACGCCGTTTCACATCTTGAGTGCTAATGGACGCCATCCTCGTATTCATATTCATATTCATATTTGGTCGGACGTACTGCAAAATCTGGCCGTCGCAGTGCATTATTGGAAAATCGAAGTCCTCCAGCAGACTTTCGGAATGAATGTGGCTTTTCTGAATTTTTCAAGAACGTGCCCGAAGCCAAAGGAACCACAGAAATAAGAGCCATTTTCAGGGCTTTTATGTGGCAAGAATATTTCTAAAAATGATAATACGTACTCTGTCGTGACTTGTGACTGAAATCCATCCTTTGTGTCCTTATATAGAAAAGTGGGGGAGTTATGCGGCCAGAATTCTTCCAAATAAACGCGCGAGACGATTGATTGACAATAGGGGAGGGGAGTTGGAATTTCGTGTCACCTTGTATCTATTAAAAAGGGTAATATATTAAACATTAGTTTAAAATTATAAAAATTTATTAGGTTGTTTTTGTTTAGATTCTTTATCTTATTAACTTTATTTAATAAATTAAAAAAATTTCGACCATTCGGTTAACTTTATTTTTAAATAATAAATTAAATATTATAAAAAATTAAAGCAATAAAAAATCAATTTTATTTTTACTAATAAATTAAATATTATAAAAAATCTTTAAACGGTTGCTGAGCGGCCACGCACACTCACGCCTGCACGAAGTTGGCTTTGAGAATGTTGAATCCGCAGCAATAGACGACTTTTTAGGAAGCCTAGTCATTGTCATGTCTACCATGCTACACCAACGTTAAGGTACATTTACTTTCAGGGATTACTAAAAAAAAATGTTATACTTAATAATCCAAGTTCCAACGTTTAAAGTACGTTTACTTACAAATGTTATAGTTTATATATCTTGTTTTGGTAAGATTGGATGTTAGATTTTTTAAGTGTTATTTTATAAAGATATATATATTTTATTTGCTAAAATTAGACTTTTGACATTTTATAAAGATATACATGTTCTGAATTGTCTGAAGCCAAAGGGGCCAGGAAAATAAGAGCCATTTTCAGGGCTTTTATGTGGCAAGAATATTTCAAAAAATAAAAAATATCTTTTGTGTCTTTATATAGAAAGGGGAAAGGGGAGTTATGGGGCCAAAATTCTTCCATGTAAACATCCCTAACGATTGATGAATCAACACCTAATTGCTTATTAAAAGCGGACAGAATTCTTCGATACGATCGATGAATCAACACCTTATTGCTTATTAAAAGCGGACAGAATTCTTCGATACGATCGATGAATCAACACCTAATTGTTTATTAAAATGGGTAAAAATAAAGTAATTATCAAAAACATGAGTGAAATTATAGAAATTTATGGTTTAAATTAGGAAATTATTGTTCTCCTTTTAAAGACGTGGGCTTGGCGTTAAGATATACTATATTTCAACTAAGGGAGATAGTCATGCATATGTTTCCATATGCTTCCATTGAGGTAGATATTTCAAGAAGGATATATTTTTTTGGTTGGTAATAGGGATTTTAAAAGGTTTACGAATTTTAAATCTAGTAATAAGATATTAAAAAAAGTAAATACAAGAGATTGTCACGTTCAAAAGTCAGCTTAAGGTTTAGTATAAGAAAAACTGGTACTCAAAACAACTAGGGGTGCTTAGAAAACTAGAGAACTAAGAATCTTGCCTAACATTGGATTAAACCTACAACAACATCTAGCTTGACAAACAATTAAACAAAAAACAAACAAAAATCATTTGCTAAAAGCCTTTCTCAGTGAGGTCTTGGGAGACCTATCCACCTTTTTTTTACCTCCACAGAAAGAATTTTTTTTTCAAGCCACACTCCTCAACACATTTGTTCCAACTCTCCACAATTGAAACATAAACATTAAAAAATTATAGTTCGATAATTATATATGTATATTATTTTGGTATTTTTGGTAAGATTAGACTTTACATTTCCTTTTTTAGAATGCTATTTTATAAATATTTATATGTTTTGTTCCTTAATAATAGATTTTAGATCTTTTATAGAATGTTATTTTATAAAGACATACATGTCATGGTAAGATTAGTTGTTAGATTCCTTTGGAAAATTAATTTTATAAAGATATTGAAATATATCTATAACAATTTAATATTAATTTTATAATGTTTTTTTAATCTCTACTAATAATTTAAACCCACACAAAAATTTATTAATTTTTTATTAACTTAAAATTATATAATTAATTAATAATTATTTTTTTAATATAAAAAAATGAAAATGATTCCTTCCACCCTTGTCCTTATTATAGGTGAAGATTTTTGCTTCAACAACACATTGTTTATATTATCTTTAATTTGGTAGGCAAAGACTTTGCGTTGTTCAATGTGTTTTTTATTTTCTTGTGTTTTATAGGCAAAAAAAAAAAAAAAAATTCAATTATTTACAAGCTTTTATAGTTCATTTAATTTAAAATATTATGACTTTTGTTGTTTGAAGACTTTTCATTATGCACATTTTGGTTTATTGACCTTGTTTACAAGTGAATACTTTATATTGGTTTTGTAATAGATAATTTTTATTGTTTTTATTTTAATAATTAAAGGCTTTGTATTATTTACATTTTTTTTTTTTTGTTATTTAGTATATATTTTTAATGTTATTTATATATTAAAACATAATTTAATAAGGAGAATTTTTTAAATTTAAAAATAGTATGAGATGACATTATCAATTTGAATCCAAGACCTATTGTAGATAATGAGATAGTATATGGTTACAAATTATAAGGAATTAGAGCTCTAGAAGGAAAATTTAGGGTGTCAACTAGGTAGACAAAGTATTTTATTATTATTACAAAATTAAAGATAAGATTTCTACCTTGGGAGGGCCTCACGGGGATGTCATTTTTTAGATAAACATAGTTCATTTGCAGATTTATTGAAGAAAAATCCTCTAGGAAATACTGGAGAAGCATAAGAAAATGTAGTAAAATGCTCTTTACAACTACTAGAAAAATATCAGCATCTCAAAGAGTCAATGGATGCTTTCCATAATCAAAACCATAGCCAAATATTGTTATTGAGCAGAGGATAGTAGAAGAAACAATTTTATATAGAGTAATTCGTGATTTGATCTATAAACTCATGGGTGTTCATCCAACCTTGAATTTTTGTGTTCATGGGTTTGGAAAAATTAGGAGCCTCTTATTGATTGTTCTTTGTGGTTTATTAGTAATGAATATTTTATTGTTATTTTTTCCTCACTTGTTGACACAAATAGGGATTTCAAATTAGAAAAGAGGGATCATGATCTGGTAGGATTATTTATTCAACCCTAGAGAGTGGAATTTGATCCTTGAATTGAACCCACTATTATCCTAGTTTGGATCTATTTGTATGTATTTCTAATAGATTTTTAGAGTGAGCAAGCATTGGAAATCATCAATAATTTTCTTGAAAGATATTTGGATGTTTCTAGAGACACAATGGAAGGAAACATAGCCATTTATATTAGATTATGCCTAGAAATGGATCTTAACTAACCTTTGCCAATAGAGGTGGAACTCAAAATTTTAAAGCTATCTTGGATTTATCAACTAAATTATGAGGTATTTCTATTTAGGTATATAGTTTACCACAATTATGGGTATTTATCTTGGTCTTGGTCAAGATGGAAGAGGGGTGGATTTAAATCTGAAGCTCTTCATATTGAGTGAAAGATTGGTCTAAACTTTTTTTGGTGGCAAGTGTGGTTGGAGAGAAATTGAAGAAATTTTAGAGAAACCTTTTCATCCTTGGGTGACATCTAACAAGTCATTTGGAGTAAAGTCATAAAAATTGTGGTAGTGTATGCTAAAGATGAAAATTGGGATCTTTATTGCATCTTATTTTATCTTTTATTCATTTATCTGATCCTTAGTTATATTTCAATGATCTATTGAATATATAATAATTTTATTGGAAGATTATTATATTAATTTATCACAAAATAGTCTATTGTAGGAAAAATGGATTATAAGAATCACACCACCCTTAATGAAATAATTGGAATAAACCTACACTAATCGAGGAAGAAATTACATTATGTGCACTTGATAAGAATTAAACCTACATAGGTTGTACGTGTTCATAGTATTATCATAATTGGAACTTCAAATTTAATTTTTTTTTTAATCCACTTAGTATATCTATATGGTACTATTTCTACTATAAATCTATAGGACAAATAAAACTTATATTGACTTTTTAAAATAAGATAGTTAAATTATAAAAATTATAATCACTTAAAATAATTACATTTTAAGAAAGAAGGAAAATTCATGGAAGGAGTGGATGGAAATAATGAAAATAATAATAGTCATGTTCAATCTCCTTGTTTGGATCCTTTTATCCTAGAGTAGGTAATATAGTGTAGTGAGTTACAACAATCGGAGACTATAATGGCATTGATAGTGCATAACCAAGAACAAACGATAATAAATGATGTCATCATGGGTATGACAAAAAAGATCAAATAAATCCAACTCTAGAGATAAGCAAGTGGAGAAGAGATCAAATAATATTAGCTCTCAAGAGGAGGATAGAAAATCAAATAACGAATTGATAGTAGTTCATGGAGATAAACTAATCAATTGGGGATTGGTGAGGCCAATAGACTCTTATTCACCTCAAGGTAACCAATGATGGCTAGAAAAGTTTTATGGGGAGAAATAAAAGGAGAGAGGAAATAGGCCTTATTAGGTTGGGAGAAAGTAACCCAATCCTAGGTAAAAAGAGGTTTGGGGTTGATGAGATGAAATTTAAATAATAAAGCTTTGGATGAAAAACTTTACTGGAGATGAATTTGGTAGTCAACTTCTTTATTTAATATAGTTTTAACTAGTAAATATTTGGGAGAGTTGAACTGGAGTAAGATGAATTATTTTCCTTTCGATGGTAATGGATCTTTAGTTTGGAAGGATCTAAAATTAGGATCTTAAGTAATGAACAATTAAATATATCATGAAGGTTATTTAAAATCTCATGTAAAAATGGTTTTAATAGTTAATTACAAATAAATACTATATTATAGCTTAAAAAACTATTTTAATTTATCTAAGTGACAATATTCCTTTTTGGTATTAACACAAATAACTCTTATAAGTTTAATTAAAATATTAAACCATTACACGTGACTAAATTTTAATTATCTCATTTAATAATCATATTTGTTTTTAAAAAAACTAACAATTAATTTTGAAATATTTTTTTATTTTCTAATTTTCTTTCTAAAATAATACCTAACTAACTATCTTAGATTAGTTATGCACGGTTTCGCACATTACAAACATATTTACAGTACTATTTTACCTGGACAGTGGGCGTTCATATCTCATCTACATATCTAACCTCACAAAGGTAAAAGAAAAAAAGAAAAAAAGAAAAAAAGAAAAAAACGCTTAAACCTAAACATTACATTTTGACAGGTTGTATTGTTGGAAAATTAATCTAAATTCTATGTTATTTTGCACGCGTCTTCGCCGCCTGGAGCGTCCTGTCGTTTAGTTCTATGGCAGACGAAGTTGGTGCAAATTTATTGCAGTGGTGCAAATTTATTGCAGTTGGTAAGCCCCAGAAGCTGGCCTTGAGATTCGTGCCACCAGCCTGTGTTTCTGGAAAATTCCTCTAGCATTCTGGGCAGCAGTCTCAGTTTCCTGCACACCAGCGGTGCAGGCGATTTCGGCGGTGTATTCCGCATTGATGCTCAGCAGAGCCGTTTATCCTCTCTGTATTTCAATAAATTTTCTGGTTTTCTATCCGTCTGTATCATTTTGTTTCCTGTATGTCTGTGTGTCTTCCCATTTACCGAGGCTGTAAATGTTCCTGTTCCTGGTGATTTATATTTTTCTTCATGTATAAGTAGTTTTCTGACATGATTCTTTATGTCTTGTGTGGAAATACGGAACCCATCTCTTTCTTTGTAAAAAAGATGACCACCTATCCTTACTTATAGCTGGAACATTGTCAGGTTTCAGGTATTCCCAATCTAATTCGTTCAACCGTTCTCTCGTTAAAGCCGTAACAGAATTCAAAGCGTCTAAAGCCGTAACAGAAGTCAAAGCGTCTGCCTCCGTAGATCCCGGATGATCTCTCATATAACACCCTATGGCTGAGGCTATTTCTCCGTGGCAGCTTCAGTCTTAATAAAGAAGAAAAGATAGATATAAGATAAAAAAATATGTTTTTAAGATATCACGGCCTTGAGTCTTCTCCACCCACCGTGTCATTTCATTCGCAGCGTCGTATAATGCGATGTATACGATTTTCATATACTCCAGAAGGCAATCTGTGGCAGAGGGATACCACCGGATTATTATCAATTTGTCGCAGTGGATTACTGGAAAATCGAAGGCCTCCAGCAGACTTTGGGAATGAATGTCGCTTTTCTGAATTTTACATAAACGTGTCAGAAGCTAAAGGAGCCAGGGAAATAATGTCATTGATCAATCAACACCTAATTCTTATGCGGCCAGAATTCTTCCATGTAAACATGCGAGACCATTGATGAATCAACACCTAATTGCTTATTAAAACTGGGTAAAAAAATTGTCTTTACTCACCAGAGAGTGAAATTATAGAAATTTACTCCTCCATGGCAGATAGGCATGCATATTTTTGGTAAGATTACGGTTCTTATGCGGCTAGAATTCTTCCATGTAAACATGCGAGACCATTGATGAATCAACACCTAATTGCTTATTAAAACTGGGTAAAAAAGATGTCTTTACTCACCAGAAGCACGAGAGTGAAATTATAGAAATTTACTCCTCCATGGCAGATAGGCATGCACATTTTTGGTAAGATTACGGTGATCTGAGTGAGTGTAATAGAATGAGTGTTCATAAAATATATATATAGATATATATATAATTTAAATATTGATTTAATAATATATTTTTTCAATTATTTCGGCCCACATAAATATTTATTATTTTTTTATAAAATTAAAATTGTATAATTAATTAATAATTATTTTTTTTTAAAGATAAAAAAATTAAAATACCTCATAATTCCTTCTATTCTTGTCCTTTTTATAGGCGAAGACTTTTGCTTGAGGCATACATTGTTTTTATTGTCCTTGATTAGGTGAAGACATTGATGAATCAACAGCTAATTGCTTATTAAAACTGGGTAAAAAAAATGTCATTACTCACGAGCAGCACGAGAGTGAAATTATAGAAATTTACTCCTCCATGGCAGATAAGCATGCATATTTTTGGTAAGATTGGCCGTTACATTTTTTTTTAAAGATATAAGATTTTTCAAACCGTGAGTGAATGTGTTTATAAAAAAAATAAAAATATATATAAATAAATAAATATAAATAAAATATATATATATATATATATATATATATATATATATATATATATATAGATAATTTAAATATTAATTTTATAATATATATTTTTTCAATTATTTTAACCCACACAAATATTCGTTATTTTTTTATAAAATTAAAATTGTATAATTAATTAATAATTATTTTTTTAAAGATAAAAAAAATTAAAATACCTCATGATTCCTTCTATTCTTGTCCTTTTTATAGGCGAAGACTTTTGCTTGAGGTATACATTGTTTTTATTGTCCTTGATTTAGTAGGTGAAGACTTTACATTATTCAATGTGTTTTTTATTTTCTTATGTTTTTATAAGTAAAAATTTTCAATTGTGTACATACTTTTATGTTTTCATGTATTTAAAAATATTATGAGTCTTGTTGTTTGAAGATTTTTTTATTATGCGCATCTTGGTTTATTAATCTTGAATACAAGTGAATACTTTACATTGATTTTTTAATAGATATTTTTTATTGTTTTAATTTTCAGAAGTAAAAACTTGGTATTATTTACACATTTTTCGTTATTTAGTATATATTTCTAATGTTATTTATATATTGCAATATAATTTAATAAGGATAAGTTTTTAAATCTAAAATTATGAGATAACATTATCAAATTAAATGCAAGACGTTATAGTAGATATTGAGACAGCATACAATTACAAATTATAAGGAATTTGAGCTCTAGAGGGAAAGTAGGGCATCAACTAGGTGGATAAAGTATATTTTGGTTGTTATAGAACTAAAGATAAAGTTGTTGCCCTAGGATAGCCTAAGAGGAATTCCTCCTCATCTTCTTCTAGATAGCTAAAGTTTGATTGTAAATTTGTTGAAGGAAAAATATTCATCAAGGACCAAAGAAGCACAAAAACCTATAATAAAAATGCTCTTTGTAGCTGCTATAAAAATATCAACATTTCAAAGAGTCAATGAATGCTTGCCATAGTCAAAAAATACCAAAGATTATCATTGAGCAAAGGATAGTAGAAGAAATAATCTTATATAAAGCTAATCATAATATAATCTATAAATTCATGGGAATTCATCCAACCTTGATTTTTTTGTATTTTTGGGTTTGATAAAACTAGGAGTCTCTTAGTGATTATTCTTTGTAGTTTATTAGTAATGGATGTTTTATTATTATATTTTCCTCACTTACCGATAAAAATAGGGATTTTGAATCAAAAAAGAGAATCATGATGTAGCAATATTATTTGTTTAGCCATTAAGAGTGGGATTTAATCCCTTAATTGAACCCACTGCTATCCTATTTTGGATCCATTTGCATGCACCTCCAATGGAGTTTTTATGTGAGAACGTATTGGAAATAATTGATAATTCCCTTGGAAGATATTTAGGTGTTTCCAGAGACATAATAGAAGAAAATATAATCATTTATGCTAGATTATACATGGAAATGGATCTCAACCACCCTTTGTCGATAGAGGTAACCAAGGTAACGAATAGACTTGTATTGGTTTTAAGGTAATAAATGATTATACAATCATGGAATATTAGGGATTTAAGTACTAGACCCATAAATATATTGTTTGAAGACTCTTAGAGAAATGTAAAACATTTTTTTTTGACTATCCAAGAGATAAAAATATTCTAGATCTTAAGTGTAAACTATTAAATAGAATTTGAAGGGGTGCTAGTCATATGAAAGTAACTACCCAAGGGACCTCAAGGTGGATATTTACCTTTTGGAACTCTCTTTAATGGATGACAATAGAACATATATCTTGGAGTGGTGTCCTCACATCACATTTTAGGAATAATGTGATAGTTGAGTAGATTATAATCATAATTTTTTATGGGTCTTAAAACCTATATTATTAGATTCATCAATGGATAATAGAACATAATATGAGAGTCTCAAGGGAGGATTTAGACTATATTATTATTGGGAATTTTAATGAAAAATTATCATCTAGAGATCAGGAAGCTGGAATCCCAATTTTAGACCCATGGGATTAGCTTATGACTACCTAGGTCTATTTATTACACTTGATGGATATTAAATATCCTAGAACCAACTATACTTGGACTAATAAGAGGAGGAAGCCACATTGTAGGAAGGTGAAGTTAGATAATTTTTTGGTTTTAGAGGAGGAATTTAGAATATGGAATCTAAAATTTCAAATTTTTGAGGGTCCAGTTTCATATCACTTTTTTATTCTATGGAAAGGGGGATCAAGATAGGGCAACATCACAAACCATTTAGATTTTGAAAACTTTTGGTTAGAAAAAGAGAAAATTTGAAAGAAAATCCTATGGTGTTCGGAATAAGGATGCTTGAAATATGGGACAACAATGTTTAGATTCTACAAGTAACTTCAATATGCCAAGAATCAACTAAAATAATGGAGGTAAGCTAACAAGATAGAATTCTAGATCTAAAGAGCTCCATTGGTGGCCAGATGCAATGAGGTGCAAAAACACTCCAAGGAAGGAACAATTATAGAGTATCTCAAAGAAGAGGATGATGCATTGCATAAATCGGTTGAGGACATTGATAACCAAGAGGAGATCTACTAGAAACAAAGAGTAAGAACCACTTGGTCATTGGAAGGTGATAAAAACACCAATTTTTTCCATCAGGTTGCTTATGCTAGAAGATAAATGAATGATATGGAAGCTCTGAAAGATGAGAATAGGCATTCCTTTGATACAATTCTAGTTATGCATTTTAATTCAATGGATTATTTTTCTAAATTATTTTATAAAGATATATGTTTTGTTTGTTAAGATTAGAATTTAGATTTCCTTTCTAAAATGTTATTTTATAAAGACATACATGTCTTTTTTGATAATATTAGACATCAAAATTATTTTTTAAATGTTATTTTATAAAGATATTAAAATTTATCGATGATATTTCAATATTGATTTTGTAATATAAGTCTTCTTATTTCTACCAATTATTTCAACAAATACAAATGTCTATTATTTTTTATAAACATAAAAGTATATAATTAATTAATATTGATTTTATTTAATATAAAAAATAAAATTGTGATTCCTCCCACCCTTGTCCTTTTTATAGGTGAAGACTTTTTCTTCATGCACACATTGTTTTCATTGTCCTTGATTTGGAAGGTGAATAATTTACATTGTTCAATGTGTTTTTTATTTTCTTGTATTTTTATAGGTAATTTTTTTCTTGATTAGGTGGAAAAAACAAGGGGTTTTGAAAGGACCCCAAAATTTTTACAAACAGTAGTAGGAGACTATAAATCTCACAAAAGTAAGACAGAAACAAAGAAAATCAAAATAACCTAAAGCAACCCCATCAATGACAAACCAAATACAAAATAACAACCAACATTAAAATACAAAGAAACAAGAAAGAACCACTAGAAAAAAAAAAGATTTCCAACCTCAAAAATCAAGATAAAACCAACCAAATCCACAAGGTCCACTAATATTGAGATTGATTCTTCAAGAAATCCACCTCGATCGAATCCTTATCCTGCTTCAGCCTCTAGGATATTTCATTAGCATAAAATGCTAACATTTTAATTGACTTCTTGAGATTTTTCACTAGCTCTTTGATTGACTCAACAGGCTTACTTGGAGATCCTTTGGTGTCAACTTGAGAAATATAATTAATCAGAGGTGTCTTAGAAATATTCAAACTTTTGCTAGAGGTTGTATTTGAGAGATTATTCTCTAAATATTTAGAATCTTGGATCACGAGAGAGGTTTTATATCTTTTATTTTGCTTATACTTTAGGTGAATGGACCTCCTTGCTCCTTTTAGCTCAAATTTAGTAGTCTTAGCATGCATATTTTTATTTTTCATCTTAAACTTCTCATATTTTGAAGGAGATGAATCCTCAATTTGTAGAGGTTCAATAGCAACAAAGGGAGGGGAATTAGGGATTACACCATCATGATACTAAGGAGAAAAAAGATCACTAGGATCAAAAGGACCGCCTTCATTGGACTTCAATCCCTTTATCACATCCATAAAAATATTTTCTAGAATATTATCCACCTCAATCACCCCATGATAAACCACATGTGGGAATTTTTATAGTGCGCTTACAACTTTAGCTTCAATTAATCCAATAATTTCCTCTAGAAAAATCTTCTGAACATTACTCAAAGGTAACTCATTGACCGCTTACCTCCCTAAATTAGAAGTAAAGTGATTCTTATACCTAGAGAAAACCAATTTTTTTTTTCGCCATCAATTGGGCTTGGCAAAACTATAGGATTACTCAAATATTGCATACCAAGAGTAGAGGCCTCCCAAGACAAACAAGATCCAACACCACTTTTACCCTCAATAATAGATCTTATCCTTAAAGAAACATACATGAAAATAATTTTAGAAAGACCTTGATGGTTTATCAAGGAAGAATTACCTTGCTCAACATTGTTTGTTGTTCTTTCCAATTATTTAAAAAGGAAGCCATGAATATTCATCACCTTTTTCCCACAAAATTGATTGATCAAAGCTAAATGAAAGCTTCTAAAAATATCTCGGTTGCATTTAGGAGTGAAGAATCCATAATTTCAAGGATACATTTATCCTAAGGATCACAAAATAAGGACCTTTGAAACCCATTGTGATATTTAATTTGCTATCTAACAGGGTGTTTAAATAGGTCCATCTCCACTTCCAGAGAGTGTTTATCTCTCAACACACATTCACCATCCATAGGAGCTCTAATGATCTCAAAAAGGAGTTGAGTAGTAATTGCAAATTCCATATCTCCAACTAAAACCACCACTCTATTCTAGGATAAATTCATGTCCTTAGCAAGATTGTGATCATGTCCCTTAAAAATATTTAGAAAAATTAAAATCCTACCTTTATCAAAGAATTTTGAGACATTAGTATCCAAAAATTGGATTTAACACCTTTTATTCTAGCTTCCATAAGGTCCATATTACTCACCTTTGAAGAGATTTATAATCACTCAATAGACAAGCTCTGTTTGAAAACAATCACAAAAAATATCATTAATCTAAGGAAAATTCTAAGCTATATGGAGTGACAATGAAATCTAATCCTGAATATATTCTAGGATGAAATTTCAGAGGCACTATCTCCCAGAATACCTAAATTGTTTTGAGTACCTTCTAAATTCCACCCTAAAAAATGACATAAGTCAACCTGATAATCGGTATGAATCCATATTTCAAAGTTAAAACTTCCATGATTAAAATGATACCAATTAGGAGTCTTGATAGTCCTGACAAAAGACTAATTGCATGAGTGCAAAATAGGAAAAAAAATATCTCATGCTTCCACACAAATTACTTCATATAGTAGCACACAACTTAAATACACTTGTGAATCTCATGATGCACCAATAATAATACTTATATATTTTCCACTCATTATAAATTATAGCACTTAACCACCTAGGCATCATCAAGCAACAATTCCACAAGAAAAAAAATGATCTTTCTCCAATTCTTACCTATTCTCAAGGTGACCAATGCAAAAAGGATCCTAACCTGAGTGAAATGAATCAAAATGATCTAGCTTTAGCCTTTAATTGCATAATGACAGTTGGTTATTTGAAAAATAAAAAGGTCTATAACACATGTACCTTCATTATCAATCAACTAAAGGTTGGGCCTTGAGAGCACTTTTTGCCAATCACTATTAATCTTCCAAATCAAATCAAAAAAATATTAAACACAACGACCTTGAGTCAACCTTGAAATAAGCACCAAATACAAAGATATCAAATATCCCAATTATCAAGACATAAAGACTATATGTTCCCACCTGTAGAATTTGAATTTCAAATATGTAAAAGGAAGTCCTACTCTCACCAACCACAATGAAAATATAACCTCATGGAGGCAGAGATATAAATCTCTCTACATCGTTTCATCATCCCATAATTAAAATACAAGAGGATCATGAGAATATTACAACCTTTCATCTTAAGTGATTGTTAATAATTCCTATGGAAAATTGTCATACCAAACGGATAACCTTGTTAGAGATACTCCAAGATTTTCTAAAGTATTTGCTGCTCCGATTCCATCTCTATACACATGAGAAAATCTAAAGGATTCTAAGACTTTAGAATATTATATGTTTTAGTTATCATATTTTAGTATTCCATCCTTCATTTGATTTACCCAAAAGCACATTTATGATATTTAGCAAGTCCCCTTTGAAAATAAATTTTCTATCCTAAATCGTTCTAATGAGGTTTGACCCTTGGAAAACAACATTTGATTCAGTGAACTGGATTTTCTATATGCCAATATTTTTATAAAAATCCAAGATAACCTCCCTTTTACTATTTCTTAAAACCCCACCTACAGTAGCTAGACCCGAATTTTCTTTGGAGGCCCCATAAAAATTGAGTTTAAGCCAACTTGAGGGGGAATCCATTTAGTTTATTGTCTAGCCATCTGAGTTATTTGTTTAGTCTCTTGAGAACCACATGTAATCCAAAAAATATTAACAAACATCAACTCTAAATGTGTTTCATTTTCTTTTAGGAAAGATATATTTGAAAAATTTTCCATCAGGGTAGATAGGATTTTGATATAGATAAATTTAACATCATGAGAACATCCTTAAAGGTACGATTATTCCTTTCTTTCCAAATTCCCCAAAGAAAGTTTGGGAGACTTAGATACCAAAGGGATCAACATATTTTACCATATAAGGGATGATTCCAATGTTCAAATAGCTCCCCAATAGAACTTGGGAAAACCTAGGCCACATTCATCTTCTTTATAAAGAATTGAAGAAATTCACAAGAAAAACACAATCTACAAAGAGATGATTAGTGGTTTATTATTTCTTACCACATAGGTAGCATTTGTTGATGGGAGTTAGGACTCTTTTTTTTAAGATTTTCTATTGGAAGAATTTTATTCTGCAAAGCAAGTCAAAGAAAGAAATAATTTTTTGGAGTTAGAGTATTTATCCAAACCTATCTATTTGGAGTCTAAAAAACCTAACCTTCAAATTCTAGCAAATAAGTAGATTCAACTATGAAAAATATATTTTTCTATTTAGTTCAAATTAAGGTATCTTCAAAAGCAAATATTTTAATAGCTTGAAGCCTCAACATTCTATTTAGTTTTTGAAGCACCTCCTTCTCTTCCCTATCTAAGCCTAGAATTGAGAGGTGATTCCAAGACTTTTTGCCATCAATATCATCAATGTAGTTGGCCACTTTAGGCCCCAATAACAAATACAAAATTGGCTTTAGCATAACATAGTTGGGGCTGTTAATAAGAGGGGTATCCATTAAGAAAACATCCTCCCAAAAGTTTATTTCTTATCCATTTCCAAGCTTCCATCTAGCCCCTTTGAGAATTGTAACATTGGTTTTAACAATGTTGTTCCAAAATGTAGATCCTAAAGGAAAATATTGAATATCCAAAAAGTAAGGACTTTTGGCAAAGTATTTGAATTTAAAAATAAGAGGCCAACTGTGATCCTTAAGTGAGATAATCCTTAAACATTGTTTTGTGAAAAATGTATTATTCATCTGACTAAGTATCCTTATTCCAAGACCACCCTTATTTTTACTATAATAGACTTGATCCCATGAGACAAGATGATATCTTGATTTATTATTCGATCTTGAACGCAATATATATTTTTTAATTTGTTCAATCTTATTTGCAATTTTTGAAGCAATATTAAAAAGGTACATGAAATAAATTGGAAGACTTTGAAGGGTAAATATAACTAAAAGAGCTTTTCTAGCTTGGCTCAAAAGATCTCCCTTCCAACTAAAAAGCTTCTTATGTAATCTATCAAGAACAAAACACC
The DNA here is from genome assembly GCA_028583015.1 of Wollemia nobilis. Lineage (NCBI taxonomy): Eukaryota > Viridiplantae > Streptophyta > Pinopsida > Araucariales > Araucariaceae > Wollemia > Wollemia nobilis. Next base: position 29,089 of record JAQPPZ010003256.1, read on the forward strand.
ATAACTCGTCTTTGACACTTATTTTAAATAATGACATACCTAAATAGGAGGAAAAAATATCAACATCCACGAAGGAAAACTAGAGTCGATAGAGATTGATCATGGCGGGAGCAAGAGCGGGAGCAGGAGTAGGTGCAGGTGCAGGTGCAGAAGCGAGAGAAAGAGTAGGTGTAGTGCTGGGGGTAGGGTCAGTGCTTGGTGCAGGTTCTCAATAGGGATCAGCCTCGAGGTCAAGGTTAGGCACATCGGGCCTCGGTCCCGGGCCCGCAAGACCCCCGACGGGTGCAGAGGATGGGTCTGCGCTTGATCCATTTGGGGGCCAGGGTGTCTTGGGCCCTAGCCCATAGTCTAGCTTCGATGCGAGCGCTGGGTAAAGGAATCAGTCCCTAGATCTTGAGCGGGGCTTTGTCCTAGGTGAGCCTAAACCCTCCTTCCAGTAGATCTTGGTGGGCACCAGGGCCCCTTCCCAAGCCCCGAGGCTAGGTATGTCCCTCGAGAGCATGCACATCTCTATCGAGGAGGTCTTTTCCTCCTTAGTAGCTGGTTCTTCTACCTCCTTGGTAGGGAAATTCCTAAGAGGTCATCCAGACATGGAAACCATCCGCAGGTGGGCAACTACCAAATGGAAGGTGTCCGGGCACATCTAGCTAGTTGCCCTAACCAAGGGCTTCTTCATCATCAAATTAAACAATAATGAAGACACCAAAAAGATTCTATCAAGCAGGCCCTAGTTTTGGGGGCGCAAGAGCCTCTTCCTTAGGTGGTATGGAGCTAACTTCCACCTCAGCACCCAAAGCATTAACTTCACCCTAGTTTTGGTTCGCCTCCCAGACCTTCCCTTCCATATGTGGCACGAAGATGTCCACAGGCTCATTGCCCAGTCGATCGGGGACCTGGTGGCCTTTGACCCTGCTACCAAGGTAGGATCCCGGATGGTGCATGCCTAGTCTTGCATCAACACCAACCTTGAATTCATGCTCCCCTCCTCGATAACCATCTCCTCTGGGTCCTACTTCTGGAGCTAGGCCTTGATCTATGAAAACAAACCTACCTTCTGTCCCTCTTACAGTACTCAGGGCCACCTTTCTCACCAATTCCTAGTTTCCAAAAAGGCGAAAGGCCCTCCACCCAAACCCCCTTCTCAATTAGGCCGGGCCCCGCCTCGAGGCCCCCCCATGATGGCCCTAGATCTCAGGCCTGGGCCACCAAGGGCCACCCCCCTAGCCCCAAAGGATTCTCCCATGGACCTTAGTCTGGAGAGTGACCTCCCCCAGGCTTCCCTACCTATTGCTCCCTCCCCTGGGTCATCATCCGTGGCCCCTATCCTAGGCTCTCCTGCTTAGCCCATTTTTAACCCCTCCTCATAGGGCCCTGCTTGTGCAAGCAAGCATGCTATGCCTTCTTCCACACTGACTCCCTTGGCTGAGGGCCCCTCTTCCCCTCCCCATCCCTGATCCTCCCCTGACCCCTTCTTGGCCCCCTCGGTGTTCCCTGCTGGGCTTCCCCTCTTGGAGTGTAGATCTGAGAAGTTTGATGAAGAGATCGAAGCTAGTTCTTCATCTGGGCCCAACGAAATCATTCCTAAGATGACCCAGAGTAGGTCTTTTGCCATATATTTTGGTAGCAAACTCAAAAGAGGGCACCCCATCCAGGGTGATCAGCAGACAAGGATCATCGAAGATGACATAGCCAATGGCTCTTAGGCTACTCTGTCTGACGTGGGGGCAAGTTTCTCCAAGTCGGATGCCAACCGATCCAAACCCCTCACTCACTCCGGGAATGGGGGCAAGTGACCCCTCAAGGGTGTCAAATGAAGCTCATCACCTGGAATATTAGGGGCCTCAATGGGGCTCCTAAGAAAAGGATCCTCGACTAGCTCTGTAGGGATCACCGTCCATCCTTCCTCCTCCTCTAGGAGACCAAAATAGATGAGGCTGCTACCCGACGTGTAGCCCAAGCTACCTGGCACAATTGCAAGTCCTTGTCTACCCCTACGACTAGCTCAGTCAAGGGTTTGTTGTGCATGTGGGAACCTTGATGCTTTGAAGGAAGACTCATATCTTCATCCCCTAGAATCATCAACATGCTAGTTCACTACATTAAGTCAAAGCGATCATGGATTCTGTCCAATGTCTACGCTCCCAACAGTCCCATCGAGAAGGCAGCCCTATGGAAGGAGATTAGCTTGATGAGAGAATCCTTCACCCCCTACCCTGGATCTTGGCCAGGGACTTCAATAGACCCTTATTTCTTTCTAATAAAAGTGGGGGCTCAGTGGCTCAAGACAGAGCGTGGAGGACTTTAGTTCCTTCAATGCCCTCAACGAGCTCATGGATGTCAGCCTAAAAGGTGCCAAGTTCACATGGACCAACAGAAGGATGGGAGAAAATCACATTTAGGTTAGAATAGATAGAGTTTTCTTGTCCAAGGAAGACCTGCCTATGTTTGCTGACGCCACCTTGCTAGCCCTTCCCAAAATTGGGTCTGATCATAGCCCCCTCCTTGAAACCGATCATAGGCCCTCCCCTAGGAGGCCTTTTTGGTTCGAGTCCATGTGGCTGCATCACCCTGAATTTCGGGCCCAGGTTGAGCGCTGGTGGGCTCCCCCGGTCCCTAGACGCACTATTGAACAAATCTACCATAAATTGAGGCACCTTAAGGATCAAATCAAGGCATGGAACAAGGAGGTATTCGACAACATATTTGAAAATAAAGTTGTTCTCAAAGAAAAACTCGAAGCCCTCGAGGCTAGATTTCAAGCTGGCTCCCAAGACCCGAGGCTCAGGGATGAGGAGCGCCTTATTCTTAGCGAGTATCATAGCATCCTGGCCTAGAAGGAAATATTTTGGAGATAGAAGTTGAGAGCACTGTGGCTTCGAGATGGTGATGCTAATACCAAGTTCTTCCATGCATTGACCCTCAGGAACAAGGGCTCCAACAGAATTACTAATTTGGTGGGCAACGATGGCTATATCATTAAGGAAGAACAGGACATCCAGGTAGAAACCACTTACTTCTTCCAAGAGCTCCTGGGTGACAACCCTCCCATGTCCCCATATATAGCTGACTCCCTTCTGGAGCACATCCCTTCTTCAGTTTCTCCCTCGACAAATTAGATGTTGTTGCAACCTCTATCTGACTTTGAAATCCATGCTGCCACCTTTTCCATGAAGGCCAAGGTGACCTCAGGCCCGAACGTTTTCCCCCCATTTCTTCTAATCATTCTGGGACCTAATCGGGGTGGAGGTGTGCACTGCCATCCAGGACCTACAGACTGCCCGATCCATCCCTAGAGGTATCAACTCCACCTTCATATCCCTAATCCCCAAGTCCCAGGTAGCCTTATCCCTCTCAGATTTTTGCCCCATTAGCCTATGCAATTTCCTATACAAAATCCTGACCAAATCCATGGCTTCTCATCTCAAGGACATCCTCCCCCTGATAATTGCCCCCTGCCAGGGCAATTCGTTCAAGGGTAGATTGATCACTGATGGGGTCATTATCATGCATGAGGCCATTCACTTAGATGTCCTATCAAAAAAGGCCTCCTTTCTACTCAAGCTGGACATGAACAAGGCCTTTGACAGAGTTAACTAGGCCTTCCTGTCCAAGGTCCTCCTCAAGTTCGGATTCCACCCCTCTTGGGTCAGGCTCATCAGTAACTGCGTGTCCTCCCCATGGTTCTCCATCCTCGTCAACGGGTCCCCTACCAAATTTTTCCCTAGCTCCAGAGGCCTTCGCCAAGGTGACCTTCCTATCCCCGATCCTCTTCATCATCCTAGCTGAGGCCCTGGTGCGGACCATCTCAGGTGCTATGACTCATGGTCTCATTTCAGGCATTAGGCCTACGTCGGGCCTACCCCTTGTATCTCACCAGCAGTTTGTGGATGACACCATCCTGGCCACTTCTGCATCAATCCCTCAAGCCAAAATTCTCAAGCATATTTTTACCCTATTCGAGGAGGTGGCCGACCAAAAAATTAATCTTTGAAAGAGCACGATTTTCTTCATTCACACCCCCTTGGCTAGATAGATCAGAATCAGGAATATTTTGGGCTACTGCCCTGGTTCCCTCCCCTCCTCGTATCTCAGGCTCCCCCTGTTCATAGGAGTGTCCTCCAAGGCCCTGTGGGGCAGGGTGATTGAGCAGATTAAGAGGAATCTGGCCCCATGGAAAGGCCACATTCTTTCACAGGCTGGTAGAGCCACCCTCTTGATGACAGTCTTGCAAAGCATCCCGATATACTTCATGTCGATCTTTAGAATCCCATCCTCTATTGCAATTTGCATTGAAAAATTTTAGAAATGCTTTCTCTGGTCGGGAAGTGAAGACAAGAAGATGATTCCCCTGGTCTCTTGGTCCCTGGTCTGCCACCCCAAAGTTGAGGGAGAGATCAGGCTCAGGAGGGTGGTTCCCATGAATAGGGCTCTGATGGCCAAGCATGCCTAGAAGGTGCACACCAATACCCCTGATGAGTGGGTCAGCATTATGCGTAGGAAATACTGTCATAGCCACCCCTTCCTTAGTGAGTCCCAGCCTTACGATGGATCTGCCTTTTGGAATTCCCTAATATCCACCAAAGACATAATCTAAAAAGGAAGCAGATGGATCCTCGGAGATGGTGCCAAGATTGATATCTGGGATGATAGATGGATTCAGGATGAGGCCCTGTCTGCTGACAGAGAGCTCCTTGTTCTCAAGCCAGGCCTGGAGGATAGAGGCCCCAAGGTTGCGGGCTATCTCTCCCAAATCCTAGGTGGTACATCTTGGGCACCCATCCTGGACCCCAGGCACCCGCTTCAAGCTAGCAGACTCCAGGGCCTCCTCACAGTGACTGTCATCCCATCCTCTATAGGTGACAATAGATGCATTTGGCATGGTACCCCCAGCAGAGTCTTCTCCATCAAATCTGCTTACAATCTCCAAATATTCCTCAACAAGGCTCTCTTCCCAACCCATGAGGTGTGGGCCAAGAAGCTAATCCCCAAAATCAGCCACTTCATTTGGGTGACCGTCCAAAACAAGATTCTAACGATCAAAAATCTCATCAAGAGGGGCATCCAGATCCCAAATAGATGCTACCTTTGCTGTGACGCCTGGGAATCCACCAACCACCTCTTTTTCAGTTGTCCCTTTTTGGCTGAAGTCTTGGGCCTCATCCTTTCCCAATTCTCCATCTAGTGGGTGGGCCCCAGATCCATTTTTGACCTCCTGTTGCAGTGGCCCAACCCCTTTGTCCATCCCTTCACCCACTTTCTTTGGAATTCATGCCTCCCCCATATGCTCTGGCAACTCTAGCTTGAGCGCAACAACAGAGCCTTTTCCTCCCCGGCTCATTCCCCCTTGTGGATTGTGACTAAGGCCGTGACCTTTTCCCTTGAAAACTCTCGATCCATTCCCCTGACCGAGGCACCCCGGTGGCCGGGCAAAGCCACTCTCCTTTCCTCTCTTAGCATCCAGCTCCCCCTTAGTCCTCCCCCACCCCCTCCTATCATTATTTGACCATATGGACTGCCCCCCCTATGGCTAGGTTAAGCTCAACTTCGATGGTGCGTCCAAAGGCAACCTCGGGCCATCTGGGGTGGGCGAGGTTATCCACGATTGCCATAGGGCCCTAATAATGGCGTTCGCTACTCCACTTGGCCTCAATACCAAAAAATTTTCCAAAGAAACTACTCTGCTAAGTGGTTTGAATGTCCTCAGGGAGTCTCCCTCTCAAGTCATCATTGAGGGTGACTCCCAAGTCATCATCAATGCTGCCCGCAGTCTAGGTAACTGCTTCTGGTGCATTCACAACTTCATCCAGGAAGCCCTCTCTGTTCTTCAGGGATTCCCCAACCATAGCTTCCAACATGTGTATATGGAAGGCAACAGGGCGGCCGAATTCATGGCAAACCAAGCCATTTTTGTTGATGCCTTCACTACTAGGACCACATACTTTCTTGAAGTTCTGGTTCTCATTATATTGCAAGATCAAGTTAGCAATGTGGATGACCCCAGTGTCTAACCTGCCCCATGCTAGGGCCTTGTATTTCCACTGGCATGGTCTCTAAAGGACCGAATTATTATTTTCCTATGGCACATCGTCACCTAGCCATGGCTCGCCTCCTGCCCACCGGTTAGTTTCCCAGATCTCCCTCGCAGTGGCAGGCGTGCTATGCCATGCTAGTAGTTTGGCTATTTTCTATGGGGGCTTGTATTGCTCTGGTGGCACCTCTAGCAGTCCCAAGACCGCTTCCACATTGTCCCTTCCTTACCTATCCACCTCGATCACTTTGTGGATGGATTCCCATGCCGCATCAGTCTGCCTATGGCATTATCCCATGATGTTCCATCAAGGTGCTCCCTTGATCAGCTTGCACCACCTGACGTGCTGGCAGTGGCCCCTTCCCCTAGCCCTACATCACAACCTACAGTCATGCCCCCTTAGCCACCCCCCCTCGTGTCGCACTCGACCTCGAGTGCCCTTTCTCGACATCGGTGGCTCCCCCATTCTTCAGCCCCCTGCATGATTTTAAATTTGCCTTGCGCTGTGTTTTACCTCTGTGTTTTTTTTCCCTGCTCCCTATCCTTACACTACTTGCCAATTTTCCCCTCCTTTCCTTGGCCCATGGATACAAAATGCATTTTCATCGAGCCCTCCACACTCAACCTGAGCGAGTCGGCTAAATTGTTCTCCAATGCCAAGAATTTCTCCCCCTTCTTCAGCAAGTTCACTGGAGTGGATGAAGATATCACCCAAGGCTTCCTGGAATCATGGAATGATGGTGAGGTTAAGGTTAAGGGGCTTCATTTTAAAGTAAACAAAGAATTTTTTACAGAGGTGATAGGCATCCACCATGAGGACAAGGGATGCGTTGTCAGGTGGGACAAACATAATTGGGAGGAGGAGTTGTCCTACTTTATGGAGCAACAATGGGAGAAGGAAAATCTATTCTGCTCTAACCTCCTAGCCTCCTTTGATGAGGCAATCATCCTGGTAATGCAATACATTACCTGCGACGACCCGGATCAGAGGCTCTTTAGTTTCCACTTGAGCTATTTCAATCACCTTCGGGGGGCCACGGTGGTCAGCACTCCCCACTTTCTACTATATTCCCTGGGTCTTTCCATTGACCGTGCTCGCAAAAGCCATTCTCGGCCCTCCCACCAAGGCCTCATGGTAGTGCTGTATAGACACACCCTGGCCAACCAGATGTAGCTCCATCGCATTCCCCCCTGCCTATTGCCTCCCTTGATGCGGCTATTTCCCCGGTTGGTTCCCCTACGGCTTCCATCTCCAAGGAGTCCCCCCACACGATGGCTCCCCTACCCTGAAGCACCTAAGGCCAACCTAAAAGTGCAATACTTCGGCCCAGGGCATAGGTGGGGCCCCGACTCCTGGGGGCACCCGCAAAGACCCCTTCCCTAGTAGTAGTAGGGTTGATGGCAGCGCCAAGAGGTCCAAATAGGAAAACACGAAGCTCGTCGACGTCAGTTTTGAGGCAAACAATAGATTGCAGAACCTAGCTATTAGAGGCCTCCTCGATGTGGCTATCAACTCTCTAAACATGACTGCCCAAGCAGCCTCCTCCACTGTCACTGCCCTGGCTAAGCTTCGATGCAAGCTGGGTGACGGCCTTGACAGGGAGTAGCTTGTCCGGCATGGGACCCCATCTGGTCAGGTGTGACCGCTGGGCCTAGTGGTTCCTGGCGTCTAACTTCTATGAAATGTCGATGGCAGTTTCTCATTTTGATGGCTTCTAGCCATGGTTTTGTTGGTGACTAGCTATTTTTGTAGGGCCCGGGGCCAGGGCCTCGGATTGTTGCCTTGGGTGTAGCCCCATTTTTTGGTTTGCTCTTTCAGTCTTGGCTGATGCTGTAACTAAGGTTTTGGGATCCTATTTAAAAAACCCGCTGTAAATATTTTGTTACTTACTAAAAAAAAAAATATCAACGACCACACAATCCAAAATACTCATAATAAATCTCTCTCTTTCAATAGGCATATGGAAGAAAAATATCTTGCTCTTTCTAAGATTTATCTTTTTACCTATAGCCAATTCATATAAGATTAAATATTTTTTATTTGTTTGACTTAAGGAATTGAAACCACTATCATTAAAAGGGTGTCATCTATAAATTTTTGATGTAAAAAATGATCTAAAGAGGATGCTAGCTTTATCTCTTCCATCGTTTTAGAATAAAATGATACTTTGAGAGATATCCCCATGGCTTCTACAAGGATAATAAAAATATTAGGGGATAGGGGATTCCCTTGTCTATAATATCTCAAAATATTGAAATATTTATCTATTTTACCATTAAAAATAATTGAAAACATCAAATTTTATCATAATGTCTCTAATCTCTCGAACTTTGAAATATCTATCTCTTGAACTCTTGAAATATCTATCTATTTTACCATTAATGATGTTGAAGCATATTTTGTCACTACAAGCCTACAAGATCTCTCAACAATGCCTGCTTCTGAGAAAAAATGATGGTTGTGTTTTCTTTCGTGTTTTGGTTTCCCTTTTCTCCTGCTTCTCTAAGATTTTACTTTTCCTTCTCTTTGAGGTGGTTGAGGATAGCCTTTAGTTTTCTTTTTCTATGTATCTTATGTAGGTTGAGGATTACATTAATTTCATTTCTATGTTGCTTTATTTCTTCTGGTTGGTGCTCCTGTGGGCCGATTTTGCCTTTTGTAATCAGGTTTTGGGTCCCTATTAAAATCCCATTTTTAATCCAATATATTTAACCGATCAAAAAAATAATAATTGAAAACATTAAAGAAGTAAATAATTCCTTCAAAATATTAACCCAAATCTAGGAGAAGCTAAAATTTATCAGAGCTTTTTCCAAATACTACTAAGAGACTCCATCATAAGCTTTATTCATATTAAGATTAATGAACATCCCTACCTTACCACTTTTCTCCACTGAATGAATTAGCGCATGGAAAAATATAATTCCATCAAGAGTCTACCTTTCAAGAATAAATCCATCTTTATTGGGATTAAAAATGCATTGGAGAACCCTTTTGAATCTATTAGCCAAAATCTTAGAGAATATATTATAAATAGTATTACACATGATAATAGGCCTAAAATCCATGAGATCATTAGCTCCTATAATTTTAAGCATAAGTCCTATGAAGGTAGAGTTAACATCTCTTGAAATGTGGTAATTTATTTGAGTTTCATATAAAGCTTCAACCACCACTAATCCAACAATATGCCAAAACTTTTGGAAAAATATGGCTAGAAAGTCATTAGGGCCCAGGGCCTTTTCTACTACCAAAGAGAAGGCAAGTTTAATTTCATCCTCTTCAAAAGCAATAGTGACAAACTCATTCATGTACTGAGAAATGAGATGTGAAATGAAACTTAGAAGATTATTTTTAGCTGATTCATCTCCTTGATGTTGAGAACCAATAAGATCTAAAAAAAAGAACTACTTTCTTTTGAATATTTTTAAGATCCCTGGTTATATGTCCATATCTTAAAATAAGCTCCTTAATTCTATTGGAGCTTCTATTCTTAAGAGCTATCAAATTAAAAAAAATGGTGTTCATGTCTACCTCTTTTAGCCATATAACTCTGGATTTTTATTTCCAAAAATCCTCTTTAGTCAAAACATTATGAAAATTAGCCAATAGAATCTTTTCACAATATTTCAACTCTTCAGTCATAGGGCTTGATTCTAGCTAAGATTCAATTTATTTTAGCTTGCTTTGGAGATTTTTTTTGGTTGAAGAGGTTTCTAAAGACTCTTTATTCCATGCTTTTAATTTGAATTTAACAAATCTCATTTTTTAGCAATTTGAGATAAAAGAGGCATTGAGAATAATTGTTTCCACCAATCTATAATTATCGGCTCAAGCTCTAAATGTTGTATCCAAATTGATTCAAATATAAAAGAGTTTTTGAAAGATATTTTTCTAAAAATTTCAAAAAGCAAAGGGTTGTGATCAGACCCAATGAAGAACACAAGCTTATACTAAGAGTGGGGTGAACAGTATAAGACCACTTTTTTCTTTTATTTCTCAATAAATATTATGCAATGTATAGATAGCAATATCAATAGCAATAATAAAAGCAATGCACAAATTAGCACACACAATAGAGACACAAAATTTACATGGTTCACCCAATGTGGGCTACTCCATGAAGAAAACATTTCACTAAAATTTTCTCAATAAATATTTTGGGAATCCTTTCCCTATTACAATGTTTATGGATATCTTCCAAAGGATACACCAATCCCCTTATCAAGTTCATGGATATCTATCCACAGGAGAACTCCTTTATCCTTAGCTCTGACTAGTGATCTTCTAGAAGAAATGATGTCCCCACTACTCTAGCTAATGGATCTTTATACACTAAAGACTCATGTCCTCACTACCTTATCTAATGGATATTTATACACTAGATATTGTCATCCTCTATACTCTATCACCTTCAAAGCTTTGTATTAAATCTGCACTAAACATAGTTCTTCGGTCTAGCACAAATCTATCCTCAATATCTATATTTGATCTGGAACAAACCTGTCCTCAAATATGTACCAGACTCCATCCTCAAATCTATCCTCAATCTCTATCTTTGATCTAGAATAAACATAGTCCTTCGGTCTAGCATAAATTTATCCTCAATATTTGTCCTTTGATCTGTACTAAACACATTCCTTTAGTCTAGTACAAATATATCCTCAATATTTTTCTTCAAGCCTTAACACAAAGCTTGAATCAATCTCAAATCAACTCTATTGGATCTGCCCCAAACATTAACTCAAGGTTTGAACAAATCAATCAATCAACTCTTGTCTCAAGTATTCTCAAAGGCTTGTCTCAAAATTTCCTTGTAAGATTTCACAAAGGCTCACACCAATATGTCCACAAGTACTCTCTAGAACTTGTCCAATATTCTAAATAATTCCTCACTAGAACTTATCCAAACCTACTCTCAATATGTATTGTAAGATTTCACAAAAGATCACACAAATCTGTCTACAAGTCTTCTCAAAGACTTACCTCAAATCTTCTCAACAAGTCCTCACTAGAACTTGTTCAATCTCATAGAAATGTAAAGAGAATTGTTAGAGACTCAATATGCTCTACATTCATCACAATTCTCAATCACTTTCAATCACTCTCTTAGAAACATACATAGAATTGTTAGAGACTCAATATGCTTCACATTCACCTCAATACTCAATCACTCTCAATCACTGTCTTAGAAATATATAGAGAATTGTTAGAGACTCAATATGATTCACATTCATCTCAATACTTAATAACTTTCAATCACTCTCTTAGAAAAATATAGATAATCGTTAGAGACTCAATATGCTTCACATTAACCTCAAACTCAATTCAGAATATAGAATAATTTATTTCATAGAAATTGAACAATCACTTCAACACATTCACTTGATTAGGCTCAAACAACTCTACTCGACCAATCACTCAATGAAATAACTCTTGCTCATAAACCCTAGTTCAATAACATGAAAAATCACTCAATATTCCCAATAATTCTTATCAATAAATTCTCACATAATAATGATACTCATGTTCTTTCCAAACCCTAGTTCAAGTTCTTCACTCAACTTAATCACTTCAACAACAATGCTTATAAAACAAGGTTTTATCAACAACTCTTTTTATTCCAAAAAACCTTGAAGTTTTAAATCAAAACACTCTCAAAAATGCTAACCAAATAATCCTTTTCACTCCAACTTTTCATACACAAATTTCAACAATCACTCACTACAAAGAATATACCCATAACTTTTGTTGAATGTAGAAGTGCCTTTGGAAAAACTTGTCTTAATCACAATTTCCTTATTTTCAATTCCAATGGTTAAACACAATAATATCACTTCAATACTTTATAAAAAATATTCCCTTAGACACAAAATAATCACAACTCAATTTATTCCTTATTTCTCACTTTTAAAAATAACACTCATCATAACATACATAAAGGTAATTTATTTGATACACCTTATAAACTCCAACTTAAAATAATATCCAACACCATAAAATATCAACCAAACACCTTACAATCCTTTCAAAACATTTGAGCAAATAACATTAAAAATTTAATTTTGCAAAATCCTTATAACCCCCTTTGAAACCTTAGAATCAATAAAAAATATGCAAAAATTAATTTTTAAATGCCCAAACTATATTCTCAAAATTTTTGGCGACCAATATTAAAGCATACCTCTTTCTTCACCAAAAAAGGGATTTAGAGAGATTCAATCTACCATCTTCTCTAGCCTAAGTGCCTTAGCTCTTGGAAGCCCACCGCGTGGGCTACTAATGCCCACGTGAAGGAAGGAAGAGTCCCTTCCTCTTATGCCTCCACCGTCATTTGACTTTTCATAAATTTTACATGCTTTTTTTTTCCTTGGATGCAGCGCAAATTATAAGGCTCGCAATTTATTTCGAAGGCATGGTGAAGTTTGGTAAAGTGGGATTTCCCCCTTATATACACGTTTTTAAACTTCTCATGTCGGCACTTTGTCATTCAAAATTGAATTTCTAATTTTAATTTTAATAACCCACCTTAGGGTTATTTAACCTCAGCTTAAATTAATTAATAATTAATTTAAATAACTTTATAAGTTAAGTAAATTAACTAATAAATTAATTTATAATTAATTTTAAACTTCCTTTGTATAATATTATAATATTATTCACTTGGGCTTCTTTTTGCACTTTGGACCAAATATGACTTCCTGGAATCGTGTCTTGAAACTGAAACCGAATTATCCTTTTGCATTTATTGGAGAATTGAAAACTAATGGTGCTAACTTAAACTGTCACTGACTGGTGCTGAAAGCTTGACTTCAATGACAACTTATGGCTCAAAATTTCTAATAATATCCCCCTTTGTCATTGATGGAAATCCAAATTCTTTTTACCAAAACTTGACATTTTTCCTATTTCGCTCCCCTTGGGAAACTGCTCCCATTGACTCAATGCTCTCTCATTAAACCAAATCTCTCCCTGTTTTTGAAATTTCCATTTTTCTATATTTCATGTGTCCTGCACTGTGAAGCCATGTGTTCAAACCTGTGACATGAGAAACACCTTCCATTGAAATTTCCTTGTCTTGAACTCATTGGTCTCTTAGTCTCTCTTAACCCATTATGATTGGTGTTCTATTTGTATCTTCTTTGTGAATTGTTCCTTTCTTTGTTGAACTTTTTGTTGTCCAACTCATCCTAAAATGTCTCACTATCTCTTACACTGTCTTATTTTGAAGTTTCTTCTTCTTCAGAACTTGAGGTTGACTCTTCTTATTGTTTCATTTAAGTCTGTTCAAAAACAAGACCTATTTTATTTGTTGACCTTCTTTGTACCTTGATCATATTATCCATAATTTTTGAGCTCTTTCGAAACTTGTGTAGCTTATCCTTTGATTTTTCTAAATATTCCCTTAGTAGAGCTACTTCTTGTTCTAACATTTCACATTCTAAGACCTTTGCTTCTAAATTATCCTTGAACTTCTTTGTGGTAGCCCTTGACTTGTTTAGATCCTCTAAATATTTTATCTTTCTTCATCACATTCTTGAAACTAAAACTCAAGTTTAGATTTTTGCGTTTTTACCTTCTTTACTGTGTCAAGAGCATAAATAAGTTTTGCCTTAAGATCAAATACTTCTATTTATGATTCTTCCTCTATTTGTTTACCTTTGTCTACATATTCATTTTATTTTGACTTGTCTTCTATAGGATCACCTTATTCTTGTTGTGGCTGATCCACAACACACCCCAAAATTGGGGACCCACCTTTTTAGCATGCTTTCAAAGAAGACCGCAGTGGCCTAGATGCTAAAAAATAAAAAGAAGAGCAAAATACAAGAAAAAAAAAGTATCATGATATCGCGAAATGTTGCTCCGTCACGACCAGAAATGAAAAGTTGTCACGATATCGTGACATGTTGCTCTGTCATGGCCAAAAATGAAAAGTTTTCGTGATATTGCGACATGTTGCTCCGTCGTGGCCGAAAATGAAAAGGTGTCGCGATATCGTGACATGTCACATTTTAACGGTTCAAAATAGCAAAAGTACAGCCGAATGAAAAGTGTCACGATATCGCGACAAGTCACGTTTTTGCAGCTTAGACAAGTGAAGTGTAGTGGAATGGAAAAGTGTCACAATTTCGCGACATGTCGCATTTTCGCGGCTAAGAGCAACAGAATGAAGCATAAATAAAAAATTGTCACGATATCGTGACGTGTCTTGAAATCGTGGGTCAAAGAGGAGAGAGAAGACAAATGAAAAAATGTCACAATATCACGACATGTCAAGATTTCATGACAGAAAGTAGCAAGACAGCCCGAAAGAGAAAAACGTCACGATTTCACGACAGAGAGCAGCCAAAGTGGTAAAAAATGAAAAGGTGTCATGATTTCACGATAAAAAGTAGCAAGACAGCCCGAAAGAGAAAAGCGTCATGATTTCACAACAGAGAGTAGCCAAAGTGGTATGGAATGAAAAGGTGTCGTGATTTCACGACATGTCATGTTTTCACGGCTAAATGCAACAAGACACAGCGAAGGAGAAAAATATCATGATTTCACGATAGGTTGCATCCATGTGGCCCTAAGGAGAAACACGTCGCGATATCACGACATGTCTCATTTTCACGATGCTTGAAGACAAGCAAAGCTACGGGTATAAAAATGCCGCAATATCGTGACATGCTATTTTTGGTCGCGATTCATAGCGGACCATTACCAAACATGCAGGGAAGCACTGAGCACGTGGCACAAAGGCATAAGGGTTATGATAACGCTTCAGATCGACAGTTACAGTTAGCAGAGAAGACCAAACATTTCAGGCTCGAGCAAAAGGCCAAAACACCAAAGAAGCAGGAAAATGAAACAAATCGATCTGGAAGATGAAATGAAGTGATCTGGGAAATGAAATAGAGAACCGCAACAGAGAGTTTAAAAGCAGAAGTGAAGACAGATACAGGGGCTAGAAATTGTAACAAGAAAAGCATTATTTTTTGGAATAAAAGGAGTTTAGTTGGCAAGAGTAACTTTTGTGTGTGAAATCAAAAGGAGATTGAAAGCTAAGACTACTGTTATCTCTGTAGATCTTTCCTTTGCATTATTTTTTTCTTGTATCTATTCGTTTACACCATAATGTGGGTTAAGATAGGTGAATGATAGAATGATGCAATTATTTATTTCCTTAGAGTCTTGAATCTGATCTGATTCGACTATGTTTTATTATAGGTCTGTTAGGTCAAGTTGTTTTAGAGTTTCATCTCATAACTTGGGGTTTTGCAAGGAGGAGATTGCTAACCAAATTAACATCCTGTTTCAGTTTTTCTAGCTAATTCTCATAAAGAATGTTATTGTTTTAGTTTATAATGTTATATTTTTAATCTTACTTGAAAATCTGCATTTTGGATTCTGGTATATTCCAGAATACTTTGCTAATTTTACTAACACCAAAAGCTAACATAGAAGTAGCATAACAGTGTTAAATAAAAAGATAAAACGAACCCGTTAACTATAAAATGAACCTCATGTTAAAGGCACGGAGCTTAAAATGAAGTGGTTTATACCACGCATTTTATCATTTGAAATCCTTTTAAGCCGAAAGATAAAATAGGTCACTAGCTTATTTTCGGGTAGACTTCATTATTCTCAAGAGCATTAAGAAAAGATATTTACACAATTGGTTAATTTAATAGATTACGGTTGCAAAGTTTTCTTTGAATCATTAAAGGCCCCTTGTTAATAGTTACTTGCAGGGTTTAAGTTATTCTAGTATACATTCATTTATTTACTTTAAGTCTTAATTGGTTATATGCATATGAATGTTTATTCACAAGAACCTTGGAGAAATAAAAAATAATAAATTTCTTTACAAGAAAGAGTTTCCTGTCTGAGACTCTAGTTGCGTGATCATTTTGTTATAGGGCAAAATATTCACTCAACATTTTGGCGCTAGAAGGAGGGCATTATTTATTGCTTTGTGATTATGATTTGTTCTAACGATTAACGTGGGTAGTTTTGTTTCCACCTATTGTGCTTGCAGGTATAACATTTAGATATTTTATGTTACAAGCAAGTTGAGAGAAGTCTTTTAGAGTTCTAGAGTTTTCAAGCTATCCCAACCTGAGTACATAGCTACTAGGTCCAAGACCACAGGGGAAACTATTTTCCAAAGCCTTTTTCCTACTGCTAGGAAGCCGAAAAGCAAAACATTAGAGATTGAAATACCACCCAGTATACTTGAGTTAGGGATTTCTTTAGACTCAAGTACGTCTAGCGGGCCTGAACCCTCAGTTTCAAGTGTATCTATCCCCATCATTCCAAGTGTTTCCATTGTTCCCATAGGATTAACACCTTTGAATAACATGGCCCAACAACAACAACAACAACAGCCACCTGCCCTCTGGTATGGTGCGCAAAGTTCCCCCTTGGATATTCCTAGGGCAGTCCATGACTTGCCTAGAAACATTGAAAGGGGATTTCCCAAATTCATGCACGATGGTCCCACAACAGCTAAAGAACATGTCCAAATTTACAAGGATTATATGTTCAGACAAGGGGTTATTCACGAAGATATTGCTTGTCGAGTTTTCTCGGCTAGTTTAGACAACACGGCCAATGAGTGGTACAGGAATCTTTCGACAGGGTCCATCACTTCATGGACCCAATTATAAACCACCTTCATTAGCCAATTTAGAATGTTATTGGATGCATCCATAATTTATAATTTGTTCGTATCATGCAAGAGATTACCCAATGAGCCCATACGAACATTCAATCAGAGGTTCCAAAAACTATACACAAATTTGACTTTTCACTTTGCGGTAGATCTTGTGGTCGTCCTGCAATTATATTTCAGAGCTTTAGATCATTTAACATATTTATTGACTAGAAGGAATCCTCAGGTTACGATGCTTCCTTTGGCCTATGTAGAGACAATGACTCTCGAACAACAAATGAACTTACTAGGAGCATGATTGTCTCAATTGATTGGGATGGGACAATATAGTCCATACAGTCAATTTGCCATGATGAACCAGTTAATGGCACCACAGGTTCCTACAATGAAAAATTTCCAACCACCCACTCAAGTGGCATCATTTCCAACTTATCCTAATGCCTCCGTTCAAACACAGGGATTAATTCAAAATAGCCCAATGGGTTTGCCTGGGTTTGGCATGGGCAATAATTTATTGACCATACCGAGGTTTGCTTCGATTACCACGTCAAGCCCAATGACTTATCCAATAATCACTCCGATTCAAAGTGTGAATCTAGGATGGAATCCTACTGCCTAGACCCAAGCCATTGTACCTATTCCAAAGGTGGCTAATGCAGCAAACACAACTGGACCTAGGATTACCGTGCCCCAATCACAAGGGCCTGAATCCGTGATAGAAAACATGAAGGAGACTTTGGCCAAATTTTTGGTTACCGTGGGAAATGTCAATAAAAAGGTTGACCAAGCCATGGGTCATAACCGACTTCACAACCATAGAGGAAAAGGAACATACAACACGTAGCCTAATAATGGGTGAGTACCCAATCCTGTAGCCAATCAGGCAGATGTCTCAGAACATTTTGGAGAATTAGGACCTTATGATAACGATTGCCCACACTATGGCCACGGGAAGCAGGAGTCTATACTGATTGAGGTTATACATTCCCAAGAAAATGAAGAAGAGGAGGATGTGGAACTTTTTGGAAACGAAGACGAAGAAACGTCGAAAGTTCATGCCAACAAACATTTTGGGAAAGGAAATCACAAATATTACACTAGGAGTTCTAAGGAACCCAAAACTTCTTCTACTCCTCCAAACAACCAATTAATCCCTCCTGATTTCAAAGGAGATGTCAATCCCTCTCCTCCATCCATGGTGGAAAAGTCTAAGATGGTGCAAAACATGTCAAATTTAGAAAAACCCACTTATGACTTGGTAGAAGACATGAAGAAAACTAAGGCCAACGTCTCAATGTATGATATGTCCCGACTATTAGGCCAAGAAGTAAGTCCACCAAAAAGTTTGGATCCTCCTGCCTAAGTTCATGAAGCTAAAAGTGTTGAGTCTCGATTGTTTTTGAAAACGAAAAAGCGAGATATACCCCCTTTTCTAATAACCATTAGAATTGTGGGTAAAAAATTGCACAATTGCCTAATAAATTCAAGGGCCTCGGCTACCATTATGCCCTTCGAAATCTGTCAAAAATTGGGACTTACACCAAAACCTTATAGAAGCAGGGTGGTGCAGCTGGATAGATCGACCATGGAAGCAGTGGGAGAATTGAGTGATGTTCTTATTCAAGTCAACTTAGAACCTAGGGTTCAACATCACATAGATATATTGGTGCTCGACATTCCTATCAAATATGGCATGGTGTTGGGAAGAGATTGGAGTAAAAACTTAAACGGTTACATTGTGACAAAATCTTCACATATGTGGTTGCCTTGGAGGGGAGTGGCAAACCAAATTCGGATTGATAGTGAACCTAGGCTCAAGGAAATGATCACAGAATACAAAAAACCTAATGAGATCCAATACATTGAAGCCGGATTAGGAGCATATTGTTTGGACATAGAAACACCTAAAAATTCCCAAAATGAAAGCATTGGATGCAATGTTTCTGAAGGACACCAGGACATTTGGAATTTAAGATTTGATGGATCCAAGTCCAGACAAGGGGCAGGAGCTGGTATTGAACTGTCATGTTCAGATAGAGAGCCTATGTTCACTGCATATAGACTACAGTTCCCTGCCACCAACAATGTGGCAGAATATGAGGCCTTGATTCTCAAACTTCAATTGGCCCTTCGAAAGAAAATTAAATGTATCAAGGTCTTAGGTGATTCAGAATTAGTGGTAAAACAAGTGAAGGGACAATACATATGTAAGAACAAGCGGCTCAGCCTTTACCGAACCAGGGTTAGAGATTTAATAGATGAGTTTGATGCTTTTAACATATCTCTGATCTCTAGAAAGGGTAATCATCTGGTAGACTCTTTAGCCATAGCTGCAAGTATGTTGAAACTAGTGGATCATAAGAAATGCAAGAAATTTTCCATAGAATTGGTTCCTTGCCCCTCAATACCGGATAATGTCACGAATTTCCAAGTGTTTGATAATGACAGACACATATTCCATTTTGTCACTAATTCTGGTATCTTTGAAAAGCGGGTTATAGATGAAGACGAGATGGACCTAGAAGAGGCAGATTGGGAAGAAAAGGTTATTGGAAAATGTAATAAGATGCCAAATGAGATGGCTTCATTAGAAAAAATGTTTGATATCGGATACCAACCAAAAGGAGGTAGAAAGGTTCCACCTCCCAAAGAAGCCTGTGACTTAGTTAATATTGGAAGTGCAAAAAACCCTCGAGAAGTATTCATAGTGAAAGCATGTACCAAACATGAGAAGGATTCCATTGCCAATGCATTAAAGGAATACATATATGGCATAGCTTGGAGTTATAAGGAACTGAAAACTTATGATCAAAATGTTATAACGCATATGATTCCTTTGAAGCCAGACTCCAAACCCTTTAAGTAAAGATAGAGGCCAGTCAATCCATTATTAGAACCCTTGATAGAGAAAGAGGTAAAGCAACTATTAGAAGCTAAAATCATCTTTCCTGTTAGGCATTCCACATGGGTTGCTAACCTGGTCCCCATGAGGAAAAAGAGTGGAGAAATAAGGTTATGTATTGATTTTAGAAATCTTAATAAAGCCTCACAAAAGAACAATTACCCTTTACCCACCATTGATGAAATACTTAAAAAGGTAAATGGGTCTAAAATGATGTCATTATTGGATGGTTATTCGGGATATAATCAAGTCCTTATCCATCCTAATGATAGGATGAAAACCGCCTTCACCACAAAATGGGGCACCTTTGCATACAGGAGAATGCCTTTCGGACTATTGAACACAAGTGCCACATTCCAACGAGCTATGGACTTTGCTTTTAAGGGGCTCATAGGTAAGTGCATTATTGTCTATGTAGATGATATTCCTATATTTTCTAAGAGCAGGGAAAACCACGTCAAGGATCTAAAGAAAGTCCTTCAAAGATGTAGGGAACATGGCATTTCACTCAACCCAAGGAAGTGCATTTTCGGGGTAATGGAAGGAAAATTATTGGGACATGTAATATCCAAAGATGGAATTTCCATTGATCCTGAAATAATAGAGGCCATACAACAGATTCCTTGTCCCAACAACAAAAAAGAGTTGAGATCATTCTTTGGGAAGATTAATTTTGTTAGAAAATTTATTGCAGATTTTGCAGAAATAGCAAAACCTTTGAATGACATGTTAAAGAAAGAGGTCCAAATCAAATGGACAAATGAAAATAGAGATGCTTTCAAAAATATCAAGGATGCGATTTCTAAAGCCCCAGTTTTAGTGAGTCCTGATTATATGAAGCCTTTCTATATTTACACATTTGCTTCAGACCATTCCTTTGTGAGTGTTTTAACTCAGAAGAGTGAAGGCAACATTGAAAATCCTATTGCCTTCCTGAGTAGTCCTATCAAATATGCAAAATTGAGATATTACATATTAGACAAGCAAATGTATGCTCTATTTAAGACAGTTAAAAAATTCAGGCATTATATAGTCCACAGTAGGGTGTTTGCTATAGTCCCAGATCCTGCAGTCAAATCCATGTTTATACAGAAATAATTAGGTGAAAGACGAGGTAACTGGATTTCAACTCTGCAAGAATTTGATCTTGAGATTCAATCCATGAAGATAGTACAGGGACAAGGGTTGGTTAAAGCTATAGCAAAAACGGATCCCTTAATTTCATGTCAACATTATGAAATCGCAGATATAACCAAAGATGAGTGGTACACAGATGTGTATTTTTTACTAAATGGTAAATGTCCACCACATTTGAATTCTGCTCAACGAAGAGCCTTACGCTTGAAATCTACTAATTTTCTAATTAGATCCAGCACGTTATACAAGAAAAACCATGAAGGAATTTACCTTCGTTGCGTTGATCGAAGAGAGGCAACACAAATACTCAAGGAATTTCATGGTAAATATGGGACAGGACATGGGTTGGCTAATGCCACAGCCCCATCAAATCCTTAGAGCCGATTATTATTGGCCTCGATTGTTCAAAGATGCCCATACTCATGTGAGGTCATGTCATACATGTCAAACTGCAGCCAATAGAGAAAGGGGTGCTTCCATGCCATTACAATCTGTAATTGAGTGTAGACATTTTGCGCAATGGGGCCTGGATTTTGTTGGGATTATCAGTCACAATTCATATGATTCCCACAAATACATTCTAACAGCTACAGATTATTGCACAAGGTGGACGGAAGCTATCCCCACAAAGAATGCCACTTCGAAGGTTGTTATTAAATTCCTAGAGGATAATATTGTCACTCAATTTGGAATGCCTGACTCCATTGTAAGTGACAATGGTTTAGCTTTCTCCTCTCTATAATTTTCCAATTGGGCATTTGACAATAGGGTGAGTTTAAAATTCTCTTCCAATTATTATCCACAAGGTAATGGATTGGCTAAATCTTCTAACAAGAATTTGTTATGCGTCATTAAAAAATTGCTGAAAAAAAATCCTAGAGATTGGCATAACAAACTTAAGTTGGCTCTTTGGGCTGACAGAATCAGAGTCAAAGAATCAATAGGAACATCTCCTTACCATCTGGTTTATGGACAAGATCCCATTTTTCCTACAAATCTCAAGTTACAAACACTACATTTCATGAAAGATTACTTCGAACCGATGATAAACTTGAGTCCGGACTAACACAATTAATGCATCCGGATGAAAAAAGGGATGAGGCTATGCTTCATTTCAGTAAACACCAAGATGTAGTAAAAATATGGTTCGACAAAAAGTCTAGAGCCAAGGCTTTTAAAATATCAGATCTAGTGTTGTTATGGGATAAAAGACATGAGAAGAAAGGAGATCATGATAAGTTCGACTACTTATGGTTGGGTCCCTACCAGATTTTAGAAGTCCTAGGGGAAAATATTTTTAGACTAAAAACCTTGGATGGAAAGGATTTGGCATTACCTGTCAATGGGTTGCACTTGAAACACTATTTTTAGGCCTGAAGCAGTTGGGTTTTGTATTATATGTAATTATGTCATGCTTTTTTTCTTTTGTGTGTGCAGATTTGATGTTTAAGTGGTATGTTTATTTGACATGTTTGGTTTCTCAACAAAAAAAAAATAATGAATAAAAGAAATAAATAAATAAAGAAATAAAAAAATGAAACTAAATCATGGATTATGGGGTTAAGTATGCCCATGCGTGGCAGCATGTCTTGTCTAAAAACAAGACCACTGACTATTCAAGCGGATAGACTAGCATGACCATTTCATTCATAACTGGTTAAATTATTTTGCTCAAAGTGAGGTAATGAATTCCAAATTAGAGTAGTAAGGATAGGGTTAAACTCCCATCTCGATTAGGTTGGGAGTCTGATTTCCCAAAGCTCTGATTTCACTTTCACTTGCACATGGGTTCAAGATAGTAGTGACTCATAACCAACTTTGGGATCTAATAAATCAATTCATTATATATATAGTTGATCCTAAGAGGGTTTGATAATATTAAATATTTGTATATGATGTTAGAAGGCTTAAATCTTTTATAAAGCAGTTAGTTATATCTCTAGACCATTTATCAGGCCATGCAAATCATTCACAATCTCACATATGCATTCACCTGAAACTGACAATGGAATGTTGATCAAGTTCAAGCGATAGGGAATGAAAACACAT
Source organism: Wollemia nobilis (assembly GCA_028583015.1). Taxonomy (NCBI): domain Eukaryota; kingdom Viridiplantae; phylum Streptophyta; class Pinopsida; order Araucariales; family Araucariaceae; genus Wollemia; species Wollemia nobilis. Next base: position 51,869 of record JAQPPZ010003256.1, read on the forward strand.
TGCACACACCGAGCTAATACTTAATGATTCTGATGTTTCATGTATTTCTGATCTATCGGTATTTGTTATCTTTTATGTGCTGACACCTATATCTAAGCTTGTATATTTCAGGTTGGGTTCTCACCAAAATGCTTAGGAGCATTTGACAACAAAGTCACCATTTGTTGTGGCTGATCCACAACACACCCCAAAATTGGGGACCCACATTTTTTGCATGCTTTCAAAGAAGACTGCAGTGGCCCATATGCTAAAAAATCAAAGAAAGAGCAAAATACAACAAGAAAAAGAAAGTGTCGTGATATCGCGACATATTGCTCTGTTGTGACCAGAAATGAAAAGTTGTCGCGATATCATGACATGTTGCTCTGTCGCGGCCGAAAATGAAAAGTTGTCACAATATCGTGACATGTTGCTCCGTTGCGGCCGAAAATGAAAAGTTGTCGCGATATCACGACATGTTGCTCCGTCGTGGCCAAAATGAAAAGGTGTCGCGATATCGCGACATGTCACGTTTTCACGGTTCAAAATAGCAAAAATATAGCCGAATGAAAAGTGTTGCGATATCGCGATAGGTCGCATTTTTGCGGCTCAGACAAGCGAAGTGCAGTGGAATGGAAAAGTGTTACAATTTTGCGACATGTCGCATTTTCATAGCTAGGAGCAACAGAATGCAACATAAACAAAAAATTGTCATGATATCGCGATGTGTCTTGAAATCACGGGTCAAATAGGAGAGAGAAGACAAATGAAAAATGTCATGATATCGCGACATGTTAGGATTTTGCAACAGAAAGCAGCAAGATAGCTCGAAAGAGAAAAACGTCACGATTTCACGATAGAGAGCAGCCAAAGTGGTACGAAATGAAAAGGTGTCACGATTTCATGACATAAAGCAACAAGACAGCCCGAAAGAGAAAAACATCGTGATTTCACGATAAAGAGCAGCCAAAGTGGTATGAAATGAAAAGGTGTCGTGATTTCGTGACATGTCGTGTTTTCGTGGCTAAGTGCAACAAGACACAGTGAGGGAGAAAAATGTCATGATTTCATGATAGGTTGCATCAACGGGCCCTAAGGAGAAACACATCGTGATATCGTGACATGTCTCATTTTCATGGTGCTTGAAGACAAGCAAAGTTGAGGGTATAATATGTCGTGATATCGCGACATGCTATTTTTGGTCGTGATTCACAATGGACGGTTACAAAACATGCAGGGAAGCGATGAGCATGTGGCACAAAGGCATAAGGGTTATGATAATGCTTCAGGTCGACAGTTACAGTTAGTAGAGAAGACCAAATGTTTCAGGCTCGAGCAAAAGGCCAAAACACCAAAGAAGCAGGAAAATGAAATGAAGCGATCTAGAAGATGAAACGAAGCGATCTGGGAAATGAAACAAAGAACCGCAACAGAGAATTTAAAAGAAAAAGTGAAGACAGATACAAGGGATGGAAATTGTAACAAGAAAAGCATTATTTTTTTGGAATAAAAGGAGTTTATTTGGCAAGAATAACTTTTGTGTGTGAAATCAAAAGGAGATTGAAAGCTAAGACTACTGTTATCTCTGTAGATCTTTTCTTTGCATTATTTTTTTCTTGTATCTATTCGTTTACACCATAATGTGGTTTACGATAGGTGAATGATAGAATGATGCAATTATCTATTTCCTTAGAGTCTTACATTTGATCTGATTCGACTGTGTTTTATTACAGGTCTGTTAGGTCAGGTTGTTTTAGAGTTTCATCTCATAACTTAGGGTTTTGCAAGGAGGAGATTGCTAACCAAATTAACGTCTTGTTTCAATTTTTCTAGTTGATTCTCATAAAGAATGTTTATGTTTTAGTTTCTGATGTTATATTTTTAATCTTACTTGAAAATCTGCATTTTGGATTCTGGTACATTCTAGAATACTTTGCTAATTTTATTAACACCAAAATCTAACATAGAAGTAGCAGAACAGTGTTAAAGGCATCGAGATAAAATGAACCCATTAACTATAAAATGAACCTTGTGTTAAAGGCATCGAGCTTAAAATGAAGTGGTTTATACCACATATTTTCTCATTTGAAATCCTTTTAAGCCGAAAGATAAAAGAGGTCACTAGCTTATTTTTGGGTAGACTTCATTATTCTCAAGAGCATTAAGAAAATACATTTACACAATTGGTTAATTTAATAGATTATGGTTGCAAAGTTTTCTTTGAATCGTTAAAGGCCCCTTGTTAATAGTTACTTGTAGGGTTTAAGTTATTCTAGTATACATTCATTTATTTGCTTTAAGTCTTAATTGGTTATATGCATATGAATGTTTGTTCACAAGAACCTTGGAGAAATAAAAAATAACAAATTTCTTTGCAAGAAAGAGTTTCCTGTCTGAGACTCTAGTTGCGTGATCATTTTGTTATAGGGCAAAATATTCACTCAACAATTCTTCTTATATTTCAATTGGAATATTTTCTTCTAGTCCTTCAAGTGCATCCTCATATTCGTCATCACTGAAACTATAATCATTCCTTGTACAACTATATTCAAGATGTCCAAAGTTACCACATCTAAAACACTTGAGAATTATTGGTGACATTTTCTTGACTTCTTTTTTTTATTCAATCATAAATAATACTTCATATCTATCATTATTTAAAAAAATAGCATCACTATCACTTGAGTCCTTACTTGCCTTATCTGCATAGTAGCTCCTCTTTTGGATTTGAAAGAACTTCTTCCCTTGTCTGCTTTATCCATCCGTGCATTTCTTTTGGTACTTGTATTTTTCGGATTCCCTATTCCTATGATCCTATTTTTCTTCATCATTGTTATTTTTAGCTTCTTGACAATCAATTGCATAGTCACCATACTTTACACAATTGAAAAATTTAAAATATTGTTCATCTTTGAATCTTATTGAATCCTTGTTCCTTCTACCATAATTTGCTTCTTCATCACATGATGACTCATTACTCAATTCTGAATTCTTACCCTTTGTCTTCTTAATTGCTTTGAAGTTTGCTTCCTTTTAGGGATTAGGTTATTTTGTTATTAACTCAAAAGTTGTAAGAATACCAAGAAACATATCTCTTGTCAAAGAATCACCATCCTTTGCTTCTTCTATAGCTCAAATATTTTCACTAAACCTTGTTTGAAGAGACCTTAAGATCTTATCACAAAAATCACCATCCTTGCATAGAATTAACAACCTCATATACCTAAAGTAGATAAGAAATAATGTCTTCCTCATTCTTCATTCTTAATTATACAAATTGTCCTTAATATTTTGTATCTTTACTTTTTTGACACTTTTATCTTCGTCATATATGCTTTGCAACTTATCCCAAATTCTTTTTGCATCTTTACAATGCATAACTTTTATTGATTTTGTTCTATGTAAACCTCTCAAAAGTGCATTTATTGATTTTGAATTGTAATGTTGTAGAAGCTTACCTTCCTTATTTGTAGGTGGATTAGCTAGTGGTATGTATCCATTTTCAACTGCTTCCTAAATTTCATTTCCTTAATTGGTCTCATGAGATTTTTCACCAACTCTTTGATTGACTCAACAAGCTTACTTGGAGATCCTTTGGTGTCAACTTGAGAGATATAATTAATCAAATATATCTTTAAAATATTCAAGCTTTTGTTAGAGGCTAGACTTGAGAGATTATTCTCCAAATATTCAGAATGTTGGATCATGAGAGAGGTCTTATATCTTTTATTTTGCTTCAAATTTAGTCGAATGGACCTCCTTGCTCATTTCCGTTCAGATTTAGTAGTCTTAACATGCACATTTTTCATCATAATTACGGTACATCATAATTACACTTTGAATATTTCATTTTATTTTATTTTATATAATTTTTATTTTTGCAACATAAACTAAGGAAATAAAATCAAGTTAAAAATTAATGATCACGGAATAATCTATACTTGATTTACTGTTCTTTAAATAATTTTACTTGGATTGACAAATTTAATGTATGATATATAGCTCGACATATTCCCACAAAAGTGATTGACCAAATCCAAATGAAATCTTCTAATGATATCTTTGTTGCATTAAGGAGTGAAGAAATCCATAATTTCAAGGATAATTTTTTCCCAAGTATCATAAAATTAGGACCTTTGAAACATATTATGATATTAAAGTAGCTATATAGCACAATGTCTAAATAGGTCCATCTCCTTTGATAGAGAGTGTTTCTCACTCAGCACACATTCACCATCTACAAGAGCTCTAATTATCTTGAGAAGGAGTTGAGTAGTGATTGCAAATTCCATACCTCCAACTAAAACCACCACTCTATTCTAGGATAAAGCCATGTACCCAACAAGCTCAGGATCATATCCCTTAAAAATATTTAGAAAATTAAAAATACTCCCTTTCTCAAAAAAATTTAAGACATTAGTCTCTAGATATTGGGTTGAAGGCTCCACACATTTTAGTTTGGCTTCCATAAGGGCCATATTCCTCACCTTTGAAGATATTGAGAATCACTCAATAGCCAAGATCAACTTGAAAATAATCGCTAAAAATCTCACCAATCTAAGAAAACTCCTGAGTTATATTAAGTGATAATAAAATCTAATCATGAAGACCTTGTAGGATGAGCTTCCAAAGGCAATATCTCCTATATTAACTAAATTTCTTCGAGTACCTTCTAAATTCCACCCTAAAATGGGATAAGTCAACCTGATAATCAACATGAATCCGCATTTCAAAGTTAAAACTTACCTAATTAAAATGATACCAAATACGAGTCTTAATAGGCTTGATAAAATACTGATTGCACGAGTACAAAATAGGGAAAAAATATCTTATTCTTCCACACAAATTACTTCATCTAGTAGCACACACCTTAAATACACCTGTGAATCTCATGATGCACCAAAAATAATACTTATAGATTTTCTACTCACTATAAATTATAACACTTAACCACTTAGGCATCATTAGAAAACAAGGCCAAAAGAAGAAAAGACTCTTTCTCCAATGCTTACATGTTCTCAAGGTGACCAATGGAAAAAATATCCTAACCTAACTCGAATGAATCAAAGGGCTCTAGCTTTTGGATTTAATTTCATAATGATAGATGGTTGTTTGAAAAATAAAAAGGGCTATAATACATCTACATTTGTTGCAAATCAACTAAATACTAAGCCTTGAGAGTACTTTTAGCCAATCACTATTGATCTTCCAAATCAAATAAAAAAATAGTGGACACACCAACCCTGAGTCCACTTGTGCAATAAGCACCAAATCCAAAGATACCAAATATCCTCATTACCAAGACATAAAGAATGTATATTCCAACCTGTAGAATTTGAATTTGAAATATTTAAAAGTAAGCCCTACTCTCACCAATCACCATGAAAATCTAGCCTCATGGAGGTAGAGATCTAAATATCCCTACATCTCTTCATCGCCCCATAATTAAAAGACAAGAGGATCATGAGAATATTGAAATATTTCATCTTGACTGAGTTTTAGTAATTCCTATAGAAAATTGACATACCAAATGGACAACCCTACCAGAGATACTCTAAGATTTGCTAAAGCATCTATCGCTCTGATTCCATATCTATACATATAAGAACATCTAAAGGATTCCAAATATTTTAGAATATTATATGTTTCAATTACCATATTTTAGCATCCCAAATTGCCTTTTATTTACCTGAAAGGATATTTATGATATTTAACAAGTCCCCTTCAAATATAATATTTCTATTCTAAACCATTCTAAGGTTTAACCCTTGGGAAAAAACCTTTGATTCAACAAACTAGCTTGTCTAGATGCCAATATTTTTAGTGAAATCTAAGATAACCTCCTATTTTATATTTCTTAAAACCTTACTTACACCAACTAGACCTATATTTCCTTTGGATGCCACATAAAAATTGAGTTTAAGCCATCCATATTGAGGGGGAATTCATTTAGTTTGTTGTCTATCCATCTGAACGATTTGAGTAGCCTCTTGAGAACCGCAAGAAATCCCTAAATCATTACCAAGCATCAACTCTAAAGGTGTTTCCTTTTTTTTTGGTAAAGATATATTTGAAACTTTTTCCATTAGGGAAGATGGGATTTTGATGTAGACATATCTAGAATCATGAGAATAGTTCTTAAAGGCATGATTATTCATTTCTTTCTAAATTCCTCAAAGAAACTATGAGAGGCTTAGGGACCAACCATTTCTTCCGATCAGTCTTGGAGAGCATCACAACCATTGGAGCTTGTACACTCAAACATTTTTGGTCCGATGCAGACCACCACATTTGTTGGCAACAAGTACTTTTTGACCTTCATTGATGATTTTAGTCGAAAGACTTGGATCTATGCCATTAAGTAGAAGTCGGAGGCTTTTGGCAAGTTCAAGGAGTTCAAGGCTCTGATGGAGAAACAAAGCGACTACCAGGTCAAAACCCTAAGAACAGATGGTGGAGGAGAGTACATCTCCAACAAATTCCAAAAATTTTGCAAAGTAAATGCAATTCAAAGGCAACTCTTTTCCAGCTACACGTCACAGTAGAATGGTGTAGCTGAGATAAAAAATAGAACCATCATGGAGATGGCACGCAACATGATGAAGGTAAAAGAATTACCACATGAATTATAGGCAGAGGTTGTGACCTGTGCAATTTATCTGCTAAAGAGGTGTCCCACCAAAAGCGTGAAGGACAAGATTCCTCAGGAGGCCTGGAGTGGTGTGAAGTCATGTGTTCCTCATTTGCGTGTGTTCGGATGCATTGCATATGCACATGTTCCAGAAGAGAAGAGAAAGAAACATGATGATAGAGTAGAGAAGTGTATCTTCACAGGATACAATGAGGAAGCAAAGGCATATCGACTGTACAATCCTATGATGAAGAAGCTCGTCATCAATCATGATGTGAAGTTCCTGGAAGTTGAAGCCTAGAACTAGAAGTCCAACACTGGCCAGCCTGATCTAGTAGTTGTTAAGGTTGTTGATTTGGAGAAGAACAATGTGCAACCACCTGCAGCCTCTAACAGGAGCAACGGTGCCAACAGTAGCACAACCTCACCATCCCGGTCGCCTCCAATTACAAGCAAGATTCAAAATTTGAGGACTTCAGTGAAGATGAGGAGCTTGTAAGACATCTACGAGGCAACCCATCATCATGAAGATGAATATTCTGAATTTGCCTACTTTACTAAGTGTGATCCAGTTGAGTTTGAAGAGGTAAGTCAGAATAAAAAATGGGTAAAGTCGATGGATGAGGAGATTAAAGCCATTGAAAAGAATGATACCTGGTAGATAGTGGATCTCCTAGTAGGGAAGAAGACCATTGGGGTCAAGTGGGTGTATAAGACCAAGTTCAATGCCCAAGGTGATGTTGATCGGCATAAGGCCAGATTGGTTGGGAAGGGCTACAAGCATAAGTCAGGCATCGACTACCATGAAGTGTATGCGCCTGTAGCCCGACTTGACACAATAAGGATGATCCTGGTATTGGCAGCCTAGAAGGGTTGGAATGTGTTCTAGATGGACGTCAAGTCAGCCTTCCTCAATAGTGTTTGAGGAAGAGGTCTACATAGACCAACCATCCAATTACGAGATCGGAGGATAGGAGGGCAAGGTCCTCAAGCTGAAGAAGGCCCTGTATGGGTTCAAGCAGGCACCTAGGGCATGGTACAACATGAATGATGGCTATTTTTAGGAAAATGGGTTTGTCAAATGCCCATATGAGCATACCTTATACTTGAAGACAAATGAAGCAGGGGAGCTCATTATTGTCTGTGTGTATGTGGACGATTTGATTTACACTGACAAAAATAATGTCTTGTTTGACCAGTTCATAACAGCCATGAAGAAGGAGTTCAAGATGACAGACTTTGGGCTGATGGAGTATTTCCTTGGTATTGAAGTTGACTAATCAGCGGATGGCATCTTCATTTCTCAGGGCAAGTATGTGAAGGATGTCCTGAAGTGGTTCAATATGGAAGTGGTGTGAAGTCATGTGTGCCTCATTTGCATGTGTTTGGATGCATTGCATATGCACATGTTGCAGAAGAGAAGAGAAAGAAGCTTGATGATAGAGTAGAGAAGTGTATCTTTGAAGGATACAATGAGGAAGCAAAGGCATATCGACTGTACAATCCTGTGATGAAGAAGCTCGTCATCAATCATGATGTGAAGTTCCTGGAAGTTGAAGCCTGTAACTAGAAGTCCAACACTGGCCAGCTTGATCTAGTAGTTGTTAAGGTTGTTGATTTGGAGAAGAACAATGTGCAGCCACCTGCAACCTCTAATAGGAGCAACGGTGCCAACAGTAGCACAACCTCACCATCTCGATCGCCTCCAATTGTAAGTAGGATTCAAAATTTGAGGACTCTAGTGAAGATGAGGAGCTTGCAAGACATCTACGAGGCAACCCGTCATCATGAAGATGAAGAATATTCTGACTTTGCCTTCTTTACTAAGTGTGATCCAGTTGAGTTTGAAGAGGTAAGTCAGAATAAAAAATGGGTAAAGTCGATGGATGAGGAGATTGAAGCCATTGAGAAGAATGATACCTGGCAGATAGTGGATCTCCCAGTAGGGAAGAAGACCATTGGGGTCACGTGGGTGTATAAGACCAAGTTCAACGCCCAAGGTGATGTTGATCAACATAAGGCTAGATTGGTTGGGAAGGGCTACAAGCATAAGTCAAGCATCGACTACCATGAAGTGTATGCGCTTATAGCTTGACTTGACACAATAAGGATGATCTTGGTTTTGGCAGCCTAGAAGGGTTGGAATGTGTTCCAGATGGACGTCAAGTCAGCCTTCCTCAATAGTGTTGGAGGAAGAGGTCTACATAGACCAACCACCCGATTACGAGATCGAAGGATAGGAGGGCAAGGTCCTCAAGCTGAAGAAGGCCCTGTATGGGTTGAAGCAGGCACCCAGGGCATGGTACAACATGATTGATGGCTATTTTTAGGAAAATGGGTTTGTCAAATACCCATATGAGCATACCTTGTACTTGAAGACAAATGAAGCAAGGGAGCTCATTATTGTCTGTGTATGTGGACGATTTGATTTACACTGACAAAAACAATGTCTTGTTTGACCAGTTCATAACAGCCATGAAGAAGGAGTTCAAGATGACAGACTTAGGGCTGATGGAGTATTTCCTTGGTATTGAAGTTGACTAATCATTGGATGGCATCTTCATTTCTCAGGGCAAGTATGCGAAGGATTTATAATTATAAAAATTATAATCACTTAAAATAATTACATTCTAAGAAAGAAGAAAAATTCATGGAAGGAGTGGATGGAAATAATGAAAATAATAATAGTCATGTTCAATACCCTTGGATCCTTTTATCCTAGAGTAAGTGTTAGAGGCTAGAATCGAGAGATTATTATCCAAATCTTCATAATGTTGGATCATGAGAGAGGTCTTATATCTTTTATTTTTCTTCAAATTTAGTCGAATGGACCTCCTTGCTCATTTTCGTTCATATTTAGTAGTCTTAACATGCACATTTTTCATCATAATTACTTTACATCATAATTACACTTTGAATATTTCATTTTATTTTATTTTATATAATTTTTATTTTTGCAACATAAACTAAGGAAATAAAATCAAGTTAAAAATTAATGATCACGGAATAATCTATACTTGATTTACTATTCCTCAAATAATTTTACTTGGATTGACAAATTTAATGTATGATATATAGCTCGACATATTCCCACAAAAGTGATTGACCAAATCCAAATGAAAGCTTATAATGATATCTTTGTTTCATTAAGGAGTGAAGAAATCCATAATTTCAAGGATAATTTTTTCCCAAGTATCATAAAATTAGGACCTTTGAAACATATTATGATATTAAAGTAGCTATATAGCACAATGTCTAAATAGGTCCATCTCCTTTGATAGAGAGTGTTTCTCACTCAGAACACATTCACCATCTACAAGAGCTCTAATGATCTTGAGGAGTTGAGTAGTGATTGCAAATTCCATACCTCCAACTAAAACCACCACTCTATTCTAGGATAAAGCCATGTACCCAACAAGCTTAGGATCATATCCCTTAAAAATATTTAGAAAATTAAAAATACTCCCTTTCTCAAAAAAGTTTAAGACATTAGTCTCTAGATATTGGGTTGAAGGCTCCACACATTTTAGTTTGGATTCCATAAGGGCCATATTCCTCACCTTTGAAGATATTGAGAATCACTCAATAGCCAAGATCAACTTGAAAATAATCGCTAAAAATCTCACCAATCTAAGAAATCTCCTGAGTTATATTAAGTGATAATAAAATCTGATCATGAAGACCTTGTAGGATGAGCTTCCAAAGGCAATATCTCCTAGATTAACTAATTTTTTTTGAGTACCTTCTAAAGTCCACCCTAAAATGGTATAAATCAACCTGATAATCAGCATGAATCCACATTTCAAAGTTAAAACTTCCCTAATTAAAATGATACCAAATAGAAGTCTTAATAGGCTTGATAAAATATTGATTGCACGAGTACAAAATAGGGAAAAAATATCTTATTCTTCCACACAAATTACTTCATCTAGTAGCACACACCTTAAATACACCTGTGAATCTCATGATGCACCAAAAATAATACTTATAGATTTTCTACTCACTATAAATTATAACACTTAACCACTTAGGCATCATTAGAAAACAAGGCCAAAAGAAGAAAAGACTCTTTCTCCAATGCTTACATGTTCTCAAGGTGACCAATGGAAAAAATATCCTAACCTAACTCGAATGAATCAAAGGGCTCTAGCTTTTGGATTTAATTTCATAATGATAGATGGTTGTTTGAAAAATAAAAAGGGCTATAATACATCTACCTTTGTTGCAAATCAACTAAATACTAAGCCTTGAGAGTACTTTTAGCCAATCACTATTGATCTTCCAAATCAAATAAAAAAATAGTGGACACACCAACCCTGAGTCCACTTGTGCAATAAGCACCAAATCCAAAGATACCAAATATCCTTATTACCAAGACATAAAGAATGTATATTCCAACCTGTAGAATTTGAATTTGAAAGATTTAAAAGTAAGCCCTACTCTCACCAATCACCGTGAAAATCTAGCCTCATGGAGGTAGAGATCTAAATATCCCTACATCTCTTCATCGCCCCATAATTAAAAGACAAGAGGATCATGAGAATATTGAAATATTTCATCCTGAGTGAGTTTTAGTAATTCCTATAGAAAATTGACATACCAAATGGACAACCCCACCAGAGATACTCTAAGATTTGCTAAAGCATCTATCGCTCTGATTCCATATCTATACATATAAGAACATCTAAAGGATTCCAAATATTTTAGAATATTATATGTTTCAATTACCATATTTTAGCATCCCAAATTGCCTTTTATTTACCTGAAAGGATATTTATGATATTTAACAAGTCCCCTTCAAATATAATATTTCTATTCTAAACCATTCTAAGGTTTAACCCTTGGGAAAAAACCTTTGATTCAACAAACTAGCTTGTATAAATGCCAATATTTTTAGTGAAATCTAAGATAACCTCCTATTTTATATTTCTTAAAACCTTACTTACACCAACTAGACCTATATTTCCTTTGGATGCCACATAAAAATTGAGTTTAAGCCATCCATATTGAGGGGGAATCCATTTAGTTTGTTGTCTAGCCATCTGAACGATTTGAGTAGCCTCTTGAGAACCGCAAGAAATCCCTAAATCATTACCAAGAATCAACTCTAAAGGTGTTTCCTTTTTTTTTGGTAAAGATATATTTGAAACTTTTTCCATTAGGGAAGATGGGATTTTTATGTAGACATATCTAGCATCATGAGAATAGTTCTTAAAGGCATGATTATTCATTTCTTTCTAAATTCCTCAAAGAAACTATGAGAGACTTAGGGACCAACCATTTCTTTCAGTCAGTCTTGGAGAGCATCACAACCATTGGAGCTGGTACACTCAGACATTTGTGGTCTGATGAAGACCACCACATTTGCCGGCAACAAGTACTTTTTGACCTTCATAGATGATTTTAGTCGAAACACCTGGATCTATGCCATTAAGTAGAAGTCAGAGGCTTTTGGCAAGTTCAAGGAGTTCAAGGCTTTGGTGGAGAAACAAAGCGGCTACCAGGTCAAAACCCTAAGAACAGATGGTGGAGGAGAGTACATCTCCAACGAATTCCAAAAATTTTGCAAAGCAAATAGAATTCGAAGGCAACTCTCTGTCAGATACATGTCATAGTAGAATGGTGTAGCTGAGAGAAAGAACAGAACCATCATGGAGATGGCATGCAACATGATGAAGGCAAAAGAATTATCGCATGAATTCTAGGTAGAGGTTGTGACCTATGCAATTTATCTGCTAAATAGGTGTCCCACCAAAATCATGAAGGACAAGATTCCTCAGGAGGCCTGGAGTGGTGTGAAGTCAAGTGTGCCTCATTTGCATGTGTTTGGATGCATTGCATATGCACATGTTCCAGAAGAGAAGAGAAAGAAGCTTGATGATAGAGTAGAGAAGTGTATCTTCATAGGATACAATGAGGAAGCAAAGGCATATCGACTATACAATCCTATGATGAAGAAGCTCATCATCAATCACGATGTGAAGTTCTTGGAAGATGAAGCCTGGACCTGGAAGTCCAACACTGGCCAGCCTGATCTAGTAGTTGTTAAGGTTGTTGATTTGGAGAAGAACAATGTACAGCCGCCTGCAGCCTCTAACAGGAACAACAATGCCAATAGTAGCACAACCTCACCATCCTGGTCACCTCCAATTGCAAGCAGGATTCAAAATTTGAGGACTCCAATGAAGATGAGGAGCTTGCAAGACATCTACGAGGCAACCCGTCATCATGAAGATGAAGAATATTCTGACTTCGCCTACTTTACTAAGTGTGATCCAGTTGAGTTTGAAGAGGTAAGTCAGAATAAAAAATGGGTAAAGGTGATGGATGAGGAGATTGAAGCCATTGAGAAGAATGATACGTGGCAGATAGCAGATCTCCCAATAGGGAAGAAGACCATTGGGGTCAAGTGGGTGTATAAGACCAAGTTCAACACCCAAGGTGATGTTGATCGGCATAAGGCCAGATTGGTTGGGAAGGGCTACAAGCATAAGTCAGGCATCGACTACCATGAAGTGTATGCGCCTGTAGCCCGACTTGACATAATAAGGATGATCCTGGTATTGGCAGCCTAGAAGGGTTGGAATGTGTTCCAGATGGACGTCAAGTCAGCCTTCCTCAATAGTGTTGGAGGAAGAGGTCTACATAGACCAACCACCCGATTATGAGATCAGAGGATAGTAGGGCAAGGTCCTCAAGCTGAAGAAGGCCCTGTATGGGTTGAAGCATGCACCTAGGGCATGGTACAACATGATTGATGGCTATTTTTAGAAAAATGGGTTTGTCAAATGCCCATATGAGCATACCTTGTACTTGAAGACAAATGAAGCAGGGAAGCTCATTATTGGCTGTGTGTATGTGGACGATTTGATTTACACTGACAAAAACAATGTCTTGTTTGACCAGTTCATAACAGCCATGAAGAAGGAGTTCAAGATGACAGACTTAGGGCTAATGGAGTATTTCCTTGGTATTGAAGTTGACTAATCAGCGGATGGCATCTTCATTTCTCAGGGCAAGTATGCGAAGGATGTCCTGAAGTGGTTCAAGATGGAGGACAACAAACTTGCTATCATACCTGTTTCCACGGGACTAAAGTTGAGCAAGTTGGACTCTATGAGAAGCATCAATCCAACTTTGTTCAAGTGCCTAGTTGGTAGTCTGATGTCTCTGACTGTAACTCGACCAAATTTGATGTTTGGAGTCAGTCTCATCAGTCGGTTTATGGAGACTCCAAAGGATCCGCATTGGCAAGCAGACAAGCGCATCTTGCGCTATGTCAACGGGATGAGGAACCATGGCATATTCTATGCCAGGCAAGACCAGTTGGAACTGATAGGGTATACAAATAGTGACTGGGCTGGCAGCACTGATGATCGAAAGAGCACTTTCAATTATGCATTTCATCTTGGTTCGGGTGCAGTGTCATGGGTGTCCAAGAAGCAACCAATCGTTGCATTGTCCACTGCTGAAGCAGAACATGTCACTGCCACTTTAGCTGCATGCCAGGTAGTCTAGCTACGAAGGGTTCTAGGAGAATTGAACCATCCTTCGCAAGGCATGACAATAGTATTCTATGACAACAATTCCACCATTGCACTATCGAAGGATCCAGTATTCCATGGACAGACAAAGCATATCGAAATCCGGTATCACTTCATCAGAGATCTAGTGAAGTCAGGCGAGGTTCAGCTGCAGTTCTATAGATCGAAGGAGTAGATAGCTGACATTTTTACCAAGCCTTTGAAGGAGGAGGACTTCAATAGACTGCGTGAGCAGTTAGGGGTCAAAGGGCTTGTAGGATTAGGTTTAAAGGAGGGTGTTGAAATTATTAAACCTGACCCCCATCTCGTTGTCACTCGAAACAAGCACCAAAACCATGGAAAACACATCAACGATGGCGATCTAGGGATCACTCTGTCGGAAGTGACTTGATGTCTGACAACACGGACAACCGTAAATCTGATCACTACATTTATTTTAGTTGTTGCAATCCGATGATTGGTCAGTAACCCTAATTCGACTGTTAGAAACCCTAAGCGTGTTAGAAGATAATCCTGTCAGAAGGCAATCCTTATCCTCCCTTTCGCAGACTATAAAAAATAGTTCGTGTTTTCAGAAAAGGCCAAACGGGGGGTGAGATCATAGTAATGCACAACAGTGCAAGTTTGGGGTAAACGTCGGTAGCGAGAATTGCAGAGGAGCATAATTCTAACAGAGGTGAACAACAGCTTCGGACTCTCCCTTGATTTTGTTTATCCTCCATTTAGTTGCAGAATTTTGTAAGCCTTTAATGGTGAAAGATCTATAAGTTTCTCGTGGATAAATAAAACTTCGTCTATCTCCTTTTATCGCTCGTTGGTGTATATTTTTCTCTCTATATTTTTCTCTATCGTTCACCATGTTGAGCGATTACGAGATCTGTTGATTTTAATAGTGATCTTCGGACTTTACTACTAAAAGGAAATTTACTTTGTCTCACATGCATTCGTCCTTTAGTGGTTTGTCCCCTATGAAACCGTCTTATTCTAATTTTCTCCTTTCGCTCGCTAATCCTCATTTTTCTCCTTAACGCTCATGGTGAAGAGCGATTTAAGGTTTTTCATCCAAGGTCTAGCGATTTAGGGCATGAATAACTTTTGTCCTATTATTATTTCATCTTTTAGCAAAGTCCCAAAATAGCTAGTTCTCAAAATCGCTTTGATTTTTCCCTTACTCCCGCGGTCACTCACTAGTGAGGATTTTCCTCTCTTTCGTTGAGGTACGACAGCGTTTTCGGGAGTGGTGAAAAATATTGTTCCCTCTGTCGCTCATTAAACTTTAATATCCCCTCCGTCGCTATATTGTTTTAGCGAATTTGAGCACAAGTCTTAAATCTCGAAATCGCCAGCGCTTTGGAGCTTCACCCGATATCGCTCTGCCCGTCAGCGATTTCGGGCATTCTAAGGTTTAATTTCTTCACTTTTTCCAAGCGATTCTCAATATCGCTGCTTGGTCGAGCGAGAACGTGACTCGCTCTCACTCCCAAGTAATTATAGGAATCGCTGTTGGCTTGTGCGAACTGCAGGTTAGTAAATTTCCAAAGTGAAACGTCGCACTTAAACATTACTTTGTGAACAAACATCATCAGGAGTAATCCCTTCCGATCCCTCTGTCGCAAGCAAATATTGGCGTGCTGCAAATCGCTCTGCAAACTGAGCGAAGCCCATTTTCGCTGCGCTATCTAATAAATGAAAATTTACTGAGGGTTAGATTCTTTAACTTTGCTTTTATCTAATAAATTAAAAAATAAATTCAACCATACCATTAACTTTATTTTAATAAATTAAATATTAAAAAAAATTTAAACAATAAAAAATCAACTTTATCCCTACCTAATAAATTAAATATTATAAAACTTTATTTAAACGGTTGTTGAGGGTCCACGTACACTCATGCCTGCCCGAAGTTGGCTTTGAGAATGTTGAATCCGCAGCAATAGACGACTTTTTAGGAAGCCTAGTCATTGTCATGTCTACCATGCTACAAAAGTGCTTCCAAGTTCCAACGTTAAGGTACGTTTACTAAAACGGTAGATATTTCAAGGATTACTAAAAATGTTATAGTTAATAATTAAGGTTTAGTTAAATATTATTTTAATATTTTATTTTAATAAGATTAAATTTTAAATTTTTTAAAATGTTATTTTATATATGTTTTGTTTGATAAGATTAGATGAAGATTTAGTCTGAATTTTGCGAAAAAAACGTGTCCGAAGCCAAAGGAGCCAGGGAAATAAAAAAGATAATATCCTTTGTGTCCTTATAGGGGAGTTATGGGGCCAGAATTCTTCCATGTAAACATCCCAAACGATTGATGAATCAACACCTAAACGCGGCCAGAATTCTTCGATGTAAACCCATCCCAAACGATCGATGAATCAACAACTAATTGCTTATTAAAATGGATAAAAATAAAGTAATTACGTATGAGAAACATGAGAGTGAAATTATAGAAATTTATGAGCACCCTAGGTTTAAATTAGGAAATTATTGTCCTCCTTTTAAAGACGTGGGTTTGGCTTTAAGATATATTATATTTCAACTAAGGGAGATAGGCATGCATATGTTTCCATTGAGGTAGATATTCAAGCATATATGTTTTAAAAATCATTAAAAGGTTATAGTTTTGGTAATTATGTAAGTATTTTATTTTAAAGGATGTGTTATTATTGATCTTTATAAAACATTTTATTGTTTTTTAATATATATATATATATATATATATATTGAATTTGTTGTTTGTTGTTTATGGTAAGTCAAATATTTTTTATGGTAATTTATAAAGAAGATTATTATAAGTATTAATGTTGTAATGATTTAGATTCAGTAATATTGAATACAAATGCCTTTAACCATATTAAAAAATATAGCGTTAACGGTGTTGTAGAGATAATAAATTGAAAACATAGTTTTCGAAATAATTAACCACATAGTATCTAAATCATTAAATATATCATAGAGATCTTTTTAAAATCCTACATGAAAGATGTCATAATAGTTATTTAATGATAAATAAGTACTTGATTATAGCTAAAAACAACTATTTTAATTTATCAGAGTAGCTATTTTATGATTTGAATGCAAATACGGTTAATCAAATTAAAACAATACTATAAAGATGTTGTAAAAATCATCAATTCAAGACTTAGTATATGACTAATTAATCAAATAAAATTTGAATAATTAAATATATCATGGAAGTCTTTTTAAAATGGATTAACATAGTTATTTAATTATAGATAAATACTATAGTATAACTGAAACAACTATTTTAATTTGTCAAAGTAACTCTTTTGTGTTTAAAATGAGTTTTCCATTACAATTTTGAAATTTTTCCTATAAGTTGACAAATGAACTAAAATAATGACATAATCTATAACATTATTCCTTTTTTTTATTAATACAATTGTAATAGTTATTTAATTACAGAAATAATATAGTATAATTGAAAATAACTATTTTAATTTGTTAAAGTAACTATTTTGTGTTTAAAATGAGTTTTCTTCAACTACAACTACAAGTAATAACATAATCTATAACATTATTCCTTATTAATAACATTTGTTGAACTAAAATATTAAACCATTACATGTAAGTAATTTGTGAGTATAACTTTTTAATTTTCAGGTTAAACTCATTTAATAATCATAATTTTTTTTAAAACCAACAGTTAATTTTTAATTTTTACTTAAAAACACTTACATTAGTTGTGCATGGTTTTCACACATTACAAACATATTTAACAACATTCTTTGTGCGTTCATATCTCATCTGCATGCGTAACCTCACAAAGAAAAAAGAACATTATATGCACTGGACAGGAGTTTAAACCTAAACATTACACTTTGACAGGTTGTATAAGTAGTTTGGTGACATGATCCTTTATGTCTTGTGCGGAAATGCTGAACCCATCTCTTTCTTTGTAAAAAATATGGAGACCTCTGGTAATGGCGTAGGCAAATCCTTACTTATAGCTGGAACAATGTCAGGTTTCAGGTATTCCCAATCTAATTCTTTGAACCGTTCTCTCATTAGAGCCGTAACAGAATTCAAAGCGTCTGCCTCCGTAGATTCCGGATGATCTCTCATATAACACCCTATGGCTGAGGCTATTTCTCCGCGGGCAGCTTCCGTCTTAAAAAAGAATAAAAAATAGATATAAGATATAATATATTTTTAAGATTACAGGCCTAACTCAACACTCGAAGTATGTTATATAATATAATACCTTGTTTTCGTGTCACCTCTTAATCTTGAAGGAGCGATTTTTTTTTTTTTTTTTCTTTCAAAGTCTGCACGCACGGCGCTGCAGCTCAGAGAGCGCAGTGCGCAAGTCGCGCGCGCCGACGGACTTCGCCCAGAAATGGGCGAAGTGCGCACTTCGGCTGCGCCGACAGACTTCACCCAGGAATGGGCGAAGTGCGCACTTCGGCTGCGCAGCCGGACTTCACCCAGAACTGGGCGAAGTGCGCACTTCGGCTGCGCCGACGGACTTCGCCCAAGAATGGGCGAAGTGCGCACTTCGGCTGCAGAATGGGCGAAGTGCGCACTTCGGCTGCGCCACGGACTTCGCCCGAAACTGGGCGAAGTTCGCACTTCGGAGATGCAGCCGGACTTCGCTCGAAACTGGGCGAAGTTGGCTCTTCGGTCAGCCGACGGACTTGCGCTGGGAGAAGTACGGACTGCGGCCGACTTCAAACTTCTCTCGCGCACTCGAGCTGACTTGCCCAAATCTGGCCTTCAACTTCTTCGTCTTTCGTGGCTGCTGCTGGGTTTTCCTGGCTTGGCAACACCCGTATGAGAAGAGAGAGACGCCGGAACAGAGAGCAACAAACTGCAAACCCTAAAGATGCTTAAAACAAACAGCAAACTTTATTTATATTAAACGGGGGTTACAGAGTTCCTCAACCGAGGAAATTACAACATCTGCAGGCTGCGCTGCAGGATAAACTAAACAGACAAAATGTCAAGTCGGCTGCTCGGACATTTATCAGCTGTGCCAAACTACTCACTGAGATACTCTTTTTCTCCTGTCTCCTCTCTACTCTTTGCCTCTGCTCCTCTTTCACTGCTCTTGCTTCTGCCTCTTGCACCCTACTTCTTATGCACTACTCTTGCTACTGAAATACCCAAGATGCCTTATATAGCTGCAGAAGAGGAGGATTAGGGTTTTTCCTCTGACAGGTTCTGATAAGCCCTCAACTAGGGTTTCTGACCAATTGTCGCACTAGCGTCACATCTGTCAGAGGGTAGGTGCGACGTCATGTCAGCCCTTTGCCGGGATCCCGGACTGCAGCAGCGCAGTCCGACTTCGCCCATGTCTGGAGCGCAATCCGGTTTCGCCCAAGGTTCGGAGCGCAGTTGGGCACAGGCATGAAATTTGGGTTAATTTTTCTAACACCCTCATTTAAGCCTGATTTCACGAGCGCTTTGACTCCAAGCTGCTCTCGCAATCTGTTGAAGTCTTCCTCTTTCAAAGGCTTCGTGAAGATGTCAGCCAGCTGCTACTTGGACCTGCAAAACTACAGTTGTACTTCGCCAAATTTCACTAGCTCTCTGATGAAATGATACCGGATGTCTATGTGCTTCGTCCGGCCATGGAACACAGGATCCTTTGAGAGTGCAATGGCCAAATTTTTATCACAGAAAATTGTTGTCGCACCATCCGGAGGAAAGTTCAGTTCACTCGGGAACTCTTCGCAGCCAAACCGCTCGGCATGCGGCCGACGTGGCGGCGACATATTCTCGCTTCGGCCGTGGACAACGCAACGATGGGTTGTTTCTTGGACGCCCATGATACTGCCTCTGATCCGAGATGGAAAGCATACCCGAAGGTGCTCTTTCGATCGTCGGTACTGCCAGCCCAGTCACTGTCCGTGAAGCCCATTAGCTCCAACTAGTCTTGTCTAGCGTAAAATAGGCCATGGTTTCGTGTCCCGTTGACATAGCGCAAGATCCTCTTGCCTCGCTTGCCAGTGTGTGTCCTTCGGAGTCTCCATGAAACGGCTGATCAGACTGACTCCGAACATCAGATCTGGCCGAGTTGCAGTCAAGTACATTAGACTACCAACTAGCCTCTTGAACAAGGTTGGATCTATAGACCTCCCCGTATCCAACTTGCTCAGCTTCAAACCTGTGGCTACAGGTCTGATGGCAGGTTTGCTGTCCTCCATCTTGAAGCACTTCAAGACATCCTTCACATACTTGCCCTGAGAAATGAAGATGACATCTACTGATTGGTCAAATTCAATGCCGAGAAAATATTTCATCAGCCCCATGTCAGTCATTTCAAACTCGAACTTCATGGCTGTTCTAAACTACGCAAATAGGCTACTGCTATTGCCAGTAAATATCAGATCATCTACGTACAGGCAGACGATGATGAGCTCACCTGCTGCATTTGTCTTCATGTACAGGGTGTGCTCATATGGGCATTTTTGAAACCCATTCTCCCGAAAATAGTCGTCAATCCGGTCGTACTCAAGCTCGGGCGCCTGCTTCAAATCGTATAGGGCCTTCTTTAGCTTCAGGACTTTACCCTCCTGGTCTTCAATTTCGTAACCTGGTGGCCGGTCTATGTAGACCTCTTCCTCTAACACTCCGTTGAGGAAGGCTGACTTGACATCCATCTGGTACATCTTCCAACCTTGTTGGGCTACCAATGCCAGGATCATCCTGACTGTGTCAAGTTGGGCTACAGGCGCATATACCTCATGGTAATCGATGCCTGACTTCTTCTTGTAACCCTTCACCACCAATCTGGCTTTGTGCTTGTCAATGTCTCCTTGGGCGTTGAACTTTGTCTTATACACCCACTTGACCCCAATGGTCTTCTTCCTTGCTGGAAGATCAATCCACCGCCATGTTTCATTCTTTTCAATGGTCGCTATCTCTTCATCCATCGCCTACACCCACTTCGATTCTTGACTTGCATCTTCGAACTCTACTGGATCAACTTCAGTAAAGAATGCAAAGTCGTGGTGCTCTTCATCTATGTGGGTTTGGGTTGCCTCATAAATGTCTTGCAAGCTCCGAGTCTTCGCAGGAGTCCTCAGATTTTGAATTCTGCTTGCAAGTGGAGGTGACCGGGATGGAGTGGTTGTGCTACTGCTGGCACCGCTGTTGATGCTGGAAGTTGCAGGTGGCTGCACACTTCCTTCTTCCAAGTCAACAGACTGAAATTTTGCTGGCTTTAATTGGCCAGTCTCGGACTTCCCATTCCAGACTTCATCCTCCAAGAACTTCACGTCTCGGCTGATGACAAGTTTCTTTGTCACAGGATTGTACAGCCTGTATGCCTTTGCTGGTTCGCTGTACCCTGTGAAGATGCATCTTTTAGCTTTGTCATCTAGCTTTTGCCTTTTCTCATCTGGAACATGTGCATATGCTATGCACCCGAACACACGCAAGTGAGCCACACTTGGCTTCACTCCACTCCAGGCCTCCTGAGGGATTTTGTCCTTTACGCATTTGGTGGGACATCTGTTCAACAAGTAGACTGCACATGTTACGACCTCTCGCCCAAAATTCATGCGACAATCCCTTCGCCTTCATCATGCTTCTTGCCATTTCCATGATGGTTCGGTTCTTCCTCTCAGCTATGCCATTTTGTTGTGGCATGTATCTGGTAGTGAACTGCCTTCGAATTCCGTGCTGCTTGCAAAAGTTGTGGAATTCATTGGAGATGTACTCTCCACCTCCATCAGTTCTGAGAGTCTTCACATAATAACCGCTCTGTTTCTCCACCAGAGCCTTGAACTCCTTGAATCTGGCAAATGCCTCTAACTTCAGCTTCATGGCATAAATCCAAGTCTTTTGGCTGAAGTCATCAATGAATGTCAAGAAGTATTTGTTGCCGGCAAACATGGTGGTCTGCATCGGACCGCAAATGTCTGAGTGCACCAGCTCCAATGGCCGTGATGCTCTCCAAGACTGTCCTACAGGGAATGCATCCCTGTGCTGCTTGCCGACTAGGCAACCTTCACACTCTTGGTTCGGTTGCTCTATCAGGGGTAGACCCTTCACCATTCGCATTCTGTGCAGTTGATTCAGGCCACTAAAGCTCAGGTGACCGAATCTGAGATGCCACAGCCAGGTAGCATCTTTCTCAACTGCACTCAGAGACATCAATGATTCATTCTGAATCTGCAGCAGAAACATTTTGTTTTTCATCATGGACACAGTTGCAATTTGTCCATGGACTTTGTCTCTGATGGAACAGACATCGTCTTTAAACAGTACAGTGTGCCCCTTTTGCACAAGCTGTCCAACACTTAACAGATTGTGCTTCAACCCAGGCACATAAAAAACATCTTGAATTGTTTTTCTTTCACCGTGTCGGGTGCGGATGAGGATCTTTCCTTTCCCCATCATAGGAACTTTGCTGTTGTTCCCCATCTTGACTTCGGACTGGACTGTTTCATCCAGTTGTGAGAACATCTCTCTATTCCTAGTCATGTGGTTGCTACAACCACTGTCAAGATACCAGATGTTTTTCTTGCTCTCCTCTTCAATACTGCAAGTCAGCAGTACATTTCCTCCTGCAGCATTTCCGGGTTCCTTCGTATAATGGGCTTGCTGCTGATTCTCGTTCGCCATCTTCTTCTTGCACTATGAGGCATAATGGCCAAACTTGCTGCAGTAGTAGCATTGGACCTTTGACATGTCCTTCTTCTGCTGAGAGCTTCCTTGCTGATTTTTGCCAGTGCCTCTTCCTCCTTGTCGATGAAAGTTGCAACTTGGCTCAGCGTCATGAGGGTTTGATCTCACTCCTTGCTTGTTACTTCTCCCACGCTTGCTTCTGCCTCTCCCTCCTTGAGAACTAGAAGCGCTGTGGTGGGAGTCTTGTCTGTCGCTGTCTTGGACTGAGGCTTGAGCCCGAAACGCTTGCTCTAGAGAGGTCTGAGATGAACGACTCAGCCTCTGTTCATGGGTCTGCAATGAACCCATGAGTTCGTCTGTCGAGAGGGTTGTCAGATCCCTCGACTCTTCGATTGCTATCATAACCGAGTCGAACTTCGCAGGCAGACTTTTGAGAATCTTCTCCACGATTCTCTGGCTCTGGACATTTTCTTCGTTCAACCGCATCTGGTTGATAATGTCAATCATCCGGGTGAAGAAGTCACTCATCGAATCGGACTCGCTCATCTACAGGTTCTCAAACTGTCTTCTAAGCATTTGTAGTTTCACCAACTTCACTTTGTCGGTGCCCTGATACGAACTTGCTAGGGTTTCCCAGGCCTGCTTGGCCTTGGTGGCTGATGCAATCCACGGGAAGATGGTCTCCTCAACCGCTTGCATGATGTAGAAGAGGGCCTTCTCGTCCTTCTTCTTGTGCTCTTTCAACGGATCCTTGTCCGCTCGAGAGAGGGCGGCTAGTGCTGCTGCATCTGCCAGTTCTGGGTAGCCATTCTCGACTAACTCCCATAGCTCCTAAGATCCGAACAGGATCTTCATTTGGATGCTCCAGTAATCGTAGTTCTTGCCGTTAAATCGTGGGATCTGCAACTGCAGCGAGTTTCTCTCGGAAGCCATGCTTCTATCTCTGTGTCACGGCACTATCAGCTCTGATACCAATTTGAAGAATTAAATTTTTTTTTTTTTAAACCACGCCGAAGTCTGTCTGTCGCCGAAGTTCGAACGCTGCAGCGCAGACAGCGCAGTGCGAAAGTCGGGGGCCCGACGGACTTCGCCCAAACTAGGGCGAAGTGCAAACGTCGGCCGCGCCGACGGACTTCGCCCGAACTAGGGCGAAGTTCGAACGTCGGCCGCGCCGACGGACTTCGCCCGAAATTGGGCGAAGTTCGAACTTCGGCCGCCCCGACGGACTTCGCCCAAACTTGGGCGAAGTTCGCACTTCGGGGCCGCAGCCGGACTTCGCTCGAAACTGGGCGAAGTTAGCACTTCGCGGCTACGACAAACTTCACCCGAAATTTGGGCGAAGTTCGAACTTCGTGGCTGCGACAGAGTTCGCCCGAAATTTGGGCGAAGTTCGAACTTCGGGCAGCCAACGAACTGTGCAGGGTGAAGAGGGGACTGAGGCCAACTTCGGACTTCTCGTGCACTCGAGCTGCTCCAGTCTTAGCCACGAACTTTGGAAGCAAACTTGGAAAGCCGCTTTAGACTTGTTCTTCTTCCGCGGCTGCCGCTGGGTTTGCCTGGCTTGGCAACACCTGTATGAGAAGAGAGAGACGCCGGAACAGAGAGCAACAAACTGCAAACCCTAAAAAATGCCGAAAACAAACAGCAAACTTTATTTATATTAAATGGGGGTTACAGAGTTCCTCAACCGAGGAAATTACAATCATCTGCAGGCTGCACTGCAGGATAAGTTAAACAAACAAAATGTCGAGTCGGCTGCTCAGACATTAATCAGCTGAGTCAAACTGCTCGCTGAGATACTTTTCTTTGCCTCTTGCTCCTTCTTGCTCCTTCTACACTTCTGAAATACCCGAGACGCCTTATATAGCCGCAGAAGGGGAGGATTAGGGTTTGTCCTCAGACAGGTCCTGACAAGCCCTCAACTAGGGTTTCTGACCAATCGCCGCACAAGCGTCACATCTGTCAGAGGGTAGGTGCGACGTCATGTCAGCCCTTTGTCGGGATCCCGGACTGCGGCAGCGCAGTCCAACTTCGCCCATGTCTGGAGCGCAATCCGGTTTCGCTCAAGGTTCGGAGCGCAGTTGGGCACATGCGTGAAATCTGGGTTAATTTTTCTAACAGATCTCCCTCATTAGCTCTTCAGCATGTTTTCCATTGGAAGGAGCCTGCGGACCAACCAACAAAACACAAAGTTCACTTTTCTTTTCATGGTAAACAATGTATCAAATTGTTTCATATAACCAAGGATAAAAATATTAAAAGAGAATGAAAATAGCTTCTTGCCCGGTATGGCTTTCTTAGAGACTGTATGAAATTGTCGTCCCACAAATTGGGGTGATGATTGGCTTCACGCCGTTTCACGTCTTGAGTGCTAATAGACGCCATCCTCGTATTCGTATTCATATTCATATTCATATTCGGACGTACTGCAAAATCCCGGCCTCGCAGTGCATTATTGGAAAATCGAAGTCCTCCAGCAGACTTTCGGAATGAATGTGGCTTTTCTGAATTTTTCAAAAACTTGCCCGAAGCCAAAGGAACTACGGAAATAAGAGCCATTTTCAGGGCTTTTATGTGGCAAGAATATTTCTAAAATGATAATACTTACTCTGTTGTGACTGAAATCCATCCTTTGTGTCCTTATATAGAAAAGTGGGGAGTCATGCGGCCAGAATTCTTCCAAGTAAACATGCGAGACGATTGATTCGTCTCACCTTAATAAATATTTATTTATTTATTTATGTATTTATTTAGGGAGTTGGAATTTGTTGGAAGCCTTTCTCAATGAGGTTTTGGAGGCCTACCCACTTTTTTTTTTACCCCCACTGAAAGGGATTTTTTTTTTCAAGCCACACTTTTAAAGACATTTGTTCCAGTCTTCACAATTGAATTAAAAAGTTATAGTTCGATAATTATATAAGTATATTATTTTGGTATTTTTGGTAAGATTAGACTTTACATTTCTTTTTTTAGAATACTATTTTATAAATATTTATATGTCTTGTTCCTTAAGATTAGATTTTAGATATTTTCTAGAATGTTATTTTATAAAAACATACATGTCTTGTTTGGTAAGATTAGTTGTTGGATTCTTTTAGAAAATTAATTTTATAAAGATATTGAAATATATTTATAACATTTTAATATTAATTTTATAATGTTTTTTTTAATCCCTACCAATAATTCAAACCCACACAAATATTTATTATTTTTTATTAACTTAAAATTATTCAATTAATTAATAATTATTTTTTTAATAAAAAAAATGAAAATGATTCCTTCCGCCTTTGTCCTTATTATAGGTGAAGACTTTTTGCTTCAACACATTGTTTATATTATACTTAATTTGGTAGGCAAAAACTTTACATTGTTCAATGTGTTTTTTATTTTCTTGTGTTTTATAGGTAAAAAGTTTCAATTATTTACAAGATTTAATATTTTCATTTATTTAAAAATATTATGACCTTTGTTTTTTTTTGGTAGACTTTTCATTATGCACATTTTAGTTTATTGACCTTGTTTACAAGTGAATTGGTTTTGTAATAGATAATTTTTATTGTTTTTATTTTAATTTTTAAAGGCTTTGTATTATTTGCATTTTTTTTGTTATTTAGTATATATTTTTAATGTTATTTATATATTAAAACATAATTTAATAAGGATAAATTTTTAAATTTAAAAATATTATGAGATGACATTATCAATTTGAATCCAAGACTTATTGCAGATAATGAGATAGTATATGGTTACAAATTATAAGGAATTCGAGCTCTAGAAGGAAAATTTAAGGTGTCAACTAGGTAGACAAAGTATTTTCTCATTGTTGCACAATTAAAGATAATATTTCTACCTTGGGAGGGCCTAACGAGGATGTCCTCTTTTAGATAGACATAGTTCATTTGCAGACTTATTGAAGAAAAAATATTTAGGAAACACTGGAGAAGCATAAGAAAATCCACTAAAATGCTCTTTACAACTACTAGAAAAAGATCAATATCTCAAAGAGTCAATGGATGCTTGCCATAATTAAAACCATAGCCAAATATTGTTATTGAGCAGAGGATAGTAGAAGAAACAATCTTATATAGAGTAATTCATGATTTGATCTATAAATTCGTGGGTGTTCATCCAACCTTGAATTTTTGTGTTCATGGGTTTGAAAAATTAGGAGCCTCTTATTGATTGTTCTTTGTGGTTTATTAGTAATGAATATTTTATTGTTAGTTTTTCCTCACTTGTTGACACAAATAGGGATTTAAAATTAGAAAAGAGGGATCATGATGTATGGTCTGGTAGGATTATTTATTCAACCCTAGAGAGTGGAATTTGATCCTTGAATTGAACCCACTATTGTCCTAGTTTGGATCTATTTGTATGCATTTCTAATAGATTTTTAGAGTGAGCAAGCATTGGAAATCATCAATAATTTCCTTGAAATATATTTGGGTGTTTCTAGAGACACAATGGAAGGAAACATAGCCTTTTATATTAGATTATGCCTGGAAATGAATCTTAGTTAGCCTTTGCCAACAGAGGTGGAGCTCAAATTTATAAGGCTATCTTAGATTTATAAACTAAATTATAAGGTATTTCTCTTTAGGTGTATAGTTTACCATAATTATAGGTGTTTGTCTTGGTCTTGTTCAATATGGAAGAGGAGTGGATTTAAATCTGAAGCTCTTCATGTTGAGTGAAAGATTGGTCTAAAATTTGTTTGGTGGTAAGTGTAGTTGGAGAGAAATGGAAGAAATTTTAGAGAAACCTTTTCATCCTTGGGTGGCATCTAACAAGTCATTTGGAGTAAAGTCATAAAAATTGTGGTAGTGTATGCTAAAGAGGAAAATTAGGATCTTTATTGCATCTTATTTTATATTTTATCCATTTATCTGATCCTTAGTTATATTTTTATCTTGGTCTATGATCCATTGAATATATAATAAATTTATTGGAAGATAATCATATATTAGTTTATCACATAATAGTTCTATGGTAGGAAAAATGGATTATAAGAATCACACCACCCTTATTGAAATAATTGGAATAAACATACACTAATCGAGGAAGAAATTACATTATGTGCACTTGATAAGAATTAAACCTACATAGGTTGTATGTGTTCATACTATTATCATAATTGGAACTTCAAATTTTAATTTTTTTTTAATGCACTTAGTATATCTATATGGTACTATTGCTACTATAAATCTATAGGACAAATCAAACTTATATTGACTTTTTAAAATAAGATAGTTAAATTATAAAAATTATAATCACTTAAAATAATTACATTCTAAGAAATAAGAAAAATTCATGGAAGGAGTGGATGGAAATAATGAAAATAATAATAGTCATGTTCAATCCCCTTGTTTGGATCCTTTTATCCTAGAGTAGGTAATAGAGTGTAGTAAGTTACAACAATCAGAGATTATAATGGTATTGATAGTGCATAACAAAGAACAATCCATAATAAATGATGTCATCATGGGTATGACAAAAAAGATAAAATAAAATCCAACTCTAGAGATAAGCAAGTGGAGAAGAGATCAAATAATATTAGCTCTCAATAGGAAGATAGAAAATAAAATAAGGAATTCATAATAGTTCATGGAGATAAACTAATCAATTGGGGATTGGTAAGGCCAATAGACTCTTATTCACCTCAAGGTAACCAATGATGACTAGAAAAGTTTTATGGGGAGAAATAAAAGGAGAGAGGAAATAGGCCTTATTAGGTTGGAAGAAAGTAACCCAATCCTAGGTAAAAGGAGCTTTGCTGGAGGTGAATTTGGTAGTCAACTTCTTTATTTAATATAGTTTTAACTAGTAAATATTTGGGAGAGTTGAACTCAAGTAAGGTGAATTGTTTTCATTTTGATGGTGATAGATCTTTAGTTTGGAAGGATCTAAAATTAGGATCTTAAGTAATGAACAACTAAATATATTATGAAGGTCATCTAAAATCTCATGTAAAAATGGTTTTAATAGTTAATTACAAATAAATACTAAATTATAGCTAAAAAAACTATTTTAATTTGTCTAAGAGACATTATTCCTTTTTGGTTTTGATACAAATAACTCTTATAAGTTTAATTAAAATATTAAACCATTACACGTGACTAACTTTTAATTATCTCATTTAATAATCATATATATATTTTTTAAACTAACAATTAATTTTGAAATATTTTTTTATTTTTTTATTTTCTTTCTAAAATAATACCTAACTAACTATCTTAGATTAGTTATGCACGGTTTCGCACATTACAAACATATTTACAGTACTATTTTACCTGGACAGTGGGCGTTCATATCTCATCTACATATCTAACCTCACAAAGGGAAAAGAAAAAAGAAAAAAACGCTTAAACCTAAACATTACATTTTGACAGGTTGTATAAGTAGTTTTCTGAGATGATTCTTTATGTCTTGTGTGGAAATACGGAACCCATCTCTTTCTTTGTAAATAAGATGACCACCTATCCTTACTTATAGCTGGAACATTGTCAGGTTTCAGGTATTCCCAATTTAATTCGTTCAACCGTTCTCTCGTTAAAGCCTTAACAGAATTCAAAGCGTCTGCCTCCTTAGATCTCGGATGATCTCTCATATAACACCCTCTGGCTGAGGCTATTTCTCCGTGGCAGCTTCAGTCTTAATAAAGAAGAAAAGATAGATATAAGATAAAAAAATATGTTTTTAAGATATCACGGCCTTGAGTCTTCTCCACCCACCGTGCCATTTCATTCGCAGCGTCGTATAATGCGATGTATACGATTTTCATATACTCCAGAAGGCAATCTGTGGCAGAGGGATACCACCGGATTATTATCAATTTGTCGCAGTGGATTACTGGAAAATCGAAGGCCTCCAGCAGACTTTGGGAATGAATGTCGCTTTTCTGAATTTTACAAAAACGTGTCAGAAGCCAAAGAGCGAGCGAAATAATGTCATTGATCAATCAACACCTAATTCTTTTGCCGTCAGAATTCTTCCATGTAAACATGAGAGACCATTGATGAATCAACACCTAATTGCTTATTAAAACTGGGTAAAAAAAATGTCTTTACTCACGAGAAGCACGAGAGTGAAATTATAGAAATTTACTCCTCCATGGCAGATAGGCATGCATATTTTTGGTAAGAGTGGCCGTTATTTTAAAGATATAAATTATAGAAATTTACTCCTCCATGGCAGATAGTCATGCATATTTTTAGTAACAATGGCAGTTATTTTAAAGATATAAGATTTTTCAAACCGTGATCTGAGTGTAATAGAATGGATGTTTTTATTTAAAAAATAAATAAATATATAGTTTATATTATATTTTTTTTTTCAATTATTTTAATCCACACAAATATTTATTATTTTTTTATAAACTTAAAATTGTATAATTAATAATAATTATTTTTTTAAAGATAAAAAAATTGAAATACCTCGTGATTCCTTCTATTCTTGTCCTTTTTATGGGCGAAGACTTTTTCTTGAGGCATACATTGTTTTTATTGTCCTAGATTTAGTAGGTAAAGACTTTACATTGTTAAATGTGTTTTTTATTTTCTGTAAAAAATTTCAATTATGTACATAGTTTTATGTTTTCATGTATTTAAAAATATTACTGAGTTTTGTTGTTTGAAGATTTTTTTATTATGCACATCTTGGTTTATTGATTTTGTTTACAAGTGAATACTTTACATTGATTTTCTAATAGATATTTTTTATTGTTTTAATTTTCAGAAGTAAAAACTTTATATTATTTACACATTTTTAGTTATTTAGTATATAATGTTATTTATATATTGTAATATAATTTAATAAGGATAAGTTTTTAAATCTAAAATTATGAGATAACATTATCAAATTAAATGCAAGACCTTATAGTAGATATTGAGATAGGAGACAGTTACAAATTATAAGGAATTGGAGCTCTAGAGGGAAAGTAGGGCATCAACTAGGTGGATAAAGTATATTTTGGTTGTTATAGAACTAAAGATAAAGTTGTTGCTCTAGGATAGCGTAATAGGCATTCCTCCACATCTTCTTCTAGATAGATAAAGTTCGATCATAAATTTTTTGAAGGAAAAATATTCATCAAGGACCAAAGAAGCACAAAAACCTATAATAAAAATGCTCTTTGTAGCTGCTATAAAATTATCAACATCTCAAAGAGTCAATGAATGCTTGCCATAGTCAAAAAATACCAAATATTATCATTGAGAAAAGGATAGTAGAAGAAATAATCTTATATAAAGCTAATCATAATCTAATCTATAAATTCATGGGTACTCATCCAACCTTGAATTTTTTGTATTTGTGGGTTTGATAAAAGTAGGAGTCTCTTAGTGATTATTCTTTGTGGTTTATTAGTAATGGATATTTTATTATTAGATTTTCCTCACTTATTGATAAAAATAGGGATTTTAAATCAAAAAAGAGAATCATGGTGTAGCAAGATTATTTGTTTAGCCATTAAGAGTGGAATTTAATCCCTTAATTGAACCCACTGCTATCCTAGTTTGGATCTATTTGCATGCACCTCCAATGGAGTTTTTATGTGAGAACATATTGGAAATCATTGATAATTCCATTGGTAGATATTTATGTGTCTCTAGAGGCATAATAGAAGGAAATATAATCGTTTATGCTAGATTATACATGGAAATGGATCTCAACCACCCTTTGTCGATAGAGGTAACCAAGGTAACGAATAGACTTGTATTTATTTCAAGGTAATAAATGATTATACAATCATGGAAAATTAGGGATTTAAGTACTAGACCCCATAAATATATTGTTTGAAGACTCTTAGAAAAATGTAAAACAATTTTTTTTTAATATCCAAGAGATAAAAACATTTTAGATCTTAAGTGTAAAATATTAAATAGAATTTGAAGGGGTGTTATTCATATGAAAGTAGCTACCCAAGGGACCTCAATGGGGATATTTACCTTTTGGAAATCTCTTTAATGAATGACAATAGAACATATATCTTGGAGTGGTGTCCTCACATCACATTTTAGGAATAGTGTGATAGTTGAGTAGATTATAATCATAAATTTTTATGGGTATTAAAACCTATATTATTAGATTCATTAATGGATAATAGAACATAATATGAGAGTCTAAAGGGAGGAGTTAGACTAAAATATTGTTGGGGATTTTAATGATAAATTATCATCTAGAGATCAGGGAGGGGGAACCCCAATTTTAGACCCATGGGATTAGATTATGACTACCTAGGTCTATTTATTACACTTGGTGGATATAAAATATCCTAGAACCAACTATACTTGGACTAATAAGAGGAAGAAGCCACATTGTAGGAAGGTGAAGTTAGATAATTTTTTGATTTTAGAGGAGGAATTTAGAATATGGAATCTAAAATTTCAAAATTTTGAGGGTCCAGTTTCATATCACTTTTTCATTCTATGGAAAGGGGGATCAAGATAGGGCAACATCACAAACCATTTAGATTTGAAAACTTTTGGTTAAAAAAAGAGAAATTTTGAAATAAAATCCCATGGTGGTGGGAAGAAGGATGCTTGACATATGGGACAACAATGTTTAGATTCTAAAAGCAACTTCAATATGTCAAGAATCAACTAAAATAATGGAGGTAAGCAAGATAGAATTATAGATCTAAAGAGCTCCATTGGTGGCCAGATGGGATGAGGTGCAAAAACACTTCAAGGAAGGAATAATTATAGAGTATCTCAAAGAAGAGGATGATGCATTGCATAAATCGATTGAGGATATTGATAACCAAGAGGAGATATACTAGAAACAAATAGCAAGAACCACTTGGTTATTGGAAGGTGACAAAAATACCAAAATTTTCCATTAGGTTGCTTATGCTAGGAGATAAATTAACGATATGGAAGCTCTTAAAGATGAGAATAGACACTCCTTTGATACAATCCCAGTTATACATTTTAATTCAATGGATTATTTTTCTAAATTATTTTATAAAAATATATGTTTTGTTTGTTAAGATTAAAATTTAGATTTCCTTTCTAAAATGTTATTTTATAAATACATACATGTCTTTTTTGATAATATTAGACATCAAAATTATTTTTTAAATATTATTTTATAAAGATATTAAAATTTATCGATGAGATTTCAATATTGATTTTGTAATATAAGTCTTCTTATTTCTACCAATTATTTCAACAAATACAAATGTCTATTATTTTTTATAAACATAAAATTATATAATTAATTAATAATTATTTTATTTAATATAAAAAAAACTGTGTGATTCCTCCCACCCTTGTCCTTTTTATAGGTGAAGAATTTTGCTTCATGCACACATTGTTTTCATTGTCCTTGATTTGGAAGGTGAAGAATTTACATTGTTCAATGTGTTTTTTATTTTCTTGTTTTTTTATAGGTAAATATTTTCTTGATTAGGTGGAAAAAATAAGGGGTTTTGAACAAAGAGTAGTAGGAGACGAGAAATATCACAAAATTAAGACAAACAAAGAAAATCAAAATAACCTAAAGCAACCCCATTGATGACAAACCAAATACAAATAGACAACCAACTTTAAAATACAAAGAAACAAGAAAGAACCACTAGAAAATAAAAATTTCCAACCTCAACAATCAAGATAAAACCAACCAAATCCACAAGGTCCACTAATATTGAGATTGATTCTTCAAGAAATCCACCTCTATGGAATCCTTATCCTACTTCAACCTCCAGAAGATTTCATTAGCATAAAAGGCTAATATTTTAATTGACCTCTTGAGATTTTTCACTAGCAATTTGATTGACTCAATAGGCTTACTTGGAGATCCTTTGGTGTCAACTTGAGAAATATAATTAATCAGAGGTGTCGTATAAATATTCAAGCTTTTGTTAGAGGTTGTATTTGAGATATTATTCTCCAAATATTTAGATTCTTAGATCATGAGAGAGGTTTTATATCTTTTATTTTGCTTAGACTTTAGGTGAATGGACCTCCTTGCTCCTTTTAGCTCAAATTTAGTAGTCTTAACATGCATCTTTTTATTTTTCATCTCAAACTTCTCATCTTTTGAAGGATATGAATCCTCAATTTGTAGAGGTTTAGTAGCAACAAAATGAGGGGAATTAGAGATTATACCATCATGATACTAAGGAGAAAAAATATCACTAGGACAAAAAGGACCACCTTCATTGGACTTCAATCCCTTTATCGCATCCATAAAAATATTTTCTGGAATATTATCCACCTCAATCACCCTAGGATCGGCCACACGTGGGAATTTTTATAGTGTGCTTACAACTTTAGCTTCAATTAATCCAATAATGTCCTCTAGAAAAATATTTTGAACATTACTCAAAGGTAACTCATTGACTGCTTCCCTCCCTAAATTAGAAGTAAAGTGATTCTTTTGCCTAGAACAAACCAAAATTTATTTTCCCCCATTAATTGGGCTTGGAAAAACCATAGGATTACTCAAATATTGCATACTAGGAGTAGAGGCCTCCCAATCCAAACAAGATCCAACACCACTTTTACCCTCAATAATAGATCTTATCCTTAAATAAACATACATGAAAATAACTTTAAAAAGACCTTGATGGTTTATCAAGGAAGAATTACCTTGCTCAACACTGTTTGTTGTTCTTTCCAATTCTTTAAAAAGGAAGCCATGAATATTCATCACCTTTTTCCCACAAAAGTGATTGATCAAAGCTAAATGAAAGCTTCTAACAATGTCTATGTTGCATTTAGGAGTGAAGAATCCATAATTTCAAGGATAATTTTATCCTAAGGATCACAAAATAAGGACCTTTGGAACCCATTATGATATTTAACTGGCTACCTAGCACGGTGTTTAAATATGTCCATCTCCATTTCTAGGGAGTGTTTCTCTCTTAGCACACATTCACCATCCATAGGAGCTCTAATGATCTCAAAAAAAAATTGAATTGCAAATTCCATACCTTAAACTAAAACCACCACTCTATTCTAGGATAAATCCATGTCCTTAGCAAGCTTGGGATCATGTCCCTTAAAAATATTTAGAAAATTTAAAATCCTACCTTTATCAAAGAATTTTGAGATATTAGTATCCCAATATTGGATTGAAGGTTCCACACATTTCAATATAGCTTCCATAAGAGACATATTCCTCACCTTTGAAGAGATTTAGAATCACTCAATAGCCAAGCTCAGCTTGAAAACAATCACAAAAAATATCACTAATCTAAGGAAAATCCTAAGCTATATGAAGTGATAATGAAATCTAATCATGAAGATATTCTAGGATGAAATTTCAAAGGCACTATCTCCCAAAATACCTAAATTTTTTTGAGTACCTTCTAAATTCCGCCCTAAAAAATGACATAAGTCAACCTGATAATCAGTATGAATCCATATTTCAAAGTTAAAACTTCCCTAATTAAAATGATACCAATTAGGAGTCTTGATAGTTCTGACAAAAGGCTATTTGCATGAGTTCAAAATAGGGAAAAAAATATCTCACGCTTCCACACAAATTACTTCATATAGTAGCACACACCTTAAATACACCTATGAATATCATGATGCACCAATAATAATACTTATATATTTTCCACTCATTGTAAATTATAACACTTAACCACCTAGGCATCATCAAGCAATAAGTCCACAAGAAAAAAATGCTCTTTCTCCAATGCTTACCTATTCTCAAGGTGACCAATGCAAAAAGGATCCTAACCTGAGTGAAATGAATCAAAATGATCTAGACTTAGCCTTTAATTGCATAATGACAGTTGGTTATTTGAAAAATAAAAAGGGCTATAACACATGTATGTTCATTATCAATCAACTAAAGGTTGGGCCTTGAGAGCACTTTTAGCCAATCACTATTAAGCTTCCAAATCAAATCAAAAAAATATTAGACACATCGACCTTGATTCCACCTGCGCAATAAGCACCAAATACAAAGATATCAAATATCCCAATTATCAAGACATAAAGACTATACGTTCCCACCTGTAGAATTTGAATTTCAAATATTTAAAAGGAAGTCCTACTCTCGCCAACCACAACGAATATATATATATATATATATTATTTGTGGAAAACATCCCAAAAGGGATGCCACTTTTGGGTAAGACCCAAGGAGGCAGGGGTATTCATTCTGCAAAAAATGCCTAGGACTCGAACCTGGCCTACCACCTTTGACATACTCAAGGAGCAAACAAACACACAAAACCAATTTAAAAATAAGTAAATAACAACAAAAATAATAAAATAAAATAAAAAAACATGCTCGTTGAGTGTGTCAAAAACAAAAGCACAACCAAACACGCACAATAAGAAAAAATAAACCACAACACAAACCACATATAAAAACACAAGAACCATATAACAAAACACAAACAAGACAAAAACAATAGAACACTACAAAGACATAACCCAAAAAAAACATGAAAAATAAACACAACCAAAACCTAAAAAATAAAATAAATAAAATAAAAATAAAAATAAAAAACAACCAACAACAGACAATAAACAAAAACAAAAAACATAGAAGACACTCACACATAAAAACATGAAATAACACAAACAAAGAGAAACCCAAGAACAAGAACAAAAAAAACACAAGAACAATAACAAAAAACATTAAAAAAAAAAAAAAAAACCAACAAAAACACAAGAACAATGAAAAACAACACAAAGAACACAAAAACAAAACAAAACAAAAGAACCCACCCACCTTAAAAAACTAAATGAAAAAAAACAAAGAAGAAAAAAGAAAGAAAAAACAATGATCAAAACAATGACCTGTCTATACCAGGAGACTATTAAGCCAAGAATCAATAGAGGAAACAAAATAAAGAATAGAATTAGCCAGGGAACTAAAAAAATGGAATGAACCAAAGAGAAGCAAAAAAAAAAAAACAAGAAACTAGGTACCTTCAAAATTGGAGCCATCCAAAGAAATGATAGAAAGAAGAGCTTCCCTAATTTGAGAAGCCCACCATATAGGAGGGTGGCCATAACAAGTAAGATCACATTTGTCCAAAGCCCAATTAGCTAAAGCATCATTGCTCCTGTTTTGATCTCTGACCACATGACTGTAATCAAATTTCAAAAATCCCATCTGGATTAACTGAATCTTCTCAATAATTCTTTTTATTCTCCAATCCACCTTATGATTCTTAGAAGGAGTCTTCAAGAGATTAATCATAATTTAAGATTCAGACTCAACTAACACCTTTTCCCATCCAACCTTAGTAGCCTCCTAAAGGCCTCTAAGGATACCATACCCCTCAGCAAGGATATTGGAAAGAATACCCAAATTCTCAGCAAAAGTAAAAACCAGGGAGCCATCTGAAAGTCTACCAATTCCTCCCACACTGGATTTTCCAGGGTTCCCTCTAGAGGCTCCATCAGTATTGACTTTTTCAAAATCCTTAGGAGGAGGTTGCCAATTTCTAGTCCTATCCATATTACTAATACTCACATTCCCTTTAAGTTGGTTGCCCTTGGAAGGTTTAATCTTCAATCTTTGCATCACTTGATCCCATATTTGGTGGGAGTTTTGAGGGTGATTAAGGAGTTGATGGACTGATTCAACTAAGTTGGCTATGG
Organism: Wollemia nobilis; assembly: GCA_028583015.1. Lineage (NCBI taxonomy): Eukaryota > Viridiplantae > Streptophyta > Pinopsida > Araucariales > Araucariaceae > Wollemia > Wollemia nobilis. The sequence continues at coordinate 89,197 of JAQPPZ010003256.1, forward strand.
TCTATTGCCAAATATAGTGAATATCCTTCCTATCTTGATTAAAAATTTGGTTGTTCCTTTCATTCCAAATATTCCAAAGAAGAATGGTAGAACCCATCCAAACTAACTACCTAATAAAATGACCAACACCCTCTTGATTAGGCCAATTCCTCCAAAGATGCTCAAAAGTAAAAAAATTGGACCATTGTAAGCCAAGTAAAGTGGCCATTCTCCTCCATAGCTCAGAGGCTAAAGTACACTCAATAAAAATATGATTGATATTTTCTACATTCTCTTCACACATTTCACATCTAAAAGGGCCATGAAAACCATGCTTCATAAGTTGCTCACCAGTAAGCACCCTACGATGCAATAAAATCCAATTAAAGAACCTCACCTTAGGCCAAAGCTTTTGAGCCCACAATTGGAAAAATGTGTCAGAAGAATGGTTGGGATTATTATGGCATAAGTTCAAATAACCTTGAGCAATGGAATACTCACCCTTAGTAGTGTTGTTCCATCCAAAATAATATTTTTCATGGGACCAAGAGAGGGATCTCATATGAAGGATGCCTTGGATATCTTGTCTTTGCATTACTGGGATTTGAATAGGCCAGTCCTCAATAAGGATCCAATATCTACCAACCTTTGAATTACCAGTATGGTATCGACAATAATTAGCCACCTTTATCCAATTAGCTCGGTGAAGTTCCTCCATCAAAGGCCTCTAATCGAGAAACTGAGTTATCAAAGGCTTGTGACCATCCCAAGAATCTATCCAAAAATTTGCATATTGACCATTATGAATGATCCAAAACAATTTTTTCTTTATCAAATCCTCACCAGTCTTAAGAACTGCTAAAATGGGAGAACCTTTGGTAGGAATTTGATAGCGAACAAGGTCTTCAAAATGGAAGAAACATAAATAGGAATAGCTTGAAGGACTGATTTTACCAAGGTGATTCTACCCCCAGAAGAAAGCCACTTGGTTGTCCACTTTCGAATTTTTTTCTTGACTTTGTCCAACAACCAATTCCAATCTTTATTTTTTTGCCTTTGAATATTTATGGGAATACCTAAATAAGTGATTGGAAGAGACGTCTTCTTATATATTAATTTATCCAAGACCATGTATTCCTGTCTAGCAGAGCAGTGAAAGAAAATAACTTTAGATTTGTCGTCATTGATCAATTTCCCAGTAGCCTTAGAAAAATAGCTAATTATTTGCTCAATATTAGAAGTTTCATTAACTGTAGCTTTACCTAAAAGAGTAGAGCCATCCACAAATTGAAGATGAGATATAGGTCTAGCTCCATGAGCAATGGTAAATCCCTCAAGGGTTTTGTTTTCCCTATTTTTGGTTATAGTCCTACCCAAGCATTCAACAAGAATGATGAATAAATAATGGGATAGCGGTTCACCTTGCCTAATACCGCTAGAAGCTGGGAAAGACTGAGAAGGCCTGCCATTGATAAGAACTAAGTAGGAAACTGAAGAGATACATCCCATAATACAATCCATCTAATCCTTAGAGAAACCAAATTTCCTCAAAACTTTGATAAGGAAGTGCCAATCCACTCTGTCATAAGCTTTGGATAAGTCTAACCGAATGAACATAGAAGGATAATTTTGTATATCCATGGAATGGATGGCTTCCTGAGCAAGAACTATCTCATCTACTATTTGATGTCCTTCGACATATCCCCCTTGCTCTGGGGAAATAATCTTATGTAAAAGAGGCTTCAACCTTTCTGCCATGATTTTAGTAATGATTTTGAGAAGAACATTATATAAATCAATAGGTCTAAAAGTTGAGATATGATCAACATCTTGAGCTTTTGGAAAAAAAATTAATTTATAGTGGAAAACACCCCTTTCGAGGTGCCACTTTCAACAGGTTGGGCATAGGAGGAATGGAGCCTTGTCGGCCTCTACCAGCACATAGGACATTCCTAACTATACCATATATCTGTAGGATGGATACAAGGGGAATGGAACTTGCGTCGGCCTCTACCAGCACCCAGGGCATTTACCACTGCACCACAACAAGTAGATAACCACAACGAAAATATAACCTCATGGAGGCAGAGATATAAATCTCTCTACATCGCTTCATCATCCCATAATTAAAATACAAGAGGATCATGAGAATATTACAACCTTTCATCTTAAGTTATTGTTAATAATTCCTATGGACAATTGTCATACCAAACAAATAACCTTGTTAGAGATACTCCAAGATTTTCTAAAGTATCTGCTATTTCGATTCCATCTCTATACACATGAGAACATCTAAAAGATTCTCATACTTTAGAATATTATATGTTTTAGTTATCATATTTTAGTATCCCAACCTACATTTGATTTACCCAAAAGGACATTTATGATATTTAGCAAGTCCCCTTTCAAAATTAATTTTCTCTCCTAAATCGATCTAATGAGGTTTGACCCTTGGAAAACAACACTTGATTTAGTGAACTGGCTTGTCTATATGCCAAATTTTTTATAAAAATCCAATATAACCTCCCTTTTAATATTTATTAAAACCCCACCTACAGTAGCTAGACCTAAATTTTCTTTGGAGGCCCCATCAAAGTTGAGTTTAAACCATCCAACTTGAGGGGGAATCCATTTAGTTTATTATCTAACCATCTAAGTGATTTGTGTAGTCTCTTGAGAACCACAAGTAATCCCAAAAATATTAGCAAACATCAACTCTAAATGTGTTTCCTTTTGTTTTAGGAAAGATATATTTGAAAATTTTTCCATCGGGGTAGATAGGATTTTGATGTAGATAGATTTAACATCATGAGAATAGTCCTTAAAGGTACGAGTATTCCTTTCTTTAAAAATTCCCCAAAGAAAGTGTGGGAGACTTAGATACCAAATGGATCAACATATTTTACTATAAAAGGGAGGATTCCAATGTTCAAATAGCTCCCCAATAGAACTTGGGAAAACCTAGGCCACATTCATCTTCTTTATCAATAATTGAAGAAATTCACAAGAAAAACACAATTTACAAAGAGATTATTAGTGGTTTCTTATTTCTTACCACATAGGTAGCATTTGTTGATGGGAGTTAGACCTCTCTTTTTTTAGATTTTCTATTGGAAGAATTTTATTCTGCAAAGCAATTCAAAGAATGAAATAATTTTTTGGAGTTAGAGTATTTATCCACACCTATCTATTTGGAGTCTAAAAAACCCAACCTTCAAATTCTAGAAAATAAGTAGATTCAACTATGAACAAGATATTGTTCTCTTTAGTCCAAATTAAGGTATCTTCACAAGAAAATATTTTAATAGCTTGAAGCCTCAACATTCTATTTTTTTTTTTAAGCACCTCCTTCACTTCCCTATCTAAGACTAGAATTGAGAGGTGCTTCCAAGACTTTTTGTGATCAATATCATCAATGTAGTTGGCCACTTTAGGCCCCAATAAAAAATATAAAATTGGCTTTAGCATAACATAGTTGGGGCTATTAATAAGAGGGGTATCCATTAACCAAACATCCTCCCAAAAGTTGATTTTTTATCCATTTCCAAGCTTCCACCTAGCTCCTTTGAGAATTGTATCCTTGGTTTTAACAATGTTGTTCCAAAAGGTAGATCCTAAAGGAAAATATTGAAGATCCAAAAAGGAAGAGCTTTTGGCAAAGTATTTGGCTTTAACAATAAGAGGCTAACTCGTGATCCTTAAGTGAGATAATACTTAAACATTGTTTGGTGAACAATGTATTATTCATATGAACACCCTTATTCCAATACCACCCTTATTTTTAGTAGAATAGACTTGATTCCATGAGACAAGATGAAATCTTGATTTATTATTCGATCTTGATCGCTATATATATATATTTTTTAATTTGTTCAATATTATTTGCAAATTATGAAGCAATATTAAAAAGGGACATGAAATAAATTGGAAGACTTTGAAGGGTAGATATAACTAAAAGAGCTTTTCTAGCTTGGCTCAAAAGAGCTCCATTCCAACTAGAAAGCTTCTTATGTAATCTATCAAGAACAAAAAACCATAACTTGTATTTGACACTTATTTTAAATAATGACATACCTAAATAGGACAAAATATCAATGACCACACAATCCAAAATACTCATAATAACTCTCTCTTATAATAGGCATATGGAGGAAAAATATCTTGCTCTTTCTAATATTGATATTTTTACCTATAGCCAATTCATATAAGATTAATTATTTTTTATTTGTTTGAATTAAGGAATTGAAGCCATTATCATTAAAATGGTGTCATGTATAAATTTTTGATGCAAAAAATGATCTAAATATGAGGATAGCTTTATCTCTTCCACCATTTTAGAATCAAATGCTACTTTGAAAGATCTCCCCATGGCTTCTGCAAGGATTATAAAAATATAAGGGGAGGGATTCCCTTGTCTCTAATATCTCAAAATATTGAAATATATCTATTTTACCATTAACAATAATTGAAAACATCAAATTTTATCATAATGTCTCTAATCTCTCAAACTTTGAAATATTTATCTCTCGAAATCTTAAAATATCTATCTATTTTTATTATTAACAATGTTGAAGAAGATTTTTTTACTGCAAGCCTACAAGATCTCACAAAAAAACCTACTTCTGAGAAAAAATGATAGTTGTGTTCTCTTCAGTGTTTTGGTTTCCCTTTTCTCCTGCTTCTCTAAGATTTCACTTTTACTTCTCTTTGATGTGGTTGGGGATAGCCTTTAGTTTGCTTTTTCTATGTATCCTATGCAGGTTGAGGATTACCTCAATTTTCATTTCTATGTTGTTTTATTTCTTGTGCTCTTTCAATAGATCCTTGTCTGCCTGAGAGAGGGTGGCCAGTGCTGCTGCATCTGCCAGTTCTGGGTAGCCGTTCTCGACTAACTCCCATAGCTCCTAAGATCCGAACAGGATCTTCATTTGGATGCTCCAGTAGTCGTAATTCTTGCCTTTAAATCACGGGATCTGCAACTGCAGCGAGTTTCTCTCGAAATCCATGCTTCTATCTCCGTGTCATGGCACTATCAGCTCTGATACCAATTTGAAGAATTAAATTTTTTTTTTTCAAAACCACGCCGAAGTCTGTCTGTCGCCGAAGTCCGAACGCCGCAGCGCAGACAGCGCAGTGCAGAAGTCGGGGGCCCGACGGACTTCGCCCAAACTAGGGCGAAGTGCGAACGTCGGCCGCGCCGACGGACTTCACCCGAACTAGGGCGAAGTGCGAACTTCGGCCGCGCCGACGGACTTCGCCCGAAATTGGGCGAAGTTCGAACTTCGGCTGCCCCGACGGACTTCGCCCAAACTTGGGCGAAGTTCACACTTCGGGGCCGCAGCCGGACTTTGCCCGAAACTGGGCGAAGTTTGCACTTCGCGGATGCGACAGACTTCGCCCGAAATTTGGGCGAAGTTCGAACTTCGTGGCTGCGACGGACTTCGCTCGAAATTTGGGTGAAGTTCACACTTCGGGAAGCCAACGAACTGTGCAGGGTGAAGAGGGGACTGAGGCCAACTTCGGACTTCTCGCGCACTCGAGCTGCTCCAGTCTTAGCCGCGAACTTCGGAAGCAAACTTGGAAAGCCGCTTTAGACTTGTTCTTCTTCCGCGGCTGCCGCTGGGTTTGCCTGGCTTGGCAACACCCGTATGAGAAGAGAGATACGCCGGAACAGAGAGCAACAAACTGCAAACCCTAAAAGATGCCGGAAACAAACATCAAACTTTATTTATATTAAACGGGGGTTACAAAGTTCCTCAATCGAGGAAATTACAATCATCTACAGGCTGCACTGCAGGATAAGTTAAACAGACAAAATGTCGAGTCGGCTGCTCAGACATTAATCAGCTGAGTCAAACTGCTCGCTGAGATACTTTTCTTTGCCTCTGCTCCTCACTCTCTTTCACTGCTCTTGCTCCTTCTTGCTCCTTCTACTCTTCTGAAATACCCGAGACGCCTTATATAGCCGCAGAAGGGGAGGATTAGGGTTTGTCCTCAGACAGGTCCTGACAAGCCCTCAACTAGGGTTTCTGACCAATCGCCGCACAAGCGTCACATCTGTCAGAGGGTAGGTGCGACGTCATGTCAGCCCTTTGCCGGGATCCCGGACTGCGGCAGCGCAGTCCGACTTCGCCCATGTCTGGAGCGCAATCCGGTTTCGCCCAAGGTTCGGAGCGCAGTTGGGCACATGCGTGAAATCTGGGTTAATTTTTCTAACATCTTCTCCACCCACCGTGTCATTTCATTCGCAGCGTCGTATAATGCGATGTATACGATTTTCATATACTCCAGAAGGCAATCTGTGGCAGAGGGATACCACCGGATTATTATCAATTTGTCGCAGTGGATTACTGGAAAATCGAAGGCCTCCAGCAGACTTTGGGAATGAATGTCGCTTTTCTGAATTTTACATAAACGTGTGAGAAGCTAAAGGAGCCAGGGAAATAATGTCATTGATCAATCAACACCTAATTCTTATGCGGCCAGAATTTTTCCATGTAAACATGCGAGACCATTGATGAATCAACACCTAATTGCTTATTAAAACTGGGTAAAAAAATTGTCTTTACTCACCAGAAGCACGAGAGTGAAATTATAGAAATTTACTCCTCCATGGCAGATAGGCATGCACATTTTTGGTAAGATTACGGTGATCTGAGTGAGTGTAATAGAATGAGTGTTCATAAAAATATATATATATATAGATATATATATAATTTAAATATTGATTTAATAATATATTTTTTCAATTATTTCGGCCCACATAAATATTTATTATTTTTTTATAAAATTAAAATTGTATAATTAATTAATAATTATTTTTTTAAAGATAAAAAAATTAAAATACCTCATGATTCCTTCTATTCTTGTCCTTTTTATAGGCGAAGACTTTTGCTTGAGGCATACATTGTTTTTATTGTCCTTGATTAGGTGAAGACGCTTATTAAAACTGGGTAAAAAAAATGTCTTTACTCACGAGAAGCACGAGAGTGAAATTATAGAAATTTACTCCTCCATGGCAGATAAGCATGCATATTTTTGGTAAGATTGGCCGTTACATTTTTTTTTAAGGATATAAGATTTTCAAACCGTGAGTGAATGTGTTTATAAAAAAAATAAAAATATATATAAATAAATAAATATATATATATATATATATATATATATATATATATATATATATATATAATTTAAATATTAATTTTATAATATATATTTTATCAATTATTTTAACCCACACAAATATTCGTTATTTTTTTATAAAATTAAAATTATTTAATTAATTAATAATTATTTTTTTAAAGATAAAAAAAAATTAAAATACCTCATGATTCCTTCTATTCTTGTCCTTTTTATAGGCGAAGACTTTTGCTTGAGGTATACATTGTTTTTATTGTCCTTGATTTAGTAGGTGAAGACTTTACATTATTCAATGTGTTTTTTATTTTCTTATGTTTTTATAAGTAAAAATTTTCAATTATGTACATACTTTTATGTTTTTATGTATTTAAAAATATTATGAGTCTTGTTGTTTGAAGATTTTTTTATTATGCGCATCTTGATTTATTAATCTTGAATACAAGTGAATACTTTACATTGATTTTTTAATAGATATTTTTTATTGTTTTAATTTTCAGAAGTAAAAACTTGGTATTATTTACACATTTTTCGTTATTTAGTATATATTTCTAATGTTATTTATATATTGCAATATAATTTAATAAGGATAAGTTTTTAAATCTAAAATTATGAGATAACATTATCAAATTAAATGCAAGATGTTATAGTAGATATTGAGATAGCAGACAATTACAAATTATAGGGAATTGGAGCTCTAGACGGAAAGTAGGGCATCAACTAGGTGGATAAAGTATATTTTGGTTGTTATAGAACTAAAGATAAAGTTGTTGCCCTAGGATAGCCTAAGAGGAATTCCTCCACATCTTCTTCTATATAGCTAAAGTTTGATTGTAAATTTGTTGAAGGAAAAATATTCATCAAGGACCAAAGAAGCACAAAAACCTATAATAAAAATGCTCTTTGTAGCTGCTATAAAAATATCAACATTTCAAAGAGTCAATGAATGCTTGCCATAGTCAAAAAATACCAAATATTATCATTGAGCAAAGGATAGTAGAAGAAATAATCTTATATAAAGTTAATCATAATATAATCTATAAATTCATGGGCATTCGTCCAACCTTGATTTTTTTGTATTTGTGGGTTTGATAAAACTAGGAGTCTCTTAGTGATTATTCTTTGTAGTTTATTAGTAATGGATGTTTTATTATTATATTTTCCTCACTTACCGATAAAAATAGGGATTTTGAATCAGAAAAGAGAATCATGGTGTAGCAATATTATTTGTTTAGCCATTAAGAGTGGGATTTAATCCCTTAATTGAACCCACTGCTATCCTATTTTGGATCCATTTGCATGCACCTCCAATGGAGTTTTTATGTGAGAACGTATTGGAAATAATTGATAATTCCCTTGGAAGATATTTGGGTGTTTCCAGAGACATAATAGAAGAAAATATAATCGTTTATGCTAGATTATACATGGAAATGGATCTCAACCACCCTTTGTCGATAGAGGTAACCAAGGTAACGAATAGAATTGTATTGGTTTTAAGGTAATAAATGATTATACAATCATGGAATATTAGGGATTTAAGTACTAGACCCATAAATATATTGTTTGAAGACTCTTAGAAAAATGTAAAACATTTTTTTTTGACTATCCAAGAGATAAAAATATTCTAGATCTTAAGTGTAAACTATTAAATAGAATTTGAAGGGGTGCTAGTCATATGAAAGTAACTACCCAAGGGACCTCAAGGTGGATATTTACATTTTGGAACTCTCTTTAATGGATGACAATAGAACATATATCTTGGAGTGGTGTCCTCACATCACATTTTAGGAATAATGTGATAGTTGAGTAGATTATAATCATAATTTTTTATGGGTCTTAAAACCTATATTATTAGATTCATCAATGGATAATAGAACATAATATGAGAGTCTCAAGGGAGGATTTATACTATATTATTATTGGGAATTTTAATGAAAATTTATCATCTAGAGATCAGGAAGCTGGAACCCCAATTTTAGACCCATGGGATTAGCTTATGACTACCTAGGTCTATTTATTACACTTGATGGATATTAAATATCCTAGAACCAACTATACTTGGACTAATAAGAGGAGGAAGCCACATTGTAGGAAGGTGAAGTTAGATAATTTTTTGGTTTTAGAGGAGGAATTTAGAATATGGAATCTAAAATTTCAAATTTTTGAGGGTCCAGTTTCATATCACTTTTTTATTCTATGGAAAGGGGGATCAAGATAGGGCAACATCACAAACCATTTAGATTTTGAAAACTTTTGGGTAGAAAAAGAGAACATTTGAAAGAAAATCCTATGGTGTTCGGAATAAGGATGCTTGAAATATGGGACAACAATGTTTAGATTCTACAAGTAACTTCAATATGCCAAGAATAAACTAAAATAATGGAGGTAAGCTAACAAGATAGAATTCTAGATCTAAAGAGCTCCATTGGTGGCCAGATGCAATGAGGTGCAAAAACACTCCAAGGAAGGAACAATTATAGAGTATCTCAAAGAAGAGGATGATGCATTGCATAAATCGGTTGAGGACATTGATAACCAAGAGAAGATCTACTAGAAACAAAGAGTAAGAACCACTTGGTCATTGGAAGGTGATAAAAACACCAATTTTTTCCATCAGGTTGCTTATGCTAGAAGATAAATGAACGATATGGAAGCTCTGAAAGATGAGAATAGGCATTCCTTTGATACAATTCTAGTTATACATTTTAATTCAATGGATTATTTTTCTAAATTATTTTATAAAGATATATGTTTTGTTTGTTAAGATTAGAATTTAGATTTCCTTTCTAAAATGTTATTTTATAAAGACATACATGTCTTTTTTGATAATATTAGACATCAAAATTATTTTTTAAATGTTATTTTATAAAGATATTAAAATTTATCGATGATATTTCAATATTGATTTTGTAATATAAGTCTTCTTATTTCTACCAATTATTTCAACAAATACAAATGTCTATTATTTTTTATAAACATAAAAGTATATAATTAATTAATATTGATTTTATTTAATATAAAAAATAAAATTGTGATTCCTCCCACCCTTGTCCTTTTTATAGGTGAAGACTTTTTCTTCATGCACACATTGTTTTCATTGTCCTTGATTTGGAAGGTGAAGAATTTACATTGTTCAATGTGTTTTTTATTTTCTTGTATTTTTATAGGTAATTTTTTTCTTGATTAGGTGGAAAAAACAAGGGGTTTTGAAAGGACCCCAAAATTTTTACAAAGAGTAGTAGGAGACTATAAATCTCACAAAAGTAAGACAAAAACAAAGAAAATCAAAATAACCTAAAGCAACCCCATCAATGACAAACCAAATACAAAATAACAACCAACATTAAAATACAAAGAAACAAGAAAGAACCACTAGAAAAAAAAAACATTTCCAACCTCAAAAATCAAGATAAAACCAACCAAATCCACAAGGTCCACTAATATTGAGATTGATTCTTCAAGAAATCCACCTCTATGGAATTATTATCCTACTTCAACATCCAGGAGATTTCATTAGCATAAAAGGCTAACATTTTAATCGACTTCTTGAGATTTTTCACTAGCTCTTTGATTGACTCAACAGGCTTACTTGGAGATCCTTTGGTGTCAACTTGAGAAATATAATTAATCAGAGGTGTCTTAGAAATATTCAAACTTTTGCTAGAGGTTGTATTTGAGAGATTATTCTCTAAATATTTAGAATCTTGGATCACGAGAGAGGTTTTATATCTTTTATTTTGCTTATACTTTAGGTGAATGGACCTTCTTGCTCCTTTTAGCTCAAATTTAGTAGTCTTAGCATGCATATTTTTCTTTTTCATCTTAAACTTCTCATATTGTGAAGGAGATGAATCCTCAATTTGTAGAGGTTCAGTAGCAACAAAGGGAGGGGAATTAGGGATTACACCATCATGATACTAAGGATAAAAAATATCACTAGGATCAAAAGGACCACCTTCATTGGACTTCAATACCTTTATCACATCCATAAAAATATTTTCTAGAATATTATCCACCTCAATCACCCCATGATAAACCACATGTGGGAATTTTTATAGTGCGCTTACAACTTTAGCTTCAATTAATCCAATAATTTCCTCTAGAACAATCTTCTGAACATTACTCAAAGGTAACTCATTGACCGCTTCCCTCCCTAAATTAGAAGTAAAGTGATTCTTATACCTAGAGAAAACCAAAAAAAAAATTTTGCCATCAATTGGGCTTGGCAAAACTATAGGATTACTCAAATATTGCATACCAAGAGTAGAGGCCTCCCAAGACAAATAAGATCCAACACCACTTTTACCCTCAATAATAGATCTTATCCTTAAAGAAACATACATGAAAATAATTTTAAAAAGACCTTGATGGTTTATCAAGGAAGAATTACCTTGCTCAACACTGTTTGTTGTTCTTTCCAATTATTTAAAAAGGAAGCCATGAATATTCATCACCTTTTTCCCACAAAAGTGATTGATCAAAGCTAAATGAAAGCTTCTAAAAATATCTCGATTGCATTTAGGAGTGAAGAATCCATAATTTCAAGGATACATTTATCCTAAGGATCACAAAATAAGGACCTTTGAAACCCATTGTGATATTTAATTGGCTATCTAACATGGTGTTTAAATAGGTCCATCTCCATTTCCAGAGAGTGTTTATCTCTCAACACACATTCACCATCCATAGGAGCTCTAATGATCTCAAAAAGGAGTTGAGTAGTAATTGAAAATTCCATATCTCCAACTAAAACCACCACTCTATTCTAGGATAAATTCATGTCCTTAGCAAGATTGGGATCATGTCCCTTAAAAATATTTAGAAAAATTAAAATCCTACCTTTATCAAAGAATTTTGAGACATTAGTATCCAAAATTTGGATTTAACACCTTTTATTCTAGCTTCCATAAGGTCCATATTACTCACATTTGAAGAGATTTATAATCACTCAATAGACAAGCTCAGTTTGAAAACAATCACAAAAAATATCACTAATCTAAGGAAAATCCTAAGCTATATGGAGTGACAATGAAATCTAATCCTGAATATATTCTAGGATGAAATTTCAGAGGCACTATCTCCCAGAATACCTAAATTGTTTTGAGTACCTTCTAAATTCCACCCTAAAAAATGACATAAGTCAACCTGATAATCGGTATGAATCCATATTTCAAAGTTAAAACTTCCATGATTAAAATGATACCAATTAGGAGTCTTGATAGTCCTGACAAAAGACTAATTGCATGAGTGCAAAATAGGAAAAAAAATATCTCATGCTTCCACACAAATTACTTCATATAGTAGCACACAACTTAAATACACCTGTGAATCTCATGATGCACCAATAATAATACTTATATATTTTCCACTCATTATAAATTATAGCACTTAACCACCTAGGCATCATCAAGCAACAATTCCACAAGAAAAAAATGATCTTTCTCCAATTCTTACCTATTCTCAAGGTGACCAATGCAAAAAGGATCCTAACCTGAGTGAAATGAATCAAAATGATCTAGCTTTAGCCTTTAATTGCATAATGACAGTTGGTTATTTGAAAAATAAAAAGGGCTATAACACATGTACCTTCATTATCAATCAACTAAAGGTTGGGCCTTGAGAGCACTTTTAGCCAATCACTATTAAGCTTCCAAATCAAATCAAAAAAATATTAAACACAACGACCTTGAGTCAACCTTGCAATAAGCACCAAATACAAAGATATCAAATATCCCAATTATCAAGACATAAAGACTATATGTTCCCACCTGTAGAATTTGAATTTCAAATATTTAAAAGGAAGTCCTACTCTCACCAACCACAATGAAAATATAACCTCATGGAGGCAGAGATATAAATCTCTCTACATCGTTTCATCATCCCATAATTAAAATACAAGAGGATCATGAGAATATTACAACCTTTCATCTTAAGTGATTGTTAATAATTCCTATGGAAAATTGTCATACCAAACGGATAACCTTGTTAGAGATACTCCAAGATTTTATAAAGTATTTGCTGCTCCGATTCCATCTCTATACACATGAGAAAATCTAAAGGATTCTAAGACTTTAGAATATTATATGTTTTAGTTATCATATTTTAGTATTCCAGCCTTCATTTGATTTACCCAAAAGTACATTTATGATATTTAGCAAGTCCCCTTTGAAAATAAATTTTCTATCCTAAATCGTTCTAATGAGGTTTGACCCTTGGAAAACAACACTTGATTCAGTGAACTGGATTTTCTATATGCCAATATTTTTATAAAAATCCAAGATAACCTCCCTTTTACTATTTCTTAAAACCCCACCTATAGTAGCTAGACCCGAATTTTCTTTAGAGGCCCCATAAAAATTGAGTTTAAGCCAACTTGAGGGGGAATCCATTTAGTTTATTGTCTAGCCATATGAGTTATTTGTGTAGTCTCTTGAGAACCACATGTAATCCAAAAAATATTAACAAACATCAACTCTAAATGTGTTTCCTTTTATTTTAGGAAAGATATATTTGAAAAATTTTCCATCACGGTAGATAGGATTTTGATATAGATAAATTTAACATCATGAGAACATCCTTAAAGGTACGATTATTCCTTTCTTTCCAAATTCCCCAAAGAAATTTTGGGAGACTTAGATACCAAAGGGATCGACATATTTTACTATATAAGGGATGATTCCAATGTTCAAATAGCTCCCCAATAGAACTTGGGAAAACCTAGGCCACATTCATCTTCTTTATAAAGAATTGAAGAAATTCACAAGAAAAACACAATCTACAAAGAGATGATTAGTGGTTTATTATTTCTTACCACATAGGTCGCATTTGTTGATGGGAGTTAGGACTCTTTTTTTTAAGATTTTCTATTGAAAGAATTTTATTCTGCAAAGCAAGTCAAAGAAAGAAATTAATTTTTTGGAGTTAGAGTCTTTATCCAAACCTATCTATTTGGAGTCTAAAAAACCCCACCTTCAAATTCTAGCAAATAAGTAGATTCAACTATGAAAAATATATTTTTCTATTTAGTCCAAATTAAGGTATCTTCAAAAGCAAATATTTTAATAGCTTGAAGCCTCAACATTCTATTTAGTTTTTGAAGCACCTCCTTCTCTTCCCTATCTAAGCCTAGAATTGAGAGGTGATTCCAAGACTTTTTGCCATCAATATCATCAATGTAGTTGGCCACTTTAGGCCCCAATAACAAATACGAATTGGCTTTAGCGTAACATAGTTGGGGCTGTTAATAAGAGGGGTATCCATTAAGAAAACATCCTCCCAAAAGTTTATTTCTTATCCATTTCCAAGCTTCCATCTAGCCCCTTTGAGAATTGTATCCTTGGTTTTAACAATGTTGTTCCAAAATGTAGATCCTAAAGGAAAATATTGAAGATCCAAAAAGTAAGGACTTTTGGCAAAGTATTTGGCTTTAAAAATAAGAGGCTAACTGTGATCCTTAAGTGAGATAATACTTAAACATTGTTTGGTGAACAATGTATTATTCATATGAACACCCTTATTCCAATACCACCCTTATTTTTAGTAGAATAGACTTGATTCCATGAGACAAGATGAAATCTTGATTTATTATTCGATCTTGATCGCTATATTTTTTTTAATTTGTTCAATATTATTTGCAAATTATGAAGCAATATTAAAAAGGGACATGAAATAAATTGGAAGACTTTGAAGGGTAGATATAACTAAAAGAGCTTTTCTAGCTTGGATCAAAAGAGCTCCATTCCAACTAGAAAGCTTCTTATGTAATATATCAAGAACAAAAAACCATAACTTGTATTTGACACTTATTTTAAATAATGACATACCTAAATAGGACAAAATATCAATGACCACACAATCCAAAATACTCATAATAAATCTCTCTTATAATAGGCATATGGAGGAAAAATATCTTGCTCTTTCTAATATTGATATTTTTACCTATAGCCAATTCATATAAGATTAAATTTTTTTTATTTGTTTGAATTAAGGAATTGAAGCCATTATCATTAAAATGGTGTCATGTATAAATTTTTGATGCAAAAAATGATCTAAATATGAGGATAGCTTTATCTCTTCCACCATTTTAGAATCAAATGCTACTTTGAAAGATCTCCCCATGGCTTCTGCAAGGATTATAAAAATATAAGGGGAGGGATTCCCTTGTCTCTAATATCTCAAAATATTGAAATATATCTATTTTACCATTAACAATAATTGAAAACATCAAATTTTATCATAATGTCTCTAATCTCTCAAACTTTGAAATATTTATCTCTCGAAATCTTAAAATATCTATCTATTTTTATTATTAACAATGTTGAAGAAGATTTTTTTACTGCAAGCCTACAAGATCTCACAAAAAAGCCTACTTCTGAGAAAAAATGATAGTTGTGTTCTCTTCAGTGTTTTGGTTTCCCTTTTCTCCTGCTTCTCTAAGATTTCACTTTTACTTCTCTTTGATGTGGTTGGGGATAGCCTTTAGTTTGCTTTTTCTATGTATCCTATGCAGGTTGAGGATTACCTCAATTTTCATTTCTATGTTGTTTTATTTCTTTTGGTTTGTGCTCCTGTGGGTCGATTTTGCCTTTTGTAATCAGGTTTTGGGTCCCTATTAAAACCCCATTTTTAATCCCAATATATTTAACCGATCAAAAAAACAATAATTGAAAACATTAAAGTAAAGAGTTCCTTCAAAATATTAACCCAAATCAAGGGGCTTAAAAGAAAAATCAACCTGCTTATCTCCACCAAAGTTTAGAAGAATTTGGCTTCCATTGGCAATCTCATCCTTAGTTTTCCAAGATTTCAACTCAATTTAAGTTGGTCTTCTAGGATTTTTAAAGTTTCCAAAATCCATCAAAATTTTATAGACTTTCTCAAAAATAGGGTATTTAATCTTCAAAGTTTTAGGAACATTCGTTTTTACCTTTCTGCTAGATATTTTACATCTAGACACCATTGGATAATTTTGAATACAACCTAAAGAAGGAATTTGAGCAAAAGAGTTTAATAAATGATATTTTAAGCATACTTGAATATAAATCTTTCTTGGGACTAAATCAGATGACACCATATCATATTATTCTATATTCTATAGAATATTCATTAAAATATTTGAATTTTACACTAGAATATAAACGACCTATGTTGAGACTTCATCTACAAAAGATATTGCTTTCAACTTCATAAGTCTCCTAAAGAAAATATGAATGGTCTTTTCTGCTTGAATCTCTTGAGGTATTACTTTACTTGTTAGGAACTGAAATTAAGTTTGATTCTTAAGACCAGTAGAATCTTTTCAAATCCATTATTTTTTTCCAACAAATTTCTTACTTTTAACTTCAATTTGCATAGAGTTTTACAAAGACTCTATAAACTTACAAGTGATATTCTTAAATTCAATGGGTTGCTTGTGAACATCCAGATCCAAAATGAGATCAATGGTTTTGGGGAGATACTCATCAAATTTAATATTAAGGCACATTCGAGCAACAACCATTCTAGATCTTGTGCAATTCAGGTCACTAAGCCAATCAAATCCCCAAATATTTTGGCAATACCCTTAATAATATCACCATGCCAAAAGTGTAGTGGTAAAACAGGGATATGTACCTAAATTGGAGTTGAATTAATTTTTTGATCTCCTGGATCAAAGTCTAAATCCCATATCCACACCTATAGACTTATTTTTCCAAAACCCTATGGACCTCCCCTATAATATTTAGCATATATTCTTCCTCAAATCACTTGACCAAAAATAAGCCATTGGACAAATCCGTCATTTCCATTAATCCTTAGGGCACCCATTTTAAGAAGGCGTAATGGCTGATTGAATTAAGGTTAGGGGAGAAACAAATAAAATTACCAACCATATTATAGGCTCCTTATTCCAAAAAAGGATCTAGAATATCCTTATGAACAATAATCACAACCTCCTCTAATTGAAACTCCAATGCCAACTCCATAGAATCAAAAGGTACCTGATCAACCGAAATACCAATGTCAAATGGGATGTGAATCCCATGAGGTTCTAAGGGTGGATCAGCCCCCCAATATGAATGGAGAATAATCTCATAGGTATTGGATCTCCCTTCATGCATGAACTCTCCATTCCTACCTACTCCAGTGCAATCGCTTCCACTCCCACTCCTACTCATTTTTTATAAGGAAAATATTTCAATTATTTATGTGCCTCTATATTTTCATATATTTAAAAATATGATGGTCCTTGTTGTTTGAAAACTTTTCATTATGATAATATTGTTTTATTGATATTGTTTGCAAGTGAATACTTTACATTAATTTTGTAATATATATTTTTTATACTTTTTATTCTCATAAGTAAAGGATTTGTATTATTTACATATTTTTAGTTAGTAAATATTTTAAATGTTATTTATGCATTACAATATAATTTAATAAGGATAAGTTTTTAAATTTAAAACTATGATATAAAATTATCTAATTTAATCCAAGAAATTATAGTAGATAATGAGATAGTAGATGGTTACAAATTATAAGGAAGTGGAGCTCTAGAAGTGAAACTAAGGCATCAACTGGGTAGATAAAGTACATTCTGGTTTTTGTAAAATTTAAGACAAGATTGTTGTCCTAGGAGATCCGAATAGGGATGCCTCCACATCCTCTTCTAGATAGATAAAGTTTATTTGCAAATTTGTTGAAGGAAAAATATCCATAAAAGACTAAAGAAGCACAAAAAAATACACTAAAAATGCTCTTTGTAGTTGCTAGAAAAATATCAACATCTTACAAAGTCAATGGATGCTTTCCATAGTAAAAATGAAGGCCAAATATTTTTATTGAGTAGAAGATAGTAGAAGAAATAATCTTATATAAATACAATCATGATATGATTTGTAAATTCATGGGTATTCATCTAACATTGAATTTTTTGCATTTGTGGGTTCAACAAAACAAGGAGTATCATAGTGATTATTCCTTATGATTTATTAGTAATGAATATTTTATTATTAGTTTTTCCAAAAAATTCCCCTTTTTTGGAGCAATTTCTAAGATTTTCGTGATTGGTGGATATGGGTGGTTTTAGCCCATGGTATTGTGCCCACAGTACTCTAATACCACATTGTCGTTTAGGATTGTAAGAGTTTACTTTAATATTTATTGTAATGTCCCATTACAGGCAAGGAGTGAAAAATAATATCAAAGGAGGTGTGGCTCTTGTTTTTAGATTAACCCATATTGGGTGAACCAGGGTAAATATCTTGTGTTCTATATGCATGTATTTTGTGAGTTGTTATTTTTCTTCTGAATTGGTTATTTCTACATTTTTATTCTGGAATAAGTTTGGTTATATCTCTTCAATTTATACATACTTTTATTCACTTGAAATGTTAGTGCTCGAAATATCATGGGAGTCTTTTTGAATACGTTAGCGCCAAGAGTTTAAACCTTATTAAAATATTTCTTTGCCTTCAAACCTTTGTCCCATATATTATAATATTGAAATATTATAGTATTATTTCTTTTAAACCTTTATCACTTGTGGCTTAAACTTGATTTTCTTTTTGAACCATGGTCTTAAACTTGGGCCTTCAACCTTTTTATTCAATCACTTAGAACTTTGTCCCAAAACCTCTTTGGCTTATAATATTTAAAATAAATATTATAACCTTTCCTTTTTATCAATTGCCTTGCTTTTTGATGAATATTTCCTTGCATAATTATCCAACCTAGGAGAATATTTTTTCCAAACAAAATCTTTTAACATCAGTATTTTGACATCAATCCTTTGAAGTTTGATATCAATGACAACACATCATGATCAATATTTCTAACATACGATGAACTCATTTGAAATCCAATGGTAAAAAAATTAACCATTGTGGTGGCCATATCAGGGTACAGTGGTCGCGCATGATGATTTTTGGGGCCTAGAGTAGTCTCCCGACTTTAGAATTTTTTTAAATTTTTAATTTTTTTTAATTTTTAATTGTATTTTTTTATTTTTTACTTTGATTGCATTTTTTTGCATACTATGTGTTGATTTTTATTTTTGGGTATCATATTTTGATAACTCAAGCAATGGAGACCACCTTATTTATAGATTTGTAAATAAATATTGATATCGCTAATTGGGCATGGTTTGGGACGATCATCCTGAGACAAGTAGTGCATATACCCATAGTGATGGAAGATCATACATAGCCATAGCTCATCATTGGGACAACAAGACAAACACTTTTTATATCTCAAATTGTGAGATGACTATCACATTGGAGCATATGTACAAGATTTATAGGATCCCCATTGAGGGACAAGCCATCACTTCTTATCCTCTTCAAGATAGAGCCAAATTTTTGTAGTAGGTCTTTGGTGATAGGGTGGATGAGGCCTTGAGAGATATAGACCACAATGGGGTCCTAGTTAGTGCATGGTATGAGGCTAATCTATTCTCATAGTATTAGGTAGTGGCTATGTATGTTATATTTAATGTCCTACTACCCAACTCATCAGGAGCAAGGTTCTCTTGGAACATCCTCAACATGGTGTAGAACCCATTAGAGTGTGATTTATAGTAGTCGATCATCATGGCATGGGAGAGTACATTGATAGCACATATATATGATGAGTTGTATGTGTAGACACAAAAACAACACCAATCCAATTATGTGACAACAAGCATCGATCGCATTGACACAAACAACCACTAGGGTAGTCCCCAAAGGTTAAATAGTGGTCCTAACCACTCCCAATAGTAGTTTGGTAGGTCAAGGGTCAATTTGGAACCTTTTGGAACTTTTCTCCCTACTCGCCTCACCCTAGGACGAATGCAAATTGATATTTGCCCCACCCAGGGACGAATAGCAGCATTCGCCCCAGGGTGAGGCGAATAGCAGGTTTGACTGGCAAAAATTCAAACCTCGACAGGTCTGCCAGTTAACTGCAACTTCAAGACATGTAATTGAGAGGAATATATTTAAATCAAGAAGAGAGACTTCAGTCATGCATGTCTTTATTTTAGATACCTCATGCAAGGAGACTCTAAATCAGGGAATAATATTTTCTCTCAAAATAGGACAATTAACTCAAGTGGTGCCCTCGCATGCGCATTCAAAACAAAGAGACCCTAGGTCTATAAATTGGTGAGTCTTATCACCCCAAAATATAAACAGAGAGGCACTTTTGGAGCAATAAAGTGCTGCTAAAATATATCCTCACCCTTTGTTTGTGCTTTCACATCCTTAATCTCTCTT
The DNA here is from genome assembly GCA_028583015.1 of Wollemia nobilis. NCBI lineage: Eukaryota > Viridiplantae > Streptophyta > Pinopsida > Araucariales > Araucariaceae > Wollemia > Wollemia nobilis. The sequence continues at coordinate 109,548 of JAQPPZ010003256.1, forward strand.
TTGGAGGGAGGTTATTGGGTGATCATTGGAGATGCATTCTAAGGCCCAAACCCAAACATTTTGTCACAATATTCCACAAAATTTGTTGACAACACCCCATAAGAAGTTTTGGACCCATCCCAAGTGGATTGGTGCTGAAATAGAGTCCCAAACAATGGGTGTTCTACCCCCCAGTGCCCCCCAAACTGTTGCAGCCCTAATCACCCCACCCTAGAGTGAATAGAAATATGTGATATATTTCTCTTATTTTTATTTTGTATATTATTCTAGGTTATTTAAATAGGCTGTAGTTTAAATTTCACTTCATTCTAAGCAATTTTGACAAGGTTTTTATCATTTCCCGCATTTACTGACTTGTAGATGGCACCAGAAAAATATGGGTGATAGAGGAAAAATTGGAGAAATATGACCTTTTGGGTCTTCCCAAAACACTCCCAATTAGCTAACCACAACTTTTAAGGTCATTTTGAGCTTTCTGGATAGGACATTGAAGAGGGTGCTTTCTGACAAGTTATTGCAGGTCTATTCATCCCACCTTGGAGCGAATACAAATCTATGAGGAATTTCTAGATTATTCATTTTATAGTGGCCTCCTAGTAACATATTCATGCTTCTATTAAATTTTTAGGTTGATCTAAGGTCATTTGGTTATCGTTTTAATATTTTCATGCATACACTAATAGTAGGCCTTGGGAAATACATGTTCTATTATGTCTGAAGGTGCTACTGATCTTTTCTATTTCCTTGAAAGTAGGTTTCTAACATTAGAGGAGCAGTGAGGAACCAACATTCATATACACAAGTTGCGACGATGTTTTGGTCTGTCCATCTTACATGTGGGCACGTGAAAGAAGGATTGCTATCCATGGATGTGATCAAAAACATATTTAACGCTCCTATACCCTAAAAAGGAAGGAGACGTATTGTAAAATTAATTTGAAAGCATATAAATAAAGGGGACCCTATTCCATATTGCTTTTATCTTGTGTCGATTCTCTCATGTTCTTTCCTTTTATGCATTTTTCAATACATAGGCTTTTGGCGTTAAGTTTGGTTTTAGACGCATCGTACTTGGCATTTTCCTTTTTGTTTTTGTATCCTTGTGCTTTCAATGGAGATCATGGTGGGACCTCTATCCCTTGATTTTTAATGTTAACTTTCTAATCAAATTTGCTTATTTTTACTTACAGGTACCAAGTTTTCAAACCCTGGACTGCTGTTCGTTTCAGTCTATGACGAGTGCAGAGCTAGAATTCGTCTCATCCAGGGACGAATAGGAATTCATCCTACCTTGGAATGAATACAAATCTATTATTCATCTCACCTCGAGACGAATAGCTTCTTGTGTAATTTTAGGGCAAATATTTAGAGACATCTGATTTGGGCAGAGAAGAGGTAGGGGTCTTAAAACACCTTCTGTCAATTTTTTCTTTTTGTTCTCTTGTTATTTTCTTGCATAAGAGAGTTTGAATGTTTTTTTGCTTCATTTATGCAACTTAAAAAGAACCCCACACACCACGTGGCAAGTTAAAACAATAAGGAGTTGGTCGTAAAACCCCAACCCTTGAGCAAGACCAACAGTGGATTTCATCACCACCTTGGCTTGAGATATTGCATACATTACCCTAATCGTGACTATTGCTAGACGTAAATCCTGATGAAAGCTGACCAAGTGTATCTGGGGTGATTCCCAGTGCATGAGGATAAGTCTTCTATGGTAAGTGTCATAAATATAGTGATTCCCCTTTCGTACCGCCTATGTTCCATGTACCATCTGCTCTCACATACCAATAGTTTCCCTCACGTAAGGGTGTGTATATAGAGAGGTTGGTCTATCGGTCTGGCAATGGTTTATTGAAGGGACGACCATTTTTGGAAGTCATAAGAGCCATCATTTTGCATTTAAATGTTCTTTCCACAAGATTTCAAAATGAAAATTAAAAACACATTGAACCAGGTTTAGGGCACACTTTTAATATTTAAATGAGATAATCATTGTTCTATGTGTGTGATATTTCCTTGTTTAGTGTAGCATAAGAAATCCTAAAAAAAAGATAAAAATCTACACATCTTTAGGTAAGCATCACCATGGTGTACACCCATAGCCAAGCCCAATCACATGCAAGCACTGTAGAAAGTGTACAAAGGGGGGCAAGTCACCTCCGTTATAGTCCTAAGGACTTGGTCATCCCGCCTTGGTGGCCTAACACATAAGATATTCCAAATCATGCCATTACAGAACAAGACTATAGAGGCACCTCTTTGAGAGGCACCCCCTCTCAGCATAGGTCCTTTCAAGAAGAGAACCTATACGTAGCACTCAACATAGATAGGAGGCCTCCATTAGACACTCATTATGAGTGGCCTAGTGATGAAGTGCTAGAGCAACATAGGATCCATAAGGAGGGGCCACATGATTTTCATCCCTCCTCTATCTCGTATTGCTATTAGAAACACTAGACCAAATCCAGAGTATCAGGCTCTCTAGAAAGGGCAAGATAATTCTACCCACATCTTCCACGCATATGAAAGGGATTACGAGGAAGACCACCATGTTCCTCATGATTAGTACACAATGTGGGAGCGATGCACCTCTGCACCTGCTATGTATCAGGATCATCCATTGAGGCCAGAGCCTTGGGTTAATGCAGCTAACCTCGATAGAGGAAAGCAACCCATAGGGGTCTTAGATCACCACAACCAATATAGACATGTAGGAGAGGCATCTAGGCTTCCTAAACATGATACGATGGAATAAAGTGACTTGGAATTTTCCAGACATGCCACCCACCAAGCGTAAATCATGCAGCTCAGGCAAGATCAACAATAGTTAGAGCATCTGTATCACCTTAAAAAATAGTGCATTCAATGTTAGACAACCGAATTTTTGCATAACAATGTTCCTTAGAAGGTCCCAACCCCTCGCACGCATAAAGGAGAAGTGTATGAGAGGCACAACCCCTTGGTACGATACAGGTCTACACGACCTTATCAAGTATTGCCTCCAAGACCTCCTAGATCTGAGCGAGAGGCTACTCCCAGAAACAATTATGGGCACCCTCCGCAGGCACCCACCCATGTGTATAGGTCTCATCTAGGCACTTCTCAAGAATCCTATGAGGAGTATGAACAAGAAGAAGAGCGGGCTGAAATGCTCTACCAAGGCAGAGGAGGTGCTATCCAGCTACCCCTCCATAGGCCTCAAGTTCCCCGCAAACCATAATGGGAGTAAACTAATGAGGAAGAAATTAAATCCTTTGATGCATATAAAGTGTTGTTATAGCATTTAGATTCTATGGAGACCAAGACTTCTGGGCCCCAAAATCCCACTTTATGCAAACTCTATAGTCATCCTATGCATCCATCAATGCCGACACCTCCATACCTTGAACACTTTAAACTGTCCTAGTTGGCACTCTTTAGAGGGGAGGAGGATGCTCAAGAACATGTGACTAGATTCCTAAGCCAATGCTTTGGCATTCAGGATAATGATGCTTTGTTACTAAAAACATTTATAACCACATTTGTAGGTCCTGCCTCAGATTGGTTCACTAAATTACAGAAACATAGCATCAATAACTTGGATCAGCTAGTGGATGCGTTCCTCGAACGCTTCACCTTCAACACTAAGAAAATGGAATCATTAAGTGACCTAGCTAGCCTCAGATAGTATGAGGAAGAAACCTTTGTGGCATACGGTAACCAGTGGAGGACGTTGCTTTCAAAGCTACCTTACCTCCCTCCCATGTCAAACCTGACCCAAATGTTCTCAAAAATATATTTGAGATCGATCTCCATGCTATTGCAACTACAGAAATATGCAAGTTTAGTGGAAGCTTTGGTGCAATCCAAAATCATTGAGGAGATCAAGATACAGGATGGTGAGATTGCCAAGCCGAAGAAGAAAGAATGGCTTAAGAATACCAAAATATGGACCATGCAATAGAAACTTGTTGCGGTTAATCAAGTTGCTATAAATGTCCCTAATATTACACAAGCAACACATCCTCAAAAGGCTAACTATCAGGTGGTGCCTCCTAACAACTATGACAGAGAAAACCAGAGGTAGAAACAAAATTAGCAACATCACCCTAGGCAACAATTTACTTCTTACACAGAGTCCAGGGACTCCCTGTTTGACCGCTTGTCAACGATGAACTTGATCAACTTGCCAGAGATTCAAACCATAGATCCTAATGCGCCAAATCCTAAGGGGTACTAGTAGGACTTGTACTATCAGTTCCACAGATGGAAGGGACATGATCTCAATGCATGTTGGAAGTTCAAAGGCTTGGTGCAAGACCTAATCGACAACAAGAAATTGGTGGTGGACAACCCTGTAGCACAAAATAACCAAAATATGGGAGTCTTTAGAGACCCCATTCCTGCCCATGATGCACAGGAAAAACCCCTTCAAGTCAATGAGGTGCAATAGAACTGCCCCATGCAGGGGTATGTCGGGATGATAAGCACAGTGACTAGAAATAAGAGGTATCCAGGAGCTACCCTTGCGACGGCCACAAGAGAAGTTCCATTGATGCCACAACCTCAATAGCACCCTACACAACCTCCCTCACCTAGACCGATGGCCATGATTTGGACTAGACTTACCCAAAGTTTAAGGACCATGTCAGCTAGGCTCTCTATATACGAGCTCATTCAATAATCAGTGCCCCATGGGGAAGCTCTAATGGAGATATTAAAAGCCATCGAGTTGTAGCCCCATGAAGCAAACACTTTCAACAACTTCATGGGACATGTAAAACAATGTACAGAACCAGTCATCACCATGGTTGTCTAATATGGGACATGTAAAACAATGTACAAAATCTATTGGATGCATAGTTTGTCATCTGTGTGGATTACCCACCATGGTTGTCTAATATGGTGCCCATCAAAAAGCCTGACGGGAGGATTCACATATGCATTGATTTTTGAGATCTAAACAAAGTGAGTCCTAAGGATGATTTTCCCTTATCGAGCATCGACGCATTGGTAGATGCTACAACGGGCCATGAAATGCTTTCCCTCATGGATGATTTCTCGGGATACAATCAAATTCATATCAATCTCGAGGACCAACTAAAAATGGCGTTCACAACTCCTTGGGGGAAATTTTGTTATAAGGTCATGCCCTTTGGCCTTAAAAATTTTGGTGCCACCTACCAACGCGCCATGACGTACATCTTCCATAATTACATGCATAAAACTTTGGAAGATTACATGGATTATTTATTTGTAAAATCTCTTTTGCACCCCGATCATCTTGATGACTTAGGCTAGATCCTTGATCGCCTCATAGAACATAAATTTAGACTAAACCCCAAGAAGTGCGTATTTGGTGTCACATCTAGAGAGCTCTTGGGTTACATAGTTTCCAAATTAGGAATCGAGGTAGATCCACACAAATTCAAGGCAATCCTTGAAATGCTTCCCCCAACTACCATCAAGCAGCTCAGAAGTCTGCAGGGAAAGGTCGCATCAATCAAGCGTTTCATAGCGCAACTATTCGACAAGTGTCGAACCATGAATAAGTAATTGCACAAGGGGGTAGCATTTCACTGGGATGATGAGTGTCAGTCAGCCTTTGACGATATTAAACAGTACTTGGCTTCATCGCTAGTATTGGCACCACCGAGACCAAGAGTGTCATTCTAATTATACATCTCAGCTACTGAGGTAGCACTGGGTGCCATGCTATCCCAAAAGAATGAACTTCATAGAGAACAGGCTACTTATTATCTTAGCCGCACCCTGGTCAGTTATGAACTTAACTATGCATACATTAAGAAGCTCTTCTTGGTAGTGGTGTTTTCTACAAAAAAGTTATGCCACTACATGCTCAACAATATGACATGTATTGTGTCTAAGGAGAATCCATTGCGATACATGATGAGTCATACTTATCATAGTAGCCACATGACAAAATGGATCATGTTGTTGATGGAGTTTGACATAGAATTCATTGGAAAAAAATCCATAAAAGGTCAATTCATCACCGATCAACTGGCAGAGGCTCTTCTTGAAGACGATCAGCCTCTAACCGTAGAACTACCTGATGATGAGGTTTTCCATGTTTCAGAATCACCAGATTCTAATGAGCCTGAGTCACAGGCTGATATGACCCTCTTCTTTGATGGTTCTAAATGTGAGCAAGGAGGTGGCACGGGAATTGTATTATTCACTCCACAAGGGGCTCCAATGCCTCTGTCATTTAAATTAGAATTCCCGTGCACCAACAACAATGCAGAATATGAAGCCTTGCTCATAGGTCTTCAGACAACAATCACCATGAACATTAAACATTTAAAAATTTTTGGTGATTCTTTGTTAATTATCAATCAAGTAAAGGGGATATTCTAATGTAAATGCCTAGTTCTATAGGCCTACAAAGCCCTTGTGGACAAATTCCTAGCACAGTTTGAGTGGTATGACATCGAGGCACTCCCTCAATCATCGAATTGTTTTGCAGATACTATGGCCTCCTTGGGTTCACTAATCCCGCAAGACCCTTCTGGTGAAATGACAACCATTCAGGTCAAAACATTATCGCAATCCGTGATGGAGCATGCAAGCTCTAACCTAATGCCAAGAATCCACTTGATCCAAATTGAACCATCTCAAGATAGGTTCTCTCGAATCCATGATTTTCTGACTTGAGCCAACTCGATGTCCTTGTTCTCCCTGACCCCTCTTAATAGCAACATAATGCTATTTTTACAAGTTCTTTCTCATTCATCTTTTGCTAGGGATGAAATTCAAGAGGGATTGGTTGTTCATACCATCGAGGTTTCTGATCGGCAGGATTGGTACACACCCATAAGGTATTACCTCAAGCTAGGTAACCTCACACTTGGATTGACACAAGCCATGAAAATATCATTTAAATAGAAAGCAAAAAAACATGTCTTGTTAGAAGACATTTTGTATCTTTGGAGTTATGAAGGAATCCTCCTCCATTGCTTGGACTAGCACGAGTCCGCTTGGGCGATCACTGATGCAGGAGCATCCACTGATAGTAGAGCCATTTTCATAAAATTTGCTAAGGAAGATGTCACGATTTCATGACATGTCATGAAATCATGACACATGGAGGAGAGAGAAGACTATAGGAAAAACTGTTGCGATATCACGATAGAAAAAGTGTCGTGATATCACGACACAAATAGCAGAGAGAAGGTCGCGGGGAAATCGTCGCGATATCGTGACAGAACAAGTGTCACAATATCGCTACACAAAGAGGAGAGAGGAGCCTTAGGAGAAAAGTGTCGCGATATCATGACAGGTCGCATTTTCATGGCCAAAGGACGAGAAAAGGTGCAAGCAGAAAAAGATGTCACGATTTCGTGACATGTCACGATTTCATGACCCGAAAGCAGAAATGAAGATTGAAAGAGGAAGATGTTGTGATTTCATGACATGTCGTAGTTTCATGACCTATAGAAGAGAGAGAAGGCGTATGGGAGAAGATGTGATTTTGTGACGTCGTAGTTTCATGACCCACCAAGGAGAGAGAGAGCCAAGAGAAAGAAATGTCACGATTTTGCGACAGGTAGCAGTTTCGCGACCAAAAGGCAAAGAAGGAGCCAAGGAAGAAAGATGTCATGATTTAGCAACATGTCGCATTTTCACGACCAAAGGGAAAGCAAAGGAGCCTGAGGATGAAGATGTCACGATTTTGCGACAGGTCACAGTTTTGTGACCAGAAGGTGAGGAAGGAGCCAAGGAGGAAGATGTCATGATTTCATGACATGTCACATTTTCATGATCAGCAGGCGAAGGAGAAGCCAAGGGAGGAAGATGTCGCAATTTTGTGACATGTCACATTTTCATGACCAGAAGGCGAAGAAGGAGCTAGCGGAGGAAAATGTCATGATTTCATGACATGTCACATTTTCATGACCTGAAGAAGCGAGGAAGTAGAGAGGAGAAGATGTCGCGATTTTGTGACATGTCGCATTTTTGTGACCCGAAGGAGAGAAAGGAGGCGAGGAAGAAAAATGTCACGATATCACGACCGAAAGAGAAAAGGACGAGCAGGAGAGCAAAGATGTTGCGATTTTGCGACAAGTCATGATTTTGTGACCCAAAAGTAGAGGAGCGTACGGAGGGCAAAGATGTCACGATTTCGCGAAATGTCATGATTTTGTGACGTGAAAGACAAGACAAAGACAAAGAGTCAAAACGGGACACGTGTCGAATATTTGGATGACAAAGTGACACGGGGAGACGAAATGAATAGTCATGACGAAAATGAATCGAAGGGCCGCCAGGTGGAAGACGAAGAGTCATGCGAGAGTATAAAAGGAGAAGCGATGGCATGCACGAATGGTTGGAAAAGAGAGAGTTGCATAGTCGTGTTTTAGAGTTGAGGGCAGAGGGCCACTTAGACCGGCTAGAGTGCATTTTCCATCCAAAAGTGGAAATTCTTCCTGGGAGCACCAAGAAAAACTATAGTGTGAGAACTGTGCTACGCGCCAGTTATTGTAAAGCCTATGGGATGTTGTAAATGTAATCTTTGCAAGTTATTAATGGAACATTGGGGTTTCTAATTCTTATAAAGCGTGTGTTTAAATTTTTTGTGTGAAATTCTAAGTTTAAAGAATTTAATTTTTTGTCCCCCATCAAGTGGTATCAGAGCAAGAATATTCTGAGCGTGCAAGCAGATTCGCCGAACGTGAGGCAGTTTGCGCCAGGATTTATGGTGAAGGGTTTTGAGAGAAGAGAGAGAAATGAGATCTGAAGATTCACAGTTATAGGCATTCATATCTTCAAGATAAGTTACTTAGAAATGATTTGTGGAGGCAAGCGAAAGCCCTGCAAGAGAAGTTGCTTAGAAACGATTTGTGGAGGCAAGCGAAAGCCCTGCGCGAGAAGCTGCACAGAATGCATGAGAAAAAATAGAAAAGAAGAGAAGAGCACTTCTTCCCCAACCCCGAGTGTCTGATGTAGGGGCATCCACTGATAGTAGAGCCATTTTGAAAAAATTGGCTAAGGAAGGAAGATGTCATGATTTCATGACATGTTGTGAAATTGCGACACATGGAGGAGAGAGAAGACTACAAGAAAAACTGTCACAATATCGCGATAGAAAAAGTGTCGCAATATCGTGACACAAAGAGTAGAGTTAAGGCTATAGGGAAAACTATCACGATATCACAACAGAACAAGTGTCATGATATCACGACACAAAGAGGAGAGAGGAGCCTTAGGAGAAAAGTGTCACGATATTGCGATAGGTCACATTTTCATGATGAGATGGCAATAAAAAGAGCAAGAGGAGAAAAGTGTCATGATATCACGATAGGTCACATTTTCACGGCCAAAGGACGAGAAAAGGTGCAAGGAGGAAAATATGTCACGATTTTGTGACCCGAAAGCAGAAATGAAGAGCGAAAGAGGAAGATGGTGCGATTTCATGACATGTCACAGTTTCACAACCCGTAGAAGAGAGAGAAGGCGCAGGGGAGAAGATGTCATGATTTCATGACATGTCACAGTTTTGCGACCCGCCAAGGAGAGAGAGAGCCAGGAGAAAGAAATGTCATGATTTTGCGATGGGTAGCAGTTTCGCGACCAAACGACAAAGAAGGAGCCAAGGAAGAAAGATGTCGCGATTTCGTGACATGTCGCATTTTCATGACTAGAGGGCAAGTGAAGGAGCTCGAGGAGGAAGATGTCATGATTTTGTGACAGGTCCCAGTTTCGTGACCAGAAGGCGAGGAAGGAGCCAAGGAGGAAGATGTCATGATTTTGCAACATGTCACATTTTTACGACCAACAGGCGAAGGAGAAGACAAGGGAGGAAAATGTCATGATTTCACGACATGTCACATTTTCGTGACCAAGAGGCGTAGAAGGAGCCAGTAGAGGAAAATGTCACGATTAAGCGACATGTCGCATTTTCACGACCCGAAGAAGCGAGAGGAAGCATAGAGGAGAAGATGTCATGATTTTGCGACATGTCGCATTTTCGTGACCCGAAGGAGAGAAAGGAGGCAAGGAAGAAAAATGTCATGATATCACGACATGTCGCGATATCACGACTAAAATAGAAAAGGACAAGCAGGAGAGCAAAGATGTCGTGATTTCACGACAGGTCACGATTTCACAACCCGAAAGCAGAGGAACGCACGAAGGGCAAAGATGTCGTGATTTCATGACATGTCACGATTTTGTGACCCGAAAGACAAGGCAAAGACGAAGAGTCAAAAAGGGACACATGGGTTGGCATTAGATCCATATGCCAATCCTAACACAACATATACATTGCGAGATTATCTCCCATTGCTAACAACCAACCTTGTTGACCATAACAACCCTTTCCCTTCGGTCAAAAATGGAGAAAATTGAAGGACTCACCCACAAGAGGGATATGGACAAGACCAAGAAGGGTCTTCAGAGGATGAGTCAGAGTATGAGGTAGCACCTTGGGATCATTTCGAGTCTCACAGCAATCATTCACAAGTATATCCCGTGGATGATGATCAGGAGAGCTTCCTAAAAATGTTCCCTGTGGATGATCTAATTGAGCATATGCCACCTCTAGAGAATCATGTCCCCCCGTAGAGAACGGAACAACCCCGATGGGACCACATTAATTTGCTCGAGCAAGATGAGCCTCATATGTCGCAAATAGCTATTAGAGCCAACAAAAGGCTTTTGGATCTCTGATAGTGATTATGAAGATGAAACTGAGATGGCTTATCTCAATCATATAACAACAATATCCCTTGGGTATAGATGACATGTTTGAACAGTTACACATAGGGCCAAGGCATAGGTGGCACCTCAACCAGGCACAGTTATAGAAATTACTACACCCACCACTCCAGGTACATAGAGAGCACCTTTCGCCTAGAGACCCCATAGAGTCATTAGTATCAAGGGCAGATCATGTTCTCTTATCCGTGCATAGGGCCAATCCATTTGTGTATGTACCCACAGAGCTAGATCCAAAGCACAAAGATCATCTAGGATGTCTGGGTAGTCACACCCATGGTAATGGATACCACAATCATTACATCAACATGATCTCCATTGATTTGACTACCCCCATCCATGATCCAGCTAACTCGACATGGTTATTACATCTAGACCTAGATGCTATAGACTAGGAGCATGCTGACGCATTGCCATCCCCATCAGAGTACTGGCCTTGCGATGGTATGTTCCATTTCACCCCAAGACAAACTCAAGATGTCTTCCATGATGAAGAGGAACCTAATGTTCCAAACAATTATCTAAATTTAGCAAATGATATCCACTTGATCCCAACTCCACACCAGTTGGAGGACGGTTCCCACATATCGATCGAGGAGACGACTGACGTAGACATCGGCTTAGATCTAGTGAATTTGCACATCATCAAGATATGGGTAAGTCTATCCCCCGAAGAGCAAGTCGACTACATTGCCCTTCTCAAAGAGAAGAAGGAGGTTTTTGCATGGTCATACAAAGACATGTTGGGACTAGACCCACAGCTAGTCATGCATAATCTAATGCTTGATCCGATAGTCAAGCTAGTAAAGCAAAAACTAAGATGCACCCAAAATTAGCCTTAATGGTCAAATATGAGCTACAAAATCTATTGGATGCATAGTTTGTCATCTGTGTGGATTACCCACCATGGTTGTCTAACATGGTGCCCATCAAAAATCCTGACGGGAGGATTCACATATGCATTGATTTTTGAGATCTAAAAAAAGTGAGTCCTAAGGATGATTTTCCCTTATCGAGCATCGACGCATTGGTAGATGCTACAACGGGCCATGAAATGCTTTCCCTCATGGATGATTTCTCGGGATACAATCAAATTCATATCAATCTCGAGGACCATCTAAAAATGGCGTTCACAACTCCTTGGGGGAAATTTTGTTGTAAGGTCATGCCCTTTGGCCTTAAAAATGTTGGTGCCACCTACAAATGCGCCATGACGTACATCTTCCATAATTACATGCATAAAACTTTGGAAGATTACATGGATTATTTATTTGTAAAATCTCTTTTGCACCCCGATCATCTTGATGACTTAGGCTAGATCCTTGATCGCCTCATAGAACATAAATTTAGACTAAACCCCAAGAAGTGCGTATTTGGTGTCACATCTAGAGAGCTCTTGGGTTACATAGTTTCCAAATGAGGAATCGAGGCAGATCCACACAAATTCAAGGCAATCCTTGAAATGCTTCCCCCAACTACCATCAAGCGACTCGAAGTCTCAGAGGAAAGGTCGCATCAATCAAGCGTTTCATAGCGCAACTATTCGACAAGTGTCGAACCATGAATAAGTTATTGCACAAGGGGGTAGCATTTCACTGGGATGATGAGTGTCAGTCAGCCTTTGACGATATTAAACAGTACTTGGCTTCGTCACTAGTATTGGCACCACCGAGACCAAGAGTGTCGTTCTACTTATACATCTCAGCTACTGAGGTAGCACTGGGTGCCATGCTATCCCAAAAGAATGAACTTCATAGATAACACGCTACTTATTATCTTAGCCGCACCCTGGTCAGTTATGAACTTAACTATGCATACATTAAGAAGCTCTTATTGGCAGTGGTTTTTGCTACAAAAAAGTTATGCCACTACATGCTCAACAATATGACATGTATTGTGTCTAACGAGAATCCATTGCGATACATGATGAGTCATAATTATCATAGTAGCCACACGGCAAAATGGATCATGTTGTTGATGGAGTTTGACATAGAATTCATTGGACAAAAATCCATAAAATGTCAATTCATCACCGATCAACTGGCAGAGGCTCGTCTTGAAGACGATCAGCCTCTGACCGTAGAACTACCTGATGATGAGGTTTTCCATGTTTCAGAATCACCAGATTCTAATGAGCCTGAGTCACAAGCTGATATGACCCTCTTCTTTGATGGTTCTAAATGTGAGAAAGGAGGTGGCACGGGAATTGTATTATTCACTCCACAAGGGGCTCCAATGCCTCTGTCATTTAAATTAGAATTCCCGTGCACCAACAACAATGCAGAATATGAAGCCTTGCTCATAGGTCTTCAGACAACAATCACCATGAACATTAAACATTTAAACATTTTTGGTGATTCGTTGTTAATTATCAATCAAGTAAATGGGATATTCTAATGTAAATGCCTAGTTCTATAGGCCTACAAAGCCCTTGTGGACAAATTCCTAGCACAGTTTGAGTGGTATGACATCGAGGCACTCCCTCAATCATCGAATCATTTTGCAGATACTATGGCCTCCTTGGGTTCACTAATCTCGCAAGACCCTTCCGGTGAAATGACAACCATTCAGGTCAAAACATTATTGCACTCCATGATGGAGCATGCAAGCTCTAACCTAATGCCAAGAATCCACTTGATCCAAATTGAACCATCTCAAGATAGGTTCTCTCGAATCCATGATTGTCTGACTTGAGCCAAATCGATGTCCTTGTTCTCCCTGACCCCTCTTAATAGCAACATAATGCTATTTTTACAAGTTCTTTCTCATTCATCTTTTGCTAGGGATGAAATTCAAGAGGGATTGGTTGTTCATACCATCGAGGTTTCTGATTAGCAGGATTGGTACACACCCATAAGGTATTACCTCAAGCTAGGTAACCTCACACTTGGATTGACACAAGCCATGAAAATATCATTTAAATAGAAAGCAAAAAAACATGTCTTGTTAGAAGACATTTTGTATCTTTGGAGTTATGAAGGAATCCACCTCTGTTGCTTGGACCAGCACGAGTCCGCTTGGGCGATCACTGATGCAGGAGCATCCACTGATAGCAGAGCCATTTTCATAAAATTTGCTAAGGAAGATGTCACAATTTCATGACATGTCATGAAATCACGACACATGGAGGAGAGAGAAGACTATAGGAAAAACTGTTGTGATATCACGATAGAAAAAGTGTCGTGATATCACGACACAAATAGCAGAGAGAAGGCTGCAGGGAAAACTGTCGTGATATCGTGACAGAACAAGTGTCACGATATCGTGACACAAAGAGGAGAGAGGAGCCTTAGGAGAAAAGTGTCGCGATATCATGACAGGTCGCATTTTCATGGCCAAAGGACGAGAAAAGGTGCAAGCAGAAAAAGATGTCACGATTTCGTGACATGTCACGATTTCATGACCCGAAAGCAGAAATGAAGATCGAAAGAGGAAGATGTTGTGATTTCATGACATGTCGTAGTTTCATGACCTACAGAAGAGAGAGAAGGCGTAGGGGAGAAGATGTGATTTTGTGACGTCGTAGTTTCATGACCCACCAAGGAGAGAGAGAGCCAAGAGAAAGAAATGTCACGATTTTGCGACAGGTAGCAGTTTCACGACCAAAAGGCAAAGAAGGAGCCAAGGAAGAAAGATGTCACGATTTCGCAACATGTCGCATTTTCACGACCAAAGGGAAAGCAAAGGAGCCTGAGGAGGAAGATGTCACGATTTTGCGATAGGTCACAGTTTTGTGACCAGAATGTGAGGAAGGAGCCAAGGAGGAAGATGTCATGATTTCATGACATGTCACATTTTCATGATCAGCAGGCGAAGGAGAAGCCAAGGGAGGAAGATGTCGCAATTTTGTGACATGTCACATTTTCATGACCAGAAGGCGAAGAAGGAGCCAGCGGAGGAAAATGTCATGATTTCGTGACATGTCACATTTTCATGACCTGAAGAAGCGAGAGGAAGTAGAGAGGAGAAGATGTCGTGATTTTGTGACATGTCGCATTTTTGTGACCCGAAGGAGAGAAAGGAGGCGAGGAAGAAAAATGTCACGATATCACGACCGAAAGAGAAAAGGACGAGCAGGAGAGCAAAGATGTCACGATTTTGTGACAGGTCATGATTTTGTGACCCAAAAGTAGAGGAGCGTACGAAGGGCAAAGATGTCACGATTTCGCGACATGTCACGATTTTGTGACCCGAAAGACAAGGCAAAGACAAAGATTCAAAAAGGGACACGTGTCAAATATTTGGATGACAAAGTGACACGGGGAGACGAAACGAATAGTCATGACGAAAATGAATCGAAGGGCCGCCAGATGGAAGATGAAGAGTCATGCGAAAGTATAAAAGGAGAAGCGATGGCATGCACGAATGGTTGGAAAAGAGAGAGTTGCACAGTCGTGTTTTAGAGTTGAGGGCAGAGGGCCACTTAGACCGGCTAGAGTGCATTTTCCATCCAAAAGTGGAAATTCTTCCTGGGAGCACCAAGAAAAACTATAGTGTGAGAACTGTGCTACGCGCCAGTTATTGTAAAGCCTATGGGATGTTGTAAATGTAATCTTTGCAAGTTATTAATGGAACATTGGGGTTTCTAATTCTTATAAAGCGTGTGTTTAAATTTTTTGTGTGAAATTCTAAGTTTAAAGAATTTAATTTTTTGTCCCCCATCAAGTGGTATCAGAGCGAGAAGATTCTGAGCATGCAAGCAGATTCGCCGAACGTGAGGCAGTTTGCACCAGGATTTATGATGAAGGGTTTTGAGAGAAGAGAGAGAAATGAGATCTGAAGATTCACAGTTATAGGCATTCAGATCTTTGTAGAGGCAAGTGCAAGCCCTGCAAGAGAAGCTGCTTAGAAACGATTTGTGGAGGCAAGCGAAAGCCCTACGCGAGAAGCTATGCAGAATGCATGAGAAAAAATAGAAAAGAAGATAAGAGCACTTCTTCCCCAACCCCGAGTGTCTGATGTAGGGGCATCCACTGATAGTAGAGCCATTTTCAAAAAATTGGCTAAGGAAGGAAGATGTCATGATTTCGTGACATGTGAAATCGCGACACATGGAGGAGAGAGAAGACTACAAGAAAAACTGTCACAATATCGCGATACAAAAAGTGTCGCAATATCGTGACACAAAGAGTAGAGATAAGGCTATAGGGAAAAGTATCACGATATCACAACAGAACAAGTGTCACGATATCGCGACACAAAGAGGAGAGAGGAGCCTTAGGAGAAAAGTGTCACGATATTGCGATAGGTCACATTTTCATGATGAGATGGCAATAAAAAGAGCAAGAGGAGAAAAGTGTCATGATATCACGATAGGTCACATTTTCACGGCCAAAGGACGAGAAAAGGTGCAAGGAGGAAAAGATGTCACGATTTTGCGACCCGAAAGCAGAAATGAAGAGCGAAAGAGGAAGATGGTGCGATTTCATGACATGTCACAGTTTCACAACCCGTAGAAGAGAGAGAAGGCACAGGGGAGAAGATGTCACGATTTCATGACATGTCACAGTTTTGCGACCCGCCAAGGAGAGAGAGAGAGCCAGGAGAAAGAAATGTCATGATTTTGCGATAGGTAGCAGTTTCGCAACCAAACGACAAAGAAGGAGCCAAGGAAGAAAGATGTCGCGATTTCGTGACATGTCGCATTTTCACGACTAGAGGGCAAGTGAAGGAGCTCGAGGAGGAATATGTCATGATTTCGTGATAGGTCGCAGTTTCGTGACCAAAAGGCGAGGAAGGAGCCAAGGAGGAAGATGTCATGATTTTGCAACATGTCGCATTTTTACGACCAGCAGGCAAAGGAGAAGACAAGGGAGGAAAATGTCATGATTTCACGACATGTCACATTTTCGTGACCAGGAGGCGTAGAAGGAGCCAGTAGAGGAAAATGTCACGATTAAGCGACATGTCGCATTTTCACGACCCGAAGAAACGAGAGGAAGCAGAGAGGAGAAGATGTCATGATTTTGCGACATGTCGCATTTTCGCGACCCGAAGGAGAGAAAGGAGGCAAGGAAGAAAAATGTCATGATATCACGACATGTTGCGATATCACGACTGAAATAGAAAAGGACAAGCAGGAGAGCAAAGATGTCGTGATTTCACGACAGGTCACGATTTCACAACCCGAAAGCAGAGGAGCGCACGAAGGGCAAAGATGTCGTGATTTCATGACATGTCACGATTTTGTGACTCGAAAGACAAGGCGAAGACGAAGAGTCAAAAAGGGACACATGTTGAATATCTGGACGACGAAGTGACATGGGGAGACAAAATGAACAATCATGGCAAAAATGAATCGAAGGGCCACCAGATGGAAGACGAAGAGTCATGCGAGAGTATGCATGCACGAATGGTTGGAAAAGAGAGTGTTGCATAGTCATGTTTCAGAGTTGAGGGTAGAAGGCCACTCGGACCGGCTAGAGTGCATTTTCCATCCAGAAGTGGAAATTCTTCCTGGGAGCACTAGGAAAAACTACAGTGTGAGAACTGTGCTGCACGCCAGTTATTGTAAAGCCTGCGGGCTGTTGTAAATGTAATCTTTGCAAGTTATTAATGGAACATTGGGGTTTCTAATTCTTGTAAAGCATGTTTTTGAATTTTTTGCATGAAATTTTGAGTTTAAATAACTTAATTTTTCGTCCCCCGTCAATCACCCAAGCACACGATGGTACATGTAGTGGCCACTTCAGTGGTATGGCCATCATAAAGCGCATTCTTTGCATGGGCTATTATTGGCCATCTTTAGAGTGAGATTGTTGTGCATATGTAAAGAAGTGTGTGAAGTGTCAACACCATGCTAATTTGACACATGTACCTTCTCAGGCCTTGCAACCAATCCAATTGACTTTGCCTTTTTTGTAGTGGGGCTTCGATCTAATCGAAAAGATCTCCCCTGCATCGTCTGGTCATCACACATTCATCATAATGACCACAGAGTACTTCACCAAGTGGATGGAAGCAATTTTGCTAACCTCTACGACGGGAACCCGCATTGCGGAGTTTATTTTGCATAACATCATATGTCATTTTGGTATTCCATCCAAGATTATTTTGGATAATGGGACATCATTCAAGAATAAATATGTGCATGCTTTGACCACAAAGTACAAGATTTAGCACAGTTTTTCAACACCCTATTATCCACAGGAAAATGGGCAAGTAGAGGTGTCAAACAAAACGCTAGTTGCCATCCTCAAAAAGATAGTCACAGACATTCATAAGGATTGGCACATTCAAATCTTGCTTGCCCTATAGGCTTATCACACTAGCATTCGGACTCCCACTAGAGTAACTCCATTTTCGTTGGTGTATGGCTCCGAGGCAGTCATGCTTCTTGAGTTGGAAATCTCTTTGTTGTGCATATCAATGCAAGAGTTCATCAATGATGACACTATGTGGTAGGCTCGGTTAGACCAACTGACGTTGCTCAAAGAACGACGCGTCAATTCTCTTGAGCATTTGTGTATCTATCAAGAGTGAGTTAAGAAAGCATACAACATGAAGGTCCACCTAAGGGACTTTCAGGTTAGTGACTTGGTCTTACAAGAGAACCAACATAATTCTAATTTGTCGTCCCATCTACAGGAAAAGTTCATGGAAAACTGGTTAGGTCCTTATGTGATTGATAGTATAATAGGACCTAGAACATACCGACTTGCCTCTCTTGAAGGAATCAAGGAGCTAGAACCCTTGAACATCAGTCATTTGATGCCATTCCACATCTAGAGAGCCATAGTCCAGCCAAAAGCTCCAAGGATTATCACAGTCGCTTGGTCAACCCAAAATTCTCCAAAGGTATCTATAAACCCTTTGGTCAAACAAAAATCTCCAAGGATTCCCGCAATCACCTGGTCAACCCAAAAATGCTCCAAAGGTATCCATAAACCCTTTGGTCAAACCAAAAGCTCCAAGGATTCCCGTAATCGCTTGGTCAACCCCAAAAATGCTCCCAAGGTATCCATAAACCCTTTGGTCAAACACCAAAAGCTCCAAGGGTTACCATAACCGCTTGGTCAAAACAAATATTCAAAACAAACAAAAACAATAAAATCATCAAAAATAACAAAAAAAAATTGCATTTCAATTCCATGCATACTCGTAAAAATCAAAATACAAAAATATAGGTTGCATTAGGCATCTGTAGCACCCTAAAATTGACGTAGTAAAACCTTAAATAATTACAATTATTCTAGTAAATATTCAAATTCAAAATTCAACCCCTAAAATCACTTCCAAACCACCGTTTAACCCGTTTTCTCCTTTCCCATGCCATTTTTAGAGTTTGTTTTGACCGTTTGATGATATCGTCACCGATCAGACGATATCGCCTCAGAACAAATTATTTCATCTATGCTAGGACATCCATACGATCTTGTCCCAAATCTAATTTTTCCTAATTAGCCTCTATTCCAATGACGTCTCTAATCTAGGCAAAAGCGTGTCTACGCCGTTAGAGACCTCCCCCATTGGAGATCTCTCAAATTGGGATGATCTCCAACCTCCCAACTTCCCTCCTAAGCCTATTTAAACTTAGGACTCCCCCTTGGCATCCCCTTGGCTGAATTTTCCTATAAATCGACTTTCACATGCATTAGAATAATCTGTATTTCCATATGCATTTGTTGCATCCAATTTTCTTGTAGGAACCTTGTCATTTTTTAGTCGAAGCAAGCTTACATCATCGCATACAATCCTGTTCAGATCAGAGACGATTCTATCAAATTAGAGATGATTTCGACTACAGTCTGCATTGGGGCAATCAGTGCCCAGAGTTTGCACTCTTTCCTATACTTTGTTGCTGTTTTCTTCTGCATTTAGTCAGTTTTATTGTTATTTCTTGTTATCCTGCATCTTAGAGTTCACCCATGTAGTTTAATTGCATAATAAAATCATGATTAGCTATTAAAGTGTTGCAATTTACTTGCATTTTTATTTGGGATTATCTGTTAACATCCTTATTGTCATTTTACATCATTATCCTCTATTAGCATTGCTGCATTTTTTATATTTTGTGCCTATTTCTCTATTTGTATGTCTCTGATGAATTCGTCTGACGAATTCGTCAGATCTCAGATGATCCTGCAGGTCAGAGACGATCCTGTCAAATTCCATATGATCCTGATTGCTTTAAAAATTAGAACCTCCATCAGACATCTGGGTCAAGTATGGCTCTTTAATTTAGCTTTTTCTCTCTATTTTCTATTCAAATATGTTTGCTATATTTCATTTAGTTTGCATTTTCATAATAGAACAACTTAGATTCATTTGGCCAAACCTAGGAATTGAATGT
Source organism: Wollemia nobilis (assembly GCA_028583015.1). Lineage (NCBI taxonomy): Eukaryota > Viridiplantae > Streptophyta > Pinopsida > Araucariales > Araucariaceae > Wollemia > Wollemia nobilis. The sequence goes on from JAQPPZ010003256.1 coordinate 129,562, forward strand.
TTAAAGATAAAATTGAACACATTAAACACATTCACAACCTAGCCGTGGAAACTGCCATTCAAACGTTTCCTGGTGAACCCACCATCCGTCAAAAAATCACCATAATACACCTCCCCCGAGAGGCCGAACCTTCGCAAGGCCTCTCAATCCGAGGTATCGCGCCATCCTTTTCCCATCCTCCTTCCAGGCACGGATCCTATAGCTTGAAGGTAAGGATGTGAAAAATTTGGAACGATACATTTTGGTGAACCCAACGTGAATGCATTTAAAACCTTTTGAAAAAAAAAAAAAAAAAAAAAACATAGATGCATTTAAAATCATTAGAAAACTACTGAGATGCATATCATGTTTAGATGGTAGCTCCTAAGAAAAGACTAGCAGTTACTATAAATGTTGAAAACCAATTAGCAGCCATAGAAATCAATTCTTTTCTTAGTGTGCCTGAAACAGATAGAAACCAACTTTTGTGGGACGAACTTGATAGGAGACTAGGTATCATTTCATCTAGGTCAACAAAGCTTAAACAAATCAAGAGGCTTGTCCTAGATAGAATCCTAGATCCTCATCAACTCGTCTTTTATCATGAACTTTATAGAGCTTGCCATAAATGGTTAGCTTATAGGAGAGCTCTTATGTCTTTAGAATTGTTCACCTTCGAGGAATACCTCGAGAATGTAGCCACTATACACCAGTTCCTAGGTCATATAGAAGACCAAGAGGTCGTTCTTACGGATAGGGAAAGATGGAATAGAGTTCCTAGAGCTGTGTTATATCGAGAATATTGCCATGAGCTTTACTTCTACCTACCAAAGTCTGAAACAGATAATATCACTATAGCACTTTTTGTCAAATTCTTGAAAGAAAATTTTCAATTTGAAGAAGAACATTTCATGACTCTTGAAGAACTTGAGCCCATTAATGATATTTATAAATTATTTATAGAAAACTAGATCATTTCTTTCATTATTATTATTTCTTGCGTTTTGTGTGCTGTTTGTTATCTTTATAATATTGTTATAAAAAAAAAAAACTAAAAAACACAACAAAAACCAAAACATTTTATTTTAAATATTATAATAGGTATATAATTAAAATATATACCTCTTAAGCTTTCAGCAAATATATATATATATATATTTGCTGAAATCTAAGTTTAAGCACAACGCCTAGACTTAGGAATGGTAAACAAACTGATGAAGAAGAAGAAGATTGGTTAGGAGACAAAACAAAAAACTCAAATGTCATTCCTGAGGATCCAATTCCGAAAGGAGAAACTCTAGATCAACCAGAAGATGACCTGGTTGAAGACGATGAACAACAAGAAAATCTTAAAGAGGAAGGATCCTCATCCCCTAGAATAGCTCCAAATGGAACTATTGCTTTTGATAATTTAAATCATTTCTAGAAATTTTTCAATAATAACATTGGTGCTCTTAATATGGCAGCTCGTATTGATAAAGAAAAAATTAGTGATACTCAAGCAACCATGGAACATGTGTTTAACATGCACACTAATCCTTTGTCTTTTATCGATCAGGAAAGTGATAAAGCTGGACCATACAATACGGATATGGCCACTATGATTCAGAACATGCAAAAACAACAGGTTACCCTACCTCCTAAGGAACCTATTATTGAGCCTAAAATCATTCCCACACAAAAGAAACCTTCATTCACTGCTTTATTTTGCCAAACTATTGGTCAATATGCTTCAAATCGACAAAAACCTAAAATGAAGCCAAACACCAATTTTCAACAATCTGGGATACAACACAATACAACTTCAAGACTTCTTCATAACACCCTTCCTACCAACAATTTACACAATAGTAATATAGCATCTAATATGCAAGTCCCTCCATCATATGCTCACCAATCTCATATTAATGCCCTACCAAACCAATATGGTGGGAAAACCAGTAATCTGGAAGCCATGGTGAAACAGTTAGTTTCGTGCATGGACCAGATGGATCCCTACAATCCCTTGTACAATTATCGAGAGATATGTAGTCAGCCTTTGGATCCCATAGTTGTAGCACAACCGTATCCTAAACACTTTCCCATGTCGGTCCTACCTATATAAAAAGGAACTGAAGATCCCATAGAGCATCTTCGCATGTTTAGGATAGCATGTCATGATATATCACACGATGACTTGCTATTACTAAAAATGTTCCTGAAAATTTTAGGAGGAATGGCATTAGAGTGGTACTATCAATTGCCCACTCATTCTTTGAGAAATTTTGAAGAAACAGCTGAATCATTTGTCCATCAATTTAGTGCCTACATTGAGAGGCATGTAACCATTAAATATTTATACAACTTAAAACAAGACAAAGATGAATGTTTTGCTGATTTCTTAGCTAGATGGAGGCAGTTGACAGGAAAACTACACTTCGTGCTACCTTATAGGGAAATGTTGGACATTTTTATTAATAATTTGCAAGAAAAAATATCTTATGAGTTATCAAATGCTACTTTGACTACCTTCGATAAGGCTATAGACTTAGCTCGAAGAGTAGAAGATGCTATCATTAGGAGAGGCCAACTTAGGAAGAAAGATGATGAGAAAACATCAAGAAATCAGTATAAAAACAAACAAGTCGTAGGTGACGGAGTCACTGATAGCAGAAATGTTGCTAATATCAATGCAATGAAGAAAACAAAAAAAATTATATTGAAACCTCCTGATAAACCTCCTTGAGAGTTTACTAGACTAAACCAACCATTATCAACTATTTTACCTCAATTACTCGAAAGAGGCTTGATTCAATTACCAGCTATCTGGGAACTTGATCCAACTATACCCGAATACAGAGCTGACTTACACTATGATTTCCATAGAGGGCTTGGACACTCTACCAACGCTTGTAAAAGGTTGAAACATAAAATACAAGATCTGATTGATAATAATTAAATGGAGGTGCAAGCCTTCCAACCTAAACAAAATGTTCCTAATAATGCTCAAAAGATCATTCCTCAAAATCAAAATCAAAATGCTAATCAATCATTAGACATATTTCAACATCCTTTACCAAGACATGGTAAAGAGGTGGCCAATCAAATTGAGCATCATAATGTTCCTCCTCCTGCCCGATATGTAGGAACTATTAGCGGATATTTACCTAATCATGATTTACAAAAATTTGACACAACTTTATCCATGGTCACGACCAGGCCCCTACATAATATTCAAATACCAGATCTCAGTGATGTAGAATCAGATACTGAAAGTGAACTAGACATCACCTCAAACCAATCGAATAGTTTTGAAAATGAATCAGATCCTATTCAACCTATCACAAATGCTATGATCCCAGAAGAACCATTTCCTAGAAGAGGTACTACTCGACCCTCTTCTAATCAATTCCTTTCTAATGAACAAGCTATAAATGCTAAACCAAGACCTATTCAACATCCTCAATATGACATTGTAGGTACCATCAGAGTTGTTACCAGACAACAAGCTCAAAATTCTCAACAAGAACCAAACCAGAATGATGGATCGACTCCATTTGTTTTGAAAAATCTCAATAAAACATGCCCCTAATATTCAACCTAAACCCCCTTATAATATTAATGAGCAATTATCCAATACTATAGCCAAAATTTCCCTTTTGGACCTATTAAGATCTTCTCCTACACATAGAGATGAATTGATGCTTACATTAAGCCAAATGATGGTACCTCAAAATATTCAACCTGAATCCATGGCCAATACTATCATCACTAGAGAGGTCGATTGTATTGACTTTCGAGATAAAGATATACCACAACATAGTTTACATAAGGATAACCCCTTATACATTACTACCCTAATTGGAGATGTAGCCGTTAAAAGAGTCTTGATTGATAATGGTTCATCTTTAAATATTTGCACTTTTGATTTCTACCAAATATTTGGGTTTAGAAGTGATGAAATGAAGAAAACTAACATGATCATAAAAGCTTTCAATGACAAAACACAAGAAACATGTGGAGTTATTACCATCCCATTACAAGTTGGTCCTAGAACCTTAGATACGATCGTGTTTATTGTACATTGCCCTGCATCGTACAATATACTCTTGGGTCGTCCTTGGATCAATGCAATGCGGGCTGTCCCATCAACTTTACACCAATGTGTTAAATTCGAATTTAAAAATTAGTTGGTCACTATCCATGGTGATCCCAGACCCTTTGATATGTGTGCCTTAGCAGAACCTGTTGGAGTTCAATTTTGCCCTGCTCTATCATCCACACATCCTAATTCTTATTTTTCATCTAAAACTGTGAAACATACACCCATAACTTCATCTATTTCTCCCCCATTAATTTTATCCTCATATATAGATCAACAATCTTCTAAATAAACCACTCTAGAACCTCAAAAAGATCTTCAATTTACAACCGATCCTTCATGTTCCATTCCTATAATTTCAAAACCTATGGACCCATATATTAATGCCTCCACATTATCTACATCTATCATACCTTCTACATCTAAAGATATAGGGAATGATCCTTCTACATCTTATGCCCTTTCAAATGAACTCTTACCTGATTTATCTCAAATTCACATATCAGAAAAACCAAATGCTTCTATGCAAAATTCCATTATTTTAAGTAATTTGCTACCATCTCCTCATACTTTGGGCCTCACACAACCTATGGGAAGTACTTACCAAGTCATGAGTTGTGCCTTCATTTATAAGGGATATGACTGGGGAAGAATACCTCGAAATATCAAAACTCATCATGATGGATATGATCGATGTTATTTTACTAATGAGTATATTAAAGCTAAACCTATAATGCTTAAAATGGGATATAAAGGGAAAGGCTTGGGACCTTTCCAAAATGGTATGAAAGAACATTTTGAGGTAGAACCATGGCCCACCCTCTGTGGTGTGGGTCTATTTCCTAGTAAGGGTCAACCCTTCCCTTTTGAAGATGATAATCAACTCATATGTTATCAAGATTATTTGGATGGGCGTGATGATTCGCCTCTACAAAATTAGCCATTTACATGTAATATGCTATCCATAGCTTATCCTAAAATGATTGTTGAATCCGATGATGAGTTGGAAGGTGATATTTTCCATGATGTCTCCATTGAAGAGATGTTACACAATGGTTTTTATTTTGATGGTTCTATACCAACTATAGCCCAGCTTGAGGCCACTACTCCTCAAGATGACTTATCTAAGTTAACCTTAAAATAATTACAAGAATTGGGCGTCTCACCTACCCCACCTAATTTTTAAAGAGATCTACACATGGAAGTAGAAAACGTCATTAAAGTTAACATTGGAACTAAGGATAATCCTCACATAATCAATATTGGGTCAGAATTAAGTCAAGAAAAACAAGAGCAATACATTGCATTTCTTAAAGAGTACGAAGATGTCTTTGCTTGGACATATGAAGATATGCCAAGTTTAGACCCTTCTGTAGTCATGCACCATCTAGTAGTCCATCCGGATGCTAAACCTGTTAAACAGAAACTTAGAAAAATGCATCCCAAAGTGGCTTTACTAGTCAAAGGGGAATTAGAAAAACTCCTGAATGTTGTTTTTATACAAGCTATTGATTATGCTGAATGGATTTTTAATGTAGTCCTAGTCACCAAGAAAGAAGCTACCAAAGTTAGGGTTTGCACAAATTTTAAAGATATTAATGCTGCATGCCCTAAATATGATTTTCCTCTTCCAAACATGGATCAAATCATTGATTTTATTGCTGGGAGTGGGATGATGTCCTTAATGGATGGATTCTTTGGCTATAATCAGATCAGGATAGCTCCTGAAGATTAGGCTAAAACAACCTTTATTACCCCCTGGGGTGCCTTTTGTTGGAAAGTGATGCCCTTCGGTTTAAAGAATGCAGGCGCAACCTATCAATGAGCTATGACTTATATTTTTCATTATATGATGCATGATATCCTACATGATTATGTAGATGATATTATAGCTCTCTCTATTAATGAAGATAATCATTTATATGATTTGAGAAAAGTTTTTAATCGGTTAAGGGAATATCTTATTTGATTAAATCTAGCCAAATGCATATTCGAAGTCAAGTCTGGTAAACTATTAGGGGTTATAGTTTCTTTACATGGCATCAAAATTGACCCCCTTAAGATTGCGGCTATCACTGATATACCCGCACCTATATCTAAATTACGAAGTTTACAAGGTAAGCTTCAAGCTATCTGTCGCTTCATCGATAAGTTGGTGGACAAAACTAGTCCCTTTCTTAAGCTCCTTAAGAAGGACATCGCTTTTAATTAGGACAACGAATGTAAGGAAGCTTTTGAACTTCTCAAACAATACCTCCTTAACCCACCTGTGCTTTCATCACCCAGACCTGATCGTTCATTTATCCTGTATATTTTAGCTTCAAATTTTTCTTTAGGAGCTATGTTAGCTCAACTTGATGATGAAAAGAGAGAACGTGCTACTTATTATATTAGTCGAACTCTTATTAGTTATGAAACCTGCTACACAGCGTTAGAAAAATTATGTCTAGCAGTTGTATTTTCTATGCAAAAATTATGCCATTATATGCTTAGCCAGAAAATGTATGTCATTGCTAAATATGATCCCTTGTGATATCTTATGAGTCGACCTTATTTATCGGGTCGCACAACCAAGTGGGTTCTTGCTTTAAGCGAGTTTGAACTCGTGTTCATAGGACATAAGTCTGTTAAGGGTCAAATCATAGCAGATCAATTAGCTACTGCACCTTTAGAGTCTACCTATCCCCTCATCATTGAGTTTCTTGATGAATGCCTTCAATTAGAGGCTAACCATATTGAACAATGGTCCTTATACTTTAATGGAGCCCGATGCATGAGTGGGGCTGGTGTAGGTATTATTTTAATATCTCCACAGAAGCAAATTATCCCTTTGTCCTTTAAATTAAAATTTTCTTGCACTAATAACACTGCTGAGTATGAAGCTCTAATCCTTGGATTACGAGTTGCCTTGGTGCTAAAAATTAAACATCTACTAGTTTTTGGTAATTCTCAACTGCTTATAAACCAAATTAATGAAGTTTATTAGACCAGAGATGATAAAATCTGCCCATATAAAGCCTATGTTTTACAATTAATGTCTCTATTTGATCAAGTTACCTTGGAAGCTATTCCTCAAACTAGCAATCATGTAGCTGATGCTATGGCCGCAGCTGCATCTCTTCTACCCTTGGAGTTAGATGACGAATATGCCACTATCATTATTCGTTGACTCTAGGAACCCGCTTCAAATAAGTCATGCTTAGAACCTTTGGATGTGTTTCTAATCAATGAAACTACTCCTGAACCTTGGTATACTGATATATTTGATTTTCTTCAAAATGGGATTTTCCCCACCAATTCTAATAGAAACAAGCGTCGGTTATTACGTAGACGAGCAAGTTGATTTGTAATAATTGGCAATACTTTGTATAAGAGATCTTTTGAAGGTATCTTATTGAGATGTTTGAATTCAGAAGAATCCAAATCAACCTTGAGTGAAGCCCACGATGGATCTTGTGGAGGACACTTCAGTGGTAGTGTCATTGCTAAAAAGCTCCTTAGGATAGGATACTTTTGGCCTACGATGGAGAATGATGCACATGATTATGTGTGCCATTGTGACAAGTGCCAAAAACATGCTGACCTTGTCCATACCCCTGTTAGCGTACTGTTTCCTATTTTGTTTTATTGCACGCATTTGTTATTCCTGTTGTAACAAATGCTATTGTTGCTACACTGTTACAACGTAACAGTTCAGTTACGCCGGATGTTCTATTCCCGGCACTGTAACATATTATTTAAACTCTGATGAATAATACAATAGCTAGTTCCGAATTCTTACATGGCATCAGAGCCACTCGGAAATTCTGGGCGAGAAGATTGCAGGGAGCGGTGAAAGGTGGCTGTGTTGCGACGGGATTATTTTTTTTCTTCACGCCATTGCGTGATTTAAAAAAAAAAAAAAAAAAAAACACCCGCGGACGCGCAGGTCGCTGGAAGCTCCTTGGCGGTCCGTGGCCGCAGAAGCGCAGGAAGGGGACGTCCGCGCAGGAGGCGCGGCAATCGCTCCCCCCCGCCCGAAGAGGACGCTACAGGCCCGCGCGACAGCAACTGTCGCATTACGCGACAGTGCGCGCAGGGCCGTGCGACAGCGCGCACTCCCGCGACGGGCCGCGGTCGCGCCAGGCGACAGGCCGGCGCGAGAGGAGGGACCCCACCCGCGCGGGATTTTTAAATCCCCGACCGCGCGGGAATTGGAGGGGGTATAAACCCCCCCCCCGCGCCTTGCGCGTAGCGGTCGCGCCTTGCGACAGCGACAGGAGGGGAGAACCCCCCCCCGCGCGCGGGATTTTTTAAATCCCGCGACGGGCCGCGGTCGCGCCAGGCGACAGGCCGGCGCGAGAGGAGGGACCCCCCCGCGCGGGATTTTTAAATCCCCGCCCGCGCGGGAATTGGAGGGGGTATAAACCCCCCCCCCGGCGCCATTTGCGCGTAGCGGCGCGGCCCCCCCAACCCTCCCGGAAAAAAAAAAAAACGGCCCCCCCACCGGGCGCACAGCGCGAATCGCGCGCGGCCGGGAAAGAAAGAAAAAAAAAAAAAAAACACAGAGCCACCCCCCCTTCCCGTTAAAAAAAAAAAAAAAAAAAAGTTGGTCTGTGGAAGAATTTTTTTTTGCAGCCGCAGAGAGGAGCGGTGTTTCTGCCTCGGCAGAGAGGAGCGTCGGCAGCTGCAGAGGCCGAGGAGGAGGAGGATTCGGGTTGATAAGGGAGGAGGTCTACTGATCTTTTCGGATCAGCCCGCTGGCTCACGTGGTCGTGAGCCGTGCGGTAAGGCTCAGGGAGCCTACAGGTCGGGGGTTCGAATCCCGCCGACTCCCCCAAGGTATAATTTTTTTTGTCAAAGTCATTTTTTTATTATTATTATTTTTAATTAAAATTTTTAATTTTACTTTTTTTTAATATAGTTTTTAAACTTTAATAAATTAAATTTAATTTTAATTTATTTTTTCTAAAGTTTAAAACTATAGAAATTAAAATTATTTATTTTAATTTTAAAATTGATAATAATTATAAAAATGCTTTGTTAAAGAAAGCCTTTTAAGGGGGGATTTTTTTTCAAAAAAATCAAAGGGGGATTGAGAGTAATTTTTATGAAAAATAGCAATTTGGCATTGTAAAAGGTGCATTTTCGAGTTGTGACCGACACCTTGTGGGTTATTCTAGTGGGCATTTTTTTTGTTGTATGTTGCATATTTCATTTTTGCACTATAACATTAAAAATTAAAATCAAACACTCCCTAAAGTCCCCGGAATATAAAACCCATCTCGTGCAATTTATTTGCATCTGCAGCGTTCGGTATTTGCGATACCTCGCGCGGCACTTACGGGTAAAGCTGTCGTGATTTGGCTACTGTATCCGCCGCCTAATATAGCTGCTATAACGACGTCTGAGCTTGTTCTCTATAAATCGTCGGGGAGGAATAAGTACGCCATTTTTGCATTTTTTACTCCATCCACTACCCTTTATCGCACTTGTGTTTAGGCGTAAATCCTGACGAAGTATTCTTCATAGTGTTTAGGGGAAGTTACGCCCCACGCATGAGAAGAATCTTCTATGGTAGGTGCCATCAACAAGGCGATTCCCTTTCAGTACCGCTTATGTTCCACGTATCGTATGATCTCTAAATTTCACCTATAGTCTCCCTCACGTAAGGGCGGGTGATTTTTTGTTGATCTTTCTAAATACCTATAGTTTCCCTCACGTAAGGGCGGGTATTTTGTACGGTATATTGGCCTAGCAAAAGGTATATCGAAAGGGGGACCAATTTGGTGATATAAGGAACCTTCACTATGGCCGCTGTTGCAAAATTGATGACTGATCCGCATCAGTTATTGAAAGGTCCAAATTATACACCATGGAAACATAAGATGAAGGCTATTCTCCAAATGGAAGATTTGTGGGATATTGTTACTGGAGTAGCAACAAGGCCTTCACCAACAACAGGATCCACGGGTCCTTCAGCAGATCAGATTGCTTTTGACAAGAAAGACAGTAGAGCAAAGGTGCTCATTTTGTTTGTTGTTTCAGATGAAGTGCAACCTCATATAGCTGATAAAGCAAGTGGTAAAGAGGCATGGGATGCCCTTAGAACCATCTATGAGGGGAAGAATGAATCCACCATTCTTCATCTTCAACAACAACTTCATAACCTGAGTTTGAGACAGGGTGAAACAGTTGAACTCTTTATGTGCAGTGTCTGAGTTGAAAGAGAAATTGAGTTCTCTAGGAGATACTGTGGATGAAAAGCTTCTCATTTCACTTGTGATGAGAGCTTTACCTTCTTCATTTGACATGTTGATAACCTCCATCCAGGTGTCCCAACGACAAATTACCTACATCGAGTTGGTCAATCTGCTTCAACAACAGGAGGCACGCCAACTTCACAAGGATGATTCTTCCAATACAGCCCTATACACCAACAGGCAGGGTTCTAGGAAGAAAGGTAATGGGCAAAAAGGAGGCAACTTTTAGAAAGGAGGAAATTCTCAACAGGATACGAAAGGAAAAGGCAAGCAACCTCAACAGAAGAAGAGGTGGTGCAAGATCTGTGAGAAAGACAACCATGACACCAACAGGTGTTGGCATAAGAACAAGCAAAAAGGCCAAAACAAACCACAAAATAAAAACAAGCAACCCCGAGGCGAATGTTCTCTGTTGAAGAATTCGACTCGGATTCCGAATGGGCACACAAGGTGCTCATGACTACCACAGATTCCACTCGGAGGGATCCTATTTGGTATGTCGATTATGGAGCTAGTAAACATATGACTGGCGACAGATCGTGGTTTGAATCATTTGTGGCCAAGGAGGGCAAACCTGTCACCATTGCTGATGATAAAACCTACAGGGTTCAGGGAGAGGGTACAGTTTCAGTCACTCTTCCTGATGGCAAGTGTCAGATTGACAAGGTCCTCTATGTTCCGGGATTGGCCAACAATTTGTTGTCAGTGACACAAATCCTGGACAGAAATATGGTTGTCAACTTTCGTGTTGAGAATGGAAAGAAGTGTTGTACAATTACCAGGAAGGGTAAGCAGATTGCAACGGCTTCATATAAGCATGGCTTATTTGCACTAGATGCTATCTCTACTCCACATGTTGCCATGATTGTCTCTACCAAGGAGGCAACTTCCCTATGGCACAAGAGATATGGGCATCTTAGTTACGGCTACTTACTTGAGCTCGGCAAGTATGAGATGGTAAAGGGTCTTCCTTCCCTTTACGCCACATTGCCGGTGTGCTCGATCGCTGGCGGGAAAGCAGCATAGAGTACCATTTGAGAAGAGCTCTACAAGAGCACGAAAACCTCTGGAGCTAATTCACACCGATCTATGCGGTCCTTTCACACCCAACAGTGTTGGAGGGAAGAGGTACTTTCAATTATTCGTAGATGACTACTCACGAAAGATGTGGGTTTTCTTTCTCAAACTGAAATCTGAAGCTTTTGCATTCTTCCAGCAGTTCAAGAAATCCGTTGAGAAGGAGTCAGGGGCTTCTATCAAAACCCTCCGCTCGGATCGAGGGGGAGAGTTTACCTCTAATGAATTTTTTGCATTCCTAGATAAGCATGGGATCAAGAGACGAGTTAACAATCGCCTATACTCCTCGACGAGAATGGAGTTGCTTGAGAGAAGGAATCGTTCTATCATGGAAATGGTTCGTTGTATGCTCACGGGTGCAACTCTTGGGCAACAATATTGGGCGAGAAGCTGTCACCACTGCAGGTGTATCTTTTGAATAGGGCACCCACAAAGGCCCTAAAAGGAATGACTCCACGGGAAGCATGGAGTGGTCGAAAACCCTCCATATCTCATCTACGTATTTTTGGGTGTCAAGCTTTCATGCACATACCGAAAGAAAAAAGGAAGAAGCTAGATGAGAAAACACTGAGATGTATTTTTCTTGGATATTTTGAGCACTCTAAAGGATATCGGTTGATAGATCCTTTGACCAAGAAAATTCATATCAGCGGAGATGTTGTCTTTGATGAAGCTTTCACATCACAGAGCACATCTACGAGTACACCGAGGATATTGTGGAACCAAAGGAAGAGGAGATTCCTTCGTCAACACGAGACGGGAGGTCCTTCTACATCTTCTTCACCACCACCGAAGCGGAATCCTAAATGGTGTACAAATACAATCGGAGATGCAAATTTATCCACTCCTCCCAATTTGAATTTGGATAGACCTCGTACACGCGGTATGGCTCAACAGGAAAGAGAAGCCGAGAAACTGGTGAGGTTGATGATCTTTGTCAATCTTTTGAGGAACTTTCTGTGACTCCAAGTAGAGAAGTTGAGGATATGGATATTGATGATGACAGGGCATTCATGTCTACCATAGATAGTCTTGGACCTGCATCAGTGCAAGATGCTCTTAGTGAGCCTCAGTGGAAGGCCGCTATGGATACAGAGTATGAGTCTCTGATGAAGAATAAAACTTGGAAGCTTGTTGATCTGCCGCATGGAAAGAAACCTATTGGCTGCAAATGGGTATACAAAGTCAAGTACAAGGCGGATGGAACAATTGATAAGCATAAGGCCCGTCTTGTTGCAAAGGGCTATGCTCAAAAGGAAGGCATCGACTATGAAGAAACTTTTGCACCTACTGCTCGGATGACCACAATTCGGGTTATGTGTGCTATGGCAGCACAATATGGGTGGAAAGTTCACCAAATGGATGTCAAAAGTGCCTTTCTTAATGGTGATCTCCAAGAAGAAGTCTATATGACTCAGCCTGAAGGATTTGAAGTGGAAGGCCAACAGCAGAAAGTTTGCAAATTGGTCAAATCCTTGTATGGTATGAAACAAGCTCCTCGAGCTTGGTATATAAAAATGGACAATCACCTAATGCAGCATGGATTTAAGAGATGTCCGTCAGATGCAAACCTCTATTTCAAGAAACAGGGTTTCGAGATAGTGTTGCTTGTACTCTATGTGGATGATCTGCTCATTACGGGGAGTTCGGAAGATATGATCTCTCTTGTCAAAAGAAACTTGTGCAAATCTTTTGAGATGACGGATCTTGGACTTCTCCATTACTTGTCTTGGTCCGGAATTCAGCCGGAAGGAGCACACCATCAAAGTGTCTCGAAAAAAGTATGCCAAGACATTGCTCGATAAATATCGCATGATCGATCGCAAGCCAATGGCAACTCCTATGGAGAATGGACTTCGATTATCGCGATATGATGACTCACCCCGGGTAGATGGCACTCTCTATCGACGGTTGATTGGGAGTCTCATATATCCGACCAATACTAGGCCGGATCTCGTATTTGCTTGTAAACTATCTTTCGAGGTTCATGCGGGAGCCTAAGACTATTCATTGGAAAGCGACAAAACGTGTTCTTCACTATGTCCGTGGTACTATAGAATATGGCCTAGAATACAAGAGGAACAACAAATTCTTCTTGCAAGGATACACGGACTCCGACTATGCCGGATCATTTGATGATCGCAAGTCAACTTACGGATACATTTTTCATACGGGATCCGGTCCTGTCTCTTGGCACGACAAGAAGCAACGGTGGTTGCTATTTCTTCAACGAGAGGCAGAATATCGCGCCGCACGTGAAGTCGTGTGCGAAGTGATATGGTTACGTCGCATTCGGACAAGTATGGGCCATCCATCAAAATCTCCAATACACTTGTTTTGCGACAATCGGGGTGTTACGAACCTCGTCAAGAATCCAGTCCATCATGAAAAAACAAAGCACATTGACACACAATGTCATTTCATTCGAGAGGAAGTTCCAAAGCACCGAATTCAGCTTCAAGCACATTCCCACCGATGCTCAAGTTGCGAGACATTTTCACTAAGGCACTTGGACGTGTCAAATTTGAATTGTTTCGCGACTCACTTTGTATTGCAAAATAATGTAAGGGGATGTTAGTATAGCTATTAGTTATTACATTACCCAAATAATGTAATAAAGGGGGATGTTAGCGTATTGTTTCCTATTTTGTTTTTATTGCACGCATTTGTTATTCCTGTTGTAACAAATGCTATTGTTGCTACACTGTTACAACGTAACAGTTCAGTTACGCCGGATGTTCTATTCCCGGCACTGTAACATATTATTTAAACTCTGATGAATAATACAATAGCTAGTTCCGAATTCTTACAACCCCTACATAAGAACTGCAGGCTATTTCATCTCCTTGGCCCTTTTCCAAATGGGGCTTAGATATTATTGGCAAAATCAATCCTGTGCCATCTGATGGACACAAATTCATCATAACTGCCACTGAGTATTTCATGAAGTGGGTTGAAGCTATGCATTTAGCTTCCTGCACTGGCACTCAAGTCTCTAAATTTATTTTTAATCAAATCATTTGTAGGTTCAGAATTCTTGCAAATCTCATATCTGATAATGGAACTTGTTTCAAAAATAAAGATGTCAAGAAATTATGCCAAAAATATAAGATTCAACATCGCTGGTCCACTCCCTATTATCCTCAGGGTAATGGCCAAGCAGAAGCTTCAAACAAAACCTTAATCAAAATTCTTAAAATATTGGTCAATAAATCTGGCCACGACTGGCATATTCAATTATATCTAGCCTTGTGGGCCTATCGAACTAGTGTTCGAACCCCAACTAGAACTTCACCTTTTGTTTTGGTTTATGGCACTGAAGCCGTTTTTCCTTTTGAATTAGAAGTTCCTTCTTTGGATCTACTACTTCAATATACTAAAGTAGGAGATGAATATCGAGCTGGCAAACTCAGTCAGTTGGAACTCCTAGATGAAAAGCGCATCAATGCTTTGGAGCATCTTCGTGCTTACCAAAACAATCTTAAAAGATCATATGCTAAGAAATTTCGTCATCGATCCTTTGAGGTTGGTGACCTTGTTTTAAAAAAAAATCAAAAGAATACTAATGCAACTAAAGATCTTAAAGGTAAATTTGAGCCCAACTGTCTTGGACCATATATTATCACTGCTAAATTTGAATCGAGAGCATACAAATTATCTACCTTAGATGGTAAATAACTTAAAGAACCCATGAACATTTTGCATCTTAAACGTTACTATGCGTAACAAAATTGGTCATTTCATCATTGTCTATATTTGTTTAAAATATTTCAAAAAAAAAAAAAAACCATTGTCTTGTATTTCTTTCAATTCATAACCTTAAAAATCTAAAATTAAAAACACCAAAAACATCCAAAATCATCAAAATCTTCAAAAACATCTTTTATTTTTTGTATTTCCCAAATTGTGCAATATTGCAGTTATATTTTCAAATTATTTTTGATAAATTAGCATTTATTTGGAATCCCGCACTTTCACATTCACATAAATAAATATCTTGATTTATTTGGTGTGATTACTAATCTCTCTTATATCAAAGTTCACAAAATTCAATTAAATAAATTTTGAGCACAGAGAATTGATCTTGTTATTTACTTAAACCAAACATATCCTTTCATAATAAAATGATTATATTTGTAATATCCTTGCTATGCTACATAGTAGAACTGGTTTCTTGAGCAAAAAGTTTCCCCTGCTATCCTATCATGCACATGGTCTAGAATATTTGAGAATTGGCAAAAGGACAAGCTCACCCCTACCCGGAATAAAAATCCCTTGCTCTACAGCTAATCCGAGCAAGTATCCCTAGAATAGGAAGCAAAAGAAAAAGAAAAATCAAGCAAAATCATGAGAAAATGAAGCATTATTTCAGAATCATTTTGTACTCTCTTAGCACTATTTCAGCATTATCTCAAATATCAAAGCAAAATATACAAAAAAGAAAAAGATACAAAAAAAAAAAAAAAGCAAAGAAAGAAAAAGCAAAAGCAATAAAATCCTTTCCCTACCCTTTGAAAAGAAAAGAAGGGTTGATGAGCTTGAATCCCTGGAATTCTCAATTATTCGAAAACTATGAGGTAAGCCCCATAATAGGTGGTTTGTGCACAACCCACTTGGCCTTGGGTAACTCCTAGCGTGGTGATATGTCTGTCACATTAGCGACCTTTTGTATAGACCTATGTATGCTTATGGATTAGCTAGCTCTTGATAATTTGACTTACATAGTAGTCTGGTATGGTTATATGCATCTCAATCATGGTTAATGAACACTTATTTGGTTAATTTAAATCACTTGTATCATAGTATCTTGCTCAAACTTGGTAAATGAACAATATAATCGCACACACATTTTTATTTGAGATATTTTGTGTATCATTATGATAAATCAAGATTGGAAATGCACTCACATACACACATGGGATTCCTTATAAATCTAAATTTTTTCTTTAAGATACTTTGAAATATTTTTGCAAATTGTCTGGAATAATTTCATTTTCTTCTCTAAGAACAGTTGTTTTGTATAAAGACAACCACATGTATTTACCAAAAAATCAAAATCATTTTTCAAAAATATGCAATAAAGTTACATATAACTTTTGACTTTTGCGACGATGGTATAGTTCTAAAACCAAAAGTGGAATTTTATGCCTAGCACAAGTCCTCATCTTCATATTTTCTGCTTATTTTCAAAAATTAAAAAATCAACCATGCAATAAAATTATTTATTTTCTTCTTTTTGGATTTCACGATGATGGTATAAGTCTATACCTAAATATTCTATGCCTAGCGCAAACCATTGTATTAATTTTATTCCGCATTCATTTAAAAAATCATAAAAACATATGACTTAAATAATTATGTTACACAATTATGCTTTCAAAAGAACGCACATTATCACTATTTCATGTCATTTTGTCAACATGCAAATTTGCAATGATGGTATAATTCCTAAGGAATTATTCAAACATTTTATCACACTTAGGAATTTATGCCTAGCAAAAATCATTTTCTAAATATATTTCATGCATAATATTTTTATGAAAAGTTTGAAAAAAAATCATCATCATCATCATCATTTGCATCATCACAACAAAAGTCTTAAGACAGTCTCTTAAGCACTCTTTTACTTTTAACAATATTTCTATACTAGGATTAGCTTGACGACCAAGTGCGCGGCAACTCTATGAAATGGTCTATAACAGTGACAATATCCTTTGAAATTATTGTTAGAAGTCCCTTTTATTTTATTTTCTATCAAATTATCATCACAAACAACCAATTTGTTTACATCAGGTTATTTCATTTAAATTTTCAAGCATGACATTCAAACCATAATATTTTTCCAATGACATAATTACATGAATCATCAAATCAATCACACTTCAAACATTAAAGCATCATAAAAACATATAAACTAAGTCATATCATCATAAGACAAGTCATATGATCAAAAATATCATATATATATATATATATCTCAACAGTGTATGTACATCATCTCAAAACTAGATCGGTATGCCACAATCTACATCTTGGCATACTCAATCATATATCCTCTGTCCAGTGTCTCGAGAACCCCTCAAGATCTCAGCCTCATCTCCTCCCCCACCCTGAGGTGGACGAGGTGGCCCCATCATAGTATGTGTGGTACTGTGAGTCCTAGTCCTCGATTGGGATGAAATCCTTAATGACCCAATCCTGATAGGGTCAGCAATGCTGACTAGCAGCTGTACCCTCTGGCCCTCTGGAACCATCTGGAAGTAGATACCCTAGTAGAATGCAATCTGAGCAATCGACCATGCTAACTCCTGAGTGCTCGCTCATCTGCTTCATGCTTTGAGGCATGCAACCTCATCTTTGAGCTACGTAGCCTCCGCTCAATGGCATGCAACATCATCCTATAGAGTCTGCACCTGTGCCTGGAGACGGATAGTCTCCACCCAGAGAGTAGCCATCTCACTACTCTCTCTTATGTCCACACCCTTGCCCTTATCAAGCAATGGTGGTCTCTCTCTCTGTGGAGAAGGGGGCCTCTCCTCCATCCTCTCCCACTACCGCGGCCTCTATTAAACTTGTGGTCTCCTCTACTCTCTCGTGTCGTGACCCTGTGCTACCTCAATGGTTGCCTGGCACTGCCTCCCCATCTAACACACAACTGCATGAATCGTACCCTGAGCCCTCGTCATCTGAGGAGGGCAGATGCCTGCATACCAGGCATCGTAGCCGTCGACTACCCCAACGTTGTCCCCATCCACTGGCTGAATGGGGGCATCATCTACATCCTGACTCTAGAATCGCTACATATCTAGAGCCCTGTTAGCCATAGTGTTATCTCAAATAGTTTGAGAAAACTCATAGTCTCTCAAATATGGGATCCCCTGCTATAGACCGAACTGCCTCAAAACTTGGTTGTACCAATGGAGATCCACCTCTCCCCTCTCCATCCTCAGCCAACAGACTCGCCTGATGTGAGCCAGCTCCTGTCCATCCTTGGCCCACCCTAGATGATCTCTCCAAGGCCTCCAGGTGATCTGGTCGGAGATAAGGTCGTCAAGTAGTCTCTAGGATGTTGGCAGATCTATCTGTCGATGTGCCCCTCTTCGGAGCCACCAATAGAAAACTCGGGGCCTCTCCCTATTAATACCTATCAGTGGGAGCCCTATCGGCCTCTACACTGCAATGTGCTTCCAACACCAAACCTGCAATAGTGATGTCATAACCAGACATCATCCACCCTTGTATACGACCCCATATAGGATCCTATACAACCGATAGAGTACAAATCTCCCCCAAGCAAACCTATATTCATGGTCTCTCATGTCGTAGACCATATTTGTTAGTAGCCATGGTACTCTGCATCCACTCTAATGGCATAGCAACAGACCACCTACCACCCTAGCCAAAACCTATGTCAACCTAGATGCCCCAGGCATCTGGCATAGAGACTCGATGTTCACTTTGCCCTTCTCCAGGGCAAAGCTCAGATCTTCGCATAGTCTCATCATCGCGTGGCCCTGATTGGCCATGGGGGTGATCAGCCGTCCTTGTATGGGGATCCTCAAAATCCTCTATACATCCTCTAGTGTGGGAGTCATCTCTCCTATCGGTAACCAAAAATAGGAAGAACCTGAATACCACCTCTCTGCTAGGGCTGTCAATAGCCCCATGTCTGTAGACACTTGTGGCATATCTACCACATGCTACAAGCCAACCTGAGTCAGCTGATCTCACTCAACCTGAGATAGAGTGGCTAAGTCATACCTTAGTCTATCGTATTTCTATTCTCTGCTATTTAGTAATCCTCTCTACAACATAAACAAAATCAACAACAAAAATCATTAATTAAACATGCAAGTCAAAATAAGTTCAATTTTACAAATGATGATATCGTCCACAATTGGACGATATCGTCCCCAATTTGAGAAAATTCGTCTCTGATTTTGCTAGACGAAATCATCCCCTTTTTGATGAAATCATCCCCATTTCATCGATTTCGCCTCTAGACGAAATCGACGATATCGAGACAATTTCAACGAAATCAAGATGATTTCGTCTCGACAATGTCGATGGCCCCAAAACGGCCGTGATGCTCAAAAATCAGTCAACTTTGATCTAAAAAGCATGAAATTCTAAATTAAAGCATTCTAAGTTCAGTTTAGACCCTTACCCGTAGCCCGCGCTGGACCTCTGTTGATCTGTGCACTGTCTCGACCATTTTGTCTCCAGAGCTCTAAAAACTAGGAAAATGAACAGTAACGATGAATTAGGGTTTTACCTTATTTTTCTTAATTTTATTCAAAATCAATTAAAAACATTTTAAAATTTTGCTTTTCCATGTTTTTATCTCAAACATTCGATTTGGGTAAAAACACGGAGGGGGCACCATAGTAAGCTGTCGTATGATTCGACCAAGAATCATCGCCTAAAAATGGGAATAATTTTTGCTTTCTCGTAGATCGAGAAGAACTCATCTTTAACGCATTTTCTTCAGAAAATTTGCTAAAGAGGGGGCAAAATGTAGCACCCTAAAATTGGCGCAGTAAAACCTTAAATAATTACAATTATTCTAGTAAATGTTCAAATTCAAAATTCAACCCCTAAAATCGGTCCCAAACCATCGTTTAACCTGTTTCCTCCTTTTCCATGCCATTTTTAGAGTTTGTTTTGACCGTTTGACGATATCGTCATTGATCATACGATATCGCCTCAGATCGAACAATTTCATTTGGGCTAGGACGTCTAGATGATCTTGTCCCAAAATTGATTTTTCATAATTAGCCTATGTTCCAACGACGTCTCTAATCCGGGAAGAAGTGTGTCTACGCCGTTAGAGACATCCTCTATTGGAGATCTCCCAAATTGGGATGATCTTCAACCTACAAAATTTCCTCCTAAGCCTATTTAAACTTAGGACTCCCCCTTGGCATCCCCCTGGCTGAATTTTCCTGTAAATTGACTTTCACATGCTTAGAATAATTTTTATTTCCATCTGCATTTGTTGCATCCAATTTTCTTGCAGGAACCTTGTCATTTTTCAGCCGGAGCAAGCTTACATTGTCGTAGACGATCCTATTCAGATTGAAGATGATTCTGTCAAATTAGAGATGATTTCGACTATAGTCTGCATTGGGGCAATCAGTGCCCAGAGTTTGCACTTTTTCCTATACTTTGCTACTATTTTCTTCTACATTTAGTTAGTTTTATTGTTATTTCTTGTTATCCTGCATCTTGGAGTTCACCCATGTAGTTTAATCGCATAATAAAATCATGATTAGCTATTAAAGTGTTGCAATTTACTTGCATTTGACATCCTTATTGTCATTTTACATCATTATCCTCTATTAGAATTGCTACATTTTTTATATTTTGTGCCTATTTCTCTATTTGCAGGTTTCTGATGAATTCGTCTGATGAATTCATCAGATCTCAGATGATCCTGCAAGTCAAAGATGATCCTGTCAAATTCTAGACGATCCTGACTGCTTCAAGAATCAAAACCTCCATCAAACATCCGGGTCAGGTATGGCTCTTTAATTTAGCTTTTTCTCTCTATTTTCTGCTCAAATTTGTTTGTTGTATTTCATTTAGTTTGCATTTTCATAATAGAACAACTTAGATTCATTTGACCAAACATAGGACTCGAATGTTTAAAGATAAAACTAAACACATTAAACACATTCACAACCTAGGCGTGGAAACTGCCATTCAAACGTTTCCTGGTGAGCCCACCATCTGTCAAAAAATGACCATAATACACCTCCCACGAGAGGCGGGACCTTCGCAAGGCCTCTCAGTCTGAGGTACCGTGCCATACTTTTCCCATGCTCATTTCGGACACGAATTCTATAGCCTCAAGGTAAGGATGCAAAAAATTTGGAGCGATACAACATCACATCCACACATTGCATATTTGCTAGGTCATACAATTCAAGAGCACCATAGACTGTCATTATTTAGAAATTCCATAATTTTCCACATCAAATCCATTTTATAAATGCATACCTCCAGAATAACACTATCATCATTTTTACCATAGTCAGTTGTCTCCTAATGTATATAGGGTTTTTGTCATTCAGCTGTCTTTAAACTGCTAGCCAAAAAACTGTACAAAGTTAAATAGATTTTACAAGGGAAATTTTTACTTGGATCACGCCTCGTTATGTAACATCCTTACACAAGTTAAAACACATAAAATAATTCCTAAGTTGTGTGAACGCAAGAGAAACCTACAAAGCAGTCTAGGGCACCATAGGTGAAAGATTCGTCTGTTCATCCCCCTATGTGAATGGTTTAAGAGTGCTGAGAATTGACAAAAGGACAAGCTTTTCCCCATCCATTCCCCCTACTCAACAGTGGTTTTCACCACTCGTAAAAATCCCAATCATCGTTGGTCCTTGAATTTGTAAGGATTTGTACTACATGCCCCTGACAAGGATGGATAGTCATCCCTAAGGCATAAAAGGATCAATGCCATTCAAAAACAAAATCCCTACAAGCCATCATCCTGACCACTTCCAATCACCTTTGGTCTCCAAAGTCATAAGGATTCATACTACATGTCCCTAAAAAGGATGGGTAGTCATCCCCAAGGCCTAAAAGATCAATGCCCTTACTTCATAATCTCCATAATCCCTTTGGTTCCCAAAGTTGTAAGGATTCATACTACACATCCCTGCACAGGATGAGTAGTCATTCCCAAGGCCAACAGGATCAATGTCATTCACAAGCTCAACCTTACAAAGTTAAAAATCCAAAATCAAATAACAGTGGTTATCACCACTATTCAAAAATTCTTGCTCAAAAAGAAAAACAAAAGAAGAAAAATAAATAGTGATTTTCATCACTATGTATATGAGCAAGTATCCTAAACCGTTGAGCAAATAAAAAGGCTAAACTTGAATCCCTAGAATTCTCATCATTCGAAAACCATTTAGGTAATCCTCATTACAAGTTTGGTGGACAACCTGCCTGGCAATGGCGGTATCCTAAACGCATGATGATATGTCTATCACATTAGCTTTGCATGTGAGCAGACTAATGTTTGCATGTGGATGAGCTAGCTTATGGTGTCTTAGATTGTCCCATGGATTAATATTACTAAATACAACAATGAAGTTAGTGGATTTAATTAGGTGATCCTCAGTATAGGTTTGGTTGATAGCCTATCTGGAACTGGCGGTATCCTGATAAATACCACATAAACAAACTCAATTGCACACACAGGGATGTGAAATAACTTGGTTAAAATCAAGTCAGATTTATACCTTGTTCATAAAGTCTTGTAAGATAAATGTACAATTTTGGCTAGTTAGTTAAAATATCTGCATCTCATAAAAGCTTATGTATATTTTAAAACAACCGGTACATTTCATTACGTACATCACCATAAGAAAATATGCAAAATACAAAAACAAAGTTACCAGGAAAAGTCATTCCACACAACCATCCCATAAGTACAGCAAGCCAGTAAATCTTATACAGTCTATGGTGCTATCGACAAGTTATCAACAATTCCTTTTATTCATACCATATGCATACATCATATAATTAGAAACATCGCATTCATAATAGCATATGCATACATCAATGTAAATACATGTGAATAAAAACAAACCATGAAAAGTGTATAAACACTAAAAAAGAGTCATCCATATATATATCATCAAAAATGCCCACAGGCTACAATGAATTGGTCCTCTGACCCCGCAACAAAAGCCAAAAACTCAAAAACCCCTAAGCCTAGGGCATCGGCCACCATTATCATGCAGGATCGGTGTGACGGGAACTACCCCCCATGGTGTGGGTCCTATGGGACCCCTCAGGGTGGCTGCTGCTAGCCCCCACATCATGTCTACTAGTGCTTCCCTACTCCAGTTGCCTACACTGAGAGGATGTTGACTGCTTAGTATCGCTCCCTCTTGAGCAGCACAACGATCTACCATCACTAAATTTAGGGACCCACCCACCAAGGCGACTAATATCTCCCTCCAGCTCCAACCGATACAGCATTGAGTCCATCTCTCACTAATGATACATAACTAAAGTATCATTGCATTATGCTAGCTACATTCGTAGGAGATCCCTCTCCTGCATAGCATCGGTATCCCCATACTGTCAATGGTGTGTAGCCCATGCATTATACTACTCCACTAGCTACGTTCATAGGAGGTCCCTCTCCCGTAGTGCATCCCCGAGCTCCTCATCCTACCTTTGGCGTAACCTTGCCAATTGCACACTCTCCGTGCACCACCCTATCTTCGTTTCCTTTAAGACTTCTTGAGGCATCGGCATATCTGGAATGGTAGGCTGCTCTGGCACCCACTGCTCCAGGACATCTTACATTTTTGGCTGATCCAAAACCCTAAAATCCCCCCTAAAATCATCCACTTCTACCATGTCCACATCATCCATCGAAGCCCCCCAGCCCTCTCTTGGTGCGTCTGCACCCTCATCACCTATTGCAATCACCTTTGCACCCCCTAGAGGCCCCTCGCCTTGCCATCACCGCAAAGTCCACCACTACTCATACTCAGCCATCACCCCGACATCGTCCACATCTGGGACGTCAATCACAGTATCTGCATCCTCACCCAACGATGCAATGACTGGCCAAGCTAGAGTCCTCTCGTCTCCCCGGTGCTGATAGACCATGGGCTCACTAGGAAACCCATGGTGCACCCTAAAATATCATGTAACCCGACTATATGGGAAACACTCCTACTTAGTCTCATGGTGCCCAATCAGCCACCACCCCCTCCATACCCATCAGAGACACTCTCCAGCATCAGGCTAGGCTAGACAGTCTTGATAGGGGCACTAGAACACCTCCCTTAGAGCAAGCCGAGTGAAGGCATAAACATAGTGCCCTATGACACCTGCCCATCATCAAATCTGTCCCTGCTAATCTGACTGCCACCACAGTGCCCCATAGCCAATCTCTCAGTCTACCATCTCTTCTTGAGTCATCTAGGGCAGCCCCACCGGCCTCTCCACTACTATGTGTTGCCAAGCCCAGCACTATAACAAGTAGCTGCAACTAATCCCCTTTCACCTCTGGTAGAGGACCTCGTACAACTCATCATAGAGCTATGTCAGCAGAGTCTATCCCCATCTCATGATCATTGGTGCCTCCGTCGGAGACTCCACCAACCAAAATACAACCTCTAGCAGGTTCCATGGGAACCTCGCACCCGAAGAGTCAGGGAGCAGCATGTTGGAAATGAGGCCCATAAGCAATGCGTGCCTCACTCCCAACACAACCCTCTCTAGCCACCATCGAAACAATATGCCACCAATCTGGTAGTCACCCTATGCCCTCTCCACTAGACTGTCCACACCCATATCCTCTTTATGTCCAAAATAGCATGTCAACACTATTGTCTGCTGATCCCACGATGTTGTCCTGATCGGCAGTCCATCTATCAAAATCTAGAGAATTCAATAGACATCCTCCAAGGTCACCGTCATCTCCCCTATTGGGATATGGAAGGTGTTGGTCCAGGGATCCCACAAGTTGATCAGGGCCATCAGATAGGCCCGATCCTCGACCACCGGCTCTAGCCGAGTCACCTACTTGAGCCCAAGGGCATCAAGCCACTCCCAGTTAGTCAAAGTCAGTGCCTCCCATGCTTCAATGAATACCGTGGGCACACGGTACCGACTCTTCACAACTTGTGAAAGAAAACAACACACAAAAACATTAAAACTCAAGAAAACTGTATAGCTAAAAACAGACAAATAACGAAAGATAAAATACACAAAAATACAAAAAACCATTCAAAACTAATTTTTCAGTCCTAGGGTTTTTCACTTTACCTCTAACTGATAAATTAACCAAAAACACAAACATTAAAAAAAATAATAATAAGTTGTCAGTTCTAGGGTTTTTTAACTCTAACTGATAAAAGCAAAAACAAACAAAAACATTCAAAACTAACTTTTTAGTCCTAGGGTTTTTCACTTTAACTCTAACTGATAAATTAAACAAAAACACAAAAAAAAAAAAAAAACTAGGTTGTCAGTCTAGGGTTTTTAACTCTAACTGATAAACTATAAACAAAAAAAAAATTAAAACAAAATAAAAAGTTGTCAGTCTAGGGTTTTTAACCTTAACTGATAAACTGTACACAAAAAAATTAAAACAAAATAACATTTTGTTAGTTCTAGGGTTTTTTAACTCTAACTGATAAATTCACAACAAAATTCACAAAAAATAATTTCTCAGACCTAGGGTTTTTAACTCTAAACTGGTAAATTAAAAACACAAAAAAACTAACACAATATACAAATAACTAGGGTTGAGCTATATTTTTAAGCTCAGTTTTACCTTACATTTCTAACCTAAGTTTTGATCTTTGTTCAATTCAGGTTAAGCAAAGTTTTTTTAAGTTATGTTCTAAACTAAGTTTTTTAGCTCAATTTTCACCTAATTTTGGATTTTTGTGTAATTGGGGTTAAATTAAGTTCTAAGCTAAGTGTTAATTTTTCTAGACTAGGGTTTCATTTTTAAAATTGAACAACAAAAAGAACAAGACAAAAAAAAAATAAGCAAATTATGGTTTTAAAAACTGTCACATTATACCGCAAATAAAATAAAGAGGAAGAGCACTCACTGGTATCGCTTCGGCTCCACCACTTGAGGATCCAGTCTGTGAACTCATGGTGGTAGGAAAATTTTTGCAGTGCTTCGCTTCATAGAATTGACCTCCTCCTCAGAGCTCCAAATCGCCAAGAAAAACAAATGCAAATGAGCCCAAACTCCAATTTTGGCATTTAAATAGGCTTTTTGAGCCTGTAATTGTTCCTACCTGGTATGAACACTTTGTATAGTGCTCATCACACCCTAGGATGATTACTAAACTGGTATTCATCCCACCCAGGGACAAAAATAGAGCAAAAATTTCAAAATAGCAAAAACTACACAAAATGCACCAAAAACAAGCAAGAAAAGTGTTCGATAAGAGTGCTTTTGCACTAGACAATCCAGGTATGCAAAACATATGTCGGGGTCACAAATCCTCACTATCATATTCCATAAGAAGGCTACCATAGCCAAAACGCTCCACGAGAATACAGGTTTTCAAGAATTTCATTCCCAAAAGGAGTCACCAAAAGGGTCAAAACCCAACCAAAAATAGCAATACCATTGCCGAACGAAGGTGCCTTTGCACCTGACATTCTTGGCATACAAAATAGATTTTGGGGTTACAAACTGTCACTATTCTACTCCCTAATAAGGCTATCATAGCTGGACCACTCCCCAGGACGATGGATTCTTGACAATTTCAGCTCCAAAATGCGTCACAAAAAGGGTTAAAACCCACTAAAAATAGGTCAGAATGTTCGCAAACTGCTGAAGCATTCAATGGTAAACAACTAAAGGCACCCTTACCTAAGTCATCTTGGGTCAAATGATTCATCACTTTTCTCATGTCGGTCATTCCCTCATCAATTCATCGCTTGAGGGGGTAGTCACACTTAGTCACCAATCAGCAAAAATATACCCAATCAAGGAAATGACACGCATTCAAAGGATCATTGATAAAGACAATCATGCTCCCACTTGGGGCAGAAAAAAAGCAACAATCACAAGCTAATCAAACACTTGGCTTTCATGAATCATTAACTCAAGGTTCCCATAGACAAAAGGTTGACCCCTTTGCCTATTCATGACTCATCAATGTCCAAGCTCAAGTAACACCTCACCGAAAAAATATTAACACTTGAATGAAGTTCCTTAGCTTGTCAGAAGTAAGGATTCAAGAATGTATGCCCTTTCCATACTTAGGGCATAAAAATTTGGTTAGGTTACTAAGAAACCCTAATAATTAGTGCTTTGGTTATCTATTTTTTCTCAGCGTTGTGCCTTGCATAGCGCTTCCCAAAAAGGGGCATCTGTAGACACCAAAACAACACCAATCCAATTATGTGATAATAAGCATCGATCGCATTGACACAAATAGCCGCTAGGGCAGCCCTCAATGGTTAAACAATGGTCCTCACCACTCCCAATAGTAGTTTGGTAGGTCAAGGGTCAATTTTGCACCTTTTGACACTTTTCTCCCTACTCGCCCCACCTTAGGACGAATACAAATAGATATTCATCCCACCCAGAGATGAATAGCAGCATTCTCCCCAAGGTGAGGCGAATAGCAAGTTTGACTAGCAAAAATTCAAACCTTGATAGGTCCGCCAGTTAACTGCAACTTCAAGACATGCAATTACGAGGAATAGCTTTAAATCAAGAAGAGAGACTTCAGTCATGCATGTCTTTATTTAAGAGACCTCATGCAAGGAGACTCTAAATCAGGGAATAATATTTTCTCTCAAAATAGGACAATTAACTCAAGTGGCGCCCTCGCATGCGCATTCAAAACAAAGAGACCCTACATCTATAAATTGGTGAGTCTTCTCACCCCAAAAGATATACAGAGAGGATATTTTGGAGCAACAAAGTGCTGCTAAAATATATCATCACCCTTTGTTTGTGCTTTCACATCCTTGATCTCTCTTTTGGAGGGAGGTTATTGGGTGATCATTGGAGGCGCATTCTAAGACCCAAACCCAAACATTTGGCCACAATATTCCACAAAATTTGTCAACAACACCCCATAAGAAGTTTTGGACCCATCCCAAGTGGATTGGTGCCGAAACAGAGTCCCAAATGATGGGTGTCCTACCCCCGGGCACCCCCCAAACTGTCGTAGCCCTAATCGCCCCACCCCGGAGTGAATATAAATATGTGATATATTTATCAAATTTTTCTTTTGCATATTATTCTAGGTTATTTAAATAGGATGTAGTTTAAATTTCACTTCATTCTGAGCAATTTTGACCAGGTTTTTATCATTTCCCGCATTTATTAACTTGCATATGGCACCAAAAAAATCTAGGTGATAGAGGCCAAATTGGAGAAATATGACCTTTTGGGTCTTCCCAAAACACCCCCAATTAGCTAACCCCAACTTTGTAGGTCATTTGGAGCTTTCTAGATAGGAAATTGAAGAGGGTGCTTTCTGACAAGTTATTGCAGGTCTATTCATCCCACCCCGGAGCGAATACAAATCTGTAAGGAATTTCTAGATTTTTCCTTTTGCAATGGCCTCTTGGTAACATATTCATGCTTCTATTAAATTTTCAGGTCGATCTAAGATCATTTGGTTATCGTTTTAATATTTTCATGCATACACTAATAGTAGGCCTTGGGAAATACATGTTCTATTCTATCTGCAGGTGCTACTGATCTTTCGTATTTCCTTGAACATAGGTTTCTGACATTAGAGGAGTAATGAGGAACAAAAATTCATATACACAAGCAGTGGTGACATTTTGGTTCGTCCATATTACATATGGGCATGCGGAAGAAGGATTGTTATCCATGGATGTGATCAAAAACATATTTAATGCTCCTATCCCCTAAAAAGGAAGGAGACGTATTGTAACATGAATTTAAAAGCATATCAATAAAGAGGACCCTATTCCATATTGCTTTTATCTTGTGTTGATTCTCTCATGTTCTTTCCTTTTATGCATTTTTCAATACATAGGATTTTGGCATTAAGTTTGGTTTTAGACGCATCGTACTTGGCATTTTTATTTTTGTTTTCATATCCTCGTGCTTTTAGTATGATATATAGCATCAGACGTGTACTGGATTAGGGTGCAATCTCCTATTTTAGGTGTGGGTATGGAAGCACATCTTGGTAGATCAACCCATTGTGTTACTAGTGTCCCAGGTAGATCAAGGAGACATAGATATAGGGTATGCAACTGAGTGGTCGTGAGATCAAGAGGTTGGCCAAATTTTACCACATGCAATCCAATTGGAACATTATATTGAGTCATTGGAGAGACTGTAATGATATCAAGTGATTTTGAGGCCCTACTTAGACTACCCTGATTGGACTAAGGCAATAGCATACCTAGCAAGGGTGTGACACGGGATATGGATGATTAGGTGTTGGAAATTTTGATTCCTCTAAGTCAAAGTTGTCATTGATGTCACCTGATAGAGTTATCACTCATATCAAGGAATTTGGTAAGAAATAAAGTCACCCAAGGTTGTCAGTATCATCCAAGAAAAAGCTTCAACAGTGCAAAAGTGAAAGGAAAAATGTTCCATAATATCTTAATATTATTGGGAGCACAGGTTAAGTGATTGGTTCATAAAAACTCAAGATGGGTTATTTCCAAGGTTAAAAATGAGGTTTAATAATTATTTAAATTCACAAGGAATTTAAATTTTATAAATAATATTCGTTACACCAAGGTTGTGCATTAAGACAAGGCTCCAAGGTTTAATTAATCTAAAACCTAAGGTTGGTCTAATTTAAATTATAATATTTAAATTTAAATTTAAATATATTATAAATTAATCAACCATGCTAACATCGAATTATATCGATGCACTGGTGTGATTGCATGGAAGACAAAGGCATTATATATAATGTCCCAAAAGGCATTAATAAAAATTATCCTTGCTATTTCATTTGGAGTGCATGCGAATTAAGCCTCATGTTTAAAAGGCTTGATGATTTAAGAAAATGTTGAAGCAGGGAATATTCGAGGTTTTGGAGCACATATATCAGCTTGTCCTAACAGCGCATTGTCTTGGTGAGAAAGAGGTGGTCTCGCATTCGATTCACTTGGAGGTTGCTTGCAAGGTCAATGCGCTAGAAGCACATTTTGATTATTTTGAAAGGCGCCAGTTCATGAAGTTGTTGATGCAGTTCGTGCCTTTTTAGGAAAGTGTAGGTGCATGGCCCAATGATGGCATGGCCATGGTTAATGTATTGGGAAGGAGGACGTCGAGGGATCGAATCCCTCCAAGAGGAAATGCAAGTTAATTTTTGTATTTTAATTTTAATAGCCTTAAGGGAGAAATAAGGGTTATTCTATGCCCTAGAAAATTGAGAGAATTTTAATGGTTTTATTTTTGGAAGGGTAGCATATTATATATCGTTAGAAAGCATTTTTCAATTGTTATTTGATTAAATTAAGTAGAAGGAGAAATAAGGTGTGTGTAAAAAGATATTTCTACTTTTGTAAAGGGGTTCAAAAGTGAGTTTGATTTATTCTTTTTCAAAGGGGATTGTTTCTTTCATGAGAGGACATGATGAATTTTATTGAGTAGGAGTAATAAGGTTTTATTGGAATATTATTTTTATTGTTGTGATATTACTCAAGTCCTCTAACCTCTTTGTGATTGAAAAGGAAATATGTTAAAGTGTTTTGAGTTTGAAAATGTTTGTGGACAACTGATTGACATCAAAAATGTATGGCAATATTCTCCATTGACTTGATTGGGTGATTGATTTCTGAAAATATCATTAGAGAGAAAAGGATTAATTGTGGTTTTATTTTAAAAAATGGTTGGTTTAATGCATAAATATTTTTTGGATTGAGAGTTGTGATTAAAATTTATTTTATAAGCATTGTTGTTGAAGCCAATTGGATATACAAAGAACTTGAACTTGAGTTAGAAAAAAATATGAGTATCATTGTTATGTGAGATTTTTGGTTGAGCATTGTTAGAAACATTTTGAGTTGGTTGATACATGCTTGGACTAGGGTTTGTGGGTTGTTTCTTGAGGTGATTGGTTGAGTAGAGTTGATTAAGCCTAGTCAAGTGGATGCATGTGGTTGTTCAAGTTCCATGAAACAAAATATTCTATATTCTGATTGAGTTGAGATTGAACTTTGAGAATAGAACATATTGAGTCTCTAAAAATTCTCTTTATTATTCTATGAGATTGATTTAATTTGAGATTGAGCTTTGAGAATAGAACATATTGAGTCTCTAACAATTCTCGTTATGCTTCTATGAGATTTATTTGAGTTGAGATTGAGATTTGAGAATAGAACATAATGAGTCTCTAAAAATTCTCTTTATGCTTCTATGATATTGAGTTGAGAAAGTGATTAAGTATTGAGTGTAGAACATATTGAGTCTCTAACAATTCTCTTTATGATTCTATGAAATTGAACAAGTTTTGTGTGGACTTGTTAAGCTTATTTGAGGTAAGTCTTTGATAAGGCTTGTGGACTGATTTTGTGTAATATTTGTGGAAGCTTGCAATACATATTTGAGCAAGTCCTAGAGAGGACTTGTTGAGTAGATTTGTACAAGTTCTGAGTAAGCTTGTTGAGCATATTTGGACAAGTTTAGAGTGAACTTGTTGAGCAGATTTGGAAAATTTTTGAGTGAATTTGTTGAGAATATTTGGATAAGTTCTAAGTGAGTTGGTTGAGAAGATTTGGAAAAGTTTTGAGTGAGCTTGTTGAGAATATTTGAACAAGTTCTGAGTGATCTTGTTGAGTAGATTTGGACAAGTTCTGAGTAAACTTGTTGAGCATATTTGAGCAGGTTTTGAGTGGACATATTGAGAAGATTTGAACAGGTTCTAAGTGGACCTGTTGAGCATACTTGAATAGATTTTGAGTGGACCTATTGAGAATATTTGAACAGGTCCTGAGTGGACCTACTGAGAAAATTTTAGTAGGTTCTGAGTGGACCTATTGAGCATATTTGATAAGGTTCTGAGTGAACCTATTGATAGATATTTAGAGGTGATAGGTTATAGAGGAAAGAGTCTTAGTGGATAGATATCCAATAGCTAAGAAAATTTAAGATAGATATTATGAGTGAGGAGTCTTCAAGTGGAGAGAGATCCACCAGTTAGTGTAGCAGAGAGACAAAGTTTTTTAGAAGATCACTAGCCAGAGTTGAAGGAAAAAGAGTTCTCTTGTGAAATATATCCATGAACTTGAGATGTAGGGGATTGACATATCCTCTGAACAGAGGTCCATAAACATTGTAATTGGGAAATATTCTCAAAATATTAATTGAGAAATATTTATAAGAAATATTTTCTCTATGGAGGTAGTCCACATTGGGTGAACCAAGTTAAAATCTATGTCTCTATTATGTATGATGTTTTGTGCATTGCTTTGATTACTTCTATTAATACTGCTATTTATACACTACATAATATTGATTTGAAAAGAAAAGTAAAAAGTGGTCTTATACTGTTCACCCCCCTCTTAGTATAATCTTGTGTTCTTCAATTGGTATCAGATTGGGTTCCTTCAGAAGAGTTTGACAACTTGAAGGAAAAGTGGTCTAAGAACACAATGGATCAAAAGGATCAAAAGGATGGGTTCATCAATAATGTAGTACCAATATTTGATGGAAGTGACCTCTTGTATTAGTGTGTGCTAATGAGATTTCACCTGATGGAACTTGGCAATGAAGTTTAGGATGTAGTGGAATTTAGATATGATTTAGCAGCCAACCCTCCTATAGATAATGAAGGTAAGCTTCTAATGCATGCAAATTTAAGAGCTATGAATGCAATTATAAAAGAATTACATAGATCAGAATCTATGAAGGTTATGGATTATAAAACAACACAAGATATGCGGGAACTATTGCATACCATATATGAAGGAGATAAATGTATCAAAAAATCTAAAATAAAAAATCTCAAAGGAGAGTTTGAAAAATTGAGAATGTGGGATGATGAAATTATTCATGACTATCTCAATAAGATTGAATAACATGTACATGATATGAGAGGTCTTGGAATAAAATTTGATGAGTCTTATGCTTATGATAAGATCTTGAGAACTCTTCCAAAAAGGTATAGTGAAAAAGTTTCTACTATAGAAACATCAATTGATAGTGATTCTTTGAAAAGTAATTCTTTTCTTGGCATGCTTACTACTTTTGAGATAAGAAGAAAAGGTATAATTCCTCGGAAAGAAGCTACATTCAAAGTGGACAAAAATAAAAAAAGTAAGAAGAAAAAATCAAGCAATGAGTCATCTAGTGATGAAGAAGCAAATTATGGTAGATAAGATAAAGGTTCCAAAAGACCTATAGATATAAGATCTGTTAAGTGCTTCAATTTTGGAAAGTATGAACATTATTCAAAAAAGTGCAAATAACCCAAGAGCAACAATGATGAAGAAAAATAGGATTAGAGGTACAAGGAATTACAAAGACATAGTTACCCGAAGAAAAGCAAGAATGGAAAAAACAGACAAGGGAAGAAGTTATTCCAAAGGAAAAAGAGAAGCTACTATGCGGATAATGCAAGTAAGTACTCAATTGATAGTGATGCTATTTTTTAGACAATGATAGAGACAAAGTCCTATTTATGGTTGAAGAGAAATAACCAGTTAAGAGAAAGACTCCAATTATTCTCAAGTGTTTTAGATGTGGTAGATTTGGACATATTTAAGATGATTGCACAAGGTATGGTTATAGTTTTAGTGATGATGATTTTGAATATTCACTTGATAGACCAGATGAAAATATTCTAATGGCATTAGAAGATGAAGTGAGTGATCCTATCGAAGATAATCCAAAAGGAAGAAACGATATGGACAAAGGCAAAAAAATAGAGGATTATTCAGTAGATAATGGATATGATCTCAAGGGATAACTTATATATGCCCTTGACAAAGTAAATAAAGTAAGAAAACAACACTCTAAGATTGAAATTCAGTTTCAAGAATATGATGAAGAAATAATATTGCTCATAGAGGATTTAGAAAAGTCAAAGGCTAAGGCAAGCAAGTTTAAATATAAGTTAGAAGAAAAGATTCTGGAATGTGAAAAGCTAACACAATAAGTGACACTACTAAAGAAATATTTATAGTATTCCAAGAATAAGCTATACAAGTATGTGAATAGTGCAAAGAGTGTGGATAAAATAGTGAAGATACAAAGAAGAGCAACAAACAAGACATGTCTTGGTTCTAAACAA
Source organism: Wollemia nobilis (assembly GCA_028583015.1). Lineage (NCBI taxonomy): Eukaryota > Viridiplantae > Streptophyta > Pinopsida > Araucariales > Araucariaceae > Wollemia > Wollemia nobilis. The sequence goes on from JAQPPZ010003256.1 coordinate 163,713, forward strand.
GTTCAAAATAAAAAGGAATAATAGTCTACTTCAAGTCCTAAAGAAGAAGAAACTTCAGAAGAAGATACTTCATAAGAAGACAATGTAAGTGGGAATGAGAGACTGGAGGATGATTTGGAAATCAAAGAGTTCAACAAATAGAGGAACAATGCACAAAGAATATATAGATGGAACAACAATCAGAACAAGAGACCAATGAGGTTGAGACAAGGAAGCTTCAATGGAAGATGTTTTTCATGTCACAGATTTGGGAACATGGCTTCGTAGTGCAGGACACATGAAATATAGGAATATGGAAATGCACAACTTTTTCAAGGGTATTACTACTCATGTAATGAATTTGATCACAAGGCAATGAATCACAAAATTCATGACAAAAGAGGATATGTATTCACTAGGAGAAGTCCTAATATAGTTGCATCTCCAAGGAATAATAACATTAAGTGTTATAAGTGCAATAATTATGGTCACACAACAAGATGGTGTACAACAAATATTTTAGAATCAGGCATGAACATGAACAAGAATACAAATAGGAACAAAGGCCAGAATAGGAATAGGAATAAGGATAAGAACAAGAACAAAAATAGGAACAAGGATGAGAACATGAACAGGAATAGGAATATGGATGAGAAAAAGAACAAAAATAGGAACAAAAGTGATGACATGAATAGGGATGATAAATTGGAAAGAAACAATCAAAGGATTCAAAAAACTCAGAAAATAAGAGAGAAATATAAAGGTAAAGACCAGTGCTTTTGGGGAGTATAAATACTCCCACCCCATAATTAACCACCTCATATGGATATGGGGGAGGGGCTAAGCTAAGAGGCTCATTCTTAGCCCCGAGCCCCAAAGGTGACCCTTGGTAATTGATTTCAAAGGGGGAGAGATTTCTGTATATTGGGGAAGATATTTGATATGGGGAGAGATTTGATATTTGAGAGATCATTGAGCCAGGGGGAGCAAAGTCCCAAGGGGAGCAAAAATAAGGTCAGGTTTTAGTAAAAGGATATGGGTTGCCATCAATGAAAAAGGGGGAGATTGTTGGACATTTTGAGTCCTCTAAGTCAAAGTTGTCAGTGATGTCACCTAATAGAGTTATCACTCATATCAAGGAATTTAGAAATAAATAAATTCATCCAAGGTTGTCACTATCATCCAAGAAAAAGCCTTAATATTGAAAAAGTGAAAGGAAAAAGGCTCCATAATAGTTTAATATTATTGGGAGCACAGGTTAAATGATTGGTTCATAAAAACCCAAGATGGGTTATTGCCAAGGTTAAAAAGGATGTTTAATAATTATTTATAAAAGATTTAAATTCACAAGGATATTAATTTTATAAGTAATATTCATTACACCAAGGTTGTACATTAAGAGAAGGCTCCAAGGTTTAATTAATCTAAAACCTAAGGTTGGTCTAATTTAATTTATAATATTTAAATTTAAATTTAAATTTAAACATATTATAAATTAATCAACCATGCCAACATTTAATTATATCGATGCACCTATGTGATTGCATGGAAGATAAAGGCATTATATATAATTCCCCAAAAGTCATTAATGAAAATTATCCTTGCTAATTCGTTTGGAGTGCATGCAAATTAAGACTCGTGTTTAAAAACATTGAGAATTTAAGAAAAGGTTGAAGTAGGGAACGTTCGGGGTTTTGGAGCACATAGGCCAACTTGGCCTAATGGTGCATTGGATTGGCGAGACAAACGAGGTCCCACATTTCATTCACTTGGAGATTTCTTACAAGTTCAAAGCGCTCAAAGTGCATTTTGATTATTTTGAAAGGTGCCATTTCATGAAGTTGTTGATGCAGTTTGTGCCTTTTTAGGCAAGTGTGGGCGCATGGCCCAATAGTAGCTTGGCCATGGTTAAGGCATTGGGAAGGAGGACGTCGAGGGATCGAATCCCTCCAAGAGGAAAGGCAAGTTAATTTTTGTATTTTAATTTTTAATAGCCTTAAGGGAGAAATAAGGGTTATGCTATGCCCTAGAAAATTGAGAGATTTTTTATGGTTTTATTTTTGGAAGGGTAGCATATTATATTGTTGGAAAGAATTTTTCAAGGGCTATTTGATTAATTTCATTATAAGGATAAATACAATGTGTGTAAAGAGATATTTCTATTTTTGTAAAGGGGTTCAAAAGTGAGTTCGATTTATTCTTTTTCAAAGGGGATTGTTTCTTTCATGAGAGGACATGATGCATTTTATTGAGTAGGAATAATAAGGTGTTATTGGGATATTATTTTTATTGTTGTGATATTACTCAAGTCCTCTAACCTATTTGTGATTAAAAAGGAAATATTTGAAAGTGTGTTGAGTTTAACAGATTTTGTGGAGAACTCATTGGCATCAAAAAGGTATGGGCAATATTCTCCATTGACTTGAATGGGTGATTGATTTCTAAAAATATCATTGGAGAGAAAAGGATTGATTGTGGTTTCCTTTTTGAAAGTGTTTGGTTTAATGCATCAAGGTTTTCTGGATTGCGATTTGCGATTAAACTTTATTTTATAAGCATTGTTGTTGAAGCCAATTAGTTTTGCAAAGAACTTGAATTTGAGTTAGAAAAGAACATGAGTATCATTGTTATGTGAGATTTGTGGTTGAGAATTGTTGGAAACATTTTGAGTTGGTTGATACATGCTTTGACTAGGGTTTTTGAGAAAGGGTTGTTCCTTGAGGTGATTGGTTGAGTAGAGTTGATTAAGCCTAGTAAAGTGGATGCATGTGGTTGTTCAAGTTCCATGAAATAAACTATTCTATATTCTAATTGAGTTGAGATTGAAATTTAAGAATAGAACATATTGAGTCTCTAAAAATTCCCTTTATGCTTACATGAGATTGATTTGATTTGAGATTGAGCTTTGAGAATAAAACATATTGAATCTCTAAAAATTATCATTATGCTTGTATGAGATTGTTTTGAGTTGAGATTGAGCTTTGAAAATAGAACATATTGAGTCTCTAACAATTCTATTTATGCTTCTATGAGATTGAGTTGAGAAAGTGATTAAGCATTTAGTGTAGAAAATATTAAGTCTCTAACAATTATCTTTATGATTCTATGAGATTGAACAAGTTTTGTGTGGACTTGTTAAGCTAATTTGAGGCAAGTCTTTGAGAAGGCTTGTGGACTAATTTTGTGTAAACTTTATGGAATATTGCAATGTAGATTTGAGCAAGTCCTAGAGAGGACTTGTTGATCACATTTGGACAAGTTCTGAGTGAGCTTGTTGAGAAAATTTGGACAAGTTTTGAGTGAACTTGTTGAGTAGATTTGGATAAGTTCTGAGTGATCTTGTTGAGTTGATTTGGATAAGTTATGAGTGAGCTTTTTGAGAAGATTTGGACATGTTTTGAGTGAGCTTGTTGAGCATATTTGGACAAGTTGTAAGTGATCTTTTTGAGTAGGTTTGGATAGGTTTTGAGTGGACCTATTGATCATATTTAAGTAGGTTATGAGTGGAATTTTTGAGTATATTTGAGCAGGTTCTGAGTGGACCTATTGAGCAAATTTGATCTGGTTCTGAGTGGACCTATTGAGTAGATTTGAGAAGGTTCTAAGTGAACCTACTAATAAATATTTTGATGTGATAAAATATATAGGACAAAGTCTCAGTGGATAGATATCTAGTAGCTAGGACAATTGAAGACAAATCTTCTAAGTGAGGAGTCTTCAAGTGGAGAGAGATCCACCAATCAGTGCAACAGAGAGATAGAGTCTTCTAGAATATCACTAGTCGAAGTTGAAGGGGAAAGAGTTCTATTGTGGAAGAGATCCACGAACTTGAGATTTAGAGGATCAACATCTCCTTTGGATAGAGGTCCATAAACATTGTAATTGGGAAGGATTCCCAAAATATTATTTGAGAAATATTTAGAAGAAATATTTTCTCTATGTAGGTAGCCCACATTAGGTGAACCATGTTAAAATATGTGTCTCTATTGTGTATGGTGTTTTGTGCATTCCTTTTATTACTACTATTGATACTGATATCTATATACTACATAATATTGATTTTAAAATAAAAGTAAAAGGTGGTCTTATACTGTTCACCCCCCCTCTCAGTATAAGCTTGTGTTCTTTGTTGGGTGCCATGGCACTGAGAGAGTATTTCCATTACTCTCATGCTGGAAAATATTTTAGGATATACCAAGATGTGCTAGAGGATCCAATCCTCTATAATTGCTACCATGTTGAGACTCATATAGAGTTACCTTGGGTAGATACACTTGCTAATGAGGATGATCTCATGATGGCTAAGATAGGTTAGGCTTACCCAAACACTAGTACATGGTATGATACCTGGTGGGTCACCCAAATATAATAATGGGGTGGCTCAATGGGTATGACTATAGAGGTGGCAACGAAAGGTGGAGATTATGATGAGTGATGATTGCATCATAGGTCCAAGGGGGAGTGGTATAGACTTCAAGACTAGTAGAGGAATCCCAAGCTATGGACGAGGGTGAGGGGGATATCCCGAATTATGAGGTGACCCAACTGTGAGCCTAGTTGTAGGCTATGCAAGGGCATTTGATCAAGTGAGATACAATTCTTGCTATAGCTAAGAGTTATCTAAGCACTATATAGTAGTGATGGAGGGGTTACTCTAAGGAGAGAGATCTCATTACGGTCTAGATAGATATTGACAAGGTTATGATAAAGAAGGACACTCTACGTACATAGTTGGTTGGTAGGATGGTCATGAGGGACACTAAGTTAGTAGAGAAATATGCTCTATAGGTTCAACTGGATACTGTAACTATAGTTTTAAGATAGGATATAACATGTACATAAGCTACAAGGGATATGGTAAAGTTGCAGGTTGAGATAGCTAGACTGTGGGCTCTAGCTTATTAGTATGATGCTCGACACCACTTTGATGGTGCATACATTTTGTATCGAGAGTTGTGGGTAGAGATGCTTAGTGGTACTCTACCAAAGTGGTCCATAATAGGAGTATCATAGAGGAGTCAATACAACGAGTATGTACAGTCCTTAGTGCAACCTAGTCACAGGTCGTCAACTCACCCAAAGAGATCAATGGCCAATGATTCTAGGTAGTCTCGTAGGGATGAGGCCAAGTGTGGAGGCATCTCTAGGGGTGCAGAACCTACTTGATATTATGTTATGTATTTATTATTTTTGTATGTAAGGTGTCAGGACCTGCATATTTTTAGCCTAGGAGTCATTTTGTATCATGATGTACTTATGCTATTTCACACACACACACACATATATATAATCTCATTTTATGGCTCATTATGTATCTTATGGTTTGGATATTGATGTTTATGGATGTATTTATGGATGTAATGCTTATATGGAGGTTGGTTGTGCTATATATACAATGTACTAATAACATGCAATAGTTAAATGGTTAATGTATGATTAGATTCTATGATCTAGATATGTGGATGTATTACTATGTATGCATATGTGGATGTAATTTTAACTTGTTAAATGCATGTTTAGACTTTTTTAATTTATTATGTATTTAATTTCTATTATATGATATGGTGGATGTAAATGTAATGCATTAATTTTATGTGGATGGTCTAATGCAAATGAATCTGTATGCTTTAATCATTTAAAACACAATGAATAAATCTAATTTGTGTTTAATAGACTAATGGTAGACACCATATAATGTATAAAAAAATAATGCATTAAAATGTTAAGCCTTATCATAAAAATTAGTCATTTATACATGCATATGTGAGATGAAATGATGTGATATGTAGGGGATTTACCTATAAGATTTTCTAAACTAAAAAATATCTATAAAATAGTCAGTGATCATCTAAATATCATTGCTAATATCCATCTGGCATCTATCCTATTTTATGAAGACCCATTAATAAATAAAATATCATAAGGAAAACTGTGATTATTGATGAGATGATTTGTTACTATGAGGGGATCTTTTGAGGTTTTCCATGAGACTCAGACACCCTAGTTGATTGATAAAAAAATATATAATGACTACACAAGACTCCTAAAAGATATAAGCCTATTAAGAAGACCATGATATTTATTATCCTTTTGTGTACAGTCAATGTGATTTATATGAAGTATAAGACTACCTTATTGTTAGGTGGGTTTCATGCACTCCATTGTTGTAATGAGGATCACCTTATGATCATTCTGATACTTAGCTTGGATGTAGTTAAACTATACTACTAGGTAATTCAAACCACAAAAAGTTAGCTCATCCATAAGGTGACATTGGTCTGTACAAAATAAAGTCACTAATATGACAAACATATCGTCATGCATAAGGCTACACCATTGCCAGGTGGGTTTCATTTAACCCATTGTTGTAATGGAGATCACCCCATGGTTTTTGAATACCAAATATTCCAGGGATTCAATCTCGTTATCCCCTTATTTTATTTTAATTTCTTGGGATACTTTCTCATGCTTAGTGGTGAAAACCATTATTGTCTTTTTTTTAGTAAGGTATTTTCTTAGTGATGAAAATCACTGTTTATTTTGCCTTGTTTTGAGAATTTGATTGTTTTGTGAGAGAGAAAGGGGATTGTTTGGGTAGGGGGATATTGTACTTTTGTCAATGTTCATAATTATAGACAATGCATAATAATATGAGCAAGGAAAACCTTTCACTTAAGGTGACCATGACCACTTTGTAGTGTCATATTTCCTTGTTCAAACTAGGATTGTTAATGTGTAAAATTATGTTGGGATTTTGACATATGCAAGGTACTATCAAAACAAGAACTTACCTTCTAAAGCCATGATATATTTCTAAAAAACCTAAAAATATAATTAGGGATGGTTGGATTACCAAAAAATCCTAGTATACACCCTATAACAACTCACAAGTTGTGTTAAAAAACACAATTACTCACAATAAAAATATGAATGATAATGATATGTGGATTCATGATTGGCATAAAAACATGGTGTCATTCATAAGAATGTAAACATGACCTATCCTAATGCAAATGAAATGGATGAAGATACCTACTGCAATGTAACTAATGAGTGCACATAATGAAAATACATGATAACATAATGCAAATATTTTTGTATTTTAATGTTTTATATTGTTTGTGTGTTTTTATGTTCTTTGATTTGTTTGGAATTCTTGATGATTTTTTTTTTATGATTGTTTATTGGTTTATAATTAAGTATAAAATACTTGTAAATGAAAAATATTGAGAGGTTCAAGCTCCTCAACACCTTCGAGTGAAGTTAGATGATAAGTTCCTAGTCTTATTCTCTCTGTTATAATGAAAGGACCTAACCAGTTGGCCAAAAATTTATCTCATAGATGAGGTGGTAAGTTTGAGTTATGTTGGATCTTTAAGCACAATATCTCCAACATTAAATTCTATTGGATGGACTTTAGTATTATAAGCTTGTTTAATATGATCTTGATAAATGTATGGATGCTCAAGAGCATTGACTCATCGTTCATCAAGAAGAGTCAATTGATCGATGTAATCCTATCGTGAAGTGTCATCATCGATGAAATATTTCAATGAGACTTGCAATGATGGAATTTCCAATTCCAAGGGCATAATGCCCTCCACACCATATACTAGAAAAAATTGGGTTGCCTCAATGGGTGTCTGAATGCTAGTTTAATAAGCCCATAAATCCAAAGGTAATTAAAGGTGACAATCCTTATGATTATCCTTTATGATTTTCTTCAATATGGCAACTATAGATTTATTAGAGGCCTCTACGTGCCCATTTATTTGTAGATAATATGGTGTTGCAAAGTTGTGCTAAATGTTATATTTGGAAGTTAAAGCCATCACATCTTTGTTCTTGAATGATGTCTCATTAGTAAATATTATTTTTGATGGGATACCAAAATGATATATAATATTGTGGAGTTTGAAATCTGTAATACAAGGTATAAAGGTTAAAGGAACTGCTTCCACCTATTTGGTAAAGTACTCAATATCCATTATAATCAATATGTGAGGGCCCAAATATGGAGAAGAGATATTCCTAATAAGATTGAATCCCCACTGATAAAAAGGCCAAGTCGATTGAATCAATTGTAAATATTGATATGGTAAGCATGAGAGATCAGTGTAATATTAACACTTTACACATTTATTGACATATGAGTAGCAATCCTTCTCCAGCATGGTCCAATAGTAACCCATTATGAGGATGCACTTAATGATAGCCATCCATCTGAAATGACCACTATATGTATCATTGTGAGCTTACGATATTATCCAAATAGATTATTGAGACTTGATACAATGAAGGAGGAGTTCATCGTAGCTCCTATGATATAGAATGTCTCATAGCAGTACATACCTATTTGCTTTCTATTTAAATTCATGTTTTATGATATGCAATAATCCCTAAGGGATACTACCAATGTTTAGGTGATATTTTAATTGGGCAAGTCAATATTAATAATCTTGAGCTTCAACTAATTGAACAACTTGTTCTCATTGCAATTCATTATGCACAAATGTATATTGGAAAACAACCTTATGATGAATTTTCATGCCATTATATGATGGGTACTACGAGTTCAAAGACCCCTAGGGTACCTATTTCAATTTTTTTTGTGATTTTTAGAACCTCTCATGATTTGGTTCTATATCAATCATGTGGATTGATTATTTATTGTTTGATGCCTCATGCAATATCATTTATTATGAGAGTATTTTAACTTGAATGGTCATAAAATTTATGGAAGGATTCTGAGGTATTAAGGATACCAAATATGCCATTGTATCTATGAAGCAATTAGACATATGAGGGACTACCTTGATGTTATACCAATCTAGTTGGGCTAATAATGTGTCCATAATATCTTTGTAAGTTTTCAATATAGGACACCTATATTGATAAATACCTTTTACTTGGTTTATGATGAGCAAGGAGTCACCAAAGATATTAAGAATTTTGATCTTCATTGTGATAGCTATTTGGAGACCAAAAATTAGAACCTCATATTCATTATTTTTGGTGCAAGGGAAATAAATTTTAGAATACAAGGGCATAGGAGTTCCTTACAGTGTGAAAAAATAATCCATGTGCCACCCCCTTGCTCATATTTTGAACCATCAAAGAACAAAGTCATGTCTATTTTATTTTCTAATTCTTCAGTTTTAGGTGATTTAGATAGTGTGAACACTGCTTCATCAGGTAACTCTATCATGAGAGACTTGTCATCCTAAAAATGTAGCTTTACTAATTGATCAACTATGAACTATCCTTTAATGAATTTTTGAATGATAAATTCTAGATCAAATTTTATCAATAGCATGACCCACTTTCCAATTCACATATTGTGATACATGCGACTCATCATGTATCATAAAGTATTTTAATTAGATATGATATATGTGGTATGACTTAACATGTAGTGGCATAAATTTTTGGTAGCAAAAACCACTCCTAAGAAAAACTTTTCAATGTATGCATACTTTAGCTCATAACTGATCAAAGTGTGAATAATGTAATAGATAACATGGTATCTATTTTCTTTGTTCTTCTAGGCTAACATGGTTCCTAGAGAAATATTTATGGTTGAAATGTATAACAAAAAAGGTATACATGGTGGATATGGAGCTAAAACAGGTGGTATTACTAGGTATTGTTTGATCTTGTCAAAGACCTTTTGAAATTATTCATCCCATTTGAATGGGACCCCTTTATGTAGTAGTCAATTCATGGGTCAAAATTATCTGACAACTATGCTATAAAGTATTTTATGGATGCTACTTTGCCTTGTAAGTTGTGAAGCTCTTTTATGTTCGTGGGGGGAAGAATTTCTAGAATTTCTTTAAACTTTGCAGGATCTTCCTCGATACCTCTTTTGGAGGCTATGAATTCTAGGAGTTTTCCTGATATGACACTAAAAATACATTTCTTAGAAATCATCCTAAAATTATGCTCTATCAGATGATAGAAAACATTCCACAGAAGTTCTATGTGCTCTTCAGGTAATAATGATTTGGTGAGAAAATCATCTATGTGATCTTCTAAAATCTTATGTATGTAATCATGAATAATATATGTCATTGTTATATTATTAAATTACACTATGCCTTCAATTCCAGTTTGACACTCAAGAGCCAATTACGGAAACCATCTATAGAGAAATCTCAAACCACTTACATTACCCCCAAATCTATGCATAATGGAAAGGCACAAAGCACTTACACAACCCCCAAACTTAACCCAACCCTCCCAATAAAAAATATAAATTTTGAAGAAATGAAAGAATGATAAGCAAAAGGCCTTTGCTATCATTGTGATGATTTTTTTTTTTGCAATCATCAATGTATTACACCTGCACTATATATTTCAGATGGAACTATTCCTTGTAGTTCTCCCAACAATGGAAATGCAATTGAGGTAGACATAGTGATAGATACACCTAAAGATATCACTAAAGATGGAAATGATGAGTAAGGTAAGTAAGTTGAGGAAGCCACGAGAGATAAGAAAGAGGAGGAAGATGTGGAAAACAAGAACAATGAGCAAGAAATATCCCAAACACCTGATCACAATGATAAATACAATACGGTTTGTATGCCAAAAGTGATCGATGCATCAGGTAAGGATGAGGTAGGCATTACCTAAATGACCCATTATGGCCAAACTTACACTCTAAAAGAACTAAACTCAAATTTTCCTCCAATTATGAGTTCTTTCCATATAACCAAACCTATTAAAAAACAATACATAAAGGTGATTACACAATCATTCATTGTTGGCTCTCCTAGGGAACAACAAAAGGATATGGAAGTGTTACCATAACTTTTGATGCATCCTTCTAAAGTGTTTGAGGAACCCCAAGGGTTGCCCTCCCATCATCATTGTGATTTTCCTAAGGAATATTCTACTATTTTTCTTGGAAACCCATCACTAACACTTCGACCTTCAAGATATCCCTCTCTTCAAAAAAGTGACATTAAGATAGTACAAGAACTTGTACAAATTCAACTGAGAAAACAAGCAATAAAGCTCCTTAATTTAAGCTTTGAGGACAAAGCTATTTTTAAGGAGGGTGGCATGTTAGGTTCCCACATCCTAACATTACTTATTAATTATTATTTATTACTTTAATTATATATTTCATTATTATTGAAAAGTCATGGTTGAAAATTCATGGTTGAAAAGTCATGATTGAAAAGTCATGATTGAAGAGTCATGATTGAAAAGTCATGATTGAAAGGTCATGATTGAAAAAGTCTATATATATGATATGAGAGGAACCCATATCAAGTCATCCATGAAGAAGAATATATAATTTTTTATTAAATGCATTGGAGGGACTTTCCTACCAGTGCAATAGTGATTCTTTATAAAAGTGATTCTTTTATTTAGATGTTATTTTAATTAATTATTTATTAAAATTGTGCTAGAAACTTTAGGGTTCTACCATCATCTATCATGTTAAATTTATTTATTAGAAAAATAATAATGCTAAAATCATTTATTCTATTTAAGTTTCTAGGAGAATAAAAGATGACACAATTTTTTAGAGGGAATCCCTATTGACCAGTGGGTGGAGCATGGTTAATGCAGTCTATAGCATGGATTCCAAGGTGCAGTTGAGAGGCATGATTTGTTTAATCATGTGAACGGGATTTTTATGGTGATCAACTTGTCATAAGTCATTGAGAGTGCTTGTGTTGATAAACTCCACATTGTATCATCCTCAAATGCACGTGGGACTAAATATGATCTAGTAAAAATTTGGGAATGTAAACTATGCTCTTCTACTACAGTTCAAATGCTACCAATTATAAAGAGGAATCACCAAAATCTAGCAAAGTTTAAGAATCTTACGACAGAGATAGCCCAACACGTTATTTCATTTACTCCATGGGTGAGGATAAAGCAGTAATAAAAATTACTGACATATCCATTTGAAAAATACATATGCATAGATGCAACAGTGCATGAACCAGGAACAAAAAAAATTAGAATTAAATATGTTAATATAACTGTATATGATATGTATTCCACCTACCTTTCTCCAGTACTATAACCTCATTCTATAAGGTGGATTGTAGTATATCTCTTACCGTGGATGCTAGTGAATCTATTGTAGTGAACGAGAATTGTGTGAATGATTTTTGTTTTTTTTACTGAATAAAATAGGATTCAAAAAAGAATCAAGGCTATAATACTCTCCCCTATGCTCATGACATTGTATAAATAAAATAGACATAGAGGAAACAGATAGAAGATAAGAGTATTCTTTGTATTTGGCAATTCATACACTGACACCAAAATCCATGATGCCTTCAACACCAACAATAATGAGAGCTGGAAAGGCCCCTATGAATTCAACTAGCCTATATTACCATGACTTTATTTTGGAAAAGTTCAAGAATATTGTTTTGCAAAAGTACTATCTTCTCTCATCATGACACCATTCGTCACATAACACCTGAGTACATTTATACTAGTAAATATTTAAATAATATGGATGTATGTGGGAATGGAATTATGTTGCTGGAACTTATTACGTAGTAAATATTGCATGCCTAGAAAATGATGACGATGTTATATTTTTGGACTGGGATAAAACCCAAATTTAGATGAAATGTTGATATTGGGCATCTACCATAGGAGTTTGAAGCCAATAAACAAAGACATAGAGATGCAAAATATAAGTGTAAATATCAGATTGAAGTTTTTATCCAAAATATTTACATTTACATGACAAATATTATTGTAAATCACTAACATATTTTCTGGAAGGCCATAAGAAGGAAAATAATGATTTCGAAGAGCTAGTTAACTTTTTAAAAAATAAAGGAATATTCAAGTATTTATACAGGAACATTCCATAACCATTTTTAGAGTTGAGGGAGCATTTTGTGGAATCTAGAAAATGGTCATGGAAAATTATAGTAGTGATTCTGATCAGTATCCTCATCTATATCTCTCGAATTTTCCATATGAATTCGTTGTCTGTTCTCAAGGGTTCAAATATGAAAAGATCTCATTTCCTTCCAAATATTTATTATTGAACATAGAATCTGATGGTATATTAAATGAAATAGCTGATATTCACTTTTCTAGTACACAAAGTATGATAATAAGGACTATTTATACTCACAAATTTCCTCGTGGACCCTCTAAACAATGTGTATCTACAACTATTGATGAACATGCAAAGGAAATTAAAATATAAACAGAGCATAGTGAGACAAGGCTTCCATTATTTCAGGCATTTACTGCATGGAGGTAGTAGTTTATCATCACATTAAGATGATTGGAAGCATTGAAGTAGTATTTTAATAGAATTTCTTAGTGTATTAGAACATGCTTTTTTGAAATGTTGTGTTACTCAGTCTTGTCTACGTGGTAGTCTATAAAGTATCATCAAAATAAAAAATATTGTGAATTACATTTTGGTCAGAATTGAAGGTAAGAATATTATCAATATCAAAGGTTTGCAATGATAAAACATAATAATGAATAATACAATGTATATAATGTTATCACACCATAGACAAGGATATTGAATTAATAATATGAAGGGTAATTTTATAACAAATATGTTATTACAAATGTTAAAAAGGATAGAACCTATTGCGGGAACAGTTGTGAAACTTGTCACGAAACTGAACAAACTAAAATTTTCAAATTATAAATAAGCCATTGAGACTCATGGAAAAGGGTCAGAAATTTCCTCCCAGGATTTTTGTTGAATAAAGTTTTCCTTCCAGGTTGCTTGGATTGAAGGTTTTCATCATTGTAATATCTAGATCAAGGTTTTTTGAAAAAGTATTTCATTGAATATATTTTATTTCAATATATTAAATTTATTTTGAATAATGTATGCACATGTGGATGATGTCATTATTTAAATAATAGTTTTAATATATTATATTCCCTAGAATATTGCACCAGATTTAATGCAGATTGTGTGAATACATATTTGTTTAAATTTGGGTAAATTTCAGACTATCTTCTCTGCAATTTAAGGTGAAAATTCATATGTTGTAGTAACATGTTCTGTTCTGTTCTATTTTATTTATTCTATTTATTTTATTTTTCCTAAAACCTAGTTTTTGCATTTTTATATCATTCTTCAAATAAAAATCAAAACCTTAAAAAAATACATAAAATTGAAAATTCAAAGTTTCCTTTCATTAAGGCAAATGATTATTTCATTTTGATAATTTGGAATCCCGACATTGCAAATGTTAAAATAATCATTTGATTTTAATTAATTATTGTCCAAATATTAAATGCAAATATTGATAAAGTTTGGATAATTTGATTAAAATAAATTTCAAAGGTTAAAATCAAATATTTATTGAATTTCAAGGTTATTATTCTAAAATGAATATTTGATTATTATTATTATTTTTGAATTTACATGGTGGAATCTATAATTTGAGTAGGTTGTCTGGCTTTTACAACCACCCCAGTATTTTGTGTTGTCCACCGTGAAAGCCGTTACATAGTTCTTTGCACAGCCCACCCCTATAACCACCATGCCATAATCATTTTAAATTTTTTACGCTACTAAAAGCACTAGGAAAGGGACAAAAATTCAGACTGATGAGGCCTAATATTTAAACCTTGGACCTCCACCCCCATTACAAGGTTTGGTTGAACCAATTGGTCTACACCTCGGACCTTGAATATTTGATTATTAACTACATATGTTAACAATTTTCATGAACAACAAAGTCTTTTACAAACTTTGATTTTTTGCAAATCAAATTAATTAAATAGGTCCCTTGTTAACAATCATGTGTATTTTTGAGGTATCCAACTAAATCTACATTTCACATATTGATAAGCTTACAAGCATATTGAATAAATAGAACAAAACCTTGGGAAATTAAAATATTTATTCCAAGAGAGGATATCCTAATAGAATCTTGACTGAGTGTATGTTTTTGTAATTGGATAAAAATATCACTCAAAAAAATCGGCACTAGAAGGAGGGCCCACTTGTAAGTAATTGATTTAATTTACAATTTTTATAAGTTGTTCATATTTATTTTTGGAAATTATCTAAATATTGATGTATTGATTCTAATATTATATAAATTTGAGAATATTCCTTATTATTTAATTGATGCATTATAATTAATGAACATGATGATTTATCAATTAAAAATTTGAATATTGGGAGTCTTTTCATTTCAAGATCATTAAAACTTGATGTTTTCATTCATTAGAAAAATCGGAACAAAAACTCATAATCTCAAGTTATATAGCTTATGAAGATACTATTTTCCATAGAATTTCTCCTACAAAATATCATAAGGTCTAAGAGTCTATTGATTATTATTCCACCTAGTAACATTTCATCACTATCCATTATCCCATTTTTTCCTCCACTAGTAGTTCTAATGACAGGAATTGCAACTTGGTTAGGAACTCATAGAAGGCCTTTAACATTGTTGGAGTAGCCCATGATATTCCCAAAAATATAGAATGGTATTTACCTAAATATAAAAATTATGGAATTAGAATGTTGAAAAGCATATTTATGCATACAAGGATACCTTAATTAGACTAAAAGTTTAACACGAGGATGTTGCTTGCATAATTTTTCCACTTAATTTAGATGAAATGGCATATGACTGGTACATTAGTTTACCTACCAATTACATTACATCTTGGGCCAATTTGGAAACATATTTTGTGAATTAATTTAGTCTACCCATAGATCTTGTGTAATCTATCACTAGTTTACTTTAGCCAAGAGAGAGCCTAATGAACCCTTGAGATTGTTCAATACTTGTTTCCATAAATTGTATAGCGGGTTTGCTGCTTCTTATACTCTTCAGGTAGTTGCTACCATTCAGATATATTTTAGGACATTGGATCCTTTAACATCTATGTTTATAAGGAGAGATCCTCAAATCACTACACATCCCATGGCATACAGTGAGGCTTTGACTGTAGAACAACAATTGATGCCACAAGGTTTTAGGATAGGATAGTTGCATTCCATAGGATAACAAGGTGCTTATAATGAAGTGCCTATGATCAATTAGGCTTTGTCTCAATAATTACCAATATTTAATTCTATGTCATTTAATAAATTTAATTTTCCATACAATCCACCTACCACACCCGCTTATCCTACCACTCCCACCTATCCTACCACCCCATAATATTTAGAAAATTAGTTCACCACTCATAAAATGATTTAAACAAATGCTTAAACTATACACACATTCTTTAATACAATACACATTCCAAATGCATCAAAATTTCACCAAAATAACACAAAATTTCCATAGGTTATCCAAAATTAAAGATTACCAAATTTTCAAAATCCCACTGTTGTTGCAAATAACACAACCAATCAAACTACTGTAGGAAAAAATAATGAACCTAACTATTAGGTAAATGGCTTACAGAAGGTTGTCCAAAAACTCAGTAGTGACATGGTTTAAATGTAGAAATAATTACCTCAAATTTCTTATCAAAATAGAAATTTTAGTTTTCAGAGAAAATAATGGAATACTCATCCGAACAATGGAGGAATACCCAATCCTATTGCCAATCAAAACAATACTTATGTTAATTCAAATTAAACCAATATCAAATTTTCTTTAAAAAATTGGTGTAGGGTACATTCTATGACACAACATAGTGAGAATGATTTCCTTGAATTCAAAATAGCCCTAGATATTCTACAAAAGGAGATGGATAACATGGAAATAGTTTTAGATGAAGATCCTTCCCAATAGGCTAGTACTAGAAAAAGTAAATAAACAACACTAGTAGTTGAAATATTTGAATCAACTAAAGAATATGAAGGGTATGATGGATCTATAGAAGACGAAGTTCAAGCTTTCATATAGTTTAGAAAATGAAATCATAATTACAAGCTTAGGAGTAAGACTAAAGCTCCAATTACTTCTTCTACTCCACCAAATGACACTATCATTCCTCCTGACACATAAGCTAGTAACAATCCCATACCTCCATATAAAGTTGATCTTTATTAGCGACCACATGAAAAACTAGCATATAATATTATGGAGGATTTAAAGAAAATAAAAGTGAATATATCTTTATTTTATGTTGCCAAGTTGACTAATTAGCAAGAATTTTTTATGCAGGATTTTGGTGACTAAAGCAAAAATAAATCCTAAAAAACCATGGATGTACAATTTGCCTTATGAAGGGACAATGGAGAAGCTCATCCTTTTCTCTTGACCATAAAAATTGCAGGAAGTAATTTTCACAATTGCCTTGTTGATTCAGGAGAATCAGGTAATTTCATGCCTTACATTGAATGCTTAATAATATTCATATACAACTAGCCTTAAAACCTAGGATACAATAGTATATTGATATACATGTTGTAGATATACCTGATAGGTATGGAATGTTGTTGAGCAGAGATTGGTTTAGAAACTTAAATGGATACATGACAACTGATTTTTCACATATGTGGATACCATGAAAGGGTGTTCCTAACCAATTAAAAATTTAAAGAGAACCTAGACTCAAGGATTTGATTAGTGAATATAATGAAACCAATGAAATTCCTTACAATGAGTCTGAGTTAGGTGTTTACATTTTGAAAATAAAATTGGATGTAGGTGAATCTGAGAATAAAATACCATCTATTAATCCATGTAATGATGAAAATATTACTTGGATGCTTAAATTTTATGGATATAAATCCAAACAAGTAAGTGGAGTTGGAATTGAATTGATTAGTCCTAAGGGTAAGTCCTCTCTAACAACTTTTAGGCTACAATTTTCTTGCACTTGTAATACTACATAATATAAGGTCTTGATCTTTGGATTACAGTTTGCTTTAAAAAAGAGCATTAAATATTTAAATGTGCTTGTATATTTAGAGTTGGTTGTTAAACATATGAAATACCAATACACATGTCATGATAAATGACTAATTCATTAAAAAAATAGAGTTAGAGATTTGATTGATGAATTCCATGCTTTCAATATTTCATTGATATCTAGGAAGAATAATCAAATTGTTGATTCTTTAGTTGTTGCAGTAGGTACTCTTAAACCTATTGATAATAGAAGGCTAATTTTTTTTTAATCAAATTAATACCTTGTCCTTCTATTCCTGATAATGTGAAAATTTTGCAAGTACTTGAAAGTGATCGCCATATTTTCAATTTTGTAACTGTTTCAATTTTTTTACAATAAAGTGATCGATGAGGATGAAATATTACAAGAAGATGAAAATGAAGATCATGAGGTAAAAAATAAAATCAATGATATTACTAAAGGTATAGTTTATTTCAAAAAGTATTTTGACATTGATTATAAAAGCAAAAATTGTAATAAAATCTCACTCCCAAAGGATGCTTATAATTCTATTAATCTTGTGTTTAGTAAAGACCCATATAATGTACCCATAGGAAAATCTTGCAGTTATCATGAACAAGAAAGGATCGTACAAGCTCTTAATATTATTTTGATGTTATAGCCTAGAGTTATGACGATTTAAAGACATATAATGAAAACATCATAACACATACTACTCCTTTGAAAATAGATTCAAAACCATTTAGAGAAAAACAAAGACATATCAACCCATTTTTAGATCCTCTTATACAAAAAGAAGTCAAGAAACTATTATATGCTAAGATTATTTTTCCTATCAGACACTCTACATGGGTAGAAAACATTGTAAGAGTTAGAAATAAAACTAGAAAAATATGATTGTGCATTGATTTTAGAAATTTTAGCAAGGCTTCCCAAAAATATAACTTTATATTGCCTTCTATTGATCATATTTTATAAATGGTTAATGGATCTGAGATGATGTCATTTCTTGATGGTTATTTTGGATATAACCAAATTCTTATTGATCCTAAATATAGAATGAAAACCACTTTTACCACTAAGTGGGGTACTTTTGCTTACAAAAGAATACTTTTTGGTTCGTTAAATGAAGGTGGCACATTTCAAAGAGCTATAGATTATGCATTTAGATATTTGATTGGTAAATTTATTATAATATATGTTGATGATATTCCTATTTTATCAAAGAATAGATCTGACCACATTAATGATTTGAGAAAAGTTCTTCAAAAGTGTAGAGTATGGTATTTTACCAAATCCCAGAAATACATTTTTGTATTGATTGAAGGGAAACTGTTAGGTCATGTTATTTCAAAAGATGAAATTTCTATAGATCCTAAAAGAGTAGATGTTATTTAGGAAATCCCTCTTCCTAGTAGAAAAAAAATTAAGATAATTTTTTGGGAAAATTAATTTTATTAGAAAATTAATATCAGGATTTGTAGAAATTGTCAAACCATTAAATGCCATGTTAAAAAAGGATGTTAGCATAAGTTGGACATGTGAGGCTAAAAAAACTTTTCAAGATGTTGAAAATGTGATATCTTCTACATTTGTGCTTCTAAGCCCTGATTATAAAAAGTCATTCTATAATTATTTATTTGCTTCTGAGCATTCTTTTGTTAGTGTTTTAACTCATAAAAATGAATATAATTTAGAAAATCGTATTGCTTTTATGAGTTCTCCACTAAAATATGTTCTATTGAAATACACCATTCTGGATAAATAGGTATATACTTTATTCAAAATTGTAAAGAAAATTAGACATTATATTTTACACAATAGAATTTTATGCTATTGTACCTGACCCAAATATGAAAACCATGTTGATGTAGAATGAACTGTGAGAAAGAAGCAATAAATGGATGTCTACATTGCAATATTTCAATTTAGAGATTCATCCAATGAAGCTTGTTAGAGTTCAAGGATTAATAAAGACTCTAGAAAAAATTGATTCCCAAATCATGTTCTAGAAATATACTATAGAAAGCATAACAAAAGATGAATGGTATAATGATATTGTGTATTTTATTCTAAATGGTAACTACCCTGATCATTTCAATGCTATGCAAAGAAGAGCATTACGGTTAAAAAGTGCTAACTTTATGATTAACGCGGGTGTGTTATACAAAAAAAAATCATGAAGGTATTTTCCTTCGATGTCTGAGTAAAGATGAAGCCATTCAAATTATTAATAACTTTAAAGGTAAGCATGGGACTAGGCATGGTTCAGCTAATGCCATGACACATCAGATTTTAAGATCTGATTATTACTGGCCATACATTTTCAAAGATGCCAATGCCCATGTTCGCTCTTGTCATACATGTCAGGTTATATCAAATAGAGAAAGAAATACCTCTATGTCTTTACAACCCATATTTGAGACTAGACCTTTTGCACAATGGGGATTAGACTTTGCAGTAGTCATAAACCCAAATCCTTCACATGGCCACAAATACATTTTAACTGCTATGGATTATTGCACTAGATGTATTGAAGTTGTGCTTACTAAAGTTATTAAATTTTTAGAACATATTGTTACTAGTATTGGAATACCTTATTCTATCATTTGTGATAGTGGTTCTGCTTTCACATCACTTCAATTTGTAGAATTTACCTATGAAAATAAGGTAAGTATAAATTTTTCTTCTAATTATTACCAATAATTTAATTGTTTAGTATAATTTACTACTAAAAACTTAATTTCAATAATTAAGAAATTGTTGAAAATGAATTCTAGATATTGATATAGCAAGTTGAAATATGCTCTATGGATGGATATGACTAGATCAAAATGGTCCATAGATGTCTCTCCTAATCATTTGGTTTACGGTCAAGATCTTATCTTTCCTTCTAATTTGAAATTGTAGACTCTTGAGTTCATGAAAGGTTATTTGGAAATCGATGAAAAAATAGAGGCCAGACTCACCTATTTAATGAGTCTATATGAAAAGAGAAAAGATGCTTTTCAATATTTTAGTAAGCATCAAGGGATAATTAAAAGGTGATTTGATAAGAGAGCCAAAGTCAAAGCCTTCAAAAATTTTGATTTGGTTTTATTATGTGATAAAGAGCATGAAAATAAAGGGGATCATAACAAAATTGAAAAACTCTAGTTAGGTCCTTATCAAATTTTTGAGATTCTTGAGAAAAATACTTTTAGATTACAGAACTTAAGTAGAGAGAATATTCCTTTACCTATCAATGGACAGTTCCTAAATCACTATTTACATCCCTGAGATAGTAAAGCACAATCATCACTTGTATCTATTCATCTTTTGTACATAAATTTTGGTGTTATGAACTTTGTTGTTTATAGATTTATTTTTCTTTGCATTCACTTGTGCATAATTTTGTGTTTGTATATACCATTTTGATACAATCATCACTTGTTTGCTTGTTTTTTTTCTTCCATTTTGAAATTTTGTTTGTTTCTATTTTTGTCTTTCAATAATAGAAGTTCATGCCAAATTTTTTATTTTGGTTTATGTTGAAGTTTTTCTTCTTCACTTTTACAATGTGTTTCGGTTTTGTTTATGTGATTGTGGTATATTATGTAATTGCAATAAAATTTTATGTCTTTATTGGAAATTTTTACTAATCACAAAAGATGAAAACATTATTTAAAATTAAGTGAAATTGAAGGTAAGAAAAATAGATTATCTAGTAATTATTCATGGATTACGGATTAAAATAGTGGATACTAAAATAATACAATATTCTGATAAAGCTTCACATGTAAGAATAAATTTAAGTATTATTTTTTATCTTGAAGGATAAAATAATTTTGGTTTGTTTATTAGGTAAATTTTTTATACATTCCACATTAAGCCTTAGATGATCTCTAAGAACTTTTGAAAAAGCAATAAAATGCTTATATATATATATAATGCAAATCAATCAAATGCCTAGGTGTTTCATATAATCTCTACTAGGGCTATAGACACCCGACTGGTAGTAGAGCAATATCTAGAAGAGATCAAGGTCATTTCCACTAGAGCTATAGATGGTTGAATGGTAGTGAAGCAATGCAAAGATTTTTTTTATGAGTGACATCTTTAAAAACCCTAATTGCAAAATAGGTGATAGAGTTCTTATCGAATTAAAAATAAAGAATGTGTTCACAAAGCACACACTAAGCTGAAGCAAGTGGAGTATTTACTTTTAGTTGAAACTATATAACTTCATACTTCTTGAATATTGCTAGATAATTCATATTTTGTTAATCTTTGGTTTTCTTGGTTTCAGATTGGGTTCTTTATCCAAAGTGCTCAGGAGCATTTTTTCAGTAGAGTTACCATTTGTTATTGATGTTGCACAACGTACTCTAATTTGGGGATACACTTGAATTTTGATATTGATGATGTTTGATCTGAATGTTTTTTATTAGTTTCCATTTAATTTTTATTTTTAAATAAATTTGAATGATTGGTTCATTATCTTTGATTTTTATGTTTTGGTTGACTCACTCAGGTTTTACACAAATAATGTAGTTTTAAAGTTTAGTCTCAATGAGATTATTCTAAAGTATTTTCTAATGGGCTCACTCAAGTTAAACAAAAAAATGAAATAGTTTTTAGATTTTATTTTAATAATAATAAAAAACAAAAAAAAATTAAAATTAAAATAAAATAAAGAATTAAAGTTTTTTTTTTTAATTCTCATTATGCTTATATTATTTCATATTATTCTCATGAAGCTTATGTATATTATCATTATTTACATGAAGGAGAAGACTAAAGCATTTAACATGTTATATTTTTTTATTAGATAAATAATAATGCTAAATTCATCTATTCTTTTTAAGTATCCAGGATACTAAAAAAAAGCATGATTTTCGAGAGGGAATCCCTATCGACCAATGGATGCAGCATGCGATCATGGTCAAGACAATCTATGACATAGATTACAAGGTGTGATCAATAGGTATGATTTTTGTAAGCATGAAAATAGGTTTTTTAAGTGATCAACACGTCATAAGTCATTTGAGAGTGCTTATGTTGATAAACTTCACATTGTGTCATCCCTAAATGCATGTGGGACTAAATATGATCTATTGAAAGGTTAGGAATAAAAAATGTGCTGCTCCACTATAATTCAAATGCTACCAATTCTAAAGTGGAATCACCAAAATCTAGTAATTTTAGAGAAACTAGCAGTAGGGAGATAGTCCGACACTTTTTATTTTGTTTCCTCCATGTACGAGGATAAAGCAGTAATAAAAATTATTTTTAGATCCATTTGTAAAATATGTGTGCATAGACGCAATGGAGCTTGAACTAGGAACAAAAGGAATTTTAGAAATAAATTCTTTAATATAACTATATAAGACAATATATACTTTGCCTACCTCTCTCCAGTACTATGGTCTCGGTCTACAAGGTGGATGGTAGTATATCTCTCACGGTGGATGATAGTGAATATATCATGGCAAATGGGGATGGTGTGAAGGATTTTTTTTACTGAATGACACATGAATAAAAAAATGCTCAAGGTTGTAATACTCTCCCCTACGCTCGTGATGTTGTATAAATAAAAATTGCATGGAGGAAGCACAAAGAAGGCAAGAGCATTCTTTGCATTTGGTAATTCATACACTGACACCAGAAACCATGACATCTTCAACACCAACAATAACAAGAGCTAGAAAAAATCCTATAAATTCAATTAGCCTGGATTCACAACTGGATTATTTTCTTCTAGAAAAGTGTAAGCAGATTGTTTAGCAGAATTATTATCTTCTTACGTTGTGACACCATTGGTCACATAGCACTTGAGTCTATTTATACTAGGAAATATTTAAAGAAGACGAATGTATATGGACATGGAATTATGTTGCTGGAAGTTATTACAGGATAGAGATTGCACACCTAGAAAATGATGATGATGTTATGTTGCTTTACTAGGTTAAAGCCTAGATTTAGAGGAAATGTTGATATTGGGCATCTACCATAGGATTTTGAAGCCAATAAATGAATACATAGGGATGCATAATATAAGTGTGAATATATGATTGAAGTACTTGTCAAAAATATTTACATTTACATGAAAAATATTATTGTAAATCATTAAAATATTTTCTAGAAGACCATAAGAAGGAAAATAATTATTTCAAAGAGCTAGTTATTTTTTTTAAAAACAAAGAAATATTTATGTATTTATACATGATCACTACGAAACCATTTTTAGAGTTGTAGGAGCATTTCTTGGAAGCTATAAAATGGTCATGAAAAATCATAATAGTGAGTCTTTTCAGTATCCTCATCTAGCTCTCTCCAATTTTCTAGATGAAACCGTTGCTTGTTCTCAAGGGTTCAAAGATGAAAAGGTCTCATTTCCTTCCAAATATTTATTATTGAACCTAGAATCTAACGGTATTTTGAACAAAGTGGTTGATATTTTCTAGTCTACAAAGTAAGATAAAAATGAACTATTTATACTCACAAATGTCCCCAAGGACCATCTGAACAATGATTACCTAAAACTATTTATGAACTTGCAAAGCAAATTAAAAGGTAAATAGATCACAGTGAGACAAGACTTCCATTATTCCAAGAATTTAGTACATGGAGGTAGTAATTTATCACCGTTTCAGGACAATTGGAAACATTAAAGTAGTATTTTAATAGAAGCGCTTAGTGGATTAGAATACACTTGTCTAAAATATTGTGTCACTTACTCTTGTTGTCTATGCATTAGTCTATAGAGTATCATCAAAATAAAACATATGTGAATTATGTTTTCGTCAGAATTGAAGATAAGAATATGATCAATATCAAAGGTTTACAATGAGAAAACACAATAATGAATAATACAATTTATATAATGTTATCACGCCATAAAAAAGGACATTTAAGTAAAGATACGATGGATAATTTTATAACAAATATGTTAGTACAAATGTTAAAAATTATAAAACCCATTGTAGGAACAATTGCGAAACCTATCATGAAACTAAACAAACTAAAATTTTCAAATTATAAAGAAACCATTGAGACTCATGGAAAAGGGTTGAAAGCATTTTGCAGCAAGAGGAATTGGAGATCAGGGTTCATTGTTGAAGAAGAGTTTCCTCCTAGGTTTCTGGATTGAAGATTTTCATCATTGTAATTGCTAGATCAAGGTTTTCTCAAAAGGTATTTTGTTGACTGTATTTTATTTCAATATATTAAATTTGTTTTGAATAATGTATGTGCATGTGGATGGTGTCATTATTTAAATAATAGTTTTAATATATTGTCCATTTCCCTAGAATATTGCACCAAATTTAATGCAAGTTGTGTGAATACATATTTGTTTAAATTTGGTTAAATTTTAGATTATCTTCTCTGCAATTTAATGTGAAAATTCATAGGTTGCGGTAACCTATTTTGTTCAATTATATTTTATTTATTATATTTTTCCTAAACCCTAGCTTTTGCATTTTTTATATCATTCTTAAAATAAAAATCAAAACCCTAAAAAAATACGTAAAATAGAAAATTTAAATTTCAACTTTCATTAAGGAAAATTTCAACTTTCATTAAGGAAAATTTCAACTTTTATTAATGAAAATTGCAAAGGTTAAAATAATATTTTGATTTTAATTAACTATTGTCCAAATATTAAATGCAAATACTAATAAAGTTTGGATAATTTTATTAAAATAAATTTCAAAGGTTAAAATAAAATACTTATTGAATTCGAAGATTAGTATTCTGAAGTGAATATTTGATAATTAATTACATATGTTAACAATTTTCATGAACAATAGTCTTTTACAAACTTGGATTTTTTGCAAATCAAATTAATTAAAAAGGCCCTTTGTTAATAATCATGTGCATTCATCCGCCCATGTAGAGGAGTTGGAGAGCATGTGGGTAGTTAAACCTCTCTAGTTGCTGAGAGGCCCAGGTTCAAATCTGTCGCCTCACATGTTGTGGATATGTTATGTAATGGTTCCCTCGTGGTCACAGTCTGTTTACCCCTTGTGGCCACCACCAAAAAAAATAAAAAATAAAAAATAAAAAATAATCATGTGCATTTATGAGGTATTAAACTATCTCTACATTTCACATATTGAAAATCTTACAAGCAAATTGAATACATCGAATAGAATCTTGGGATATTAAAATATTTCTTTCAAGAGAGGATATCTTGACAGAATCCTAACTGTGGATACTTTTTTGTAATTGGACAAAATTATCACTCAAAAAGTAGGCAATTTATACTGTGGTAGTTAGGGTGTTATGATACCATGTTTAGAAAGACCTAAAACACTATTGTACCAATGGAAATGGTAGAATTATCTTAGAGTGAAGTTATGGTTTGAGATATAGTAGATGTTGTAGGTAAACGGTTCATTGTTGTGATGGATCACCTAAGATTAATTTATGGCTTGGTTAAAACCCCCATATATGAAATTTATTTGGTTTGGTAGTATGCCTAAGGGTACCATAATTCCAACGGGCAATGGAGGAGCACGAGGTCTCCCTATGTCTTGTGTGAACTCAATAATTGGTGTAAAAGTGACATTCTATACCAAGTATTTAGCAAGTCTGGGATTGACTAAATGGATAGTCACTTGGGGTGTGGATTATATCATAGATAAATTCGGTGAAGCGGGTTGAGGGATGTCATCCATCATGTTAGGTTATTTTTCTTCTTCCATGGGAATTAAAAACTCTATCGTAGCGATGTTGGGTATGAATTCAAGAGCATCTACCATGGGTGCTTTCAAATTCTATTTGATCTGAAGATTAGATGATGATGAAGGTTTATAAGAAGAAGCTACTAGTTTAGGTGACAGTGGTAAAGCTAAATTGGATGGATCAACAGGTGTTTATTTAGGTTTACACTCTGGATGCTTAATGGGAGAACTAGGTCTAATATCCAAATGTGTTGATGGTAAGACAAACTCCGTTGAATTGGTATCTTGATTTACATACTTAAATGGTTCATAATTTGAAAGGATGATATGAACTATACTTCATGCACATATTTAATACACTAATATAAAATAGAAGGAACATATTTCATGTATCAGATCTAGGGATGATCGAATAGTATGTTGTACTACATCACTTCTTCCAAAATATGGCATAATAAAAAATGGTTTTTAGTCCCATATGAATAGGTAAGACTATAGTGCCAACAATTGAGAATAATGCATCATTGAATACTTGAAATATGAAAGTATATGCCACTATGTGTGACATTGGAAGACTCAAATATTCTAAAGCTATCATTGTTATTATGTTGATCGATGAGCCTGTATCAATAAGCACTCGCTTGTATGGTATCCGGTTGATACAAATGATTATATGTAATGAAGGGTCCACTAAATTGGTTGGTACTTGTTTAATTTAGTATTAATAGAAGGTGAATATAGGCTCTTTACATTTCTGTACATGCCCCACAAAATTGGTAAATGTATTAGGATATTTAGGTTATAACTTGATGGATTTTAAAATCTCCATGAGAACTTCCTTATGTCTAGGGGATTGTACAATGAGCTCATAAATTGAGAGCTTGATTGATGCCATATTCAGGATCTGAGTAAGTCTATTTCTAATGGTTATCACTGATGGAGCTGGTGCACCTAGAAGCATATTTTAAAATGACAAAGGCTTAGGAGCAAAAGGTATTCAAATGGGAGCTATAGGTGGATCAACTTGGTTGTACCTTCTATTTTGCATTATAATGTTTATCATAACTATGAACCCATGCATGGATGGATGTATATGTATATCATTTACCTATCCATTTTTATTGCCCTTGACCTTGTGGGTGGGAAAGGGATCCTTGAAAATATCCATTTATTGATTATCCAGGTGTAGACACCAAAACAACACCAATTCGATTATGTGATCGCAAACACTGATTGCGTTGACAAACGCAGCCCCCAAGGCAACCCTCAAAGGTCAAACAGTGGTCCTAACCACTTTCATAGAAATTTTGTAAGGTTAGGAAGCAATTTGGCACATTTAGACACTTTGCTCAGTATTCGTCTCACCCAGGGACGAATACTAATCAGAATTCGTCTCACCCAGGGACGAATTCGGAAATCGTCTCTAGTAGGGATGAATTCTGAGTTTAACGGGCAAAAAGAAGAATGGTGCCAATTGGCAGCCCAGGACATTCAGTTGATGACTCCTGCCTCGCACGCGTGTGTGGGTGGACAGATAGGCCGTTAGAGGACTGTCACAAGGGCAGTTATGAAAGCCCAAGTCATGGAGGACTCTCCTCCCTCATGGGAAGACATAACCGCCACATGGCACCTATGACCAACACATGGCACTTATGCTTCCATCTCAAAAGAGACCCCATGGGTCTATAAAAGGTGGGACTTTTCTCACCCAAAATATGCAGGATTGGAGGCGAGTTCAAGCAACGAAGTGCTGTCCAATTGAATACCCATTTGCATCCCTTTGATTCACCTTCTCACATCCACTAATCTCTTTTGCAAGGGAGGTTATTGGGTGGCTTTTGGAAGTGTGGATCCAACCCAAATCCAACATTTGACCACCTTACACCACCAATTCACAGACATCCCAATCCTAAGAGGTTTTGGGCTAGTGGATTGGCGCCGGAATCAAGTGCCAACGGTGGGAGGCCCACTTGGGCGCCCCTGCACTTTCTAAGTTTTAAAGCATTCTAGATTATTGTTTCAGGTTGCATATTGTGTTATTCTGTTTGGTTAACTAATAGCTTCAATTTCATAACATTTTGATCAGATTTTATCACGTTTTGTGTCGCTTTGTTGTTTCACTAACTTGCAGGTGGCGATATCAAATTCCCGATGATAGAGGTCAAATTGGGAGAATCCGACCATCTGGGTCGTCCCAAAATGGCCCCAATTACATAAAACCTCTATTTTTAGGTGTTTTGGAGGTCTTGAGAATTGAAATTGGAGTAGCAGCAGGTCGGCTTTTCCAACATAGAAGAATTCGTCCCACCCAGGGACGAATTGCAGTCAAAATTCATCCTGCCTAGGGATGAATTCCAGGTGAAGGCAGATTGGCCAACTGTCTTAGTGGAAGTGGCCCTCTGGTGATGTCTTCTATCCTCTGTCAAGTTTTTAGGTCATTTGGAGTCATTTTGTCTATCGATTTGGCTAATCATTTACATGCATCTTTTGGCGATTTTAGAGAACAAACACTTACTATTTGCAATAGGTGCTACTGACATCTTTGTTGTTTCTTTGTTCGCAGGAGGAGCAGCAGAGGTTAAGGACTCATCAACATCAACGGCGGCATCATCTTGGCCCGCCCATTTCAAGTGTGGGCACGTGGAAAGAGGAACCTTAAGTCTTGATTGTAATCAAATTCTTTTAACGCTCCTAGCCCCTGAAAAGGGAGGAAGCGTCTTTGTAACAGAGATCAAGAAATTTTAATAAAAGGGTTGTGTTTTCTCCATTTGCTTGTATCTCATTTCAATGCATCTCTCTCATTTCAAGCACTTTACATTTCTAGGATTTAAGTGTATTTGATTTTGAATGCATCGCAATTAGTGTTTCCTTTGCCCGTAATCTCATGCTTTCAGTGGCGATCACGGTGGGACCCTGTTCCTTGGTTTTTAAAATCATAGAAACTGATTAAATTTTTGTGTTTTGTGCTTGAAAGGTACATTTTTTTTGTTGCAGACTGCTATTCGTCTCTGACTGTGACGAATTCTTTACTGTAATTCGTCTGACCCTGAGACGAATTCAAATTCGTCTCTGGCAGGGATGAATTCTATTCTGCAATTCGTATCATAGGGGGACGAATTCCTACCTATGGATTTTCAGAGCAGAAATTCAGAAGCAACCGGTCCAGGCAGAGAAGAGGTAGGGATTTTTATAATCTTTGTTAAATTTCTTGTTTCTGTTTCTGTTTCTTTGATTGTTTTCATTTTATCCTGCATTGCTTAGGGAAAGTCATTTATGCTTGTTTCATTTTTTGTTAAATAAAATGAATCCCACACACTTCACGCAATAATTTTAAACCAAGGAGCTAGTTGTAAGACCCTAGCCCTTGAGCAAGACCAACGGTGGGTTCATCACCACCTTGGCTTAGCTTTGCATCCATTTCCCCGATTGTCAACTATTGTTAGGCATAAATCCTAACGAAAGCTGACCGAGTGTCGCTGGGGTGATTCCCATGCGCACGAGGATAAGTCTTCTATGGTAGGTGCCATTAACAGGACAATCCCCCTTTTGTACCGCCTACGTACCACGTACCTTCTGCTCTCATGTACCTATAGTCTCCCTCTCATAAGGGTGGGTATATAGAGAGGTTGGTATATCGGCCTGGTTGGTATATTGAAGGGGCGACCATTTTGGGAGTTATATGAGCCTTCATTATGTATTTAAACATTCTTCAAAAACATTCAAAAACAAAACAAAACATCAAAATGCACTAAACCAGTTTAGGACACACTATTAATCCTTAAAAGAGATAATCACGGTTTGTGTATGAGTGTGTTCATTTTTTCTTAGTGTAGACAAAAAGAAAAATCATCATAAACAAGATAAAAATCTGTTTAGATAGTAGAGAAGCACCGCAATGATGTACACCCATAGCCAAGCCCAATCAAGGGCAGAAGCTTCGAAAGGTACACAAGAAGCAGGCACAAGTCACCTTCGCTTTAGTCTTGAGGACTTGATCATACCGCTTTATCGGTCTGGCCTACAAAAGAATCTAATTCATAATCCTCGATGGGGTATGCCCATTCAAAGCAGCCCCTTTCGGGAAGACGCTTTACATGTAGACCTCGATGTAGATAGAGAATCACCTTATGAGGTTATACATGAGTGGCCACAGCGTGATGAAGTGCTAGAGAGGCACACTGTCCATTTGGAGGGACAACGTGGATATGGCATCCCTTCTTTACCTCCTATCAGAATAGAGAGATAAAATCCAGAGCATAGGGCTCCTTACACAGGGCGAGCTAACTCTACCCGCACCTTTCACACCCATGAGAGGGAGCATGAGGAAGATCATCGTATTCCTCAAGGACAACAACATACAACGTGGGAACCTTGCGCTTCCGCACTATTTGGATTCATGATCACCCACTGAGGCCAAAGCCTTGAGTACATACCGCCTACCTCGACAGAGGGAAGCGACCCATTGAAATTTTATATCATCAAAATCAAGGCAAACACATAGGAGAAACACTTAAGCCTCCTGAGCAAAATAGGGTAGACCAAATTGACCCGATAGTCGCCAAACATGCCACCCATCAAGCCCAAATCATGCGGCTTGAACAAAGTCATCAGGAGATAGAGTATCGACACCGCTTGGATAGAGAGCGTATGCAACACGAAGCGGATGAGTTACGCTATGAACTACCTAAGAGGGGGCCAACCCCTCACACCCAAAGAGCCAAACAATATGAGAGGCATAATCCGTTGGTGCAAGACAGGTCTCCTTGACCTCGTCAAGCTTTGCCTCCGAGACCTTATAGACCCGAGAGGGAGGCCACTCCCCAAAATAATGATAGGTACCTTCAGCAGGGATTCAATCAGGGTCATAGGCTTCTCCCAGAGACTCCTCAAGAATTTTACGAGGAGTATGAACTAGACGTAGAATATGTTGAAACTCCCCATCAAAGTAGGAGGGTTGCCATTCGTCCACCCCTTCATAGGCCTCCAGTCTTCCATAACTTACAACGGGAGAAAACAAGAGAGGAAGAAATAAAATCTTCCGATGCATACCAAGCGCTATTAGAGCGTTTAGAGTCTGTGGAAACAAAAGCCGCTGGGCATCAAAAACCCACATTACGTCAACTCCGCAGTCATCCAGTGCATCCCTCAGTGCCTACACCTCTTTACCTCGAACACTTCAAGTTGCCTCAATTGGCGATCTTTAAAGGTGAAGAGGACGCACAAGAACATGTTACAAGATTTCTAAGCCAATGCTTCGGCATCCAAGATAATGACGCATTGATGCTTAGAACATTCATAACCACATTCGTAGGCCCTGCCTTGGATTGGTTCACACAATTACCCAAACACAGTATAAGCAACCTAGATCAATTAGTAGATGCATTTCTTGAACGCTTTGCCTTCAACACAAGGAAGAAGGCATCACTGAGTGATCTTGCTAGCCTCAGGCAATTTGAGGAAGAAACAATGGAAGCATATGGGAATCGATGGAGAGATTTGCTTTCTAAGTTACCTTACCATACCCCTATGTCTGATCTCACGTAGATGTTCATAAAAAGTTGCTTGAAATCGATCTCTGGGCTATTACAGCTGTAGCAATACGCCAGCTTAGAAGAAGCTTTGGCACAAGCCAGAGTTATAGAAGAGATCAAAATAGGCGAAGGCGCAATCACCAAGACTAAAAAGAAAGAGTGGAATAAAACCACTAAAACCGGGACAACGCAACCACAACATGCTGCGGTTAACCAAGTTGCGATAAATGTTCCCGCACCTGTGCAAGAAATGGAGCCCCAAAAGGCTAATTACCAGGCAGTGCCTCCTGGTTATGAAAGAGATAATAGAAGGCAGGAGCAGAATCAGCAGCGTCGCCCTAGGCGACAATTCACCCCTTACACGGAGTCTAGGGACTCCCTATTTGACCGCTTGTCAGCGGAAAATTTGGTCACTCTACCAGAAATCCAAACTATAGACCCTAACGCTCCTAAGCCTAGGGGATACAGAGAGGAATTGTATTGTAGATTCCATAGGCATAGAGGACACGACTTGAATGGATGCTATAAATTCAAAGAATTAATCCAATATTTGATTGACAATAGAACATTGGCCGTGGACAACCCCATAGCTCCAAATAATCAACAAATGGGGGTATTCAAGGATCCTTTGCCTTCCCACGAAGCACAGGCAAAACCTCTCCAGATTAACGAGGTGCGACAGAATCTTCCCATGCAAGGATTTGTGGGAATGATTAGTATAGTGACAAGGAACAAAAGGTACCCAGCAGTTGGCCCCGAGGTAGCTACGAGGGAAGTTCCAACAACATCATAGCCTCAACAACGCCCAACGCAGTTGCCTCCGCCTAGACCCGAGGTCATGATACGAACCAAACTCACGTAGAGTTTGCGGACCACATCGGCTAGGCTGTCCATTTATGAGCTTATTCAACAATCAACACCCCATAGGGAAGCTCTTATGGACATTTTAAAAGCCATTGAATTACAGCCTCACGAAACAAATTCTTTCAACAACTTCGTGGGACATGTGAAACAATGTATAGAGCCGATCATCACCTTCAGAGAAGATGAAGTCAAAACAATATTGAATGACATGGCAGATCCACCCCTGCACATTATCGTGCGGGTCAACGGGATTTCGTACAAGAGAGTGTTGGTAGATACTGGCTCGT
The DNA here is from genome assembly GCA_028583015.1 of Wollemia nobilis. Classification (NCBI taxonomy): domain Eukaryota; kingdom Viridiplantae; phylum Streptophyta; class Pinopsida; order Araucariales; family Araucariaceae; genus Wollemia; species Wollemia nobilis. The sequence goes on from JAQPPZ010003256.1 coordinate 196,851, forward strand.
CTAGTAACATCATTACCACTATAGCCTTAAAACATTTGAAGTTGCCAGCCTCTCACATCATAGCCTCCACATACACACTGCGAGGTTTCAACGATACAATATGCTCGACAATCGGCACAGTTGTTCTGCCTGTCCAGGTAGGACAAAAGACAATACCTACATTGTGCCATGTGTTGGAAGGCGAGATGGCTTATAATATACTGCTAGGGCGGCCTTGGATCCGGGACATGAAGTGTGTCCCTTCGATCGCCCACCAATGCTTAAAGTATGATTTTGAAGGAGAAATACATGTAGTCCCAATGGAATTAGAGCCCTTCAAGTATTGCAATGCGGTACAATTCCTGCCTCAATCGACCCTCCCCTCAATGCATTTGGATTTCTAGCTAAATCCATCTAAACAGGGTCCAATACCGCAAGCACCACTGGTGACCAAAACAACAAAATCCTAGCCAGGTGAGCCTTCATCATCTGCTCCTTCATCATCAAAGCCACCTGTCATGGCCAAACAGAAGGACAAGGGAAAATAGATCATGGAAGAGGCTCAGCCCTCAGAAGAAGGGTTGCCCACAATTTCAATGATATCAACAGAAGAAACACCCCACACAGCAGAAGCGGAGACTCCTAAAATACCGAACATGGAATGGACTCAGGAAGGACTCCCGTTTCCTCCCACCCAATCATCAACAATCATTGTTGAAATGGCCAGTACGGGCCTGGGGGAGTATTTAGTGCAAAATGTTGTGGCAACCCCCACATTGGAGTCAGTACAAGACATGGGAAGACCCCGCCTTCCCATAGGGACAATTTTTCCTCTAGGCTATCCACCAAACCAGACAAATTTTGTGTATGGGGGCCTTGATCATGGTCTTGAACCATGCAAACAAAAGGAAGCAGACGAAGAGCCTTTTTTTGAAAATATCAACTATCTGTCAAACCTAGACTTTGCCCTAAAATATCTCGGCCAATGCAATTGGCATGGATACGGGCTAGGAAGATATGAGCAAGGGATGCGGGTCCTTTGCCAACCAAGATATCAGATGCCATATGACAAGTCAGGAGTAGGGTTCAACCACCCCCTGCCTTTAGAAATCTTGGTCGAAAATATGCAAGGCCTAAAAATAGGCGAAAAGGGGGGATTGGCATTAGATCCTTATGCCAATCCAAATACAGAATACACATTGGGAGACTACCTCCCATGGTCAACAAACACCCTTGGCAACAGCAGTAATCCCTCTTCTTTGCTAGAGAGAGGCGAAAGTTCGGACAGTAATCCTCAAAGAGAACATCAACGACTTTTGGACATATTTTTGAAGCTATTACCCTTAGAGGTTCCAGTTGAATCAGTACAGTGTCAAAAGAATCAGGTCCCTCCACCAAGAGTGGAACAATCGCAATGGGACCAGATTAACTTACTGGAACAAGGAGAACCCTCAACGTCGCAAACAACAGTTGCTGAAGAGAATGAACATTTTTGGATCTCCGAGAGTGATTCAGAATATGAGACTGAGATGGACTATATTAGACATGCACGACGGCATCACCGCCCTTTAACTCATGAAGATCTAATGGGACAAATGGGCATACTATTAGGGCATGAATGGTGGGTAGACCCAGCAAGGTGGGACCAAGTGTTGGATCCATGGCTCCAAATTCAAGATGAGCACCGTCCACCATGATACCCTATCATGACATCAGTACCGAGGGAAAACCTCGTCTTCCTCTCGACACATAGGGCCGATCCGTTCATACCCGTCCCTACAGAACTAGATTCGGAGCATAGGAAGCATCCAGAATGTTCGAGCTATAACACCCACGGTAATGGAGACCAAAATCATTTCATCCACATGATCTCCATTGACTTGACCGCACCCATCCACAATCCGGCCGATCCAGCACGGTCATTGCATCTAGACATGGATGCCATCGACTAGGATCACGTCAATTCACCTTTATCACCATCAGAGTACTGGCCTTTCGATGAAATGCTTCATTTTACCCCAAGGACAACTCAAGATATTTTTCAAGCTAAAGAGGGACCCGAGGTTCCAAACGCAGATCTAAACTCAGCTAATGATATCCATTTGATCCCAAATCCACATCAGTTGGAGGACGGATCCCACATGTTAGTCGAGGAGACGACTGACGTAGATATCAACACAAATCCAATGAATCCACAGATTCTCAAGCTGGGGGTAAGTCTTTCCCCCGAAGAGCAAGCCGACTACATTGCCCTTCTCAAAGTGAAGAAGGAGGTTTTTGCATGGTCATACAGAGACATGCCGGGACTAGACCCGCAGCTAGTCATGCATAATTTAATGCTTGATCCGACAATCAAGCCCGTAAAGCAAAAACTACGAAATATGCACCCAACAGTGGCCTTGATGGTCAAAGATGAATTGCAAAAGCTGTTGGATGCACAGTTTGTCATCTGCGTGGATTATCCGCCATGGCTGTCCAACATGGCTCCCGTCAAGAAGCCCGACGGGAGGATTCGCATATGCACCAATTTTCGAGACCTAAACAAAGCGAGTCCTAAGGATGATTTCCCCTTGCCGAGCATCGACGCGCTAGTAGACGCTACAACAGGTCACAAAATGCTCTCCCTAATGGATGGCTTCTCAGGATACAATCAAATTCGTATCAATCCTGAAGAACAACTTAAAACAGCGTTCACAACACCTTGGGGAACATTTTGTTATAAGGTCATGCCTTTTGGCCTTAAAAATGCTGGCGCTACCTACCAACGTGCCATGACATATATCTTCCATGATTACATGCACAAAACTTTGGAAGATTACATGGATGATTTGTTAGCCAAGTCTCTTTTGCGCTCAGATCATCTCGGTGACTTAAGAAAGATCCTCGATCGCCTCATAGAGCATAAGGTCGACTGAATCCCAAGAAGTGCATATTTGGCGTCACATCTGGAAAACTCTTGGGTTTTATAGTCTCAAAACGAGGCATCGAAGTGGACCCAAAGAAAGTCAAGGCAATCCTTGAAATGGCTCCCACAACTACCATCAAGAAGCTCAGAAGTTTGCAAGGAAAGGTCGCATCAATTAAATGCTTCATAGCGCAATTATCTGACAAATGCCGACCCATGAACAAATTATTGCACAAGGGAGTTACATTTCACTGGGATGACGAGTGCCAGTCAGCCTTTGACAAAATCAAACAATACTTGGCTTCACCACCGTATTGGCACCACCTAGACCAGGAGTGTCGTTCTACTTATACATCTCAGCTATTGAGGTGGCACTGGGTGCCATGCTAGCCCAAAAGAATGAACTTCATAAAGAACAAGCTACTTACTATCTTAGCCGCACCCTGGTTAGTTATGAACTTAACTATGCATACGTTGAGAAACTCTGCTTGGCAGTGGTGTTTGCTACCAAAAAGCTATGTCACTACATGCTGAGCAACACTACGTATGTTGTGTCTAAGGAGAATCCATTGCGATACATGATGAGTCGTACTTATCATAGTAGTCTCATAGCGAAATGGATCATGTTGTTGACGAAATTTGACATTGAGTTTATTGGGCAAAAATCTATCAAAGGACAAGTCATAGCCGATCAACTAGCAGAGGCTCCCCTTGAAGACGATCAGCCTCTGGTCATAGAACTACCCGATGATGGGGTCTTCCATGTCTTAGAATCACCAGATTCTGATGAGCCTGAGTCACAGGCCGACATAACCCTATTCTTTGATGGTTCTAAATGCGAGCAAGGTGGTGGCGTGAGAATTGTATTCTTCACACTGTAGGGTGCTCCAATGCCCCTGTCATTTAAATTAAACTTCCAGTGCACCAACAATAATGCAGAATATGAAGCCTTGCTCCTAGGTCTTCAGACAGCAATCGCCATGAAAATCAAACAACTGAACATCTTTGGTGATTCGTTGTTAATAGTCAATCAAGTCAAAGGGGTATATCAATGCAAATGCCTGGTTATGAAGGCCTATAAAGCCCTCGTGGACAAATTCTTGGCAAAACTTGAGTGGTATGACATCGAGGCACTCCCTCGATCATCGAATCATTTTGTGGACACAATGGCCTCCTTGGGGTCACTAATCCCGCAAGACCTTTTTGGTGATATGACAACTATTCAAGTCAAAACCTTATCGCAATCCATGATAGAGCATGCAAGCTCAGACTTGATGTCAGGGATCCACATGATCCAGATTGAACCATCCTCGGATAAGTTATTTCGAATACGAGATCGTCTAAAACATGCCAACTGGGGGTCCTTGTTTTCCCCCACTCCCACTAATAGCAACACAATGCTATTCTTACAAGTTCTATCCCATTCAGCATTTGTTAGGGAAGAACTTCAAAAGGGATTGGTTGTTCATACTGTCGAGGTTTCTGATCAACAGGACTAGTATTTACCCATTAGAGACTACCTCAAGTTAGGTAATCTTCCCTTTGGATTGACGCACGCCGCAAAATGAACATTCAAGTAGAAAGCGGCTAAGTATGTCTTGATAGGAGACATTTTGTATCGTCGTAGCTATGACGGAATTCTTCTTCATTGTTTGGACCAGCAAGAGTCCACTTGGGCAGTCACCCAAGCGCACGACGGTACATGTGGTGGCCACTTTAGTGGTATGGCCATTGCAAAGCGCATTCTTTGCATGGGATATTATTGGCCATATTTAGAGCGAGATTGTTGTGAATATGTCAAGAAGTGCGTGAAGTGTCAACATCATGCCAATTTGATGCACGTACCTTCCCAGGCCTTGCAAGTAGTCCAGTATGCTTGGCCATTTTTGCAATGGAGCTTCGATCTAATTGGAAAGATCTCCCCTGCATCATCAGGCCATCACATGTTTATCATAACGGCCACAGAGTATTTTACTAAATGGGTGGAAGCAATTTCGTTAACCTCTACGATAAGACCCCGTATTGTGGAGTTCATCTTGCATAACATCATATGTCGTTTTGGTATTCCATCCAAAATAATCTCGGATAATGGGCCATCATTCAAGAACAAAGACATGCGTGCTTTGACCACAAAGTACAAAATTCAGCACAGCTTTTCAACACCCTATTATCCACAAGCAAATGGGCAAGCAGAGGCGTCAAACAAAATGCTAGTTGCCATCCTCAAGAAGACGGTCGCAGACAATCATAAGGATTGGCACATTCAAATCCCACTTGCCCTTTGGGCTTATCGCACTAGCATTCGAACGCCAACTGGGGCAACTCCATTTTCGCTCGTGTATGGCTCAGAGGCAGTAATGCCTCTCGAGTTGGAAATTCCTTCCCTACGCATATAAATGTAGGAGTTCATCGATGATGACACCGCACGGTAGGCCCGGTTAGACCAACTTACGTTGCTTGACGAACGATGCGTTAATGCTCTTGAGCACTTACGTATCTACCAAGAGCGGCTTAAGAAAGCTTACAACATGAAAGTTCACCTAAGGGACTTTCGGGTTGGTGATTTGGTTTTGAAGGAAAACCAACAGAACTCTAATTTGCCATCCCACCTGAGGGAAAATTTTGTAGCAAATTGGTTAGGTCCATATGTCATTGATAGAAAAATAGGACCCGGGACGTACCGGCTAGCTTCTCTTGATGGTATCAAGGAAACAGAACCCTTGAATATCAGTCATTTGTGACCATTTTATATCTAAGAGAGCCATATCCCAAAAATGCTCCAAGGATTATCGCAATCACTTGGTCAAACCAAAAAGCTCCAAGGATTATCACAATCACTTGGTCAAAACCCAAAAAGCTCCAAGGATTATCGCAATCACTTGGTCAAACCAAAAAGCTCCAAGGATTATCGCAATCACTTGGTGAAAACCCAAAAAGCTCCAAGGATTATTGCAATCACTTGGTCAAAACCCCAAAAGCTCCAAGGATTATCGCAATCACTTGGTCAAACCAAAAAAGCTCCAAGGATTATCGCAATCACTTGGTCAAACCAAAAAAGCTCCAAGGATTATCGCAATCACTTGGTCAAAACCCAAAAAGCTCCAAGGATTATCGCAATCACTTGGTCAAACCAAAAAGCTCCAAGGATTATCGCAATCACTTGGTCAAACCAAAAATCTCCAAGGATTATCGCAATCACTTGGTCAAAACCCCAAAAGCTCCAAGGATTATCGCAATCACTTGGTCAAACCAAAAAGCTCCAAGGATTATCGCAATCACTTGGTCAAACCAAAAAGCTCCAAGGATTATCGCAATCACTTGGTCAAACCAAAAATCTCCAAGGATTATCGCAATCACTTGGTCAAACCAAAAAGCTCCAAGGATTATCGCAATCACTTGGTCAAACCAAAAAGCTCCAAGGATTATCGCAATCACTTGGTCAAACCCAAAAAGCCCCAAGGATTATCGTAATCACTTGGTCAAAACACAAAAGCCCCAAGGATTATCGCAATCACTTGGTCAAAATACAAAAGCTCCAAGGATTATCGCAATCACTTGGTCAAAATACAAAAGCTCCAAGGATTATCGCAATCACTTGGTCAAACCAAAAAGCTCCAAGGATTATCGCAATCACTTGGTCAAACCAAAAAGCTCCAAGGATTATCGCAATCACTTGGTCAAACCAAAAAGTTCCAAGGATTATCGTAATCACTTGGTCAAACCAAAAAGCTCCAAGGATTATCGCAATCACTTGGTCAAACCAAAAAGCTCCAAGGATTATCGCAATCACTTGGGCAAACCAAAAAGCTCCAAGGATTACCATAATCACTTGGTTAACCCAAAAAGCTCCAAGGATTATCGCAATCACTTGGTCACAAAAATGCTCCAAGGATGTCCACAATCACTTGGTCAAAAATAAAAAATAATAAAAAACAACCAAAAATTTGCATCTCATATCTAGGCATACTCAAATTCATCAATCGAGAGCTCTTCTCGCACCTCATATTCATATTCACAAAAACCAATCCATCAAAAATACAAAAACATGTAGCTGCATTAAGCATTGCATCCATACATTGCATATTTGTGGTCGTATAAGTCAAAGGCACCATAGGCTGTAATTGCCCTACTAAGTCCATCTTGCTCCACACTGTTCCATTTTACAAAAACAACAAAAACACCATGCATTGCTTTTACCACACTAGAGTCAATGGAATTTTAATGTATCAAGAGTTTTCGTGATTCAGTCATCATTTTGCTTTTTAGCTACATCATGTACCGAGTCAGACATATTTTACGAAGGTAGAGTTACACTTGAAATACGCCTTGTTACGTAACATCCCAACACAAATTAAAACACATAAAACAATTCCTAAGTTGTGTGAACGAAAGATGAAACCTGCACAGTAATCCAAGTCACCAAAAGTGAAATGGTTATCTTGCTCATCCCCCTATGCGAATGACCCCAAGAATGCTAAGAGTTGGCAAAAGGACAAGCATCCTCCCTACCCAATTCCTTAAGAATCCTTAGTTCTCAATAATTGCAAAAAATAATTTTTTTTTGCAAAATATCAAAAATCAAATACTTGACATCTTACAGTGCAAAAATCAAAGGCACAAACAATAGTGATTTCCATCACTCCATATCCCCAATCCCTTGCTCAAAAGAAAAACAAATCAAAATAAACAGTGATTTTATCACTAAAAACGATCAAGTATCCCAATACAATTGAAGAAAAGAAGGGAGTTGAACTTGAATCCCTGGAACTCTTAGCATTCTAAAAGGTCATGAGGTAAGCCTCAGTACCAGTTTGGTTGATAGCCTATCGGTAATTAGCGGTAAAATTCTCGCATGATGATATATATGTCACATTAACTTGCGTACAGATCAATTTTTGCATGTGGATGAGCTAGCTTATGGCACCTTGGATAACACCGCAGATTAATCTGACTAAATACAACAAAGGAGTTAGTGGAGCTAATTAGGTGATCCTCAGTACAGGTTCGGTTGAAAGCCCATCTGGCACTGGCGGTATCCTGATAAATACCACAATAATGAACTCATTTGCACACACAGGGATGCGAAATAGCTTGGTCAAAAACAGGTCTGATTCATACCTTGTTTAAAAGTCTTGTAAGACAAAGTACAGTCGTGGCTAGTGATTTAAAATGTCTGAGTCTCAGAAAACCTTAGCTACATTTCTAAACCAATTACGCTAATTTTCATCTTTGCAATACCATCCGAAAATACAAAAAGAAAAACCACATGTACACAGAGTCATACATCATAGAAAACGCCTAAAAGCGAAATAAAGAGCGTCTTAAACAGTCTATGGTGCCATAACCAATCACCACAAATTCCATTCATCCATTTCAATTTGCATATCACATAAAAATCAAAAACATTTGCATTCATCATAACATCTGCATTCATAAAAATAAATAAACATACATACATCCATAGTCATTAGCCATCATGCATAACAAAAATCAAATCATCACATGTACAAAACCAAAATAAAAATGGTATACATATATATATCGTCAAAAAATGCCCGCAGGCTACAAAACTGGTCCTCAGACCCCGCAATCATATCCAAAAACCCAACCTAAGGCGTTGACCACCATGATCACGTAGGATCGGTGTGACGGGAACTACCCCCCATGGTGTGGGTCCTATGGGACCCTATAGGGCGGCTACTGCCAGCCCCCGCATCATGCCTGCTACCGCCTCCCTCATCTTACCATCGACGATGAGATGATGCTGACTGCTCAGTCGCACTATCCCTCATCCACCGCAAAGATCCACTGACCGAGGGCTCAGGTAGCCACCCACCAAGGCGGATGACCTCCCTCTCCAAGTCTATCCGATGCCGACACCACTCTGCCTCTCGCCGATGATAGTACGATACTACATCATCACGCTATGCAAGAACCCTATCCCGCTCTGCTAGCTGAGCCTGCAAAAGATCCCTCTCCTGCTGCGCGTCCCCCAGCTCTAGATCCCATATCCACAGTAGCTCTGTCAGTCACGCAATCTCAGCACATACCTCAGACTCCATCTCCTCTGTATCTTCCTGACAAACAGGACCCTCTAGAACAGCATCCTGCTCTGGCTCCCACTACTCCTCCACATCCTGCATGTCCGGCTGATCCGGAGCACCAAAATCAACATCCTCATTCCCCACATCCACCATGTCCGCATCATCCAACGGACCTCCCCAATCATCACCTGCTACCTTAGCACCCTCCACTGCCGCCTCTGCGCCTCCTAGTGGCCCCTCCCCTCTCCATTGTCGTAGCACCCACCACGAGTCATACTCAATGGTAGTCTCAACGTCATCTACATCTGGGACATCGATCACTACATTTGACTCCTCGCCAAATGGCGCGATGACCGGTGGGTCTAGATCCCTCTCATCTCCCCGTCGCCGATAGACCACGGGTTCACCAGGCAATGCCTAGCACACCCCAAATTGTCGTGTAACCCGGCTGTATGAAAATAACTCATGCTCGGTCCCGTGTCGCCCAATCAACCACCGCTCCCTACATACCCGTCGGAGCCACTCTCCAGCCTCCGACCAGGCTGGAAAGTCCCGATAAGGACACCAAACCACCTCCCCTAGAGTGATTCAAGATAAGGCATTAGTATAGTTCTCTACAACACCTGCCCATCACCGACTCTGCACCTGCTCCGTAGACCACCGCCACAAAACTGCATAGCCTATCTCCGTGTCATCCATCACCGCCCGAGTTGTCCACGGTAACTGGGTCAGCCTCTCCACTACTATGTGCTGCCAACCCCAGCACTGCAGCAGATAGTTGTAGCTGACCCCCTTCCGCTACCGACAGCGAACCCCATAAAGCTCCCCGTAGAGCTGTGCCAACAATGTCTGTCCCCATCTCAAAATCAGTGGTGCCTCTATCGGGCACTCTACCAACTACCACACCAAATCCAGCAGGTTCCACGAGAACCTCGTGCTTGAAGAATCAGGTAGAAGCATGTTAGAAATGAGGCCCATCAAGAATGCATGCCTCACTCCTAACACCCCCTCTCCTGCCACCAGCCAACAAAAATCCCGCCAGCCTGGTAGTCCACCTCAGCTGTCTCCACTGGGTTCGTTACACCCAGCTGCTCCCCATGCCCAAAGCATCTCGTAAGTACAGCAGTCCGCTGATCACACGGCGATGTCCTAATAGGCAGTCCGTCTATCGGAATCCGAAGCAACCGATAGACATCCTCCAAAGTTACAGTCATCTCCCCTGTCGGAAGATGGAACGTGTTGGTCCATGGATCCCAAAGTTTGATCAAGGCCGTTAGATAGGCCTGATCTGGGACCACAGGCTCCAATCAAGACATCTTCTTGAGCCCAAGGGCATCAAGCCATTCCCAATCATCATCAGTAAGTGCACCCCGTGCCTTAGTAAAGGCGGTAGGTACATGGTACCGGCTCCTAACCTGCAAAAGAAAACAATTCAACAAAAAAAATTAAAAATCATGGAAAAGAACTGTACAATAATAACAAAAGCAAAAAAATAAAATAAACAAAACAAAAACAAACCTTCAGTTCCAGGATTTCTAATCTTAACTGGTTAATTCAAAATCAGAATAAAAAGAAATTCAAAAACACAAAAACAATATATGTCTTAGGGTTTACGTTACATTAACCTAGGGTTTAGTCGTAAGCAAAATTCTGTGCCTAGGTTTAACTACATTTAATTGTACAATAAGTCTTAGTGTCTTCAATCCAGTTTTGAGTTTAAGTTTTAAAACACATTTTGAAAAACAGCATCACAAAAAGACAACTAAATAAAACAAGTGCAAATTTAAACAAAAATAAGCTCTAGAAGACACTTACAGGTTTTGCTTTGGCTCCGCCGCTCTAACCATTTTGTGCACTCATAATGGCAGAGACAATTCCAGCAGCGCTTCGCTTCGCAGAATTACCTCCTCCTCCCAGAGCTCCAAAATTGCAAGAAAAAAATGACACAAATGAGCCCAAATGCAAGTTTTGGCCCTTAAATAGGCCTTTTGAGCTGGAATTCATCCTTGACTGGGACGAGCGCTCAGGTTAGCACTCGTCCCACCTAGGGACGAATTCTACAACTAGAATTCGTCCCACCCAGGGACGAATTCAGACCAGCACTTCAAAAACATCAAAAAATGATCAAAAATGCACTAAAAACAGACAATAAATTTGCCCGATAAGAGTGCTACTGCACCTGACATCCAGGGCATACAAAATAGACGTTGGGGTCACAAAATTATCACTACCCTACTCCCTAAGAAGGCTACCATAGCCGGATCGCTCCACGGGAAGACGGATTTCAGATAATTTAATCCCCAAATGGTGTCACAAACAAACAACAAAAACAATAAAAAATGCAACACAAACAAATAGCAATAAGCATTGCCAGACATAAGTGCTCTTGCACTTAACCTCTAGGAAAATAAATTCGATGTCGGGGTTCAAATTCTCATTCTCCTACTCCCCCAAGAAGGCTACAATAGCCGGACCGCTCCACGGGAAGATGGGTTTTTGATGATTTCACCCCATTATGGCATCACCAAAAGGGTTAACACCCACCAAAAATAGGTCCAAATGTTGGAAAAAATTGCACATGCTAAACGGTAAACACTCTAAAGGCACCCTTGCATAAGTCATCTTGGGTCAAGTGACTCGTTGCTTTTCTCATGAAGGTCATTCCCTCATCGATTCGTCGCTTGAGGGGGTAGTCACACTTAGTCACCAATCAACAATCACACACCCAATTAAGGAAAACGACATGCATTCAAAGAATCATTGACAAAGACAATCACACTCCTGCTTGGGGCAGTAAACAAGCAATAATCAAATCAATCAAACACTTGGCATTTCATGAATCATGAACACAAGGTTCCCCTGAGGATAAAAGGTTGCGCCCTTTGCCTAATCATGACTGATCAATGTCCAAGCTCAAGTCACACCTCACCAAAATAGGTTAACACTTGAAATCAAACTCCTTAGCTCGTCAGAAGCAAGGATTCAAGAATGCATGCCCTTTCCATGCTTGGGGCATCAAAAGTTGGTTAGGTTACCAAGAAACCCTAATCATTAGTGCTTTGGTTATCTATTTTTGCTCGACGTTGCGCTATGCACAGCGCATCCCAAAAAGGGGCATCTGTAGACACCAAAACAACACCAATCCGATTATGTGACTGCAAACACTGATCGCGTTGACAAACACAGCCCCCAGGGCAGCCCTCAGAGGTCAAACAGTGGTCCTAACCACTTTCATAGCAATTTTGTAAGTTCAGGAAGCAATTTGGCACATTTAGACACTTTGCTCAGTATTCGTCTCACCCAGGGACGAATACTAACTGGAATTCATCTCACCCAGGGACGAATTCTGAAATCATCTCTGGTAGGGACGAATTCTGAGTTTAATGGGCAAAAAGAAGAATGGTGCCAAGTGGCAGCCCAGGACAGTCAGTTGATGACTCCTGCCTCGCACGCGTGTGTGGGTGGACAGATAGGCCATTAGAGGACTGTCACAAGGGCAGTTATGAAAGCCCAAGTCATGGAGGACTCTCCTCCCTCATGGGAAGACATAACCGCCACATGGCACCTATGACCAACACATGGCACTTATGCTTCCCTCTCAAAAGAGACCCCATGGGTCTATAAAAGGTGGGACTTTTCTCACCCAAAGGATGCAGGATTGGAGGCGAGTTCAAGCAACGAAGTGCTGTCCAATTGAATACCCATTTGCATCCCTTTGATTCACCTTCTCACATCCACTAATCTCTTTTGCAAGGGAGGTTATTGGGTGGCTTTTGGAAGCGTGGATCCAACCCAAATCCAACATTTGACCACCTTACACCACCAATTCGTAGACATCCCAATCCTAAGAGGTTTTGGGCCCATCCCTAGTGGATTGGCGCCGAAATCAAGTGCCAACGGTGGGAGGCCCACTTGGGCACCCCCGCACTTTCTAAGTTTTAAAGCATTCTAGATTATTGTTTCAGGTTGCATATTGTGTTATTCTGTTTGGTTAACTCATAGCTTCAATTTCATAACATTTTGATCAGATTTTATCACGTTTTGTGTCGCTTTGTTGTTTCACTAACTTGCAGGTGGCGATATCAAATTCTCGAGGATAGAGGCCAAATTGGGAGAATCCGACCATCTGGGTCGTCCCAAAATGGCCCCAATTACATAACCCCTCTATTTGCAGGTGTTTTGGAGGTCTCGGGATTCGACATTGGAGCAGCAGCAGGTCGGATTTTCCAACACAGAAGAATTCGTCCCACCCAGGGACGAATTGCAGTCAGAATTCGTCCTGCCCAGGGACGAATTCCAGTTGAAGGTAGATTGGCCGACTGTCTCGATGGCAGTGGCCCTCTGGTGATGTCTTCTATCCTCTGTCAAGTTTTTAGGTCATTTAGAGTCATTTTGTCTATCGATTTGGCTAATTATTTACATGCATCTTTTGGCGATTTTAGAGAACAAACACTTACTATTTGCAACAGGTGCTACTGACATCTTTGTTGTTTCTTTGTTCGCAGGAGGAGCAGCAGAGGTTAAGGACTCATCAACATCAGCGGCGACATCATCTTGGCCCGCCCATTTCAAGTGTGGGCACGCGAAAAGAGGAACCTTAAGTCTTGATTGTAATCAAATTCTTTTAATGCTCCTAGCCCCTGAAAAGGGAGGAGGCGTCTTTGCAACAGAGATCAAGAAAGTTTTAATGAAAGGGCTGTGTTTTCTCCATTTGCTTATATCTCATTTCAATGCGTCTCTCTCATTTCATGCATTCTACATTTCTAGGATTTAAGCGTATTTGATTTTGAATGCATTGCAATTAGTGTTTCCTTTGCCCGAAATCTCGTGCTTTCACCAGGATGAGAGGGTTTTCTATCTGTAACTGGTTCTTATCAAGCATATTATGTACTAGGTTTTTGAAACTATAGCACATTTATATGTCATGTCCATTGTACCTATGATAAGCATAATATAATTCCTCTCTGTACCCTTTAGGCTTTGGGTAAGAAGGATCTATCAATCAAAGTTTTGACAAGGTAATTGCCTTAACCTCACATAATCTATTGAAAAGAGATACCAAAGACTCAGGTAGTAGTTTTCATGTATGAGGAGGATGAAATTTTTTATCATACCCTTTATTTCTTTGGTGTGGGTTTTTTTACTACATCACAGGAGGTTGATCCTAATAATTAGGATACTACAGGAGTTTGGTGGGTTTTTCTTTAGGAATGTTCAAAATAATATGATTTATCAGAGCTAGATTTTTTTTGTGGTGATTGTTACGGGGTTTTTTGTTCCACTCCTTGTAGAGCTTTATGTCTCCATCCGAGACCTTAATGTCCTCAATAACTTTAGCTTATACCAAATCCTCTTCGAATATTTGATATTGTTGCAATTGTAATAGAGGCAATATGTGCTTAGAGAATATTTTTGTAAAAATTTGAGTTAGTTTTGAAACAGATACGATGAAAGGAAATTTTAACATTATCTTCCACCACCTATTTCCATAGTCCATAACTAGCTCATCATCAAATTATTGTAAGTTTTATAAGTCGGTTAGATTTACCTTCTTCTTGAATCCAAAGGAGAAGAATTCAGGAAAGGTGTTTGCTAGATGTTCAAAGCTAGAGATGTTATGTTAGGGTAGTTGGTTATACCACTCTAAAGCTGATCCAGAGAGTGTTATCACAAATGTTATTAACAACAAAGCATCAATATCTTGGAGCTGGAAATACAAGTTCATAAAACTTGTGAAATGTTCTTGGGTATATTTATCCCCTCTAAATTTATCTAGCTCCAGTATTTAGAAATGCTCTAAATACATAGGAGAAAGAACTGATGGGTCAAGGAGTTGATTGTACAATTTGCACAATGTGGATTTTTGGTAACCCACTTTCTACTTCTCAAGTGATTGAATTCACTCTATGAGGACCTTATATGCTTGATATGAGATGATCTCATTCTCTCAAAGTGCTCTCCTAGGATGAGAACATTGAAGGTTCTTGTTTGATCGAGATGGTATATTGTAATCATCTACCACATCCTTGTAATATGGCATAAGATATGCTTGATATTTTTCATCTAATTCTATATCTTTGTAGACCTCATATTATAGTATATTTGGTGCTTGACATTGTCTTTGTTGAGAATGATGAATAGATATGGGAAGAGTATGGTTGTTAGTTTTCCTAGAGGGAAAATTCTAGTCTTGCGTAGTGTGCCTCTTCTTGAGTTATTTTCGATAAATTCTAAGCATGGGAATTTCATCATGGGTTATCCTACATGATTGTTCTTCGTACAATATCTATTCTAGGTTTCTTTTCTCATGTATCCTATGCTCGTACAACCACTAGTGATGCAACCTCTATTGTTATATGTGTTCATAATCTAGGCACTCTCACTCATGGCACACATCATCTATTTAGGATTGGGTCAATTGCTCTCTCTCACTAGTGTTGGGTCTAGGTAGCCAATATTTTTGATCCATTGTATGTGGCCTATGACTTCTCATATCAATATGAGGGGTCTTGGCTATTTTAGTATATGCAATAGGGATAACTACCCTCTTCCATCGATCAATCAAGGTTGCATTTACTCTATGCTCAACCCTATGGGTGTTGTCCTTATGTAAGGATGATGCAAGAGTATGGCATGTTTGTGTAGAACACTCTCTATGTGTATGGATATGACATACTAAATATTCATCGTTCTCATCCTCATAATGAGTATGAATGAAATAAGGTTCTCTACAAGATGGATTTCATTCATACCTTTCTAAATGGTTTAGATTATGACTCAACCAAGGGTGATTGAGTGAAGTACCCCACTCGTCTAACCCAATCAATGTTATATATTATGCTCCAAGATAAAATGGTTTTTTCTATCATTTGGGTTCACAAATTCATGTGACACCTCTACTAGACCCCTCAATGGGATGATTTTATCTAGAAGTAACATAAGAAGGATAAGGCCTAAGAATATCCTCTTCTCAATCATAGGGAGGTCCCATAGGTATCCTTCTAGTAGGGATATCTCAATTATCATATGCCTCATGTGTAGAATTATCTCGATAATGTATGTTAGAATATTGTTCAAGTAAGAGTAAGTCAACTCACCTATATCAAAGGTATAATAGGCATTCCTATGCATTTGCTATAGCCTCATTTTATGACTAGACATGGCTTCATGTTGTGATCATTTTATCTTTATTATGCATTCAGTAAGGAAAAACAAAGTATACAGGATGATTATCTATTTTAAAAAATATTTGTATTTCGTAAAACTATTTTGTGTATTTTGATTCATTGATTTATTCCATTTCTCTTATTCAAATTTTTAATATTACTGATTGTAAATACTTAGTTAAAGGTATTTCACCTCTATCATCTCACACATAGACCTAGTGATGAAATCTAGGTTATGAAACCCACTTTAATTTAGTGATTAAGTGCAAATCCAATGAGGGATTCAAGATCCTACTAGTACTCACCCAATTCATCTCGATTAGTGATACAACTCTTCAAAAAGAGATGCATGTTATATTCCTCATCTATGATAGTTTTTGTATTAGCCTTGATAAAAATGGGGTATGAAGAACAACAAGAAAACTAAAAATATGGTGATGAAGGCCACCATTGTTAGTCTTGATCAATAGTTGGGTGTGAATTCCAACTCATTGATGTTAATTTTAAGACATGGTTTGTGTGGATTCCTTTTATTTTATGCAAGAAAAAGAATGCAACATAAAGGAATCAATGATATTTCACTAATACATAAAATACATTTCAAATTTCCAAATTTCTAAATAAAAATGTTTCCATTTTGGAGAATTTGAAAGTGTAAACCCTAAATGATTTTATCCTTTAGATAGGTAGCAAGCAACTAAACCCTAACAAATAACTAAACATGAGTTACCTTTGTGTAATACGGTCTACAATAGAGGCCATATAACACTAGAGTGGTTAGAAATGGGGGTTGATGTACCTTGGAGTGACCAACAACAAAGGCTCCTAGACCCAAGAATGATCATAGGCAAAGAGCTTGAAAATTAAGAATTTCTCTAAATTTATCAATTCAAAATTTAAATCTTATATTTTTCTGTGAAAAGTAGTAAAATCAAGTTTGAGGATACTCATAGGTTAAGACAACATTTGATGAAGATGTTGCCAAGTTAATTTTTGAACTCTATTTTGAGGTTGTTAGGGACCAACTAGCTCTGCCATCTATCACAGGGTATGAAAATGGAAAATGTGAGCCATTCTAGTCTAGAGCGGTGATACTTGCAATTCAATAAATTAAGAAAAACAAGTAGTTAGCACTAAATTATGAAATATAGAATAGTACCACACTGTGATCACCACTTGAGAGTAGAAAAAACCATACACCTAAACATATAATATGAAATCAATTTGCAAAATTATGTAACCATAATGACAAAGAAATAGAGAGAATATGGTGCCCTTCTAATTGATATTCAAAATTACTTTACAAAAAGGTTACAAAATATCTTTCTTAGAGATTACACCAATTTGATATAAATTACAAAATGAGACCCAACAGGGTAGGTGTAATTCGTAGAGTCTTTGTTCTTCCAAAAATGAATATGGAGGGTTTCTTAGTGACCTATGCTTGTTGATGTAAATATTGAAGGATATTTATAATTATTAGCTCCTATTGAGACCTAAAACCTGCACACAAAAGCACTTACAAGAAATCAATAGCAAATGTAGAACCTCTCAAGATGAGGTCCATTTCCATAGTAAGCAAATGAAGTAAATATGCTTAAAATAGTAAATAAATACATGCAAAACTAAATTCAAGTATGCTAAATTGTACTAGAAACTAAATTGAATACTGCTAAAACTAATATAACTAAGAAAAGATAGAAAATTAAATATCACTATGAGGCTATCATGGGGTATGATGATCAGCTCTATTATTCATGAGAGGGTATAGCGGTTGCACTTGCGGGTCACTTTAGGATGAAGTAACCCAAATAAATATCATGTTCATCATGCTCGATGCAGGGTGATGTTTGATTTATTTATCAAATTGATGTTCAAGGATCTTGCTCTTCAAAGCATAGCTAAATCACAGTAATTAGGCTCAAATTCATAAGAATTGATGATGCACAATGGTTGGATTTGATATTCAATCTCCAGGGAACTCCATTGATGTGAATTCAAGTTTCATGGATAAATTTGGATAGCACTTCATTTCATTCCTCTTCAATCTCCACCCCTTTATTAGTTTGACAGTACTTTGTTATGGATAATTGATAATGATTTCATAAATGCTTGGGATACTTTTATAAGTTTCCAAATTGGTAATCTTGACTTGCAAGAGAATCCAAGATCAAGATTCATTTAGCATCTAGGCAACCCAAATGTCACTTCTAGAAACTTCACACAGTTAGTCGTTACACTCAAGTTGCCTTATAACAAATTTGGGTCATCTTGAGATGCTTGAGTTTTTTTAAGGTGTAACCATCCCAGGGTGGAGTGGGTAGGCTTGGGGGCTGTCACAGGGTTTAGTAGTTGTCAAAGACCACTCCTAGGTATGACAGTCCAAGTTGTAAAGGGATATATTGCCCTATTTGAGTGGTCAAGACCATTTTTAGGTCTTATAAAAGCCCAATATGAGTAATATGGCCTAAAAAGGTGCCCATATGTGTAGCCTCCTAAACATTATGTGTTTTAGGGGTCTATGAAAGCACGAGATTCCGGGCAAAGGAAACACCAAGTGCGATTGCATTCAAAATCAAGTACGCTTAAGTCCTAGAAATGTAAATTGCATGAAATGGAAAAGAAACACATTGGAAGAGACACAATCAAATAGAGAAAACACAGCCCTTTCATTAATATCCCTTGATCTCTCTTACAATGACGTCTCCTCCCTTTTCAGGGGCTAGGAGCGCAAATAGAGTTTGATTACAATCACTGAATGATTCCTCTTTCCGCGTGCCCACGATTGCAATGGGCGGGCCAAGATGATGCCGCCGCCGATGTCGATGAGTTCTTCACCTCCGCTGCTTCTCCTGCGAACAAAGAAACAACCAAGATGTCAGTAGCATCTGCCGCAAATGAAAAGCGTTTGCTCTCTAAAACTAACGAAATATGCATGTAAATATTTGCCTGAAACAGTAATTACAGTGAGTCCAAATGGCTTCAAAACTTGACAGAAGATAAGAAAAGTTACCAGAAGGCCACTGCCACTGAGACAGCTGGCCAATCTACCTTTAACCGGAATTCGTCCCTGGGCAGGACGAATTCTGACTGCAATTCGTCCCTGGGTGGGACGAATTCTTCTGTGTTGGGGAAACCGACCCGTCGCTGCTCCAATGTCGGATCCCGAGACCCCGCAAAACGCCTGCAAACAGGGGGGTTATGTAATTGGGGCCACTTTGGGATGACCCAGATGGTCAGATTCTCCCAATTTGGTCTCCACCCTCAGGAATTTGACCTTGAAACCCGCAAGTCAGCGAAACGACAAAGCAATACAAAACATACTAGAATCTGACCAAAAGTTACAAAATTGCAGCTATGGATTAATCAAACCTAATAACACAAAATGCAATCTGAAAAGTAATCTAAAATGCTCAAAAACTAAAAAAATGCGGGGGTGCCCAAGTGGGCCTCCCACCGTTGGCACTTGATTTCGGAGCCAATCCACTAGGGATGGGCCCAAAACCTCTTAGGATTGGGGGGTCGGCGAATTGGTTGGTTCAGGTGTCCATGCGTTGGATTTGGGTCAGGTTCGAGCTTCCAAAGGCCACCCAACAACCTCCCTTGCAAAAGAGATTGGTGGATGTGGGAAGGTGAACCAAAAGGGATGCAAGTGGGTCTTCAACTCGGCAACACTTCGTTGCTTGAAAACTCCTTCAACTCCGTATATTTTGGGTGAGAAAAGTCCCACCTTTTATAGACCCAAGGGGTCTCTTTTGGGAGGGAAGCACAAATGCCATGTGTTGGCCATAGGCGCCATGTGGCGCCTTGTCTTCCCATGAGGGAGGGGAGTCCTCCATTGACTTGAGCTTTGATAAATGCTTTTTGTGACAGCTCTTCTAACGGCCCCTCTGTCCACCTACACACGCGTGCAAGGCAGGAGTCCTTAACTGATCGTTCTGGGCTGCCACTTGGCACCATTTGCCTTTTTGCCCGTTAAGCTTAGAATTCGTCCCACCCAGGGACGGATTCAGAATTCGTCCTGGGGTGGGACGGATTCTATTTTGAATTCGTCCCCGGGTGAGACGAATACCGGGCAAAGTGTCCAAGTGTGCCAAATTGCTTCTTGACCTTACAAAATTGCTATGAAAGTGGTTAAGACCACTCGTTTAACCTCTGAGGGCTGCCCTGGGGGCTGTGTTTGTCAAAGCGATCAGTGTTTGCAGTCACATAATCGGATTGGTGCTGTTTTGGTGTCTACAGATGCCCCTTTTTGGGAAGCGCTACGGGTGACGCAGTGCTGAGCAAAAATAGATAACCAAAGCACTAATGATTAGGGTTTCTTGGTAACCTAACCAACTTTTGATGCCCCAAGTATGGAAAGGGCATGCATTCTTGAATCCTTGCTTCGACGAGCTAAGGAATTTGATTTCAAGTATTAACCTATTTTGGTGAGGTGTGACTTGAACTTAGACATTGATCAGCCATGAACAAGTGAAGGGCGTTTTTATCCTCGGGGGGAACCTTGTGTTCATGATTCACGAAATGCCAAGTGTTTGATTGATTTGATTGTTGCTTGTTTATTGCCCCAAGCAGGAGCGTGATTGTCTTTGTCAATGATTCTTTGAATGCATGTCGTTTTCCTTAATTGGGTGTGTGATTGTTGGTTGGTGACTAAGTGTGACTACCCCCTCAAGCGACGAATCGATGAGGGAATGACCTTCGTGAGAGAAGCGACGAGTCGCTTGACCCAAGATGACTTGTGCAAGGTTGCCTTTAGAGGGTTTACCGTTAAGCGTGTGCAATTTTTCCAACATATGGACCTATTTTTGGTGGGTGTTAACCCTTTTGGTGATGTCATAATGAGGTGAAATCGTCGAAAACCTACTTCCCGTGGAGCGGTCCGGCTATGGTAGCCTTCTTGGGGAAGTAGGAGAGCGATAATTTGGACCTCGACATCGATTTTCTTTGCCTAGAGGTTAAGTGCGAGAGCACTTGTGTCCGGCATTGTTTTTGTTGTGTTTTTGTTGAATTTTGTACTGTTTTTGAGTGGGCTTTGACCCTTTTGGTGATGACGTTTGGGGATGAAATTGTCTAAAATCCGTCTTCCCTTGGAGCGGTCCGGCTATGGTAGCCTTCTTAGGGAGTATGATAGTGACAATTTGTGACTCCAATGTCGATTTTGTATGCCCTTGTTGTCAGGTGCAGTAGCAATCCTGTCGGGCAATTTTATTGTCTGTTTTTAGTGCATTTTTAGTCATTTTTGTTGATTTTTTTTTGTGTTGGCCTGAATTCGTCCCTGGGTGGGACGAATTCCAGCTGGAGAATTCGTCCCTGGGTGGGACGAGCGCTGATCAGAGCGCTCGTCCCAGCCAAGGACGAATTCCAGTGCAAAGGGCCTATTTAAGGGGAAAAACTTGATTTTGGGCTCATTTGTGTCATTTTTTTTCTTGTGATTTTGGAGCTCGGGAGGAGGAGGTAATTCCGCGAAGCGAAGCGCTCGCTGGAATTCTCTCTCGCCATCATGAGTGCACAAACTGGTTCGAGCGGCGGAGCCGAGGCGAGACCTGTAAGTGACCCTAGGGTTTATTTTGCTTTAATTTAATGCATTGTTTTTGTGTTGACGCTTTTCAAAACTTTAAGATTTTTTTTTGTGATGTTTTTGTTTAACAGTTAAGGTTAGAAACCCTAGAACTGAAAATTTGATCTTTTTTATTTATTTATTTATTTTTTTTGTTTGCTTGCAGGTTGTTAGGAGCCGGTACCGTGTACCCGCTGCCTTTACTGAGGCGCGGTTGGCATTGACCGATGATGATCGGGAATGGCTTGATGCCCTTGGGCTCAAGCAGGTGGCTCGACCGGAGCCTCGTGGTTTCGGATCGGGCCTATCCGACGGCCCTGATCAAGCTTTGGGATCCGCGGACCAATACTTTCCATCTCCCGACAGGGGAGATGACCGTGACTCTTGAGGACGTCTATCGGTTGCTTCGGATTCCGATAGATGGTCTGCCTATTAGGACATCTCCGTTTGATCAGCGGACTGCTATACTTACGAGATGTTTTGGGCATGGGGGGGAGCTGGGTGTAGCAGACCCAGTGGAGACAGCCGAGGCGGATTGCCAGGCTGGCGGGATTTTGGTTAGCTGGTGGAAGGAGAGGGGGGTGTTAGGAGTGAGGCACGCATTCTTGATGGGCCTCATTTCTAACATTCTTCTCCCTGATTCGTCAGGCGCGAGGTTCCCGTGGAACCTGCTGGATTTGGTGTGGCAGCTTGGCAGAGTGCCCGATAGAGGCACCGTTGATTCCGAGATGGGGACAGACTTTGTTGGCACAGACTTTACGGGGAGTCGGACGGGGTCCGCTGTCGACAGCGGAAGGGTGTCAGTTGTAGTTTTTTGTTGCAGTGTTGGGGTTGGCAAGCACATAGCTGTTGAGAGGCCTACCGGGTTACCGTGGATGACTCGGGTAGCGATGGAGGATGAGGAGATTGGTTATGCAGCTTTGTGGCGACGGTCTGCGGAGCAGGGGCAGAGTCGGCGATGGGCAGGTGCCGTTGAGCACTACATTGATGCCTTTTCTCGGCTCACTCCAGGGGAGGTATTTTGGCATCCCTATCGGGACTGTCCAGCCTGGCCTGAGGCTGGAGAGTGGCTCCGACGGGTGCGGAGGGAGCGATGGTTGACTGGGCGGCACGGGACGGAGCATGAGTTCTTTCCGTACCGCCGGGTTACACGACAGTTTGGGGTGCGCCAAGGGTTGCCCCGGTGAGCCCGTAGGCTATCGGACGTCGGGGAGATGAGAGGGATCTGGAGCCACCGGTCCTCGTGCCATTGGGCGAGGAGTCGGATGCGGTGATTGAGGTCCCGGATGTGGATGACGTCGGTACTACCACTGAGTATGACTCGTGGTGGGTATTGCGGCGCTGGAGAGGAGAGGGTCCACTGGGAGGCGCGGAGGCGGCAGTGGAGGATGCTGAGGCGGCAGGGGGTGATTGGGGGGGCCATTGGATGATGCAGACATGGTGGATGTGGGAGATGAGGATGTGGACTTGGGTGTTCCGGAGCAGCCGGACATGCAGGATGTGGAGGAGCATTTGGAGCCTGAGCAGGCTACTGTCCCCGCGAGTCCTATGCATCCGACAGATACAGAGGAGGTGGGGTCGGATGTAGGCGATGAGGTTGCGCGACTTACAGAGCTACTGCGGATGCGAGATCTGGAGAGGGATCTTCTGCGGGCTCAGTTGGCAGAGCGGGATAGAGTTTTGGCGCAGCGCGATGATGCATTGTCTATCTATCATCGACGAGAGGCAGTAGTGGTGTCTGTACTCGGATAGACTTGGAGAGGGAGGTCATCCGCCTTGGCGGGCGGCTCCCTGAGCCTTCGATCAGCAGATCTTCTCGACGGACGAGGGATAGTTTGACTGAGCAGTCAGCATCATCTCGTCGCAAGCGGTTAGATGAGGGGGGTGGTAGTAGGCATGATGCGGGGGCTAGCAGTAGCCGCCCTACAGGTTCCCGTAGGACCCACACCACGGGGGTAGTTCCCGTCGCACCGATCCTGCGTGATCATGGTGGCCGACGCCTTAGGTTGGGTTTTTGGATATGCTTGCGGGGTCTGAGGACCGGTTTTGTAGCCTACGGGCATCTTTTTGACGATATATATATATATATATATACCGGTTTTATTTTTGGATTTGTACATGTGATGATGTGATTTTTGTTATGCATGTTTATTTATTTTGATGAATGCAGATGTTATGATAAATGTATATGCTTTTGATGTCTATGTGATATGCAAGGTGAAATGGATGAATGACATTTGTGATGATTGCACCATTATTGTTTAAGAAGCTCTTTATTTACCTGGTTTTTTTTTTTTTTTGTATTTTTTGATGGTATCATAAGGATGATAAGTAGCGCAGATGGTTTTGGGATGAATGTATGATTTTCTGAGATTCAGACAGTTTTATCTCACTATCCATGACTGTACTTTATCTTACAAGACTTTTGAACAAGGTATGAATCGAACCTGTTTTTGACCGAGTTATTTAACATCCCTGTGTGTGCAATTGAGTTCATTTAGTGGTATTTGTTAGGATACCGCCAGTGCCAGATGGGCTTTCAACCGAACCTGTACTGAGGATCACCTAATTAGCTCCACGAATTCCTTTGTTGTATGTACTAAGATTAATCTACGAGTGTAATCCAGGATGCCATAAGCTAGCTCATCCACATGCAAACATTGATCCGTACGCAAGTTAATGTGACAGATATATCGTCATGCGGGAGGTTTACTTCTATTACCGATAGGCTATCAACCAAATTGGTACTGAAGCTTGCCTTATGACCTATAGAATGCTGAGAGTTCCAGGGATTCAAGGTCAACTCCCTTCTTTTTTTCAATTGTATTGGGATACTTGCTCATTGTAGTGATGAGATCACTGTTTATTTTGATTTTTTTTTTTTTTGAGCAAGGGATTGGGGATATGGAGTGATGAAAATCACTGTTGTTTGTGCCTTTTGATGTGTGCACTATAGTTTGTCAAATTTGGAGTTTTGACATTTTGCAAATTTTTTGTGTTTTGCAACCGTTGAGAACTTTAGGGATTCTTAGGGAATTGGGTAGGGAGGATGCTTGTCCTTTTGCCAACTCTCAAGCATTCTTTGGGTCATTCGCACAGGGGGATGAGCAAGATAACCGTTTCGCTTGTGGTGACCTAGATTATTTTGCAGTGTTTCATCTTTCGTTCACACAATTTGGGAATTTTAGTGTTTTGATTTGTGTTGGGATGTTACGTAACAAGGTGTATTTCAAGTATGACTCTACCTTCGTAAAATCTGCTCGACTTGGTACAATACATGGCTAAATAGGAAAATGATGACCGAATCACTGAAACTCTTGGTACATTCCCGGACCACTGACTGTAGTGTGGTAAAAGTTATGCTTGGTGTTTTTGTTGTTTTTGATGAATTCGAGTATGCCTAGAATTGAGATGCAAATCTTTGTTGTTTTTGATGATTTTTGTTGTTTTGTTTTTGTTGAATTTCTTGATTTTTTTTTTTTGACCAAACGATTGCGATAATCGTTGGAGCTTTTTGGGTTGACCAAGAGATTGCGATAATCCTTGGAGCTTTTTGGTGACCAAGAGATTGCGATAATCCTTGGAGCTTTTTGGATTGACCAAGAGATTGCGATAATCCTTGGAGCTTTTTGGATTGACCAAGAGATTGCGATAATCCTTGGAGCTTTTTGGATTGACCAAGAGATTGCGATAATCCTTGGAGCTTTTTGGATTGACCAAGAGATTGCGATAATCCTTGGAGCTTTTTGGGTTGACCAAGAGATTGCGATAATCCTTGGAGCTTTTTGGGTTGACCAAGAGATTGCGATAATCCTTGGAGCTTTTTGGGTTGACCAAGAATTTGTGATAATCCTTGGAGCTTTTTGGGTTGACCAAGAATTTGTGATAATCCTTGGAGCTTTTTGGGTTGACCAAGAGATTGTGATAATCCTTGGAGCTTTTTGTTTGTTTTTTTTTTTTTTTTGGTACATGGCTTTCTTAGATATGAAATGGTCGCAAATGACTGATATTCAAGGGTTCTGTTTCCTTGATACCGTCAAGAGAAGCTAGCCTGTACGTTCCCGGTCCTATTTTGCTATCAATGACATAAGGACCTAGCCAATTTGCCACGAATTTGTCTCTCATATGGGACGGCAAATTAGAGTTTTGTTGGTTTTCCTTCATAACCAAATCACCAACCCGAAAGTCTCTTAGGTGAACTTTCATGTTGTAAGCTCTCTTAAGCCGCTCTTGATAGATACGTAAGTGCTCGAGAGCATTAACGCGTCTTTCGTCAAGCAACGTAAGTTGGTCTAACCGGGCCTCGCCGTGCAAGTGTCATCATCGATGAATTCTTGCATTGATATGCGGAGGGAAGGAATTTCCAACTCGAGAGGCATTACTGCCTCTGAGCCATACACTAGTGAAAACGGAGTTGCCCCAGTGGGCGTCCGAATGCTAGTGCGATAAGCCCAAAGGGCAAGTGGGATTTGTATGTGCCAATCCTTATGACTAGTCTGCGACGGTCTTTTTAAGGATGGCGACTAGCATTTTGTTTGACGCCTCTGCTTGCCCATTTGCTTGCGGATAATAGGGTGTTGAAAAGTCTGTGCTGAATTTTGTACTTTGTGGTTAAAGCACGCACGTCTTTGTTCTTGAATGATGGCCCATTATCCGAGATTATTTTGGATGGAATACCAAAACGACATATGATGTAATGCAAAATGAACTCCGCAATGCGGGGTCCTGTCGTAGAGGTTAACGGAATTGCTTCCACCCATTTGGTAAAATATTCTGTGGCCGTTATGATAAACGTGTGACGGCCTGACGATGCAGGGGAGATCTTTCCGATTAGATCGAGGCCCCACTACGAAAATGGCCAAGCAGACTGGACTGTCTGTAGGGCCTGGGAAGGTGCGTGCATTAAATTGGCATGATGTTGACATTTTACGCACCTCTTGACATACGCGCAACAATCTCGCTCTAAAGATGGCCAATAATAGCCCATGCGAAGAATGCGCTTTGCAATGGCCATACCACTGAAGTGGCCGCCACATGTACCGTCATGCGCTTGGGTGACTGCCCAAGTGGACTCTTGCTGGTCCAAGCAACGAAGAAGAATTCCGTCGTAGTTGCGACGATACAAAATGTCTCCTATCAAGACATATTTTGCCGCTTTCTGTTTGAATGTTCGTTTTGCGGCTTGCGTCAATCCAAAGGGTAGATTACCTAACTTGAGGTAGTCTCTTATGGGTAAATACCGGTCCTGTTGATCGGATACCCTCGACAGTTTGAACAGCCAATCCCTTTTGGAGTTCTTCCCTAACAAATGCTGATTGGGATAGAACTTGTAAGAATAGCGTTGTGTTGCTATTAATGGGAGTGGGGGAGAACAAAGACCCCCAGTTGGCATGTTTCAAATAGTCTCGGATTCGAAAGAACTTATCCGAAGATGGTTCGATCCGGATCATGTGGATTCCTGGCGTCAAGTCTGAGCTTGCGCGCTCCATCGCGGGTTGCGATAAGGTTTTGACCTGAATGGTTGTTATATCACCGGAAAGGTCTTGCGGGATTAGTGACCCTAAGGAGGCCATTGTGTCCGCAAAATGATTCGATGATCGAGGGAGTGCCTCGATGTCATACCACTCAAGTTTTGCCAG
This sequence comes from Wollemia nobilis, assembly GCA_028583015.1. Classification (NCBI taxonomy): domain Eukaryota; kingdom Viridiplantae; phylum Streptophyta; class Pinopsida; order Araucariales; family Araucariaceae; genus Wollemia; species Wollemia nobilis. The sequence continues at coordinate 224,144 of JAQPPZ010003256.1, forward strand.
GAATTTATCCACGAGGGCTTTATAGGCCTTTAGAACTGGGCATTTGCATTGATATACCCCCTTGACTTGATTGACGATTAACAGCGAATCACCAAAGATGTTCAATCTTTTGATGTTCATGGCGATTGCTGTCTGAAGACCTAGGAGCAAGGCTTCATATTCTCGCATTGTTGTTGGTGCACTCGGAAGTTTAATTTAAATGACAGGGGCATTGGAGCGCCCTGCGGTGTGAAGAATACAATTCCCGCGCCACCACCTTGCTCGCATTTAGAACCATCAAAAAATAAGGTTATGTCGGCCCGAGACTCGAGCTCTTCGAATCTGGCGATTCTCGAGACATGGAAGACCTCATCATCGGGTAGTTCTATGACTAGAGGCTGATCGTCTTCAAGAGGAGCCTCTGCTAGTTGATCGGCTATGACTTGTCCTTTTATAGATTTTTGCCCAATAAACTCAATGTCAAATTCCGTCAACAACATGATCCATTTCGCCGTGCGACTACTATGATAAGTACGACTCATCATGTATCGCAATGGATTCTCCTTAGACACAACATACGTAGTGTTGCTCAGCATGTAGTGGCGTAGCCTCTTGGTAGCAAACACCACTGCCAAGCAGATTTTCTCAACGTATGCATAGTTAAGTTCGTAATCGACCGTGGTGCGGCTAAGATAGTAAGTAGCCTCGTTCTTTGTGAAGTTCATTCTTCCGGGCTAGCATTGCGCCAGTGCCACCTCGTAGCCGAGATGTATAAGTAGAACGGCACACCTGGTCTAGGCGGTGCCAACACCGGCGGCGAAGCCAAGTATTGTTTGATTTCGTCAAAGGTTGATTGGCACTCGTCATCCCAATGAAATGTGACCCCCTTGTGCAATAGTTTGTTCATTGGTCGGCATTTGTCAGATAATTGCGCTATGAAGCGTTTAATCGACGCGACCTTTCCTTGCAGACTTCTGAGCTGCTTGATAGTGGTTGGGGGAGCCATTTCAAGGATTGCCTTGACTTTGTTTGGGTCCACTTCGATGCCTCTCTTGGAGACTATAAAACCCAAGAGTTTTCCAGATGTGACGCCGAACACGCACTTCTTGGGATTCAGTCTGACCTTATGCTCTATGAGGCGATCGAGAATCTTGCTTAAGTCACCGAGATGATCTGAGCGCAAGAGAGACTTGGCTAACAAATCATCCATGTAATCTTCCAAAGTTTTGTGCATGTAATCGTGGAAGATATAAGTCATAGCACGTTGGTATGTAGCGCCAACATTTTTAAGGCCAAAAGGCATGACCTTATAACAAAATGTCCCCCAAGGCGTTGTGAATGCCGTTTTGAGTTGGTCTTCAGGATTGATACGAATTTGATTGTATCCTGAGAAACCGTCCATTAGGGAGAGCATTTCGTGACCCGTTGTAGCGTCTACCAATGCGTCGATGCTTGGCAAGGGGAAATCATCCTTAGGACTCGCTTTGTTTAGGTCTCGAAAGTCGGTGCATATGCGAATCCTCCCGTCGGGCTTCTTGACGGGAACCATGTTGGACAACCATGGCGGATAATCCACGCAGATGACAAATTGTGCATCCAACAGCTTTTGCAATTCGTCTTTGACCATCAAGGCCACTGTTGGGTGCATCTTTCTTAGTTTTTGCTTTACAGGCTTGATTTTCGGATCAAGCGTTAAGTTGTGCATGACTAGCTACGGGTCTAGTCCTGGCATATCTTTGTACGACCATGCAAAAACTTCCTTCTTCTCTTTGAGAAGGGCAATATATTCGGCTTGCTCCTCGGGGGAAAGGCTTACCCCTAGCTTGAGAATCCGTGGATTCATTGGATCTGTGCCGATGTCTACGTCAGCCGTCTCTTCGACTGACATGTGAGATCCGTCCTCCAACTGATGTGGAGTTGGGATTAAATGGATATCATCACCGAGTTAAGATCTACGCTTTGGGACCTCGGGTCCCTCTTCAGCTTGAAAAATATCCTGAGTTGTCCTTGGGGTAAAATGAAGCATTTCACCGAAAGGCCAGTACTCTGATGGTGACAATGGTGAATTGACGCGATCCCAGTCAATGGCATCCATGTTTAGATGCAATGACCATGATGGATCGGTCGGATTGCGGATGGGTGTGGTCAAATCAATGGAGATCATGTGGATGGAATGAATTTGGTCTCCGGAACCACGGGTGTGATGACTTGATTCTTTTAGATGTTCCCTATACTCTGGATCTGGCTCTACGGGAACAGGCACGAATGGATCCTCTCTAGGTGCAAATTCATCTCTATGTGTGAAAAGGAAGGCGGGGTCTTCCCTCGGTACTGCTGTCCTGATGGGATCTCGAGGTGGACGATGCTCATCTTGAATTTGGAGCCATAGGCCTAACACTTGGTCCCACCTCGCTGGGTCTACGTGCCATTCATGTCCTAACCGTATACCCATTTGTCCCATTAGATCTTCATGAGTTAGAGCACGGTGATGTCGTCGCGCATGTCTGAGATAGTCCATTTTAGTTTCGTCTTCTGAATCGCTTTCATAGATCCAAAATTGTTCATCCTCTTCAGCATCCGTTGCTTGCGACATTGAGGACTCTTCCCGTTCCAGTGAATTAATCTGGTCCCATTGCGGTTGTTCCACTCTTAGTGGAGGGACCTGATTCTTTTGAGACTGTGTTATTTCATCTGGAACCTCTAAGGGAAATAGCTTCAGAAAAATGTCCGGAAGCCGTTGTTGTTCTCTTTGAGGATTGCTCTCTGAACTTTCACCTCTCTCTAGCAAAGGAGAGGGATTATTGTTGTTTCCAGGGGTGTTTGTAGACCATGGGAGATAATCCCCTAAGGTGTATTCTGTGTTTGGATTGGCGTACGGGTCTTGTGCCAATCCCCCCCTGTTGCCTATTTCTAGGCCTTGCATATTTTCAACCAAGATGTCTAATGGCAGGGGATGGTTGAACCCTACCCCCGACTTGTCATATGGCATCTGATATCTTGGTTGGCAAAGGATCCGCATCCCTTGCTCATATCTGCCTAGCCCATACCCATGCCAATTGCATTGTTCGAGGTATTTTAGGGCAAATTCTGGGTTCGACAGATAATTGATGTTTTCGACAAAAGGCTCTTCATCTCTGCTTCCTTTTGTTCGCATGGTTCGAAACCATGATCAAGGCCCCCATACACAAAATTCGTTTGGTTCGGTGGGTAGCCTAGAGGGACGATTGTTCCAATGGGAAGGCGAGGTCTTCCCATGTCTTGCACTGACTCCAATGTGGGGGTTGCCACAACATTTTGCACTAAGTATTCCCCCAGGCCCGTACTGGCCATTTCAACAAGTGATTGTTGATGATTGGGTAGGAGGAAACGGTAGTCCTTCCTGAGTCCATTCCATGTTTGGTTGTTCAGGAATCTTGGTTTGTGTTATGTTGGGTGTTTCCTCTGTTGATATCGTTGAAATTATGGGCAACCCCTCTTCTAGAGGCTTAACCTCTTCCATGATTTGCTTTCCCTTGTCCTTCTGTTGGGCCACGATAGGTGGCGTTGATGATGAAGGAGCCGATGATGAAGTCTCACCTGGCTGGGATTTTGCCTTGTTGGCCACCAGTGGTACTTGCGGTATCGGACCCTGTTTAGATGGATTTAATTGAAAATCCAAATGCGTTGATGGGAGGGTCGATTGAGGTATGAATTGTACCGCATTGCAATACTTGAAGGGCTCTAAGTCCATTGGGACTACATGTATTTGCCCTTCATAGGCATACTTCAAGCACAGGTGTGCGATCGAGGGGACACACTTCATGTCCCCCGATCCAAGGCCGCCCTAGCAAGATATTATAAGCCATTTCGCCTTCCAAAGACATGGCACAAGTGTGGGTATTGACTTTTTTACTACCCGTATAGGCAGAACAACCGTGCCGACTGTCGAGCAAATTGCATCGTTAAAAGCTCGCGAGTGTGTACGTGGAAGCGGTGATGTGAGAGGCTGGCAGTTTTAAATGTTTCAATGCTGTAGTGGTTATAATGTTACTGGACGAGCCAGTATCTATCAACACTCTCTTGTACGGGATCCCGTTGACCCGCGCGATAACGTGCAGGGGTGGATCCGGCATGTCATTTGATATCGTTTTGACCTCGTCTTCTCTGAATGTGATGACAGGCTCCGTACATTGTTTCACATGTCCCACGAAGGCGTTGAAAGAATTTGCTTCGTGGGGTTGTACTTCAATGGCTTTTAAAATGTCCATAAGAGCTTCTCTATGGGGAGCCGATTGTTGAATAAGCTCGTAGATGGACAGCCTAGCCGACGTGGTCCGCAAACTCTGCGTGAGTTTGGTTCGTATCGTGACCTCATGTCTAGGCGGAGGTAACTGCATTGGGCGTTGTTGAGGCTGCGATGTCGACGGAACTTCCCTCGCAGCTACCTCGGGGGCAACTGTTGGGTATTTTCTGTTCCTTGTTACAATGCTAATCATTCCCACAAATCCTTGCGCGGGAAGATCTTGTCGCACCTCGTTAATCTGGAGCGGTTTTGTCTGTGCCTCGTGGGCAGGCAAGGGGTCCTTGAATACCCCCATTTGTTGGTTGTTTGGTGCGATGGGGTTGTCCACGACCAATGTTCGGTTGTCGATCAAATCCTGGACTAGTTCTTTGAATTTCCAAGCACCCATTTAGGTCATGTCCTCTCGCGCCTATGGAATCTGCAATACAATTCCTCCCTATACCCCCTAGGCTTGGGAATGTTAGGGTCAAAAATTTGGATTTCCGGCAGAGTAACTAAATTTGCCGCCGACAAGCGGTCAAATAAGGAGTCCCTAGACTCCGCATACGGGGTGAATTGTCGCCTAGGGCGACGCTGCTGATACTGCTTCTGTCTTCTCGTTATCTCTTTCGTAAGCAGGAGGCACTGCCTGGTAGTTAGCCTTTTGAGGCTGCGTTTCTTGCACAGGCACGGGGACATTTATCGCAACTTGGTTGACTGCAGCGTGTTGTGGTTGCGTTGTCCCAGTTTTAGTGGTTTTATTCCACTCTTTCTTCTTAGGCTTGGCAATTGCGCCTTCGCCTATCTTAATCTCTTCTATGACTCTGGCTTGCGCCAAAGCTTCTTCTAAGCTGTCGTATTGTCGCAGTAACAATAGACCAGAGATTGATTTTAAGCAACTTTTTGCGAACATTTGCGTGAGGTCCGACATGGGAGGACGGTAGGGTAACTTAGAAAGCAAAGCTCTCCATCGGTTCCCGTACGCTGCCATTGTTTCCTCCTCAAATTGTTTAAGGCTAGCAAGATCACTAAGTGATGCCTTCTTCCTTGTGTTGAAGGCGAAACGTTCAAGAAACGCATCTACTAGCCGATCTAAGCTGCTTATGCTATGTTTGGGCAGTTGTGTGAACCAATCCGAGGCAGGGCCTGCGAATGTGGTTATGAATGTTCTAAGCAATAATGCGTCATTATCTTGGATGCCGAAGCATTGGCTTAGAAATCGTGTAACGTGTTCCCGTGCGTCCTCTTCACCTTTAAAAACCGCCAATTGAGGCAACTTGAAGTGTTCGGGGTAAAGAGGTGTAGGCACTGAGGGATGCACCGGATTATTGCGGAGTAGACGTAATGTGGGTTTTTGATGCCCAGCAGCTTTTGTCTCCACAGACTCCAAACGCTCCAATAGCGCTTGGTATGCATCGGAAGATTTTATTTCTTCCTCTCTTGTTCGCTCTTGTTGCAAGTTACGGTAAACCGGAGGCCTATGGAGGGGTGGCCGAATGGCATCCTTCCCGCCTTGATGGGGAGTTTCAATATATTCCTCTTCTGGTTCATACTCCTCATAAAATTCTTGAGGAGTCTCTGGGCGAAACCTGTGACCTTGATCAAGCTCTTGCTGAAGGTACCCATCATTGTTTCGGGGAGTTGCCTCCCTCTCGAATCTATGGGGTCTTGGAGGCAGAGCTTGACGAGGTCGTGGAGACCTGTCCTGCACCAACGGATTACGCCTCTCATACTGTTCAGCTCTTTGGATGCGAGGGGTTGGCCCCCTCTCGTGTATTTCATAGCGTAACTCATCCGCTTCGCGTTGCATGCGTTCTTTATCCAAGCGGTATTGATACTCTATCTCTTGCTGACTTTGTTTAAGCCGCATGATTTGGGCTTGACGGGTGGTATATCTGGTGACAACCGGGTCAATTTGATCTACCCTATTTTGTTCAGAAGGTTCAAATGTTCCTCCTATGGGTTTACCTTGGTTTTGATGCTCTAAAATCTCAAGGGGTCGCTTCCTCTGTCGAGGTAGGCGGTATGTGCTCGAGGTTCTGGCCTCAAGGGGTGATCATGATATCCTGCTGGTGCGGAAATGCAAGGTTCCCGCATTGTTTGTTGCCCTCGAGGAATGCGATGGTTTTCCTCATACTCCCTTTCACGGGTGTAAATGGGATGGGCGGAGTTAGGTCGCCCTATGTAAGGAGCCCTGCGCTCCGGATTTGGTCTCTCTGTTCTGATGATAGGTAAAGAAGGGACGCCATATCCACGTTGCCCCTCCAAATGGACGGTGTGCCCGTTTAACGCTTCATCGCGCGGTGGCCACTCATGCCTAACTTCAAGAGGTGATTCTCTATTTATGTCAAGGTCTACATGTAAGGCATCTTCCCGAAAGGGGCTGTTTTGAATAGGCATACCCCACCGAGGATTCTGAATTGGATTCTTTTGTAGGTTAGACCTATAAGGCGGTATGACCAAATCCTCGAGACTGAAGTGAAGGCGACTTGCGCCTGCTTTTTGTGTACCTTTCGGAGCTTCTGCCCTTGATTGGGCTTGACTGCGGGTGTACACCATTGCGGTGCTTCTATGCTATCTAAATAAGTTTTTATCTCGTTTTTATGATTTTCTTTTTTTTTTGTCTACACTAAACAGAATTAAACACACACATTCACAAAACCGTGATTATCTCTTTTAAGGATTAAATGGTGTGTCCTAAACTGGTTTAGTGCATTTTGGTGTTTTGTTTTGTTTTTGTAGGTTTTGTAGAACGTTTAAATGCATCATGTAGGCTCTTATAACTCCAAAAAGGTCGCCCCTTCAATATACCAGCTAGGCCGATATACCAACCTCTCTATATACCCGCCCTTACGAGAGGGAGACTATAGGTACGTGAGAGCAGAAGGTACGTGGTACGTAGGTGGTACGGAAGGGGGATTGTCCTGTTAATGGCACCTACCATAGAAAACTTATCCTCGCGCGCATGGGAATCACCCCAGCTACGCTCGGTCTGTCTTCGTCAGGATTTACGCCTAACAACAGCTGACAATCAGGAAATGGATGCAAATCAAGCCAAGGTGGTGATGAAATCCACCAATGGTCTTGATCAAGGGCTGGGGTCTTACGACCAGCTCCTTGGTTTAAAATTGTTTCGTGATGTGTGTGGGATTCATTTTATTCAACAAAAATGAAACTAGCATACATGACTTTTCCTAATGCAATGCAAGATTAAATGAAAACAATTAAAGAAACAGAAACAGAAACAGAAAATTTAACAGAGATGATAAAAATCCCTACCTCTTCTCTGTCCTGCTCCAGTTGCCTCTGAATTTTTGCTCTGAAAATCCGAGACAGGAATTCGTCCCTCTGGGAGACGAATTGCAGAATAGAATTCGTCCCTCCCAGAGACGAATTTGAATTCGTCCCAGGGTCGACGAATTGCGTAAAAGAATTCGTCCCCCGTCGAGACGAATAGCGATCCGCAACAAAAAAAAGTGTACCTGTCAAGCACAAACACAAAATTTGATCAGTTTCTATGATTTTAAAAACCAGGGAACAGAGTCCCACCGTGATCGCCACCGAAAGCACGAGATTCCGGGCAAAGGAAACACCAAGTGCGATTGCATTCAAAATCAAGTACGCTTAAGTCCTAGAAATGTAAATTGCATGAAATGGAAAAGAAACACATTGGAAGAGACACAATCAAATAGAGAAAACACAGCCCTTTCATTAATATCCCTTGATCTCTCTTACAATGACGTCTCCTCCCTTTTCAGGGGCTAGGAGCGCAAATAGAGTTTGATTACAATCACTGAATGATTCCTCTTTCCGCGTGCCCACGATTGCAATGGGCGGGCCAAGATGATGCCGCCGCCGATGTCGATGAGTTCTTCACCTCCGCTGCTTCTCCTGCGAACAAAGAAACAACCAAGATGTCAGTAGCATCTGCCGCAAATGAAAAGCGTTTGCTCTCTAAAACTAACGAAATATGCATGTAAATATTTGCCTGAAACAGTAATTACAGTGAGTCCAAATGGCTTCAAAACTTGACAGAAGATAAGAAAAGTTACGAGAAGGCCACTGCCACTGAGACAGCTGGCCAATCTACCTTTAACTGGAATTCGTCCCTGGGCAGGACGAATTCTGACTGCAATTCGTCCCTGGGTGGGACGAATTCTTCTGTGTTGGGGAAACCGACCTGCTGCTGCTCCAATGTCGGATCCCGAGACCTGCAAAATGCCTGCAAATAGGGGGGTTATGTAATTGGGGCCATTTTGGGACGACCCAGATGGTCGGATTCTCCCAATTTGGCCTCCACCCTCGGGAATTTGACCTTGACACCTGCAAGTCAGCGAAACGACAAAGCAATACAAAACATACTAGAATCTGACCAAAAGTTACAAAATTGCAGCTATGGATTAATCAAACCTAATAACACAAAATGCAATCTAAAAAGTAATCTAAAATGCTCAAAAACTAAAAAAGTGCGGGGGTGCCCAAGTGGGCCTCCCACCGTTGGCACTTGATTTCGGCGCCAATCCACTAGGGATGGGCCCAAAACCTTTTAGGATTGGGGGGTCGGCGAATTGGTTGGTTCAGGTGTCCATGTGTTGGATTTGGGTCAGGTTCGAGCTTCCAAAGGCCACCCAACAACCTCCCTTGCAAAAGAGATTGGTGGATGTGGGAAGGTGAACCAAAAGGGATGCAAGTGGGTCTTCAACTCGACAGCACTTCGTTGCTTGAAAACTCCTTCAACCTGTCTCTTTTGGGTGAGAAAAGTCCCACCTTTTATAGACCCAAGGGGTCTCTTTTGGGAGGGAAGCACAAATGCCATGTGTTGGCCATAGGCGCCATGTGGCAGTCTTGTCTTCCCATGAGGGAGGGGAGTCCTCCATTGACTTGAGCTTTGATAAATGCTTTTTGTAATAGTCTTCTAACGGCCCCTCTGTCCACCTACACACGCGTGCAAGGCAGGAGTCCTTAACTGACTGTTTTGGGCTGCCACTTGGCACCATTTGTCTTTTTGCCCGTTAAGCTTAGAATTCGTCCCACCCAGGGACGGATTCAGAATTCGTCCTGGGGTGGGACGGATTCTATTTTGAATTCGTCCCCGGGTGAGACGAATACTGGGCAAAGTGTCCAAGTGTGCCAAATTGCTTCTTGACCTTACAAAATTGCTATGAAAGTGGTTAAGACCACCGTTTAACCTCTGAGGGCTGCCCTGGGGGCTGTGTTTGTCAAAGCGATTAGTGTTTGCAGTCACATAATCGGATTGGTGCTGTTTTGGTGTCTACAATCTATAGATACCCCTTTTTTATATGTGTTGTGTGAAACCACAATACTATGCAAAAATAGACAACCTAACATCACATTGTAGGTTGATTTATGTTCATTTATCCGGTCAATTTTAGATGCCTCAATCATAGAAAGAGCATGCATATCTACATTATTACCTCCAAAACTTTTCTATATTTAATTTGTGTAAAATTTTGACAAATTTGAAGGCATTCGGGTAGTGATGTTAAGCTACATGGACTATTGCTTCAGATCGACAAAGGTTTTGTTTAACATTTTTGATTTTTTCCCTAGCAAATGGGGAAGCTTAAGATAGTTGTTAGAAATGATTCATGGATAGTGTAATTTACATAATATGAGTGTTTAATTATTTATTTTGATTATGAATTATTTTATTATGACTACCCTCTCAAATGACGAGTCAATGAGAAAATTGCAAGTGATAAAAATGACGAGTCACTTGACCAAGATGACTTGCTTGAGCATGGCTATATGATAACAAATGTAAAAGGGAAATTTCTATTACAACTATGATTTTAACCATTATTAGTAATTGTACATCTCTATCATGTGGAGTGGTCTAGCCACATAGCTTTCTTAGGAAATCAAGATGATAGGAATTCAAATAAAGCATAAAGTGAATCACTATGTTTGATGATTTTATGAAACTTCATAGAAGAATGAAATGTAGATATCATTCCCATGGAATAGTCTGGTCGCATGGCCTTCTTGGAGATTGAAGTGAAGACATTATGATTCATAATTGAATGAATTGGTTCTAGTGGTATTATGATAATTTACTCATCTTACCAAATTTTATGGATAGCAAGTTGCTACAACCGCCAAGTGTATAGGGTAAATTACTAGGTACGAGGCACACTTGAGATTTTTTTATTTGATTTTTTTGTTAATTTTGCAATTTTTGATGAAAGTGGATCAATAGATGTTGTTAGATGTCCAAAATAAAACTTATGATGTTGATATAATGTGTGTATGTATTACCATTTAGATATCATTATGGGGTATAACAATGGTGATCTATAAATTCCTAGGTCATCCTAAGGTACAACAATCACACCAAAATATGACCACTCCACCCAGGGCAGTCAAGAAACCTAGAAAATACAAAAGCAAAATTTCCAATATTTAATGTCATTATGACAATCAATAGTGAGAGAAAAATGAGTTGTGAGGGAGAAGATAGATAAAGTTACATGGAATGCTACTAAACATGTTGCAGATGACCATGACAGACCAACCCGAAGCTTTGATGAGTGGAGGAGTGAGAGCTCCTAAGGTATAATTCTCAATCCTTCTCTCATAAAATATGTAAAGTTAAATGAACCTCACTATGTAATGGGTTAAATGTAACTCATTAAATTGTCAAAAAGGAACCCCACCTTAGATTATAAATGTGTAGATTAGGATAGATTAAGGGTAGTTTACTATTTCAAATTCATCGTCTTCATCCACCCAATCATTTTCAAAAATATCATTGAGTTCTGATTCTTCTTCTTGATTGGTATCATGATATACTTTAGAATATTCTATGGAAACCATTATTATTGGAAAAATATCCCTCAATAAATTTGAAAGGTTGGGGTCAGCATATTCATTCTCATCAATGTCCTACCTAAATCCTAGATTGAGGCGCTCTAGGAAACTAGCCAAAAACTCATTTGGCATGCAAATGGAATACCCTAAACCAAACTTATTAGTAGTATTATTATCATCACACAACGTACCCCAATTTTTGGACCCACTTGAGTTTTGATATTGATGAAGTTTTCATCTACATGTTTTATTTATTAGTTTCTATTTAATCATTTTTTAAAATAAATTCGAATGATTGGTTCATTAGTTTATATTTTTATGTTTTGGTTGACTCACTCAAGTTTTACACAAGTAAATTAGTTTTAAATATTACTCTCCATGATATTATTATAAATTATTTTCCAATGGGATCACTCAAGTTAAACAAAACAAAAAAAAAAAAAGATTTTTTTTAATAAAATAAAAAAACAAATAAAAACTAAATAAACAAAATAAAGAAATAAAGTTTTTTTTTTTTTAATTCTCATTATGCTTATATTATTTTATATGATTCTCATGACGCTTATGTAGCTTCACATTATTTTCATGAAGGAGAAGACTAAAGCATTTATCATGTTAAATTTATTTATTAGAAAAAGAATAATGCTAAAATTATTTATTCTGTTTAGGTATCCAAGAGACTAAAAATGGTAAATTTTTTTAGAGGGAATCCCTGCTGACTAGTGAATGTACCTTACGAGCATGGTCAATGTAGTATACAACACAGATTCTAAGGTGCGGTCAAGAGGCATAGTTTATGTAAGCATATGAATGAGATTTTTATGGTGATCAACTCGTCATAAGTCATTGAGAGTACTAGTGTTGATAAACTTCGTATTATATCATCCCCAAACACATGATCCTATGAAAGGTTGGGAATGAAAATTGTGCTGCTCCAATATAGTTCAAATGCTACCAATTCTCAAGAGGAATCACTGAAAGCCAACAAAGTCGAAGAAACTAGTAGTAGAGAGATAGCCTGACTCTTGTTATTTCATTTCCTCCATGGATGAGGACAAAGTAGTAATAAAAATTACCAATAGATCCATTTGGAAAATACATATGCATAGATGCAATGGTGTGTGAACTAGGAACAAAATGAATTTTAGAAATAAATGTTTTAATATAACTATATAATACAATATGTATTTCACCTACCTCTCTCCAGTACTATGGCCTCAATATACAAGGTGGACGATAGTATATCTCTCGTGGTGAACGATAGTACATCTATCATAGTGAACGGGGATGGTGTGAATGATTTTTATATTTTTACTCAATGACACAGGATTCAGAAAAAGGCTCAAGGCTGTAATCCTCTCCCCTACGCTCGTGATGCTGTATAAATAAAAATTGCATGGAGGTAGCATAAATAAGGTAAGAGAATTCTTTGTATTTGGTAATTCATACACAAACACTAGAAACCATGATGCGTTTAATGCCAATATTCACGAGAGTTGGAAACACCCCTATGAATATAATTAGCCTAGATTCCTGGCTGGATGATTTTCTTATGGAAATGTTCAAGCACATTGTTTAGCAGAAGTATTATCTTCTTAAGTCATGACACCATTGGTCACATAACACCTAAGTACATTTCTATTCGGAAATATTTAAAGAAGGCAAATGTATATTGATATAGAATTATGTTACTGGAACTTATTATGGGATAGAGATTGTACACCTAGAAAATGATGATGACATTATGTTTTTGGATTGGGTTAAAGCCCAAATTTAAAGGATATGTTGATATTGGGCATCTACCACAAGAGTTTGAAGCCAACAAACAAAGACATAGAGATGCAAACTATAATTGTGAAGATCTGATTGAATTATTTGTCCAAAATATTTACATTTACATGAAAAATATTATTGTAAATCACTAACATATTTTATAGAAGGCCATGAGGAAAATAATGAATTTGAAGAGCTAGTTAACTTTTCAAAAAACAAAGGAACATTCAAGTATTTATACAAGAACATTCCAAGAACATTTTTGGAGTTGCAGAAGCATTTCGTAGAAGCTATAAAATGATCGTGGAAAATGATAGCAGTGAGTCTAACCAATATCTTCATCTAGCTCTCTCAAATTTTCTAGATGAAGCTGTCACCTATTCTCAAGGGTTAAAAGATAAAAATATCTCGTTTCCTTCTAGATATTTATTATTGAACCTAGAATCTAATGGTATATTTAATGAAGTGGCTAATGTTCACTTTTGTAGTCTACAAAGTACGATAAAAAGGACTATTTATACTCACAAATGTCCCTATGGACCCTCTGAAAAATGTGTACCTACAACTATTGATGAAATTGCAAAAGAAATTAAAATGTAAATAGAGCACAGTGAGACAAGGATTCCATTATTTCAGGTATTTATTGCAAGGAGGCAGTAGTTTATCACCGCATCGAGATGATTGGAAGCATTGAAGTAGTATTTTAATATAAGTCTTAGTGGATTAGAACATGCTTGTTTGAAATGTTGTGTTACTCAGTCTTGTCTATGTTGTTGTCTATAGAGTATCATAAAAATAAAACATATTGTGAATTACATTTTGGTTAGAATTGAAGGTAAGACTATGATCAATATCAAAGGTTTATAATGAGAAAACACAATAATGAATAATACAATGTATATAATGTTATCACAACGTAAACAAGGACATCAAAGTAATAATATGGTGGAGAAATTTATGATAAATATGTTATCATGAATGTTAAAAATGATAGAACCCATTGTGGGAACAGTTACAAAACTTATCACAAAACTAGACAAACTAAAAATTTCAAATTATAAATAAGCCATTGAGACTCATGAAAAAGGGTCAAAATTATTTTGGAGCAACAAGAATTGGAGATTAGGGTTCATTTTTGAAGAAAATTTTCTCCCACGTTGCTGGATTGAAGGTTTTAATCATTGTAATTGCTAGATCAAGGTTTTCTGAAAAAGTATTTTATTGAATATCTTTTATTTCAATATAATAATTTTTTTTTGAATAATGTATATGTATGCAGATGGTGTCATAATTTAAATAATAGTTTTAATATATAGTCCATTTCTCCAGAAGATTGTACTAGATTTAATGCAAATTGTGTGGTTACATATTTGTTTAAATTTTGTTAAATTTCATATTATCTTCTCTGCAATTTAAGGTAAAAATTCATATATTGTAGTAACATGTTATGTTCTATTCTATTTTATTTATTCTATTTGTTTTATTTTTTCTAAACCCTAGCTTTTACATTTTTTATATCATTCTTCAAATAAAAATCAAAACCCTAAAAAATACATAATATTGAAAATTTAAATTTAAATTTTCATTAGGGCAAATGATTATTTCATTTTGATAATTTGGAATTCCAGCATTACAAATGTTAAAATAATCATTTGAATTTAATTAATTATTGTCCAAATATTAAATTCAAATATTGATGAAGTTTGGATACTTTGATTAAAATAAATTTAAAATGGTAAAATCAAATATTTATTGAATTCCAAGATTATTATTTTGAAGTGAATATTTGATTGTTAATTACATATGTTAAAAATTTTCATGAACAAAAAAGTCTTTTACAAAGTTGGATTTTTTGTAAATTACATTAATTAAATAGACCCCTTGTTAACAATCATGTGCATTTATGAGGTATCCAACTAACTCTACATTTCACATATTGATAAGCTTACAAGTAGATTGAATACATCAAACAGAACCTTGGGAAATTAAAACATTTCTTTCAAGAGAGGATATCCTAACAGAATCTTGATTGTGGGTATGTTTTTGTAATTGGATAAAAATATCACTCAATACAATTGACACTAGAAGGAGAGCCCACTTAAAGGTAATTTATTTGGTTTACGAAGTTTTTAAGTTATTCACATTTATTGTTGGAAATTCTCTAAATAATGATGTATTGATTATAATCTTTTATAAATTTGAGAATATTCCTTATTTTTTAATTGATGAATTATAATTAATGAACATGATGATTTATTAGTTAAAATTTGAATATTGGGAGTATTTTCATTTGAAGATCATTAAAACTTGTTTTCATTAGCAAACTGGAACCAAAAATCATAATCACAAGATCTAAGACTTTTGAAGATACTATTTTCCATAGCCTTTCTCCTATAAAAAATATCAAAAGGTCTAAGAGTTTATCAGTTATTATTCTACCCAGTAACATTTCATCACTGCCCATTATCCCATTTGTTCCTCCACTAGTAGTTCCAATGGTAGGAATTGCAACTTGGTGAGGATTTTTTGGACTAGCCCATGATATTTCCAAAACCACAAAAAGGTGTTTACCTAAATATAAACATGATGGAATTATAATTTTTGAATAGCGTATTCAGGCTTACAAGGATACCTTGATTAGACTGCAATTTGAACATGAGGATATTTCTTACATAATGTTTCCACTTACTTTAGATGAAATGGCATATGACTAGTACATAAGTTTATCTATCAATTCCATTACATCTCGGTCCAAGTTGGAAATGGATTTTGTGAATCAATTTAGGCTACCCATAGATCTTGTGTAATCTATCACCAATTTGCTTAATTTAAGAGAGAGGCTAATGAAACTCTAAGATTGTTCAATACTCATTTCCATAAATTGTATAGTAGGTTAGTTTCTCCTTATACTCTTCAGGCAATTACTATCATTCAAATGTATTTTAGGTTATTGGACCCTTTAACATATATGTTTATAATAAGAGCTCCTCAAATCACTACACTTCCCATGGCATACGGTGAGGCTTTGACTGTATAACAATTGTTGATATCATAAGGTTTTGGGATAGGATATTTACCTTCCATAGGATAGCCAGCTGCTTATAATAAAGTGCCTATGATCAATTAAGATTTATATCATAAAATGCCAATTTTGAATGCCATGCCACTCGATAAATTCAATTTTCCATACACTACACCTACCACACCCACTTATCCTACCACTCCCACCTATCCTACCACTCTGTAATATTTATAAAATCAGTTCACCACTCATAAAATGGCTGAAAAAAATACTCAAACCATACATGCATTGTTTAATACATCACCCACTCTAAATGCATCAACATTTCATCAAAATAATAGAACATTTCCATATATTGTCCAAAATCAAAGTTTGCCAAATTTTCAAAATTTCACTACTGCTACAAATAACACAACCAATCAAACTACCGTAGGATAAAATAATGAACTTAATTCTCAGGTAAATGACTTACAAAGGGTTGTCCAAAAAATTAGTAGTGACATTGTTCAAATGCAAAAATAATTGCCTCAAAATTCTCATCAAAATAGAAATTTTAGTTTTTAGAGAAACCAATGGAATACTCGTTCGAACAATAGAGGACTACCAAATCCTATTTCCAATTAAACCAATGCTCATGTTAATGCAAATTAAAGCAACACCATTATTAATATTTTGGATTTGGATTTAAAATATTGGTGTAGGGTACATTCTATGTCACAAAATAGTGAGAATGAGTGCCCTAAATTCAAAACAGCCCTAGATATTCTATGAAAATAGATGGATAACATAAAAATAGTTTTAGATGAAGATCCTTACCAACAGGTTAGTACTAGCAAAAGAAAAGAAATAACGCTGATAGTTGAAACTTTTGAATCAACTAAATAAGATGAATAAGGGTATTATGGATCCATGGAAGAGAAAGTTCAAGCTTCCATATAATTTAAAAAATGAAATCATAATTACAATCTTAGGAGTGATACTAGAGCTCCATTTAATTCTTCTACTCCAAAAAATTACACCATCATTCCTCCTAACACACAAGCTAGTAACAATACCATACCTTCTAAATTTGATCTACCTTACCCATCACATGAAATTATTACATATAATATTGTGGAGGATTTAGAGAAAACAAAAACAAATATATCTTTATTTGATGTTGCTAAGTTGACTAATTGGCAAAAAAAAAATTATGTAGGATTTTGATGAACAAGCAAAAATTAATCCCAAAAAACCATGGATGCACAATTTCCCTTATGAAGGGACAAAGGAGAAGCTCCTCATTTTATCTTGAATATAATAATTATAGGAAGTAATTTGCACAATTGCCTTGTTGATTTAGGAGCATTAGGTAATGTCATGCATTACATTGTTTATCAAAAATTATATTTGAAACCCATACCTTTCTAATAGAATAGGAGTGCAACTAGATAAATATAAAGTTAATGTGGTTGGAATGCTTAAGAATATTCATATACAACTAGCCTTAGAACCTAGGATACAACAATATATTGATATACATGTAGATATACCTGATAGGTATGGAATATTGTTGAGCAAATATTGGTCAAGAAACTTAAACGGATACATGGCCACTGATTTTACACATATGTGGCTACAATTTAAGGGTGTTTCTAACCAAATAAAATTTGAAATAGAACCTAGACTCAAGGATTTTATTACTGAATATAACAAAACCAATTAAATTCTTTACAATGAGTCTGAGTTAGGCGTTTACATTTTGGAAATAAAATTGGATGGAGGTGAATCTAAGAATAGAATACCATCTATTAATCCAAGTAATGATGAAAATTTTGTTTGGATGCTTAAATTTGATGAATATAAATCCAAAAAAGGAAGTGGAGTTGGCGTTTAATTTATTATACCTAATGGTAAGTCCTATGTGGTAGCTTTTAGCCTATAATTTCCTTGTACTTGTAATACTTTAGAATATGAGTCCTTGATCTTTGGATTATAGTTTGCTTTAAAAAATAGTATTAAATGTTTAAAAGTGCTTGAATATTTAGATTTGGTTGTTAAACATGTGAAAGGCCACTACACATATCATGATAAATGACTAATTCATTACAAAAATAGATTTAGGGATTTGATTGATGAATTTCATAATTTCAATATTTCATTGATATATAGGAAGAACAATCGAATTTTTGATTCTTTAATTGTTGCAGAAGGTACTCTTAAACCTATAGATAATAGAAGGATAAAAAAAATTAATTTAATTAATACTTTATCCTTCTATTCCTGATAATGTGAAGAATTTGCAAGTATTTGAAAGTGATCACCACATTTTCAATTATATAACTAATTTAGGTGTTTTGAAAATTAGGTGATCGATGAGGATGAAAGATTGCAAGAATATGAAGATGAATATCATGAGGCACCAAAGACAATCAATGCGATTCCTAAAGGTATAGTTTATTTCAAAAAGCTTTTTGACATTGATTATAAAAGTAAAAGTTGTAATAAAATCTCAATCCTGAAGGATGATTATAATTCTATTAATATTATGATTAGTAAATACCTGCATAATGTACTCATAGGAAAATATTGCACTAATCATGAAAAAGAAGGTATCATACAAGCTATTAAATATTATGTTGATGTTATAGCCTAGAGTTATAAGGATTTAAATATATATAATGAAAACATCATTACACATACTACTTATTTGAAACCATATTAAAAAACCTTCAGATAAAAGAAAATACCTGTCAACCCATTATTAGAGCCTCTTGTACAAAAAGAAGTCAAGAAATTATTAGATGCTAAGATTATTTTTTCTATTAGACACTCTACATAGGTAGGAAACATTGTACTAGTTAAAAAGAAAACTAGCAAAACCCGATTATGCATTGATTTTAGGAATCTTAACAAGGCTTTCTAAAAAGATAACTATCCTTTACCTTATATTGATCATATTTTGCAAATGGTTAATGGATCTGAGATGATGTCATTTCTTGATGGTTATTCTAGATATAACAAAATTCTTATTGATATTAAAAATAAAATGAAAATTGATTTTACCACTAAGTGTGGTGCATTTGATTACAGAAGAATACCTTATGGTGTGTTAAATGTAGGTGCCACATTTAAAAGAGCTATGGATTATACATTTTAGAGATCTAATTGGTAAATGCATTGTAATATATATTGATGACATTCTTGTTTTCTCAAAGAATAAATATGACCACATTAATAATTTGAGAAAATTTCTTCAAAAGTGTAGAGAGTATGGTAATTCACTAAATTCCAGGAAATACATTTTTGGATTGATTGAAGGGAAAATAATAGGTTATGTTAATTCAAAAGACAATATTTCTATAGATCCTGAAAGAGTAGATGCTATTTAGAAAATCCCTCTTCCTAGTAGCAAAAAGGAATTAAGATATTTTTTGGGGAAAATTAATTTTGTTATAAAATTAATATGAGGATTTGTAGAAATTGTCAAACCATTAAATGACATGCTAAAAATGATGTTAACATAAATTGGACATGCGAGGCTAAAAAATATTTCAAGAGGTTAAAAAAGTGATATCTTTTGCACCTGTGCTTCTAAGCCCTGATTATAAGAAGCCATTCTATATTTATTCAGTTGCTTCTGAGCATTATTTTGCTAGTGTTTTAAATCAAAATAATGAAAATAATTCAAAATATCCTATTTATTTTATGATTTCTCCACTAAAATATGCTCAATTTAAATACACCATTATGGATAAATAGGTATATGCTTTATTCAAAACTATGAAGAAAATTAGACATTATATTTTGCACATTAGAATATTTTCTATTGTACCTAACCCAACTGTCAAAACCGTGTTGCTACAGAATGAAATAGGAGAAATAAGAGGTAAATGGATGTCTACATTGTAATATTTTAATTTGGATATTCATACAATGAAGCTTGTTAGAGGTCAAGGACTAATAAAGACTCTAATAGAAATTGATCTCCAAAGCGTGTGCCAACAATATACTACAGAAAACATGATAACAAATGAATGGTGTAATGATATTATGAATTTTATTTTGAATGGTAAGTGACATGATCATTAAAATGCTACAAAAATAATAGTATTATGATTAAAAAGTGCTAATTTTAGGATTAAAGCAGGTGTGTTATACAGAAAAATCATGAACATATTTTCCTTTAATGTTTGAGTAAAGATGAAGCCATTCAAATTCTTAATGACTTTTATGGTAAGTATGAGACTGGGTATGGTTCAACCAATGCCATAGCACACTAGATTTTTAGGTCTAGTTATTATTCATCACACATTTTCAAAGATACCCATGCCCATGTTCTCTCTTGTCATACATGTTAGGTTACAACTAATAGAGAAATAATGCTTCTATGTCTTTACAACCTGTATTTGAGGATAGACATTTTTCTCAGTGGGGATTATATTTTATAGGATTCATAAACCCAATTTATTCTACTGACCACAAATACATTTTAACCTCCATGGATTATTTCACTAGATGGACTGAAATCATGCCTACTAAAAATTGTACTTCTGAAGTTGTTATTAAATTTTTAGAACATATTGTTACTAGATTTGAAATACCTTATTCTATCATTTGTGACAAGGTTCTTCTTTCACCTCACTTCAGTTTACAAAATGGAACTATGACAATAACATAAGTATAAATTTTTCTTCTAATTATTACCCACAGGGTAATGGTCTAGATGAACCTACTAATAAAAATTTATTGTCAATAATTAAAAATTGTTGGAAATGAATTCTAGATATTGGCATAACAAGTTGAAATATGCATTATGGGTAGATAGGACTATATCAAAAGGTTCCATAGGTACCTCTCATTATCATTTGGTTTATGGTCAAGATCCTATCTTTCCTTCTGAATTGAAATTGTAGAATTTTGTGAAATATTATCTATAAACTGATGACAAAATAGAGGCCAAACTCACCCATTTAATGAGTCTAGATAAAAAGAGTAATATGCTTTACAAAATTTCAGTAAGCATCAAGGGATAGTTAAAAGGTTGTTTTATAAGAGAGCCAAATTCAGAGCCTTTAGAATTTCTAATTCAGTTTTATTGTGGGATAAAGCGCATGGAAAAAAGGGGATCTTAACAAATTTGATAAATTCTAGTTAGGTCCTTATCAAATTTTTGATATTATTGGGGAAAATATTTTCAGATTCCAGAATTTAAGTGGAGAGAATATTCCTTTACCTGTTAATGGGTAGTTCCTAAAGCACTATTTCCATCCTTGAGATAGTAAAACACAATCATCACTTGTATATATTTATCTTTTGTACATAACTTTTGGTTTTGTGAACTTTCTTGTACATAGATTTATTTTGCTTTGCATTCACTTGTACATAATTTTGTGTTTGTATACCATTTGGATATATTCATCACTTTTTTTTTGTTTTGTTACTTTCATTTTGAAATTTTATTTGTTTTTATTTTTGTCTTTCAATAATACAAGTTCATGCCAAATTTTGTGTTTTGGTTTATGTTCACATTTTTCTTCTTCACTTTCACAATGTTTTTTGGTTTTGTTTCTATTATTGTGGTATATTATGCAGTTGCAATAAAATTTTATCTCTTTTTTGAAATTTTTTCTTAGTCACAGAATATGAAAAACTTATTTGAAATTAAGTGAAATTGAAGCTAATAAATTTGTATTGTTTAGTAACTATTCATGGATTATGGATTAAAATAGTGGATACTAAAACAATACAACATTCTCCTAAAGCTTCACATGTAACAACACATTTAAGTATTATTTTTTATCTTGAAGGATAAAATCATTTTGGTTTGTTGATTAGGCTCAATCTTCAGCCTTATATGATCTCTAACCCAAGAGGTGCATATTTTCAAAAGCAATAATATATATATATATATATATATATATATATATATATATATATATATATATATATGCAAATCAATCAAAAGCCTAGGTGGTTCAGATAATATCTACTAGGGCTATAGATTCTCGACTAGTAGTAGAGCAAGGTCTAGAAGAGATCAAGGTCATATCCATTGGAGCTATAGATGATTTATTGGCAGTGGAGCAATGCAGAGGTAATTTTTTATGAGTGACATCTTTAAAAAGCCTAATTGCAAAATAGGTGATAGAGTTCTGACTAAATTAAAAATAAAGAATGTATTCACAAAGCACACACTAAGCCAAAGCAAATGAAGTATTTAATTTTAGTTGAAACTATTTAATTTCATACTTCTTGGATATTGCTAGATAATTCATATTTTGTTAATCTTTGGTTTTCTTGGTTTTATATTGGGTTCTTTATCTAAAATGCTGAAGAGCATTTTTTAGTAGAGTCACCATTTGTTATTGTCATCGTACAACGTATCCCAATTTTGGGATCCACTTGAATTTTGATGTTGATGAAGTTTTGATCTACATTATTTTTTATTAGTTTCTATTTAATCATTTTTTTAAATAATTTGAATGATTGGTTCATTAGCTTTGATATTTATGTTTTGGCTGACTCACTCAAGCTTTACACAAGTAAAGTAGTTTGAAAGTTTATTATCCATGATATTATTCTAAAGTCTTTGCTAATAGGCTCACTCAAGTTAAAAAAAAAAAGAAATAATTTTTAGATTTTGTTTTAGCAGAAATTAAAAAAAAACTAAAATGAAAATAAAATTAAGAAATTGTTTTATTTTTGTTTTTCTCATTATGCTTATATTATTTCATATTATTCTCATGAAGCTTATGTAAATTATCATTATTTATGTGAAGGAGAAGACTAAATATTTTAACATGTTAAATTTATTTATTAGAAAAAGAATAATGCTAAATTCATTTATTCTACTTAGATATCCATGAGACTAAAAAATTGTATGATTTTCAAGAATAAATCCCAGCCAACCAGCAGATGCTGTACCCAAGCATGGTCAATGTAGTCTACGACATAAATTCCAAGGTGGGGTCAAGAGGCACGATATATGTAAGCATACAAATGGGTTCTTTTATGGTGATCAACATATTATAAGTCATTGAGAGTGCTTGTATTGATAAAATTCACATTGTGTTATCCCCAGACATATGTGGGACTAAATATGATACAATGAAATTTTGGGAATGAAAACTATGCTGCTCCACTACAGTTCAAATGCTAACAATTCTTAAGAGGAATCACGAAAAGCTAGAAAATTCAGAGAAACTAGCAACAGAAAGATAGCCTGATAATTTTTATTTGGTTTCCTCCATGGATAAGGACAAAGCAATAATAAAAATTATCGACAGATCTATTTAGAAAATACATATGCATAGATGCAATGGTGCATGAACTAGGAACAAAAGTAATTTTATAAATAAATGTGTTAATATAACTATATAAGATAGAATGTATTTTGCCTACCTCTCTCCAATACTATGGCCTTGGTCTACAAGGTGGACGGTAGTATATCTCTCACGGTGGATGGTAGTGCATCTACCATGGTCAACGAGGATGTTGTGAATGATTTTTGTTTTTTTACTGAATGGCATAGGAGTTAGAAAAAGGCTCAAGGCTATAATACTCTCCCCTATGCTCATGATGTTGTATAAATAAAACTTGCATGGAGGTAGCATAGAGAAGGCAAGAGCATTCTTTGTATTTGGTAATTCATACATCGACACCAGAAACCATGACGCCTTCAACACCAATAATAAAAAGAGCTGGAAACACCCCTATGAATTCAGTTAGCCTAGATTCTTGATTGGATGATTTTATTTCAAAAAAGTTCAAGCAGATTATTTAGCACAAGTATTATCTTCTTATGTCGTGATACCATTAGTCACATAGCACCTGAGTCTATTTCTACTAGGAAATATTTAGAGAATATATATGTATATGGATATGGAATTTTGTTGTTTGAAATTACTATGAGATAGAGATTGCATGCCTAGCCAATGATGATGACATTATATTGTTGGACTGGGTTAAATCCCATATTCAAAGGAGATATTGATATTGGGCATCTACCACATGAGTTTGAAGCCAATAAATGAAGACATAGGGATGCATAATATAAGTTTGAAGATCTGAATAGATATTTTATCTAAAATATTTACATTTACATGAAAATATTGTTGTAAATCGTTAACATATTTTCTAGAAGGCTATAAGGAGGAAAATATTGATTTCCAAGAGCTAGTAAATTTTTGAAAAACAAAGAAACATTTAAGTATTTATATAGGATCATTTCAGAACCATTTTGAGAGTTGCAAGAGAATTTATTGGAAGCTAGAAAATGGTCATGGAAAATTATAATAGTGAGCCTGATAAGTATCCTCATCTAGCTGTCTTGAATTTTCTAGATGAAGCTACTACCTATTCTCAAGGGTTCAAAGATGAAAAGCTCTTATTTACTTCCAAATATTTATTATTGAACCTAGAATTTGATGGTATTGAAATCACGAGGATATGAAAACAAAAAGGAAACTCCAAGTGCGATGCAAACGAAACTAAACTTAATGCTAAGTCCTATGAATTGAAAGTGTGTGAAAGGAGAGAAAGCATGAATGAATCGAAATGAAATAAAAAAACCAATAATGAAGATAGCCCTTTTTATTAATGTGTTTCAGAACTCAGTTACAATTTTCCTCCTCCCTTTTCAGGGGCCAGGACTCTTAAAAATTTGTTCTTGTTACATCCCTGAATGCTATTCCTTCTTCTACGTGCCCACATGTAAAATGGGCAGACCAACACGTCACCGTAACTTGTGTATATGAAAGTTGACTCCTTACTACTCCTCCAATGTCCAGATCCTATGTTCAAGGAAACAAGAAATAGTCAGTAGTACCTGTAGATGATATAAAACATGCAATCCCCAAGCTTGAGATTAGTGCCTACAAAGAATTAAATAAAACGATGACTAAAATGAATCCAAATGAACTAAAAATTTGATAGGGGCATAAAAACATCACCAAGAAAACAAAAGAAATGGAATAGTTGGAAAATTCACCATAGATTTGTATTCGCTCCGGGGTGGGATGAATAGACCTGCAACAAAATGCCAAAGAGGTATTGTCCCAAATGTCACATTTGGGAAGCCCCAAATCACCTACAAACTTGGGGGTTAGCTAATTGGGGGTATTTTGGGAAGACCCAGATGATCATATTTTCCCAATTTTGCCTCCATCAATGGTAATTTGATGATGCTACCTGCATGTTAGCAAAAACGAGAAATAATAGAAACATGATCA
This sequence comes from Wollemia nobilis, assembly GCA_028583015.1. Taxonomy (NCBI): domain Eukaryota; kingdom Viridiplantae; phylum Streptophyta; class Pinopsida; order Araucariales; family Araucariaceae; genus Wollemia; species Wollemia nobilis. The sequence continues at coordinate 249,222 of JAQPPZ010003256.1, forward strand.
AAATTGCTCGAAACAAGGTGAAATTTGAATATCAACCTATCTAAGAAGCACAAAATAAAATGTAAGAATAACAGAAAAGAAATCTACCATAGATTTCCAATCACTCTGAAGTGGGGCGATTAGGCCTGTAGCAGTGTGGAGGGGGGGCACCCAAGGGCAGGTCGTCCACCGTTTGGGGCCTGATTTCAGCACCAATCCACTAGGGATGGGTCCAAAACATCTTGTGGGATATTTTTGGCAAATTTTGTGGGATATTGTGGCCAAATTTCAGGTTTTGGTTCTAGATTTGCACTTCCAATAACCAACCTATGACTTCCTTTCCAAAAGAGATCAAGGATGTGAAAAGTGCAACTCAAGAGGGTGTGGATACGATAGTAAAATGGTAGCACTTCGTTGCTTCAAAATGCTCCTTCTCTTCATTTTTCTTGTGGTGAGAAAAATCACCCTTTTATAGACCTGATGGTATCTTTGGATGAGCATGCAGAGGTACCACTTGGCAATCATACCTCTTCAGGGGAAGGAAGATTCCTTCCTAATTAGGGGCTTCATGACTATCCTTGTAACTGCCTCTAACGCTCAAAAATGCTCACTCACACTCCCATGCAATGAAGGAAGAATTAAGTGGTGGATCTGAGATGCCATTTGTCAAGAATTGACTTTTTTCCCATCAAACCTACTATTCACCCCACCCTAGAGCGAATGCTGATATTCATCCTTGGGTGGGGCGAATACCAGTTTGTATTTGTCCCAAGGTGGAACGAATATGTAGCAAGGTGCCTAAAGGTGCTCAATTGACTCCTGACATTCCAAAACTACTGTGAGAGTGGTTAGGACCACTGTTTAACCTCTGGGGGCTGCCCTTGGGGCTGTGTGTATCAGTGCGATCAGTGTTTGTAGTCACATAATCAGATTGGTGTTGTTTTGGTGTCTACAGGTATATTGAATGAAGTGGTTGATATTCACTTTCCTAGTCTACAAAGTAAGATAAAAAATAACTATATATACTCACAAAAGTCCCTATGGACCCTCTTATATTCACTTTCCTAGTCTACAACTATTGATGAACTTGCAAAGGAAAGTAAAAGGCAAATAGAGCATAGTGAGACAAGGCTTCCATTATTTCAGGCATTTACTGTATGGAGGTAATAGTTTATCACCACATCAATATGATTAGAAGCATTGAAGTAGTATTTTAATAGAAGTGCTTAGTGGATCAAAATATTCTTGTTCAAAATGTTGTGTTACCCAGTCTTGTCTACGCGGTAGTCTACAAAGTATCATCAAAATAAAATATATTATTTTTGGAAATATTAAGCATATTGAGTTGTCATTGATGTCAAAGGGTTTATGTCAAAAGGATGGATGGTATTCAAGGTAGAAATATTTTTCTAAGGTTGGAGAATTATTCAAGGTGAGGCATATCTTAAGGAAAGGACAATTGTTGAAAAGAAAAGGATTATAATATTGATTTAAATATTATAAAGAAAGTTTAAAAGTTCATAGAGAGGGCCAAAATTTTAAGAAGGTTTAAAATTTTATAGAGAGGGCCAAAAGTTTTAAAAGGTTTAAAAGTGGAGTTTATAAAAGTTTCTTAGACAAAGGTCCAAATACTACAAGAGAAGGCCAAAGCATTTATTATAATATTTTTATATTATAATTTAAAAACAAGGGTTTGGCACCAACGTACTTGATGGACTTTAAAAAATAAAAAATAAAGTTTGAATTCAACTCCACGATAATGAAAAGAAAGGCATATCTATATGGAAGAAAATATTTCATTTACTCACCACAATTGCTAATGTTTGAAATATTTTAATACAAACAATTTTCTAATGCAAATGATTTTGATATTTCCCTGTGTGCCATTTTAAAATTCAAGGCAAGGTGAAGACAATGAACAAGAAGGTATAATTCCTGGGTTTTGAAGCTTGAAAAAGGAAAGGAGGTTTCATTGTGTTGTTCCAACCAGTTGTCCAGCCCTGGATAGGGCATTGCAGAGCAAGGAATACTGAGTTCGATTCCCATCTGCATCGTGTTTTTGTTGTGTATACATTTTGTGAAGAACGAAGAGGTGAAAGTTTTACCGTGTATATGGTTCTCAAGCTGGTGTGTAGTCCATCTAGTTGGCTAAGATGCACAAATATCCTACCCTATTGGGAGCATTTTTGGCTAGGAAGACATTGTGGTAGTTTCATTTTGGAAGCACATGAGTATATAGATATAAGGGCAATCCTCTTGTGGTTTGGGAGGTTCAGGGGTCAAACCCCATCTATGAAAAAAAAGGCTTTTAGGTTAAAGGTATGCAAAATATTTTTATTTTCATTAAAGTTGGAGTAATAAGGTGCCACATTGATTTTAGTGCTTCATTATGAATTATTTATATTGCATTCTATATGTGATCAAGTTGGAGAAATAAGGTGTATTTTTTATTATCTAAAAAGTGTATTGTATGATTTAAATTGGAGAAATAAGGAGTAATTTTTTATTGTATTAAAATTATATTTTATGTTTCAAATTTGGAGAAATAAGGTGTATTTTTTAGTATTATAAAATTGTATGTTGTAAGTTTTAAAGTTGTATAAATAAGGTGTATCCTTGGTATTTCAATTTTGTATTTTGAATATTATAAAAGAAGGGATAAAAGGTTACTTGGATATTAAATGAAATTTTATTGCTTATATTTTAACAAGGAATTTTTAGTATATGATTTGACATTAAAAAGGGAGAAGTACTAACTTGTTTTGAAGTAGCAAAACAAAGAAAAATTATTTGTTAAAGACAGGTTTGGAAAATTTATAGAAGCACATCATTATCAAGGCATATTTAGAGGTATGGTGATTTAATCATTTCTCCGGTGTTTTTTACTGAGAAAAATATTTTTTTTGATTGGAGGTATAAGGATTGATTGAGTGTGCATTGCTTTGATAGAAATTGGAAATAATAGTGCAAGGGTTTGAAAGTAAATTTGGTGTGCATTAGTGATTGATTGAATATGGGAGTAACGGTGAAGTATTGTTGAATGAAATTGGAAATATATGTGCTAGGGTTTGACAACAAAGTTGTACATTATTATTGAATGATATTGGAAATATATGTGCTAGGGTTTGAGAACAAAGTTGTGCATTATTGTTGAATGATTTTGAAAATATACTAGCAAGAGTTATAGACCAATATTGTGAAGTAAATCTATGCATTAGTTTTGAGTGATATTGAGAATAAATTTTCAAGGGTTATAGACCAGTTTTGTGAAGCAAGTATGTGCATTGGTTTTGATTAATTTTAGAAGTACATAAGAAGGTCAACTATCAATTGCTAGACTAGATTATCCTTTTGAATGTAATGAATGTGAGACATGTGAAATTGACAGACTTAATGAATGTGAGAAGAACATATTGAGTATTTGTAATGCATATCATTCTCTATATGTTCATGAAGAAAAATAATTCTGGGGAGAATATATTTGAATTACTTTAGTCAAAGAAAGCACCTTTAGTAAAGATATATGCAATTGTTTCTATGTAATAATTAGGAATGTTTGATTAGTTTTTGTGAGCAACATTGAGGTAGATCTGAGTAGGTTATTAAGGCAAAATTAATATGATTTGTAAGCTAATTTCTAAGAAGGTTTGAGGAAGATTTGATCAGGATCTTGGAGTAGATTTGATTAAGCCTTGTGAGTAGGCTTGGAGTAGATTTGAGCAACCCTTGTGAGTAGGCTTGGAGAATGTTTGAGCAAGCCTTGTGATTAGGCTTGGAGTAAATTTAAGAAAGCATTTTGAGTAGGCTTGGAGCAGATTGGAGCAAGTTTTCATGAGTATATTTGGGTAAGCCTTATGTATAGGTTTGGAGTAAATTTGAGTAGGTTTTGAAGTAGTCTAGAGCAAAGGATATTGGTGTATCTTATGGATAAATGTCCACAAGCCAGAGCAAAGGAGATTGATGTTTTCTATGTATAGTGGTGTCCACAAAACCAAGAGAAAAGTAAATTGGTGTCTCCTGTGGATAATGGTGTCCACAAAACTATAAATAGAGTGGATTAGTGTCTCCCGTAGAGTGGTGTCCACAAAACTAGAAGAAAATGGGATTGGTGTCTCATGTGGAGTGGTTTCCACAAAATTAAAAGTAGAGGGTATTAGTGTCTCCCATGGAGTGGTGTTTACAAAACCAGAAGCAAAGGGGATTTGTGTCTCCTATGGAGTGGTGTCCACAAAACTAGAATTAGAGGGGATTGATGTCTCCTATGGAGTGGTTTCCACAAATATAGAAGAAGAGGGGATTGGTGTCTCCTATGGAGTGGCATCCAAAAAACAATAAGCAGAGGATTTTTGTGTCTCCTGTGGAGTGGTGTCCAAAAAACAAGAAGTAGAGGGTTTTTGTGTCTCATGTGGAGTGGTGTCCACAAAAGTAGAGTAGAAGGTATTGGTGTCTCCTGTGGAGTTGTTTCCATCAACTTGAGCATATGGTATTTGTGTCTCCTATGGGTTGGTGCCAATAAATATTATAATAGGGAATTGGTTCCCAAGAATTTTGCTGAGAAAATTTATAAGAAATATTTTCTTTGTGGATGTAGCTCACATTGGGTGAACCGTGTTAAATATATGTCTCTTATATGTGTGGTTATTTGTCCATTATTTAATTATTGTAATTGATAATATTGGATGATATTGATTTGGAAAGAATAGTAAAATTTTGATCTTATATTGTTCACTCCCCTTGTAGTATAATCTTGTGTTATTCCATTAATATCATAGAAGGTTCCTTCATGAAAGCCTAATAGATTGAAGGAAGATATTATAGGAACACAAATTATGAATAAAGAAAGAATATTTTTTATGGAAAGAAAAACATGCACAATTACGACCAAGAAGAAGAGAATGAAGATACTCCTATTATTGAAGATCTATAAAAATAGAAAGATTAAGAAAATAAAGAATAAACCATGGTTAACGTAGAGGAGGAAATTAGTTCTACTCTTGGATAATTTAAAAGGGTTATAAAGAAGAACTCAGAATTGAAGGCTCAAGTTCAAGAGGATGAGGAAACAAAGACAAAGCTCCTACAAGATCTCATAGACTTAAAAGCGAAGGTTGAAGAGGTAATGAAAGTTGAAAGTATGGTTGAATAGTTAAAGGCAAAAGAACTATAATGTAAAATACTAGAACATGAAGCTAACATTCTAAGGAGGGGACTTGAGAAATTTAATAATAAGATATATTAGTTTAGAAAAAATCAAAATATTTGGATGATATTATCAAAACAAAGATATGTATTAATAAATACTAGACTTGATTGTGAGGAAGCTCAAGAGGTACAAGAAGATGATTCAAGCTCAAAATAAATAGAAGCATCAAATAAGGTATTTGAAGAAGATCCTAAGACCTATACTGATAAGTTGAGAAGTGGTAATATTAAAGAGGAAGGAAACACAAAATCATCAAGGATCAGGGACCATCACAAGAAAAGGAAAGAAAGAACCATGAAATCAAGGTAAGATAAATATTTCTTCCAAGTTTATTGTTTCTCATGTAATCATTTTGGTCATAAATATATACATTGCAAGGTTCATGTTAAACATGATCATAGTTTCAAAAAGATAAATTTCAAGTCACTTGCACTTTCCAAGGACTACAACATCATGTGTTTCAATTGCAATAATTTTTTTCATAAAGCTATACATTGCAGGATTTATGGTTAGAATGATTATAGCTTCACCAAGAATTTATTTACACCTTTAAAGGACTACAACATAATGTGTCAAAAATGCAATAATTTTGGGCATAGAGCAAAGTGGTGTAGAACATAATTTTCAAAACTTCCAAAGAGAAGCAATAAAAAGGATGCTAATAATGTTCAAAGAGGTAAGACTTCAAAATTTTGGAAACAGATTGAAAAATAAGAAGAGAATTGTTAGGAGTAGCTTTAATTCCATCCCAAAATTAATCACCTCAAGAAAAGGGTGTGGTGAGGGGATTGAGCTAAGTGTTTTATTTTTAGCCCCAAAAGGAGCCCTTTGCCATTGATGTCAAAGAGGGAGATATTTTAGTAAGGGGGAGATATTTTAGTAAGGAGGAGCAACTTGTCTCGGGGAGCAATTTGGGAATCCAGTTGTAGTAAAAGAAAATTTTTGTAAGGGTTGCCATCAATGACAAAGGGGAGATTGTTGGAAATATTAAACATATTGAGTTGTCATTGATGTAAAAGGGTTGATGTCAAAATGATGCATGGTATTCAAGGCAAAAATAGTGTTCTAAGGTTGGACAATTATTAAAGGCAAGATATATCTTAAGGCAAGAAAAATTGTTAGAAAGAATAGGACTATAATATTGATTTAAATATTATAAATAAAATTCAAAAGTTCATAGAGAGGGCCAAAAGTTTAAAAAGGTTTAAAATTTTATAGAAAGGGCCAAAAAATTTAAAATGATTAAAAGTGGAGTTGATAAAAGTTGCTTAGACAAATGTCCAAAGAGAAGCAATAAAAAGGATGCTAATAATGTTCAAAGAGGTAAGACTTCAAAATTTTGGAAACAAATTGAAAAATAAGAAGAGAATTGTTAGGAGTAGCTTTAATTCCATCCCAAAATTAATCACCTCAAGAAAAGGGTGTGGTGAGGGGATTGAGCTAAGTGTTTTATTTTTAGCCCCAGAAGGAGCCCTTTGCCATTGATGTCAAAGGGGGAGATATTTCAGTAAGGGGGAGATATTTTAGTAAGGAGGAGAAACTTGTTTGGGGGAGAAATTTGGGAATCCAGTTGTAGTAAAAGAAAATTTTTGTAAGGGTTGCCATCAATGACAAAGGAGAGATTGTTGGAAATATTAAACATATTGAGTTGTCATTGATGTAAAAGGGTTGATGTCAAAAGGATGCATGGTATTCAAGGCAAAAATAGTGTTCTAAGGTTGGACAATTATTAAAGGCAAGATATATCTTAAAGCAAGAAAAATTGTTGGAAAGAATATGACTATAATATTGATTTAAATATTATAATGAAAGTTCAAAAGTTCATAGAGAGGGCCAAAAGTTTAAAAAGGTTTAAAATTTTATAGAAAGGGCCAAAATTTTTAAATTTTTAAAAGTGGAGTTGATAAAAGTTGCTTAGACAAATGTCCAAATACTACAAGAGAAGGCCAAAGGGTTTATTATAATATTTTTATATTATAATTTAAAAAGAAAGGTTTGGCACCAACATCTTTGAAGGATTTAAAAAAAAGAAGTTTGAAGTTGAATCCATGATAATGAAAAGAATGGCATATTTATATGGAAGAAAATATTTCATTTACTCACCACGATTGCTAATGTTTGAAATATTTTAATATAAATGTTTTTTTAATGTGGATGATTTTGATATCTCCTTGTGTGTCATTCTAAAAACTCAAGGTAAGGAGAAGACATTGAACAAGAAGGCATAATTGATGGGTTATGATGCTTGAATAAGGAAAGAATATTTCACTGTGTTGTTCCAACCATTGGGATCTCTCAACCAGTTTTCCAACCCTGGATAGGGTAATATAGAGATAGAAGTGATGACTTTGATTCCTAGCTACATCATATTTTTACTATGTATATTTTTCATGAAGTGTGAAGAGATGAAAGTTTTTTTGTGTATGTTTGGTTCTCAAGCTAGTGTGTAGCCTAGCCAATTGGATAGGTCATGTGAAGAACCTATAGTGGGAGAGATTCAAAGGTCAAATATTGTCAGTTGCATTTTTTTCTGGGAAGCCATTATCACAATTTTAGTTTGAAAGTGTATGAGGATATAGATATAAGGGTGGTCCTTTTGGTTGCTACCCATTGGGCTAGCATAGCTGGTCATGGTGGTGGTGGCTAGGAAGTAGGGTTTGGGAGGTTCAGGGGTAAAACCCTATCCGCAAAAACAAAGGCTTTTATATGAAAGGTATGCAAAATAATTTTTATTTTCATTAAAGTTTGGGTAATAAGGTGCCACATTGATTTTAGTGCTTCATTGTGAATTATATATATTGCATTCTATATGTGATCAAGTTGGACAAATAAGATGTATTTTAGAGTATTGTAAAATTGTATGGTGTATGTTTTAAAGTTGGAGAAATAAGGTGTATCTTTGGTATTTAAATTTTATATTTTGAATATTATAAAAGAAGGGATAAAAGGTTACTTGGATATTGATTGAAATTTTATTGCTTATATTTTAACAAGGAATTTTGAGTATATGATTTGACATTAAAAAGAAAGAAGTGCTAACCTGTTTTCAAGTAGCAAAAGAAAGAAAAATTATTTGTTAAAGAGAGGTTTAGAAAAAAGAAGCACATCATTATCAACGTAGATTTAGAGGTATGGTGATTTAATCCTTTCTCAAGGTGTTTTTGATTGAGGAAAATATTTCTTATGATTGGAGGTATAAGGATTGATTGAGTTTGCATTGCTTTGATAGAAATTGGAAATAAAAGTGCAAGGGTTTGAACGAAAATTTAAAGTGCATTAGTGATTGATTGAATATGAGAGTAATGGTGAATTATTGTTGAATTAAATTGGAAATATATGTGCTAGGGTTTAAGAACAAAGTTGTGCATTATTGTTGAATGAAATTTGAAATATATGTGCTAGGTTTTGAGAATAAATTTGTGCACTATTGCTGAATAAATTTGAAAAAATACTAGAAAGGGTTATATACCAATCTTGTGAAGAAAATCCATGCATTAGTTTTGAGTGATATTGGAAATAAATTTGCAAATGCTATAGACCATTTTTGTGAAGCAAGTATGTGCATTGGTTTTGATTAAATTTATAAGTACATAAGAAGGTCAAATATCAAGTGCTAGACTAGAGTATCATTTTGAATGCAATGAATGTGATACACATGAAAGCAACAGACTCAATGAATGTGAGAAGAACATATTGAGTATTTGTAATGCATATCATTCTCTATATGTTCATGAAGAAAAGAATTCTAGGTAGAATATGTCTAAGGTACTTTATTCAAAGAAATCACTTTTTTGGAAAGATATACAATTGTTTCTATGCAATAATTAGGAATGTTTGAGCAATTTATATGAGCAACATTGAGGTACATTTGAGCAGGTTATTGAGGCAAATTTGAGATAGTTTGTGAGCTGAGTTCTGAGAATGTTTAAGGCAGAATTGACCAAGATATTGGAGTATATTTGAGCAAGCCTTATGAGTATGCTTGGAGAAGATTTTAGTAACCCTTGTGTGTAGGATTGGAACAGATTTGAGCAAGCCTTATGAGTAGGCTTGGAGCAGAATTAATCAAGCCTTGTGAGTAGACATTGAGTAAATTTGAGCAAGTTTTGGTGAGCATATTTGAGCAAGCCTTGTGTATAGGCTTGGAGAAAATTTGAGTAGAATTTGGAGCAAAAAAAATCAAAGGGGATTGGTGTCTCCTGTGGACAGAGGTCCACAAACCACAACAAAGGGGATTGATGTCTCCTATGGTTAGTGGTGTCCAAAAAAATAGGATCAAAGGGGATTCGAGTTTCCTAAGGATAGTGGTGTCCATAAAACCATAAGTAGAGGGGATTGGTATCTCCCATGGAGTGGTTTCCACAAAAATAGAAGCAAAGGGGACTGGTGTCTCCTATGGAGTGGTTTCCAAAAAATAGAAGCATAGGGGATTGGTGTCTCCCATGGAGTGGTGTTTATAAAACTAGAATTAGAGGGGATTGGTGTCTCCCATGGAGTGGTATCCATAAAAGTAGAAGCAAAGGGGATTGGTTTCCCCATGAAGTGGTGTCCATAAAAACAAAATAAGAGGGGATTGGTGTCTCCCATGGTTTTGCAAAATCGAAAGAATATGGGATTGGTGTCTCCTATGGAGTGGTTTCCAAAAAACCAGAAGTAGATGTGATTGGTGTATCTCATGGAGTGGTGTCCAAAAAACTATAAGTAGAGGGGATTCATGTCTCCTATTGAGTGGTGTCCACAAAACAAAGCAAAGGGGATTGGTGTCTCCTATGGAGTGGTGTCCACAAAACCGTAGTAGAGAAGTTTGGTTTCTCCTGTGGAGTGGTGTCCATGAAATTGAGCATAGGGGATTGGTGTCTCCTTTGGGTTGGTTCCCATAAACATTGTAATAGGGAATTGGTTCCCAAGATATTTATTGAGAAAACATAATAAGAAATATTTTCTTTGTGGATGTAGCTCACATTGGGTGAAGCTCGTTAAATATATGTCTCTTATGTGTGTCATGATCTATGTATTGTCTCAATATTTCAATTGATAACATTGGATGATATTACTTTGGAAAGAAAAGTAAAAGTCTGATATTATACTGTTCATCCCTCCTCTTAGTATAAGCTTGTGTTATTCAATTGTGAATTACGTTTTGGTTAAAATTGAAGGTAATAATATGATCAATATCAAAGGTTTACAATGAGAAAACATAATAATTAATAATACAATATATAATGTTTATGCCATAAACAAGGACATTGAAGTAATAATACAGTGGATAATTTTATAACAAATATGTTATTACAAATGTTAAAAAGGATAGAACCCACTACGGGAATAGTTGCTAAACCTGTCACAAAACTAAACAAACTAAAATTTTTAAATTATAAATAAGCCATTGAGACTCATGGAAAAAGGATCAATATTATTTTGGATCAAGAGGAATTGGAGATCAAGGTTCATTGTTGAAGAAAAGTTTCCTCCCAGGTTGTTGGATTGAAGGTTTTCATCATTGTAATTGCTAGATCAAGGTTTTCTAAGAATTATTTTCTTGAATATCTTTTATTTCAATATAATAAATTTATTTTGAATAATGTATGCGCATGTAGTTGATGTCAGCATTTAAATAATAGTTTTAATATATCGTACATTTCCCTAGAATATTGCATGCGATTTAATGCAAAATGTGTGAATACATATTTGTTTAAATTTGGTTAAATTTTAGATTATCTTCTCTACAATTTAAGGTGAAAATTCATAGGTTGCAGTAACCTGTTCTATTTTGTTATTTTATATTTTATTTATTCTATTATTTTATTTTTCCTAAACCCTATATTTTGCATGTTTTATATCATTCTTCAAATAATAATCAAAACCATAAAAAAAAGCGTAAAATTGAAAATTCAAACTTAATATTTCATTAAGGCAAATGATTATTTCATTTTGATAATTTGGAATTCCGATATTGTAAATTTTTTTTAATAGGTTATATGTGGCTTCTATTGGGGGCAACTCCCATCATAATACAAAAATATTACATTTACTGTAGCATACATTTTTATCATGATTTTTTTCTCTTAAATATATTCTTCAAGTTCCTCAATGTTTTGTTTCCACAATCAAATCTTTGACATCATTTTGATTAAGACATAAAATCTCACTGGTCTAGTTGCCTTATAAAATTTGGAATTCACCGAGGTGAAGATAAACACCATAATTCACTAATTTATCTACTACTTTATTTCCTTCTCCATAAATATGCTCACACTACCAAGATATTACCTCTAGTAATAGATAATGAACATCAACAATAATACTATTTTTTATCCAGTCCCCACATCCATTTTTTTAATAGCATTGATGATAATTTGTGAGTCCCCCTCAATTGAAATATATTTTCATCCTTTTTTTGTTACAATTTTAATCCCTATAAGAAGTTCCCTAGCCTCTACATAGTTGTTAGTTGAAGTTCCATATGATTCTGAATAAGTGAGGATAATTTTGCCTTCACTATTTCTAAAAACACCACCTCCACCAGATTTTCTTGGATTTCCTTTAGAAGCACCATCAAAATTAATTTTGATAAACCCAATTTTTGGACATTTCCATTTTACCATAGATTGAAGTAGATCCTTTGTTTTAATTCCATTGTCACATATGACTCTTCCATGTATATTCAAATCCTGTAGCCAAGTTATTAGCACCCCTTTTTATTTTTATGCAATTGAGACTTCCCATGATGAGCACCACATTTTTAGACATTCTGCAAGAGAGGCACTAATACGATTCCAAACTTGGGCATGATTTTGATATTTATATTTTAAAATTTCTATTATTCCTTTCAAGCCATAAATTCCAACAAGTAATGGCAGGGCCATTCCTCCAAAGAATACATAATGCTTTAGCTTTGAAATAATTTATCCAACATTTTATCAACTATTTCAATGTTGATGGAGCTACCCAATATAATTTCATATTTTTTAAAAATAACCCCAAATGGTGTGAGCAAAGGGACAATGAAGAAGTAAATGGTCTAACATTTTTAAATCCTTCTCACACAAGGCACATTTGAAGGGTCCATAATATCCTCTTCTTTGTAGACTCTCTTCGGTAAGAATCTTACTTTGAACTGCTAACCAAAGAAATTTTGAGGCCTTAGGGAGAGCCTCTAATGACCAAACGTTCTTCCAAGGAAAATCTTTGGGAGAAGAAAATTTTTATTGTTCTAAATCCTCATATCCCAACTTGACCAAGTATCCACCATCCTTTGATAAATTCCAAACCAACTCATCCTTTCATGAAAAAATAGCAAATAAAACTCTTGAAGAATATTTTGAAGTTCATCTACAATTTGTTTGAGTTCCTCTCCTTCAACTAGGTTACTAAAAGAAATCCATGATCTAGATTTTTTGCTCATAATAATATAATATTTGATCTTTGGACCTTTACATGCTAGGCACACTTGAGCCAATGGTTTCCATTTTGATTTAGAGATAAGAGGATAAGGCTTCAACCAAGCATCAGACCAAAAATTTGCATAACTCCCCTCATTGAATGACCATCTAATATGTTTCTTTATCAATTGCAAACTCTCTTATATGAAGTTCCATGTTGATGATCCTTTGGGTAGAGTTATTTTCCTAAACAATTTCATTGCATCAAGAGAACCTATATATTTTTGAAGTAATATTTTTTCCCAATTCTTTCCTTGATCTCTGAATAATCTCCACCCAAGATTTGCTCCTAATGCCAAATTCATAAGTCTACAATTTTGCAAGCCTACTCCTCCAATATTATTTCCTTTGAAAACCCTATCCCACTTACAAAGAGGAAACCTAAATTTTTCCTCACAACCTTTCCATAGAAAGTCTCTTTGAATTTTATCAATTTCTGATGCAATACCTATTGGGAGTCTTGAAAGTGACATCATATAAATAAGAATGGATTGTAAAGTAGTCTTTATGAGTTGTAGCCTTCCTCCCATGGTTAAGAACTTACCTTTCCAACCTGCCAAGCAAGCTTTCATTCTATCCAAAAAAAGAGATCCAAAGCTCCTTTTTATTCCCTTTATTAGATAAAGGAATACCCAAGTAGGTTGATGGAAATTTTTCAATTTTAAACCCTAAAATATTCACAATAACTTGTTGTAAATATAGGGTACTATTAATAGAAAGATCCTGGATTTTTGAAGTATTTACCAACTATCCAAGTAGCCTTCTCATAACATGATAAAATTGATTTGAACTCCATGGCTTCACTAACTGAGGGATGGTCCAAAAGAAAGTATCATCAAAAAATTAGAGATAAGATTCAAAGGGGCCATTTTTAAATATGAATAGATAAGAGAATAGACAATGATGGTTGAAGTAAAGAGCATTGTCAAAAAAAAATTTAATGTAAACAATATTTAATCCAACAACATATAAAGAAACTTTATAATAAGAGAAATTAGAAATTATTTGTTCAAATAAGAATGTATGGCTTGAAAATTATAAAAAAAAAGCATTGTTTAGATAAACACCAAACCCTTAACCTATATACCATAATTTTTTTTTTTTTTGAAAAAAATGAAAACTTGTATTAAAACAAAAACCAGATACAAGCGGGAGAGAACACATCCCGAGCCAGAGCCAAGAGCAACACAACAAGGACAGCGCACAAAGGCAACACTAGCAGCCACAAGGCACAGAGAACGGATGACGCGAAAAGGCGACATGTCGCGAAAACGTGACATGTCACGAAATCGCGACAGGCAAACCCGTCACGGCCACTTCGGCGCCAACAGTCGCGATAACGCGACATGTCGCGAAATCGCGACATGTCACGAAATCACGACAGGAAGGGCCCTCGACAGCCAACCGCAGAAAGCGTCGCGAAAACGCGACGAAAACACTAAACAACAGTCATGCCGCAAAAGGGTCGCGATATCGCGACAAAAAACCAACCAGTCGCAAAAGAGCCAAACATGCCGTGAAATCGCGACAAAAAAGCCAAGCTGCATCCAATTAGTCAACCTGTTGCGAAAACGCGACACAATACCACCTTTGAACAACATCTTCAAGAGAGGCACAATATCGCTAGCAAAGCCCAGCAAAAGCCACGACAGCGCAACATGGCGCGATATCACGCAAGAAATTCGCCAAAGGCCAGGAAGGCACAACCTGTCGCGAAATCGTGACAAAAACCAACTCGTTGCCGCGACAGCGCTACAGGTCGCGATATCGCGACAATTTTCCACCCGGCCGCCTAAGTGCCAAACGTGTCGCGAAATCGCGACAGGAAAACCATGCAGCTTCCAAATCTCAAACTTGTCACGAAAACGCGATGAAATATTTACTTTGCTTTTCAACTTCATGAAGGGAACGAGAGCGCGGCAAGAACGCCAATCGGACCAAGAAAGCGGGACCTGTCGCGATATCGCGACATGTCGCGGTATCGCGTGTCGTGAAATCGCGACATGTCGCGATATCGCGACATGTCGCGATATCATGACATGTCGCGATATCGCGACACGCGATATCGCGACATGTCGCGATGTCGCGACAGAAACCCACCAGAGGCCGCGGAGGCTCAACCTGTCGCGATATCGCGACGACAACCAGCCAGAGGCCGCGACAGCACTACATGTCGCGATATCGCGACAAAAAGGACCCTTAGCAAAAAAAACTTTGCACATTATTTCAAAAATTGTTCAAGGCCTTGTCTGATCTCGGCATCCTCCACAGACATATTGCTATGCAGATGCATCCCAACCTCTCTCTCAGCACCCATCTTAGCAAGGAAATCAGCCGCTTTATTGAGAGATCTACTAGCATAAACAGGTATCACATCCTCAACTTCCTTCCAAAGCTCTAAAATTTGGGAAACCAAAATCCGCAGCCTCCAAGCTTTTAAGGCAAAGTTCCTCATGCAATCAAGAGCACCAACCAGGATTTGGGAATCAGACTCAATGATTATCTTTCTGTGACCTTGTTTGACGGCCCAGATGGAGGCAGATTTAATAGCAAAGGCCTCAGCTTCATTGTTTGTGGCATATCCCAGACCTTGCAATTCCCAATAGAGCACGGTCCCAGCATGATCACGGCGAGATAACTCCACTACCAGCATTACCCGGATTACCTTTTGCAGCTCCATCAGTATTGATTTTGACCCAGCATTCTGGGGGAGGTTTCCAACAACTTCTTACCTGTCTCTCAAGATCAGCAACTCTCCCTTTCAAAGGCTTAGAAGCTGGCTGATTTTCCTCCTCAGCATAGATGGCAACGGTTTCCACAACTTTGCTCCAGATGACCTGCCATATCCCATCCATCGAAGAGAAGGTTTCACGAAAAATACGAGCATTTCTTTCCAACCACACCTGCCACCAAATAAAAAGGAAACCGAGCTCCCAGCCAGTACGAAGAGCTTTAGATATAAATCTACCTCTCTTCCAACTTTCCCATAAATTGGTCCGGGACAAGTCTCCAAGCGCTTGAAGTTTAAAGTGGGAGAACCAACGATGCCAAATCTGCTGTGTGAAAGGACAATCAAACAGAAGATGATCCGCAGTTTCCTCATTCCTATAACACAAAACACCATTGGGAAGGGCCAATGATGCCTCTAATTCCGAGGTTGTCAAAGGTCAAGATACCATTATGCATCGGTGCCAAGCAAAGAAGTTCACTTTCGGCCAGCCCTTGGGATGCCATATCTTCCTCCATTCATGAACTGGAAAAGAGTGTGGGGGGGGCTCAGGAAGGATCGAAGCATAGCCCTCCTTCACAGAATAAACCCCAAGGTTCCCAAAGCCCCAGGCAAGCTCATCCTCCTCATCTCTCCCAGTAAGAAACCTTTATGCCAAAAGTTTTTCCAGAGTTGGAGCCTGCTCCGGAGGGATTGGAATAGGCCATTCACCCAGCCGCTTAAAATTTTGAACCTTATACTCCCCCAATTGGTTGGTATTGAAGTAGCTCTCAATATTAATCCAACCCTTATCTTCAAGAGCTGATTTTAACGGATGCAAATCAGGAAACACAGCAAGGATAGGAGGATGTTGATCCCAAGAATCGAGTCCAAAACCGGGCCTTCTCCCCTCTCCCAACTTTCCGAGAACAATTGATCTTTGATAATGCGAGATCCAAGCTTGAGCGACTGCCACACAAGAGATCCATTACCCTCCAAAGGATAGTGGCCCAAGTCGTTGGGATGAACAAGACCCAAGTATTTACTAGAAAGGATTCTGCTGCAGAGGGACGAAGGCTGGGAAATCCACCTCCAATACAATTTCCCAGCCAGGGCCCGATTGTTAAACTTGGAGCTTCTTAAGCCCAACCCACCTTTTTCCTTGGGCTGGGTGACCTTATCCCAACCAACCAAGGCCCATTTCCTCTCTCCATTGGCACCTTCCCAGAGAAAACTTCTAGCCGCTTTGTCCAGCTCTTTCCAAATTGAAGGAGGGGCGGCCAGAATAGAGAATTTGTAAATAGGCATGGCCTGAATAACAGACTTCAGGAAAGTTAGTCGGCCCCCATAGCTTAACCATCTATGAGACCAGTGATTCATTCTCTCTTTGATGCCATCCAAAAGGTCCTTCCAGAAATCAGCTTTCAGTTTTTTGAAATGCAGAGGAACCCCCAGATAAACAACGGGAAGGGAGGTCCTAGTGAAACCCAGGATCTCCATAACTCTCTCTTGTGACCTTTGATCAAGGTTAAAGAAGACCACTTTTGATTTTGTTTCATTGATGACTTGATTAGAAGCCCGGAGGTAGACGTTAAGAGAATCTTTGATTCCTCTTGCTTCCCTGAGGCTGGCAACTCCCACCAAACCCGTATCATCCACAAACTGTAAATGAGTCAAAACTTCAGCCCCGATTTTAATTCCTGTAATCTGTCCTTGACGTCTTCTTCTCAGGAGGAGTCTGCCTAAACCTTCAACCAAGATGAGAAAGAGATAAGGAGAGCGGGGATCTCCTTGGCGGAGACCCGAGAGGCTCCAAAAGGTGGCGAGGGAAGCCCCTTAATTAAAACGAGTAGGAAGGCGTAGAGATACAACTCATGACCCAGGCAATCCGAGAAAAACCAAAGGCTGCCAACATCTTGACCAAGAAGCCCCACTCTACTCTGTCATAAGCCTTAGACATATCCAGTTTGATGAACATTCCCTTGTTACCTGAATTATGCATAGAATGGATAGCCTCCTGAGCCAAGATCACTCCATCCAAGATCTGTCTTCCTTCAACAAAACCCCCTTGCTCAGGGGAGATTATATTCTGAAGAAGGGGTTTTAGTCTTTCAGCCATAATTTTAGTGATAATTTTGTAAATCACATTACATAATGCAATAGGTCTGAAATCGGAAATGTGAGCCCCCCCCTCTCCTTTAGGAATTAAGGTGATAAAGGTGTGATTTAGAGCCTTGAGCATTCTTTTGTTAGTTCGGGATTCCTCAATGACAGCCAACACATCCTCCTCCAAGATATCCCAGAAGGCCTGAAAGAACTCAATAGGGAAACCGTCCGGACCAGGCGATTTTCCTGTGCACATCCCAAAGACCACCTTCTTGAGTTCATCACGATCAATGGGCTTAAGAAGGGCCTGATTCTCTTCATGAGAAATAATAGAGGGAATGCCCTCAATGACTTCATTTTGGGCTTCCACATCATGTTGCATACTTTCCTTGAAGAGGTTTGAGAAGTACTCCATAGAGAGGGAGTGCATATCAGGGAGAGTGTCAAAAGAGTTTCCAATCTCATCTTGAAGGAATTCCATGTTATTCAATTGCCTTCTAGCACAAGCAGAGCGATGGAAAAATTTAGTATTTCTGTCTCCTTCTAATAGCCAAGTATTTCTTGCTCTCTGTCTCCAGTAGATCTCTTCTTGATTATCAATGTCCTCAACCGCTTTGCGTAAAGCGTCATCCTCGAATTTAAGATGCTCAGAAATAATTCCTTCTCTGAATTGTTTTTGCACCTCATTCCATCTGGCCAACAAGGGAGCCCGTTGGAGCTGGAAATCAGATTTGTTAGTTTGCTTCCACTGTTTTAGTTTACTCTTAACAAAAAGAAGTTGTTTATGAAATTTGAACATAGCTGTTCCAAAGGGAGACGACCTTCTTCCCACCAGCTGTGGAATTTTCCTTCGTAGGTCCTCTTTTTGCAACCAAAAATTTTCAAATTTAAAAGGTTTGTAATACTTCCACGACATAGTCCCTCCCTCCGACCAAAATGGGAGAGTGATCTGAGACTGGGCCCTCCAAAATCTGGAATTTGATATTCCATCTAACATAAGCTTCCTCCGAGACCAAAAACCTGTCAAGCTTAACCCTCCTATTGTATGGCTCTCTTCTCTTATTAGTCCAGGTAAAGTTTGTACCAGGGCCTTTGATATCAACAAGGTTAAAGGCCTGGACTTGGGCAATAAACAGCCGGTCCCCTGTATCCAGAACAGGGATGCCACCTTCCTGATCTCTAGCGGATAATTTAGCATTGAAGTCCCCAGCAATAATCCAATCAAAATCTTCCGGGAGGACCTCATGTTTTGAACGACTTTCCATTGAGACCGCTGACCATCGGTGTTCTGAGCCCCATAGAAATTTGTAATTAAGACTTGTTCAGCTGTAACAATATTCTTAAAAAGAGATGTTAGGACCCCTCTCCAGGCTATATGTTCTATTGCTATCCACGCCAAAGGATTCCAAAGAGTAGCAATCCCTCCCGAGGCACCTAGAGCAGCCACTGCCATATGGCCAGCACCCCTCCAGATTCGGCTGACAGTTTTACTCATAAGGTCTAATGACATTTTTGTCTCCTGAATGAGCAGAAAGTCTGTTTTACTTCTCTCTAAAAGTCTTTGAACAGCAGATTGATGGGTTCTCTTGTTTAAACCCCTCACATTCCAAGATTGAATAATCATTGGAAACCTTGGGAGCAATACGAATCAATTGTTCTCGCCAATCCTCCATTGATTAGCTTATCTCCTTGCACTGCAATTAGATCCTTATTGGATTTCCTGCCCACCCCTTGGGAATTACTATTTTTCGACCTCTTCTCCACCTGGGAAATTCCAAGAGCTGGTCTTTCTCTGAGCTTTTATGCAATTCCCATGGTAACATCTTTAATAACGGGCTGAGCTAGGGAGTGGATTACCAGAGTCCCGGGGTTTTCTTGCTTGCAAAGTCTCAGAGGAGTCAATCACCTGTTCAAGGACGAGGGGTTGATGAGGGAGGAGCATGAGTAAGGATGATATTATCCTCAAGGTTCCCATCTGCTCCTTCCATAGTTTGGTCTTCTTGATCCACAAGAGATTTGAAGATTTCATACCGGTTGGTTGGCTTGGGAAGAGCTTGCTCCTTGCCATTTCTCTTTTTGTTTCTTCTTCTCTTCTGCTGTTCAAAGCCATCGTTCTGGCCCTCAGAACCCGGGGGAATGACAGGTGGTTCCTTGACCGAAGTGGACTTACCTTCTCGGGAGCGATTTGACATTCCCTGTGGAGCATCCGCTTTGGTGCTCAAGATATTTGGACAGAACCTTGCCAAATGGCCATGCAAATGACAGACTCTACATCGGAAAGGTAGGGCTTCATAGTCTAACTGCTGTATCCAGGAATGTCCTGCTAACTCCAGTTCCATCTCAGCTGGTAGCGGTTGACTAATATCCAGTTCTACACAAATTCTCGCATAAACAACAGTATTTCCTTCAATGGTATCCTTGGAAACTCCCAAAAATCTACCTAGAGAGTTGCCTATCAATTCAAGAATCTGCTCACCCCAAAACTCCATCGGGAGAGCATACAGCCGGATCCAAACCGGGACGGCCGTGGGTTCAATGCGAGGGTCGAAACCCGCTCTCCACGGCTGGACAAATAACCCTGTCGGGCCATGGCTCCTCTTCTCTGATTCAAATGCTCTGTTTCTATCCATTAGGGAAGAAAAACTAATAATAAAATACCCATTGCTTATGGGCCATAAGGAGTACTCACCGATAGGCTCCCAGTTTTGTCTCACCCGGGGAATGCAAAAAGTGCGGGGGTGGGTCGAATGCCCATGAACTTGCGAGATCGGATCATGAGTAGCCCGATAGTTTATCGTGTCTTCAACCGGCTACTGGTTCGATGACTATTTTTGGTCTTGACGCAGATTGCGGGAGACATCCATTGATTCTATGCCCAGGAGAACCCTTGCCCGCATTCTTGGATAGCAGATGGAAAGCACTCCGCTGAGCATCAACAGAGGAAGACGCAGGATTTTCTCGTAATATCTCCGCATAAGAGGTCTTCTTCCCCTCGAGAGAACCTGGAAGAGACCCCATTGGGCCCTCCCGGGGCACCGAAAGATCCTAGAACAAAAACCAGCAGCAAACCCCCAAAGACTCTGGAAGAGGTTTCCGATCTGAAACCCTAGAGGCTCGGCCGTCGGCAATTCAGAAGGTTTCCCGCCAAATCGCCAGAGCTCAAAAATCGCCAGGTATATACCATAATTTTTAAAATCATTTTATAAATCATATTACAAAGGCTTATTGGATGAAAGTTATCAAAATATGTTGTGTAATATTTCCTGGGAACCAAGGTAATAAAAGTAGCACTGATCTCAGTTATTATAGCATTTCTTTTTCGAGCCTCATCAACTACATCTAACATACCATTCTTCAATAAATCCCAAATTTTTTGAAAAAAATATTGCAGGGAATCCGTCAGGGTGATGCAGGAGCATCCGGCGACAGTAGAGCAATCTTGCATCTTCCAAAATTTTTCCAGATTTTCTAAGTACTTTGCATTTTGTTTTATTTATTTTCAGTTCGGGGGAAGTTTTGTTAAGCAATTTTCAGCTTGGGGGAAAGTTTTGTAAGGCAAGGGGGAAGGGGTCGCGAAATCGTGACATGTCGCGATTTCGTGACATGTCGCGAAATCGCGACCTCAAAAGCTGCAACGTAACATTGGCAAGTTTCGTCGCGATATCGCGACGTCGCGATATCGTGACAGTATTTCAAAGCAAAGGCGGAGGGGGAAGTGTCGTCGCGATATCGCGACAGGTCGCGATATCGTGACCTGTCGTGATATCGCGGCCAGTTAAAGGCCGACACGTGGCTTGTCATCCGATAGCTACAAAAGTTAAAGAAAGGTAGAGAACAAGGCAAGGCAAAAGGGGGAGTGTCGTCGCGATATCGCGACGGGTCACGATATCGCGACCTGTCGTGATATCGCGGCCAGTTAAAGGCCGACACGTGGCTTGTCATCCGATAGCTGCAAAAGTTAAAGAAAGGTAGAGAACAAGGCGAAGGCAAAGGGGAGGGGGTCACGAAATCGTGACCCCAAAGGGCTTCAGCAAAGAAGAGGCGCATTTGGTCGCGATATCGCGACATGTCACGATTTCGTGACCTGTCGCGATATCGCGGCCAGGTGAAGACAAGGCCAAAAGTGAATAAGCGGACGGCCGGGCAAGGCCAAATTTGACACGTGGACAGCCACGTGTATCATGACAGTTGTGAAGGGCACGTGTATCAAATATATTGCGACAAGGAGAAGGCATGGCCAGATTTACACGCGGTCGGCTACGTGTATGAAAACAAAGATGAGGGTCACGTAAATTGATAAGGGAGGTGTCGGCCACGCATTTTTTTATTATTATTTACGGCAACACAACAATTACAGGTGATGGCTTTATGGAGGAGACAACAGTGCAGAGGACAGTCAGAACAAAGCGGCCGGTGCAGGTTAAGGGAGGCCATCAATGCAAGCGTCATGGTGGATCGGGCAGTTGCCCATTTATGGCAAAAAATTTGAAAAACTCGGTCGGAGGGAAAACGAACTGGAGATTTTGTTAGGCGGGGCATTAATTGCCTAGAGGATCGAGGCCTCGATAAAAACTCGAGAAAAATGTAAGAGAGGGATGGTGAGTTCGGGATTGAGAGGGAAAGTTGTAGGCCTGGAAATGGTACTGTAAAAACTGTATTAAGCAATTTACTAAAAATTAATGTGAAGTTTGTTGTGTGAATCTCGGCTTGCCATCAAGTGGTATCAGAGCGGGAGCTCCTGAGCGTGTAACAGATCGCCGAAAGAGAGGCAGTTACACCAGGATCTGTGGAAGGATTTGTGAGGGAAGAAAGAAAAAAAAAATGCCTCCACGAAGAAATCATGGTGGAGTAGGAAATGTGGTGCCGGCCGAAGACTTTCGAGCCTTGCAGAGACAAGTTCAAGCCCTACAAGAAGAGTTACGTAGAAGGCACGAGCCCGGAAGGGATGAGGGAAGTGAAGACGAAGTTGAAGAAGAAGACCAATCTAAGGAAGAGGAAGAGGTTGTGGATCCTGCACAAGCCAGGTTGTACAAAGCCATCTCACAGATTGGAAAGCAACCAAAAATGGAGGTTTCTACATACTCGGGAAACCTAAATCCAGAAGAGGTGATTGATTGGATAAATGACTTAGAAGAATATTTCGAATATGAGGAGGTTGAAGACCCTAATCGGGTCAGATTTGCTAAGACCAAGTTGAAGGGTCATGCCAGCATTTGGTGGAGGGGAATACAGTTGGAGAGGAACAGAAGAGGGAAGGAGAGAATAACAAGATGGGATAGAATGGTGGAAAAGCTGAAAAGATAGTTTATTTCGACAGATTACGAGTTGGATCTGCTAAGAAAAATGCAGAGTTTGAGACAGACAAACAAAACTGTCCAAGAATACACCGAGGAGTTTTACAAGATCTCTATTAGAACTGGGCATTTAGAGGCAAACAAAGAAAAGTTAGCCTGTTATATCAATGGGTTGAGGCTCGGTATCCGAGAAGAGCTGAGCCTAGTTCGGGTAAGCACCATTGAGGATGCTTACCAGTTTGCCTTAAAGGTGGAAGAAAAAATGAATAGGCGGTTTGAAGGCAAGCAAAGAGGAAGGGGCCATGGTGGAAGAACTGGTGGGAGAACCAATGGAGAAAAATATAAAGACCCAAAGAAGACTGGTGAAGCCAGTAGTAACCAGGATCAAAGGGAAGAGGATGTTTATCAGCCCCGAGATCAGAACAACTACCCAAGAGGACGGGGTGGATCTGGACGAGGGTTTGGAAGAGGAGTATTTCGTGGGACATGTTTCCACTATGGTGAAGAAGGACATCGAGCATTCGAGTGTCCACAACATCGGGAAAGAACAAACAAGAGGCCTGAGGGTCCGACCAGAGCTGTTGTGGCAGAGGAAGATGCTGAATCTGAACATTCGGAAGAAGCAGAGAGAGGGGAAGCAATGATCATAAGAAGAGTCCTATTGAATGAGGAGAAGGACACAGATCAGAGAAGAAGTTTATTCCGCACAAGGTGTAAATGCGCGGGCAAGGTTTGCAATATTATTATTGATAATGGCAGCACGGATAACCTGGTTTCGAAAGAAATGGTTACCAAGTTACAATTAGAGAGGAAGAAGCACCCGCATCCATATCGGGTCGCATGGTTACAGAAGGACCATAGAGCTTTGGTCAATGAGCAGTGCTCCGTTAAATTTAATATTGGAAATTATTGTGATGAGGTCCTGTGCGACATCCTACCTATGGATGCTTGCCATATGTTGTTGGGAAGGCCCTGGCAGTTCGACCGGAGTGCAGTGCATGACGGCCGTGCCAACACCTACTCATTGACAAAGAATGGTGTACGCCATAAGCTGAAACCCATGAAGGAGGCGGATGAAAAGGTGTGTAACAGCTCCAGAATCTGTCTAGTTGAAGGGAGAAAATTTTTGGACGGTTTGAAGCATGAACATTTGTGTTATGCAATAATTCCTAGAATTAGGGAGGAGGAATGCAAAGATACCCCGACAGAAGTCCTAGATCTGTTGGAAGAATTTCTAGAGATTGTATCAGATAATGTGCCTGAGGGTTTACCCCTAGTAAGGAAGATCAGCCACCATATAGATTTGGTGCCAGGATCAAGCTTGCCAAATAAAGCTGCACACAGAATGACACCTGTAGAAATTGAGGAGTTAAACAGACAGGTCCAGGAGTTGTTGGAGAAAGGATTGATTAGAGAGAGTCTTAGCCCATGTGCAGTGCCTGCAGTACTAGCACCCAAGAAGGATGGAGAGTGGAGAATGTGCACAGACTCTCGGGCAATCAACAAAATCACTATCAAATACAGATTCCCATTGCCAAGGATGGATGATATCATGGACTGTTTAAGTGGAGCTGAGTACTTCACGAAGATTGACCTGAAAAGTGGTTATCATCAGATCCGTATCCGAGAAGGAGATGAGTGGAAGACAGCCTTCAAGACAAGAGAGGGCTTGTATGAGTGGTTGGTCATGCCATTTGGGCTGTCCAATGCACCAAGTACCTTCATGCGGCTGATGAATGAAGTACTGAAAGAGTTTCTGGGAAAGTTTGTCATTGTTTATTTAGATGATATATTAATATTCAGCAGAACCCTGGAGGAACACCTGATGCATATCAGGAGGGTTTTTGAAAAGCTGCGGGAGGAGCAATTATTAATAAATCTAAAAAAGTGTAATTTTGTCAAGAAAGAGTTAGTATACACGGGGTTTGTAATCTCGGCAGAAGGTCTGAAAATGGACCCGAGAGAAGGTGAGAGCCATCATCGAATGGCCTACCCCAAGAAGCACAACAGAAGTAAGATCATTTCATGGTCTAGCCAACTTTTACAGGAAGTTCATAAAGAACTTCAACAGCATTTGTGCACCTCTCACGGAAACAATGAGAGGGGATAAAAAAGAGTTCAAGTGGACATTAGGGGCTGAGAGGAGCTTTGATGCATTAAAGAAAAAGGTCACAGAACAACCTGTTTTGGCACTCCCAGACTTTAACAAGGTATTTCAGGTGGACTGTGATGCCAGTGGCAGTGCAATAGGGGCTGTACTAAGTCAGGAAGGCAGACCTGTTGCTTATTTCAGTGAGAAGTTAAATGATGCTCGAAAAAAGTATTCCATTTATGACCAAGAATTTTATGCTATTGTTCAAGCTCTGAAGAAGTGGAGACATTATTTATTGCCAAAGGAGTTTGTTCTATTTATTGATCATCAAGCTTTACAATACATTAACAGTCAAACAAAACTGAACCAAAGGCACATGAAGTGGGTGGAGTTCCTTCAAAGCTATACCTTTGTACTGAAGCACAGAAGCGGGAAATCAAACAGAGTTGCAGATGCCTTGAGTAGAAGGCAGAATTTACTGATTGAAATGACAGTGGAAGTAGTGGGATTTGAAGAACTGAAGGGTTTGTACCCTGAAGATCCAGATTTTGCAGAAGCCTGGGCGGCTTGCTTGACACCTGTTACTATGGACAGGACAAGATGGTTGGATTTTCTAATCCAAGATGGAATGTTGTTCAGAGGAAGTAAATTATGCATTCCAAGGAGTTCCATGCGGGAAAACTTAGTCAAGGAGAAACACAGCGGAGGACTGGCCGGACATTTTGGCCGGGATAAGACAATTGCCCTGGTGAGTGAAAATTACTATTGGCCGCAACTACAGCAAGATGTGAAAAAGTTTGTACAGAGTTGTAGAGTATGCCAGATGGCAAAGGGCAGAAGACAGAACACGGGATTGTATCAGCCGTTACCAGTACCTGAGCGGCCATGGGAGGACGTCAGCATGGACTTCGTCCTCGGATTGCCAAGAACACAGAGGGGAAATGACTCTGTATTTGTAGTAGTTGACAGATTTTCCAAGATGGCACACTTTATCCCATGCCAGAAAACAAGTGATGCAGTTCACATTGCAGGGTTATTCTTCAAGGAAGTGGTACGACTTCACGGTCTACCGAAGAGCATCATTTCTGACAGAGATACAAAATTTGTTGGTTATTTTTGGAGAACTTTGTGGAAGAAGTTGAAGACAGATCTGAAGTTCAGTTTTGCATACCACCCACAGACTGATGGACAGACAGAGGTGGTAAATAGAAGCCTGGGTAATTTACTGAGATGCTTGATAGCAGATCAACCCAAGGGATGGGATTTAGTTTTGTCGTAGGCGGAATTTGCGTATAACAGTTCAGTCAATAAGAGCACAAATAAATCTCCGTTCCAGATAATATATGGAAACAGCCCAAGAAATGTGTCTGAACTGAGAAAGTTGGATAAGAGAGAAAAGTGCAGTGTCGAAGCAGAAGAATTTGCGAAACATATGAAAAGTCTGCATGAAGAAGTAAGGAAACAAATTATAAAAATGAATACTCAATATAAGACAAGGGCAGACCAGAAGCGGCGGTTCAAGGAGTTCGAAGTAGGAGATGAGGTCATGGTACATCTCAGGAAGGAGAGATTCCCTGCCAAGACTTATAACAAATTGAAGATGAAGAAGTTTGGGCCATGCAAAATACTGGGAAAACGGGAGTCAGGAAATGCGTATGAAGTGGAATTGCCAAGTTGGCTTGACATTTCACCTATTTTTAATATTTCAGATTTAGTGGAATATCATGAGGGAGAGAGTACAGAGTTACCAAGTACAGAATTATGGCAAATTCTAGCATCTACTCCAACCACAGATGAGGTCGAGGAAATATTAGACACTCGTGAAGGCAGAAGCACTAGAAACAAACAGTATTTTGAATATTTGATAAAGTGGAAGGGCAGACCTGTTGAAGATGCAACTTGGTTGTCAAAAACGGAGGTTGACCGCCTGGGTCTTCCCCTAACAAAATAGAAGTGAGGATCACTTTTAATTTACCCGGGTGTCTGATGCAGGAGCATCCGACGACAGTAGAGCAATCTTGCATCTTCCAAAATTTTTCTAGATTTTCTAAGTACTTTGCATTTTATTTTATTTATTTCCAGCTTGGGGGAAGTTTTGTAAAGCAATTTTCAGTTTGGGGGAAGTTTTGTAAGGCAAGGGGGAAGGGGTCACGAAATCGCGACCTCAAAAGCTGCAACGTAACATTGGCAAGTTTCGTCATGATATCACGACGTCGCGATATCGTCGCGATATCATGATATTTCAAAGCAAAGGCGAAGGGGAAGTGTCGTCGTGATATCACGACGTCGCAATATCGCGACTCCGATATCGCGATTAAAGACACGGGCTTCATCGATACCAAAGTAAAGAAAGATAGAGACAAGGCAAGGCAAAAGGGGAGTGCCATCGCGATATCCAGAACACGATATCGCCGTTAAAGGCCGACACGTGGCTTGTCATCCGATACAAAAGTTAAAGTAGAGAACAAGGCAAAGGCAAAGGGGAAGGGGGTCACGAAATCGTGACCCCAAAGGGCTTCAGCAAAGAAGAGGCGCATTTGGTCGCGATATCGCGACATGTCACGATTTCGTGACCTATCGCGATATCGCGGCCAGGTGAAGACAAGGCCAAAAGTGAATAAGCGGACGGTCGGGCAAGGCCAAATTTGACACGTGGACAGCCACGTGTATCATGACAGTTGTGAAGGGCACGTGTATCAAATATATTGCGACAAGGAGAAGGCATGGCCAGATTTACACGCGGTCGGCTACGTGTATGAAAACAAAGATGAGGGTCACGTAAATTGATAAGGGAGGTGTCGGCCACGCATTTTTTTATTATTATTTCTGGCAACACAGCAATTACAGGTGATGGCTTTATGGAGGAGACAACAGTGCAGAGGACGATCAGAACAAAGCGGCCGGTGCAGGTTAAGGGAGGCCATCAATGCAAGCGTCATGGTGGATCGGGCAGTTGCCCATTTATGGCAAAAAATTTGAAAAACTCGGTCGGAGGGAAAACGAACTGGAGATTTTGTTAGGCGGGGCATTAATTGCCTAGAGGATCGAGGCCTCGATAAAAACTCAAGAAAAATGTAAGAGAGGGATGGTGAGTTCGGGATTGAGAGGGAAAGTTGTAGGCCTGGAAATGGTACTGTAAAAACTGTATTAAGCAATTTACTAAAAATTAATGTGAAGTTTGTTGTGTGAATCTCGGCTTGCCATCACAGGGTCAGGTGCCTTGTTAGGATGGAAAGAGAAAACCACTTCATGGAGCTCCTCCATAGAAATATTCTTCATCAATATTTCATTTTTTCCTTGAGTGATAAGTGATGGAATATTTTGCAAAAGTTTTTCTTGTGCCTCCTTATCTTGCCTAGAATCTGACAAAATATATTTGAAATAATTTATTACTTCCTTCCTTATATCTTCTTCATACTCAATATTTCTTCCATATGGAGTTATAATATTTTTAATATGATGAACCATTTTTTTTTTTTTGTAGGATAATTTTTTTTGTATTTCTATCTCCTTCCTTGATCAATTTCTCTCTAGATTTTTGGAACCAATATGACTCCTCCTTCTTCAATGCATTATTATAATAATAAAGTAATTGTTTTTCTTTCACATAAGAATCCTAGTCCATTCCATTAATTTCTTTCATCTCTTGTAAATTTTTGATCTTGGATTCAATTTATTTCTTTTTTTATTGAAAAATGTTACTAAAATATTTGACATTCTATATATTCATTTGCTCCTTTAAATATTTCAACTTTTGAACAAATCTATACATACATGATCCTTAAAATTTTGATTCATCCCACCATAACATAACCATATGGAACAAATCAGGGTCTTAGAGCCACATAGTCTACAAGAAAAATGGCTTTGGATAACCATTTTTAGGTGACTCACTAGTCAAAAGAATGGCTTTGTGATATGATCCTGCTCACAAAAAAATATTAGAAGAGATTGTATATTTTGTATGCAACCATTTATTGGATAACAAAAAACTATCTAGTCTTTCAACTATATGATTTTTACCAATGCATCTATTATCCCATGTGTATTGAAAGCTTGAGAGAATAACATACCAAAGGTCATTTAAATTGAAAAATGAAGCAAAATATTAAATTTATTTTGATTATCCTCGAATGCCACCCTTATTTTACACAGGAGATATAAGAGTATTAAAATCACCCCCAAGAATCCA
The DNA here is from genome assembly GCA_028583015.1 of Wollemia nobilis. NCBI lineage: Eukaryota > Viridiplantae > Streptophyta > Pinopsida > Araucariales > Araucariaceae > Wollemia > Wollemia nobilis. The sequence continues at coordinate 278,237 of JAQPPZ010003256.1, forward strand.
TAGATAACAATGAATCATCATTGTATTTAATAAAAATATACTAAGGTCCTTCCAATATCTTTCATGAGGAGTGACTATAGTTGGAGCATGTACATTTATAACCCCAACTTAGATGTTTTCCTCTTTTATGTAAAATAATCCAGCAACCCAATTACTTTTTGCTTTTAATAGATGTTTTTTTTTTCTCTTTTTTATTTTTGTGATAGCCTTCCTCTCCTTCTTCCATTCTTGCCACCACTATCATATTCATCATTCTCTTCCATGTTTTCATATTATTCAAAATGGAACTTATTTGATAAATATTTATATTGCGCCAAAGAGTCGAAAGTGCAAGGAATAGCGTCAATAACATTTTCTTCTTTATGTTGCCCTGAAAACTCTAAATTGCATAGATGATCCTCCATAGTCATAAATTTCTTATGTTGTACTAAATTACCAAAATTTCCTTCAATATCCTCTACAATATTTTCTTTACTATACTACTCTTGAAGTACTAAAGTGCAAGGAATACACTCCATACTACTTTCAATTTTTTTGAAGGATAAAATTTTAAGCTACTTGAGGATAATAATGGTGATTTACCTAGATTAAGCTTGAATGCCTTCGCATCATTTGCTATAAATTTTGTCTCCTCATCTTCCTTTTTATTAAAATTTGTATTGCCCTCTTCCTTTGCACCCTTAGCTCCTTTTATATTTGAACTTACGCATTGTACTTCCTCACCTCCCATATCATTATTTCCTTCTAATGACTTATTCGAGTGAACTGTAATGACCTTCACCATTTGATGATATAGAGGGATTTTCCTAGACACTTTCTTAGGAGTGGAAAATCCTTGATTTGGCCTAGCTTCTCCTGTGATATGGTCTCCTTGTTTCAAATTGAAACTACCCTCATACCCCAAAAAATCCATCTTTTCCTTTATTTTTACTTTGCAGTATCTTCCGATGTGCCTAGTTTCATGACATTTGTGACATCAAAATATAATATTTTTATAATCCGCTTCCCGATCCCATTCTATTGATTCAGATTTAATTCTAATCAAATGCGATAAAGGATTAGAAAAATCCATAGCAACACATATTCGAGTGCATACAATATGTCTTATCTCCTTAGTAGGTCCCTCTTGGATGAATTCACCTAGGATATTACCAATATTCTTCAAAACATCCTTATCGATGAGTTGATAAGGAAGTACAAAAAATATAATCCAAACTAGAAGCCTTTTAATAGTTTCTATATCCACAAAAAAATTCTCACTCCATGGTCTTAAATCTAATAATTTTTACCCCTAAACCATGGGATTCCATACATTATTTTATCCCTTATTTTTGAACTAGATAAAATAATGAGAAAAAATCCTTTTGGAAGAAAAGTCATGGAGTAATTTGAATTCAATCCCCATTTCCACTTAATCCAATTTTGAATCTCAAAAAAACCTAGTCAATATCCATGAAACTTATAAATTAACCCTCTAGTTTTAAGAATCATTATATCATGCTCAATCATCTCATCCTTGATAATTACTTCTAACATAGAATTTACTACCTGGACCGGGTTTTCCATAGATTTTCTCTTCTTCTTATTGCTAGGTAGGGCATCCGAAATTTTGACTTGGTCATTCATACTTTTAGTAAGCACTTTTACAAATAACTTTCTTTCCATGTTACCTAGAGTTTTTGCACTCACTACCGGTTGCACTCACTATTGGTTGTACTTACTCCCAGCTCATGTTCACACTTGTTACTAGTTTTTCTCACTCCTAGATCATGTTCACCCCCCCTACCATCTGCTTTGGCTGGCTTGCATTCACTATCAAATTTAACTGAGAGGTAATCTGCTTGCTCAATGCTCCTCCCTTGTAAACTTTAAAATATATTGATACTGATGCTATTGCCTCTTCTTTGCTAATTGAATAAGTGGGTTTTATGTTGACCATTGAAGGATGTGATATTACAAACTCCTACTTCCATGATGTTGCAAACTCCTTCGGTGAACTCTTGCTTTGACGATATTGCAAACACCTTCTTCAGTGAACTCCCACTTTAGAGATATTATGAACTCCTTTAGCGATTCAAAATATCACAATTGACCACTAAGGAGAATTAAAATAATTATTTGATTCTAATTAACTATTGTCCAAATATTAAATGCAAATATTGATAAAGTTTGGCTAACTTGATTAACATAAATTTCAAAGGTTAAAATCAAATATTTAGTGAATTCCAAGATTATTATTATGAAGTGAATATTTGTTTGTTAATTATATATGTTAATAATTTTCATAAACAACAAAGTCTTTTACAAACTTGGATTTTTTTGTAAATCAAATTAATTAAGTTGGCCCCTTGTTAAAATTCATGTGCATTTCTAAGGTATCCAAATAACTCTATATTTCACATATTGATAAGCTTACAAGTAGATTGAATACATCAAACAAAACCTTGGGAAATTAAAACATCTCTTTCAAGAGAGGATATCCTGATAGAATCCTGATTGTGGGTATGTTTTTGTAATTGGAAAAAAATATCACTCAACAAGTAGGCAATTGATACTATGGTAGGTAGGGTGTTCTGATACCATGTTCATAAAGACCTAAACCACTATCATACCAATGGCAATGGTAGAAGTATCTTAGAGCAAAGTTAGGATTTGAGATACAGTATATGTTGTAGGTAAACAGTTCATTGTCATGATGGGTCACCTGAGACTACTTTATGACTTGATAAAAACATCCATATATGATTTTTTTTTTTGGTGGTATACCTAAAGGTACCACCATTCCAATGGGCAATGGAGGAACATGAGGTCTCCCCATGTCTTGCATGGACTCAATAGTTGGTGTAAAAGTGACATTTTATACCAAGTATTCAGTAAGTATGGGGTTGACTAAATGGATAATTACTTGGGGTGTGGATGATGTCATAGATGAAGTAGGTGAAGTGGGTTGAGGTATGCCATTCATCATGTCAGGTGATTCTTCCTCTTCCATGGGAATAAAAAAATCTATCATAGTGATGTTGGGTATGACTTTAGGAGAATCTACCATGGGTGCTTTCAACTTTTGTTTGATCTAAGGATTAGATGATGATGAAGTTTTATCAGAAGTAGCTATTGGTTTAGGTGATGGTGGTAGAGTTGAAGTGGATGGATTGACAAGTGTTGATTTAGGTTTGCACTCTAGACACTTAATGAGAGAACTATGTCTGATATCCCGATGCGTTAATGGTAAGACAAACTCCCTTGAATTGCTAACATGATTGACATACTTAAAGGGTTCATCATCCTAAGGGACAATATGAAACTATCCTTCATGCATGTATTTAATACATGACTATAAAATAGGAGTACATTTCATGTCTCAGATCTAAGGACGATAGAGTAGTATGTTGTATTGTATAGCTCCTTTCAACACATGGTATAATATGGAAATAGTTTTTAGTTCCACCTAAATAGGTAATACTATAGTGCCAACCATTGAGAATAATGCATTATTGAATGCTCACAATGTGAAAGTATATGCCACTATGTGTGACATTAAAAGGCTCAAATATTCCAAAGCTATCATTGTTATTATGTTGATCGATAAGCTTGTATCAATCAACACTCACTTGTATGATATCTGGTTGATACAAGTGATTATGTGTAATGGAGGGTTCACTACAATGGATGGTACTTTTCTTTATTTTAGTCATCATATAAGGTGACCATAGGCTCTTTGTATTTTTGTGCATACACCATAAAATTGGTAAATGCATTAGGATCTTAGGGTTGTAGCTTGATGGATTTTAGAATATCCATGAGCACTTTCTTATGTATAGGGGATTGTACAATGAGCTCATAAATTGAGAGCTTGGCTGATTCCATCTGTAGGATCTGAGTAAGCCTATTTATAATGGTTATCATCAATGGATCTGGTGGATATGGAAGTGGATTTTGAACCAACAAATACTAAGAAGGAAAACGTATTTTAATGGGAGATGTAGGTGGATTGACTTGGTTGTACATTATATTTTGCATTACAATGTTTATAATACCTATGAACCCATACATGAATGGACCCATATGTATCTCATTTAGCTACCCGAATTGATTACCCTTGACCTCATGGGTGGGAAAGGGATCCTTGAAAATTATCATCTATTGATTATCCAGGGTGAGAGGGTTGTGTATATGTAATTGATTCTTATCAAGCATATTTTATACTAGACTTTTGAAACTATAGCATATTTATATGTCATGCCAATTTTACCTGTGATAAGCACAATATAAGTCCTCTTTATACCCTTTAGGTTTTGGGTGATCAAGATCTATCAATTAGATTTTTAGTAAGGTAATCACCTTAGCCTCGCATAATATCTTGAAAAGAGATGCGAAAGAATCAAGTAGTGGTGTGTATGTGTAACGAGGATGATATTTTTTATCATACCCTTGATTTATTTGGTGTTGGTTATTGTACTACATAAAAGGGGGTTGAGTATGATAATTAGGCTATTGCAAGGCATTTTTTGCTTTAGGAACATTAAAAAAAAATTAATTCACCAAATCTAGATTTTTTTGGTGGTGATTGTTATGGGGTCTTTTGTTCCAATCCTTCTTGGAAAGCTTTATGTCTCCCTCCTGGACCTTAATTTCCTCAATAAATTTGGCTTATACCAAAGCCTCTTCAAATTTTTGATATTGCTACAATTATAATAGAAGCAATATGTGCTTAAAGAATCTTTTTGAAAATATTTAGGTTAGTTTTGAAATAGGTACGATGAAAGAAAGTTTTGACAATATCTTCCACCATCTATTTCCATAGTCTATAACTGGAATTGTTGTAAGTTTGATAAGTCAGTTAGGTTTACCTTATTCTTAACTCCAAAGGAGAAGTGTTCAATAAAGGCATTTTCTAGTTGTTCAAAGCTAGAGATGCTATTTCAGGGTAGTTGGTTGTACCACTCTAAAGTTGAGTCAAAGAATGTTATCACAAATGTTCTTAACAACAAAGCATCATTATCTTGGAGCTAAAAACACAAGTTCATGAAACTTATGATATGCTCTTGGGAATCATTGTCCACTCTAAATTTATCAAGATTCAGTATTTCATAATACTTTAGATATGTAGGATAAGGAACTGATGGTTCGAGGGGTTTATTGTATAATTTGCGTAAAGTGGATTTTTGGTAACCCACTCCATGCTTCTCAAGTAATTGAATTTGTTTTGTGAGGATATTATATTCTTGAGATGAAATGACATCATTCTATCAAAGCACCCTCTTAGGATGAGGTGGAAGATTCTTGTTTGACCAAGGTGGTAGATTGTAATTATTTACCACATACTTGCAATACATCTTAGGATATGTTTGATCTTGATCATTTTATTTTGTATCTTTGTAGAACTCATATTCTGGTAGATTTGGTACTTGAAATTGTCTTTGCTAATACTGATGAATAGAGGTAGGAAGAGGATGGATCTTAGTTGTCCTAGAGGAAAAATTCTAGTCTTGCATAATGTACCTCATGTTGAGTTGTTTCTAGTAAGTTCTAGGTATGGGAATTTCATCATAGGCTATCCTACGTGAATGTTCTTTGTATAATATCTATTATAGCATTCTCTCCTCATGTAGCTTATTCTTGTACAACCACTGGTGATGTAATATCTACTAGTCTATGTGTTCATGATGGATGTACTCTCACTTATGGTATAAATCATCCAATTGATATTGGATCAATTGATCCATGACTAATTTCGGTCCTAGGTAGTCAATCTATTTGATCCACTGTATGTGGCCTATGAATTCTCATCTCAATACGAGGGATTTTGGCTATTTTAGTATATGCATTAGGGATGGTTACCCTCTTCCCTTGATCAATAAAGGTTGTGGTTACTCTATGATCGACCCTAGGGGTGTTGTCCTCATGTAAGGATGACATAAGAGTATGACATATTAATGTAGAACACTCTCCATGTGTATGGGTTGTATGTACTATATCTTCATTATGCTCATACTCAGAATGTGTATGAATGGAAAAAGGTGATATACAAGCTACATTAGGGTCATACCTATCTAAATTATTTAGCTTATGACTCAACCAATGGTGATTGGGAGGAGTACCCCGCTCATCTAACCCAAGCAATAGCATGTATTCTGCTCTAAACTTGGATGGTTTTGTGGATCTGTTGGGTACACAAATTTGTGTGACCCCTCTGATGGGCCCCTCAATGGGTAGATTTTATCTAGCAGTAACATTAAAATGATGAGGTCTAAGAATATCCTTTTCTTAGTTGTGAGAAGGTCCCATAGGTATCCTCCTAGTAGGGATATCTAAATTATCGGATTCCTTATGTGTGGAATTATCTTAGCAATGGTTGGTAGAACATTGTATAGGTAAGAGTAAGTTAGTTGAGTTGTATCAAAGGTATTTTGGACCTTCCTGTGTATTGCCTATAGTCTTAGTTTGTGACTAGGTATAGGTTTATGTTGTGACCATTTTATATTTATTATGCATTCAATAAGAAAATAAATAAATTATATAGGATGATTATCTCTTTTAAAAATTCTTTGTATTTCATAAAACTTGTTTGTGTATTTTGATTCAATGATTTATTGCCTTTCTCTTGTTCGTGTTTTTAATATTGTTGATTGTAAATACTTAGTTTAAGGGCTTTCACCTCTATCCTCTTACACACAGGCTTCGTAATAAAGTCTAGGCCATGAAACCCACTAAGATTTAGTTATGAAGTCCAAATCCAATGAGGGAGTCAATGTCTTACTAGTATTCACCCAATTTGCTTTAGTTAGCAATACACCTCTTCAAAAAGAGATGCATGCTATTTTTCTTAGCTATTATGGTTGTTAGATTGGCCTTGGTCAAAATGGGGTATGAAGAACCACAAGCAAGCTAAAATGTGGTAATTAAGGCCATCGTTGTTAGTCTTGATCAATGGTTGTGTGTGAATTATAAATATTTGATGTTAAATTTGAGACATGGTGTGTGTGGATTCCTTTTATTTTATGCAAGAAGGAAAATTCAACATAAAGAAATCAATGATATTTTTCTAATGCATAAAATATGTTTCAAATTTATAAATTTCTAAATAAAAATATTTTAATTTTAGAGAATTTGAAAGTGCAAACCCTAAATAATTTTAGCTTTTAGACAGGGATCAAGTAAGTAAACCCTAAAAAATAGCCAAACAGGGGTCATCTCTATGTAATACGGTCTATAACAGAGATCATCTAACATCAGAGTGGTTACAAATGGGCATTGTTATACCTTGGAGCTACCAATAGTAGAGGCTATTGGATCCAATAGATGTCATAGGTAGAAATATTAAAAATTAAGAATTTCTCTAAGTTTATCAATTCAAACTTTAAATCCTATCTTTTTTGTGAAAAGTAGGAAAATCAAGTTCAAGGATACTGACAGTTGAAGCCAAAATTCGATGAAGATGTTGCTAAGTTGAATTTTTAAACTCTATTTTGAGGTCATCACATGGTAGATAAGCTAGATCTGCTAGCCATAATAGGGTGTGACAGTGGCTACTATGAGTTATTCTAGTCCAAAGCATCGATACTTGCAATTCAAGAAAATAAGAAAAATGGGTAGTTAGCACTAAATTATGAAATTTGGAATAGTTTCACATCATGATTACCATTGGATAGAATTAAAAACCATACATCTAAATGTGTAATATGAAATCAAATTGCAAATACAAATTATGTAACCATAATGACAAAGAAATAGAGAAAATATGGTGCCCTTCTCATTGATATTGAAAATTATCTTTACAAAAAGTTTACAAAATATCTATATTAAGGATTACACCAATTTGATACAAATTACAAAATTCGTAGAGTCTTTGCTCTCCTAAAATTGATTATGAAGGGTTTCTTAGTGACCTCTGCTTGATGATGTAAATATTGAAGGATCTTTATAATGATTAGCTCCCATTGAGACCTAAAACCTACACACAAAAGAATTTACAAGAAATTAATAGTAAACTTAGAACCTCTCAAGATGAGGTCCATATCTATAGTAATAAAATCAAGTAAATATGCTAAAAATAGTAAATAAATACATACAAAACTAATTAAAAGTATGCTAAACTATATTAGAAATCAAATTGAATTATGCTAAAGTTAATATAACTAAGAAAATATAGAAAATCAAATATCAATGCGAGGCCATCATGGGGTATGATGATAAGCTCTATTAGCCATTAGATGGTACAATGACTGCACTTACAAGATACTTTGAGGCAAAGTGGTCGCTAAACAAAGATTCTATTCTTCCTGCTTGATGCAGGGTGATGTTCAATTTGTTTGTCAAATTGATGTTCAAGGGTATTGCTCTTTGAAGCCTAACTAAATTGTGGGAATTAGGCTCAAATTCGTGAGGATTGATGATGCACAATGGTTGGATTTGATCTTCAAGCTACAAGGAACTCCATTGATGTGAATGTAAGCTTCATGCCTAAAATTGGGTTACACTTCATTACATTCCACTTCAATCTCTACTCCTTTCTCAATCTAAAACCACTTTGTCATGGATAATTGATCATAATTTTATGAAGGTTTGGGCTTATTTTATAAGTTTCCAAATTGGTAATCTTGAATTGCAAGAGTAGCCAAGATAAATATTCAATTAGAATATTGGCAACCAAAAATTTACTTTTGGAAGCTTCTCACGGTTAGTCATTACACTCAAGTTGCCCTGTAATAGATTTGGCTCAACTTGGGGAGCCTATGTTTGTTACAGGTGTGACCATAATAGGATGGAGTAGTTAGACTTGGGGGCCATCACAGGGTACAACAACCATCGAAGGCTACTCCTAGGTATGACAGTTCATGTTGTAAATAGATAATTTTTTTTTAGTGGCCAGGACCACTGTTAGGTCTTTGGAAGAACCAAGATTAGTCATATGGCCTGAAAAGGTGTTCATATGAGTAACTTCCTCAACATGACATGTTTCAGGTGTGTATAAAATTATTTCTAATAAATGTGCCAACGCAATAGCGTTATTACTACATGAAAACATTACCTTCTACTTATGACATATGTTTCAAAGCAAAAATGTAAAATTGAAATGGTTTCAAAATTAATAATTGAGTTTTAAATCCTCCTCTTGCTATAGGTAATTTTACATATTCACACTATGCATAGGTATCACTCTCTAAGCCATTATTGTCTATGCAAATATTGCATATATAGATATCCAAATTATGATTTTCATTAGAAAAATAATTTTGTTTATACCCCCTATCTATTTTACCCTTGTTCCACTCCAATAAACTTTATTATTTTATCACAATCTCTCATTATTTTACCTATGCGTATCATGCTCATGTTGGTTTTCCTAGATCAAACTTAGCCTTCTCTCTATAACTTGAGGGGTACATAAGAGCACAAAAACATTTAATACCACTATAAAGATAAAATTTTACATCATAAATAATCAACACATCATAAAAATTACTCACATTGAATCAATATTCTTAATCAACATGAAATCTACTTTTCTTATTAGGGTAATAAAACAAAATTTTGACACATTCATCATTTGATGAATGCATCAAAAAGAGGTAAATATAGAAACCTAATTTTGAACATGTCATCAAATCCTTCAAATTTACTAGCATCTACCTTATCTAGAATCAAACTTTTTGATAAACTCAACTACCTAAAGATCAATATAAGGGACATATAATACCCTAAAGCAAAGGTGTCATACCTAAAGTGATATCATTGATGATGCTATTTACTAACTCATAGTACTTTTACCAAATTTTTAAATATATTTTTTTCCTACTTAGTTGTCCCAACACCAATAATTTTGATATTAGTGCATGTGTCTTTAGTGTTTATAATGCTTATGATGCTAGTACTATTCAGTATTATAATATAAAAGAGAAACATAATTAGCTAATAGTTACCAACTACTAGTTAAATTTAGTAATTGACATCCCAATAATACACACCATCCTCTAGTAGCTATCACCTTACATGATTAGAAATTAGAATCCCTTCAACATTCCATTTTTTGTCCCATTAAAATTTTCTCACTTCTTGCATGTCAACCTTCCATTATTTTCACTCTAATATAGCTTTCCCTTTCCATTCATCCTACCACCCATACAACTTGTCAATTTTGGAATATCCTCCAGTGGATCCTCAAAGGAAGTCATGGCTTATATAAATTCATCCCTTGGGGAATCTTAAATCATAACTTCTCAATATAATAAAACTTTGCTAAATTAAATCCTTAATTTTCATAATGAAGATCTCTTGAATTGTTATCACATTCACATGTGTGTCTTTTAAACTAAAGCTTTGTTGAATCTTGAAACCAAAATCATATCTTGCATACCAAATTTCTAATGCATAAAAAGATTGATCTCATGAATAAAAAGTACTACCCTTTCAAACTTTGGCTTTCATGAAGGATAATTAAATATTGTGCACAAGGTGGATTTTTTGACTTCATCCTACAAATATATTTGTAAAATATTTGGGATAGGTTCTTTATTGCATTCTATTTTATCTTTTGTGTATTTATATAAACCTTAGTTATATTTTTATCTTGGTCTATGATAAATTAAATATATAATAATCTTATTGGAAGACCATCTTATACTAGGTCAAAAAAAAATAGTTCTATGGTAGAAAAAATGGATTATAAGAATCACACCAACCTTATTGAAATAATTTTAATAAGCCTACACTAATAGAGGAAGAAATTGTATTGTGTGCACTTGATAAGAATTAAATCTAGATAGGTTGTATGCGATCATAATATTATCATTATTAGAACTTCAAATTTCAAAATCTATCTATGCATGTAGTATTCAAATAATTAATTAATAATTAAATTTATCATGGAGATATTTTTAAAATCCTACATGAAAGTGGTCATAATAGTTATTTAATTACAAATAAATACGTAATTATAGCTAAAAACAACTATTTTAATTTATTAAAGTAACTATTTAATGGTTTTGATGCAAATGCCTTTAATCATATTAAAACAATAGTGTAAAGGTACTTGTAAATATCATCAATTCAAGACTCAGTATATGAATAATTAATGACACAGTATTTAAATAGTTAAATATATCATGAAGATTTTTTTTTTTTAAAATCCCATATAAAATGGTTACAATAGTTATTTAATTTCAAATAAATACTATAGTATAGCTGAAAACAACTATTTTAAATCTGTCAAAGTAACTATTTTATGTTTAAAAAAAAAAATTCATTACAATGTTGAATTTGTCTTATAAGTTTACAAATGAACTAAAAATATTAATATAATCTATAGCATTATTCCTTTTTCTTATAAATACAAATAACTCTTAGAAGTTCAACTGTAATATTAAACCATTACATATAACTAATTTGTAATTATAAATTTTTAATTTTCAAGTTAAAAAAACTCTTACATTAGTGCACGGTTTTCACACATTACAAACATATTTAACAACATTTATGTGCGTTCATATCTCATCTACATGCCTAACTCACAAAGAAAAAGAATAGATTGCATGCACTTGAGTTCAACTAGAATATTAAAGCATTAATATAACTAATTTGTAATTATAACTTTTTAATTTTCAAGTTAAAAAAAATTCTTACATTAGTAGTGCACGGTTTTCACACATTAGAAACATATTTAACAATTTTTTTGTGCGTTCATATGTCAACTACACACCTAACCTCAAAAATAAAAAGAAAACATTACATGCACTCGACAATAGCTTAAAACCTAAACATTACATTTTGACAGGTTGTATAAGTAGTTTGGTGACACGATTCTTTTGTCTTCTGTGGAAATGCGGAATCCATCTCTTTCTTTGGAAAAAAGATGACCACCTCTGGTGATGGCGTAAGCATAATCCTTACTTATAGCTGGAACATATTCCCAATCTAATTCTTTCAACTGTTCAATCATTAGAACCGTAACAGAATTGAAAGCGTCTGCCTCCGTAGATTCCGGGTGATCTCTCATATAACACCCTATGGCTGAAGCTATTTCTCGGCGGGCAGCTTCCCTCTTAACAAGATAGATATAAGATAAAATATATTTTTAAGATTACAGGCCTAACTCAATATTCGTCCTTACTTGAACACAGTAATTCCAATAGTCGTCCTTACTTGAACACAGTAATTCCAATTTAATTCTGCCTCCTATCTAAATGTTTATAAAATTAACAACAGGTCTTTTAAGTCAAAAAAAATGAATATTTTGTTTGAAAAAAAAACACCAGAAAAATGAACATTCGGCGGCTTTACGGGTGTCACGGCCTTAAGCTCTTGCTGTTGCAACGCCTTTATCCTGTTGAAGTGCAATATTGCCATCTCTAATATGCGGCATCCTGCAAACATGGAATTGCATTAATGAAATTTTACAACTTTTTTTGTCCTATTTCTTAGTATAACGATGTACACTATAAGCGTAGAGGGATTACTTATTTGTAATAAGGGTAGAGGGATTACTTATTTGTTATATATCGATATTGTTTCTGGCGTCCAGTCTCGCCAGGGTCGATGCCAATCATACTCCAAATTGAGTTCTATCTGTTTAACAAAAAATACAATTACTAAAAATTTATTTAGGAAAAAACATAGCACCCACACACTTTGACATGCAGATCAGTAGTGGAGAAGTAAAATTTCTCGCAACCTCTTGTGAAAGGCTTGATCTCTCAACTTTTTTAAGAGCTTCTTTTAAATAGGCGGTTGTTAAGGCTTTGGCCTCGTCCAGAACTTTCTCCCCGGGAAATGCAATGAGCGAAGCTCTATATAAATTTAGGAAGCTTTTTATCACCGCCTCTGAGTCATTCTTGAAGGACAAGAACTGCCCATCCTTCTCCTTGTCTTGCCCATCCTTCGCTTTGAAGTGCTCCAACACATCTGCTATCATATTATAGTTAACTAGCAATAGGATTCCCAAGCATTACGAGTAAACATGCTGATGCAAATCGATTAAATTGCTTGATAATTCGATCAATTTAATCGATGTGGAGACCTGCAGAAACGCTATATCTGTGCAGTCGAAGAATTCGAAGTCCCAACGCGGTGGTGTTGAGATCGGTACAAAAACTGTCTTACCACATCCAATACCTTTCTCGTTCCAATTCCTGCCACTCCGTTAAGATTTGATGAACTCAATACCATACTCAAGGTTAATAGAAAAGTATCAATTTTTTTTTTCTATTAATCATATTTTAAATAAATATTTTATTGGATATAGAACGATGGTATTATTTAAAATATTTATTTTGCAATACCATCGTTCTATATCCAATAAAATATCTATTTAAAATATAATTAATTAAAAAAAAATAAATATTTTTTATTAATTTTGGATCTGCTGTTGATGAAGGTGTACCAATCCAGAGTTATCTGGGGCTCCTTGTTATGCTGATAGCACCATGATTTGATACTACTATTCGAAGCAATACAACTTAAACAATTATTCAAAACGAAAAATAATTAATGTTTTAAAATAAAATAGTTAAATAATTTAAATGATCTCTATTTCACCTACTGTTAAAACATATATACATAACGTCAGATGTTTCGCAAGACAAACAAAAACTTCTTGGTATACATAAAAATATTAAAAGATAATGAAAAACAAGGATCACATTATAGCAGCTTGCCTCGTATGGCTCTCTTAGAGACTATGAAATCATCGTACCACAAATTGTGGTGATGATTGGTGATGATTGGCTTCGCGCCGTTTCAAATCTTCAGTGCTAATGGACGCCATCCTCATATTCATATTGGTATTGGTGGGACGTACTGCAAATTTCCGGCGCCGTAGTGCATTACTGGAAAATCGAAGGCCTCCAGCAGACTTTCGGAATTAATGCGGCAAGAACATTTCTAAGAACGATAAGACGTACCCGGTGACTGAAACCCATCCGTTGTGTCCTTGTATAGAAAGCTGGGGGGAGTTATGAGGCCAGAATTCTTTGATGTAAGCATGCCAGAGGATTGATGAATCAACACCTAATTGCGTATTAAAACGTAAAATTAAAGTAATTACGTATGACAAACACGAGTGAAATTATAGAAATTTATGAACAACTATTATTTATGGAAGAGTTTAAATTATGTTGTAGTAAGTATGTGAGGGGTGGGTGTATATAACTATACATAAAAAAAAAATTATGGAAGATAAACATGTTTATCTTTGCATTGAGTAGATATTTTAAGGATATATGTTTTATAAACTACTAAAACAATTATAGTTTGGTAATTATGTATATATCTTATTTTGAAATTTTGGTATTGTGGTAAGATTAGGCTTTATATTTCCTTTGCTAGAATTTTATTTTATAAAGACATACATGGCTTTGTTTGGTAAGATTGGCTTTGTTTGGTAAGATTAGACTTTAGACTTTTGTTTTCTAGAATGTTATTTTATAAACACATATATGGCTTTGTTGGGTAAGATTAGACTTTAGACTTTTTTTTCTAGAATGTTATTTTATAAACACATACATGGCTTTGTTTGGTAAGATTAGACTTTAGACTTCTTTTTCTAGAATGTTATTTTATAAAAACATACATGGCTTTGTTTTGGTAAGATTAGACTTTAGACTTCTTTTTCTAGAATGTTATTTTATAAAGATATTGATATTTATCTATCAAATTTTAATATTAATTTTATAATATAATTTTTTTTAATTTTTACCAATCATTTCAACTCACAAAAATTTATTATTTTTTATAAATTTAAAATTATATAATTAATAAATAATAATTATTATTTAAAAAAAATACTTCATCATTCCTCTCACCCTTATTCTTTTTATAGGTAAAGACTTTTGCTTCATTTTTTTTATTGTCCTTGATTTGGTAGGTGGAGACTTTACATTGTTCAATGTGTTTTTTATTTTCTTGTGTTTTTATAGGTAAAATAATTCAATTATTTACCTGTCTTTATATTTTCATATATTTAAATATATTATGAGTTTTATTGTTTGAAGATTTTTCATTATGCACATTTTGGTTTATTGATTTTGTTTACAAGTGAATATTTTACATTGATTTTCTAATGGATATTTTTTATTTAATTTTTATAAGTAAAGGCTTTGTATTATTTACACATTTTTAGTTGTTTATTATATGTTTTTAATGTTATTTATACATTACAATATAATTTAATAGGGATAAGTTTTTAGTTTTTTTATTTAAAATTATGAGATAATATTATCAAATTAAATCCAAGACCATATAGTAGATAATGAGATAGTAGATGGTTACAAATTATAAGGAATTGAAGCTCTAGAAGGGAAACTGGGGCATCAAGTGCATAGAAAAAGTACTTTCTAGTTGTTATATAATTGAAGATAAAATTTTTGCCCTAGGATAGCCCAATAGGGATGCATCCACATCCTATTCTATATATAAAAATTTTATTTGCAGATTTTTTAAAGAAAAAATATCCATCAAGGACTAAAGAATCATAAAAAAAATACTCTAACAATGCTCTTTGTAGCTACTAGAGAAATTTCAACATATCAAAGGGTCAGTGAATTCTTACCATAGTCATAATCAAGGTCAAATATTGTCATTGAATAAAATATAGTAGAATAAAACATCTTATATAAAGACAATCATGATCTAATCTATAAACTTATGGGTATTTGTCCAACCTTGAATTTTTTGCATTTGTAGGCTTGATAAAAATAGAAGTCTCTTTGTGATTATTCTTTGTGGTTTATTAGTAATGAATATTTTATTATTATTTTTTACTCACTTTTTGATAAAAATAAGGATTTTGAATCAAAAAAGAGGAATCATAGTCTGGTAGAATTATTTGTTCAGCACTAGAGAGTGGGATTTAATCCCTTAATTGAATTCATTACTATCCTATTTTGGATATATTTGCATGCACCTCAAATGGAGTTTTGGAGTGAGCAGGTATTAGAAATCATTGATAATTTCTATGAAATATATTTGGGTGTTTCTAAAGAAATAATAGAAGGACACATAATCATTTATGCTAGATTATGCAGGGAGTTGATTTTAACTAGCATTTATTGATAGAGATAACCAAGGTAACCAATAGACTTTTACTAGTCTCTAGGTAAAAAATGATTATACAATCAAGTATTATTGTAGACACCAAAACAGCACCAATCTGATTATGTGACTGCAAACACTGATCGCTTTGGCAAACACAGCTCCCAGGGCAGCCCTCAGAGGTCAAACAGTGGTCTTAACCACTTTCATAGCAATTTTGTGAGGTCAAGAAGCAATTTGGCACACTTAAACACTTTACCTAGTAATCGTCTCACCCAGGGACGATTGCTAACTTGAAATCGTCTCACCCAGGGACGATTTTTGAAATCGTCTCCGATAAGGACGATTTCCAAGTTTAACGGGAAAAAAGACAAATGAGGCCAAGTGGCAGCCCAGAACAGTCAGTTGATGACTCCTGCCTTGCACGCGTGCGTGAGTGGACAAATAGGCCATTTGAGGACTGTCACAAGGGCAGTTATGAAAGCCCAAGTCAATGGAGGACTCCCCTCCATCATGGGAAGACAAGACTGCCACATAGCGCCTATGACCAACACATGGCATTTGTGCTTCCCTCCCAAAATAGACCCCTTGGGTCTATAAAGGGTGAGACTTTTCTCACCCAAGAGAGACAGGTTGAAGGAGTTTTCAAGCAACGAAGTGCTACCGAGTTGAAGACCCACTTGTATCCCTTTTGGTTCACCTTCCCACATCCACCAATCTCTTTTGCAAGGGAGGTTGTTGGGTGGTTTTTGGAAGCTTGAATCGGACCTAAATCCAACACATGGACACCTGAATCAACCAATTTTTCGGCCCCCCAAATCCTAAGAGGTTTTGGGCCCATCCCTAGTGGATTGGCGTTGGAATCAAGTGCCAACGGTGGGAGGCCCACTTGGGCATCCCCGCACTTTTCTTAAGTTTTATTTCAGAAGCATTCTAGTTTATTTTCTCATGCTGCATATTGTGTTTTCTGTTTGGTGAATTCATAGCTGCAATTTTGTAACCTTTGATCATATTCTAGTATGTTTTGTGTCATTTTGTAGTTTCACTAACTTGCAGGAGGCGATATCAAATTCCTGAGGGTAGAGGCCAAATTGGGAGAATCCGACCATCTGGGTCGTCCCAAAATGACCCCAATTACATAACCCCCCTGTCTACAAGTGTTTTGGAGACCTCGAGAGTCGACATTGGAGTGTGTCAGTACGGCTTCCCCAACACAGAAGAAATCGTCCCACCCAGGGATGATTTACAGTCAGAAATCGTCCTACCTAGGGACGATTTCCAGTTGAAAGCAGATTGGTCGACTGTCTCAGTGGCAATGGCCTGTTGGTAACATTTTCTATCTTCTGGCAAGTTTTTAGGCTGTTTAGAATCATTTTGTTTACTGTTTTAGATAAATGTTTGCATGCATCTTTTGATGATTTTAGAAGAACGAACACTTTTCATTTGCAGCAGGTGCTACTGACATCTTGGTTGTTTCTTTGTTCACATGAGAAGCAGCGGAGGTGAAGAACTCATTGACATCAACGACGACATCATCTTGGCCCGCCCATTGCAATCATGGGCACGCGGAAAGAGGAACATTGAGTGATTGTAATCGAATTCTTTTAATGCTCCTAGCCCCGAAAAGGGAGGAGACGTCATTGTAACAGAGATCAAGGGATATTAATGAAAGGGCTGTGTTTTATCCATTTTCTTGTGTCTCTTCCAATGCATTTCTTTTCCATTTCATGCACTTTACGTTTCTAGGACTTAAGCACATTTGGTTTTGGTTATATTGCAATTAGTGTTTCCTTTGCCCGGAATCTCGTGCTTTCAATTATTTGCAATTTAAGTAGTAGACCCCATCAATCAATTGTTTGAAGACTCTTATAAAAAAGTAAAATAATTTTTTTAACTATCCAAGAGATAAAAATATCTTAGATCTTATACGTAAAATAGTAAATAGAATTTGGAGGGGTGTTGGTCATATGGAAATAGTTGTCCAATGGGCCTCAATATGGATAGTTACCTTTAGGAAATCTATTGAATGGATGGCAATAGAATATATATCTTGGAGTGGTGTCCTTAGATCACATTTTAGGAACAATGTGATTGTTGAACATGTTTTAATCATACATTTTTATGGGGATCAAAACCTGAATTATTAGATTCTTCAATGGATAATAGTGCATAATATAAGAGTCTCAAGGTAGGATTTAGAATAGATTGTTGCTAGGGATTTTAATTCTAAATTATCGTCTAGAGATTAGGAAGAGGGAACCCCAATTTTGGACCCAAGGTATAAGGTTATGATTACCTAGGTCCATTCATTACACTTGGTGGATATTAAATGTCCTAGAACCAAATATACTTGGACTAGTAAGAGAAGTGAACCACATAGTAGGAAGGTGAAGTTAGATAATTTTTTGGTTTAAGAGGAGGCATTTGGAAAATGGAATCTAAAATTTCAAAATTTTTAGGGTCTAGTTTCATATCACTTTTCCATTCTGTTGGAAGGGGGATCAAGATAGGGCAAGATCACAAACCATTCAAACTTGAAAAAAAGGTTAAAAATAGAAACTTTGTAATAAAATCTCATGGTGGTGGGAAGAGTGATGCCTAACATATCAAACAATAATATTTATATTCCACAAGTAACTTCAATATGTTAAGGATCAACTAAAAAAATGGAAGTGGGCTGACAAGATAGAATTCTAGGTCTAAAAAGCTCTATTGGTGTTCAGATGGAATGATATGTAAAAAAACTTCAAGGAAGGAACAATTATAGAGCATCTCAAAGAAGAGGATGATGCATTGCATACATCGGTTGAGTGCATTGAAAACCATGACGAGACCTATTAGAAACAAAAAGTAAGAACCACTTGATTATTAGATGATAAAAATATCAAATATTTCTATTGGATTGGTTATGCTAGAAGATAAATGAAGGAGATGGAATCTCTTCAATATGAGAATAGGAACTCCTTTGATACAATCCCAAGTATGCATTTTTATTTAATGAATTATTTCATTAAATTATTTAAGGAAAGTATAATGCAAGATGAATAGACTTATAAATAAGTTCTTTTTGTCATACCCTCGATTATCTTTGAAGAAGAAAATCATACCCTAATTAAACTCATTGATAGAAAAGAATTGAAGAAGGTAGTTTTTGAAATGAGTATGGATAAAATGCTAGGTACACATGGCTTCCCAATTATGTTTTTTAGACCTTATAGGACAACTTGGAAGAGGATGTAATTGTTGTTATAGAGGATTCCATAGGTAGTAAAATAATTCTTGAAGCATAAAATCATACATTCATTTCCTTAATTCTGAAAGGGGATGCGCGGGTGCAAATTTTAGACTATAGACCTATTACCTTATGTATTGTCATATATAAAATAATATTGAAGACAATGGTTGAGTAGCTAAAACCTCTCCTATAGAGAATTATCTCCTTGGAGAAAAGGGGTTTTGTAGAGGGCAAACATATATTGGATAGTGTGGTTCTAACTCAAGAGTTAATCCACTCGATATAAAAATATAATAATAGAGAAATATTCTTAAAATTGGATATGTCTAAGCCTTATGATAGGGTGGGGTGGAGCTTTTTTTAAATCTCCAGCACTCCCACCCAAATAGAGGATCTTTTTCACCTTGAAATTATAATTTTAATAATTATTATACTAAATTTGTCTCTTATACTAGTATATACCTAACATGACAACCATACACATACAACTAAAATATTTATTCTATCAAAAATTGACCTATAGTAGCAAAAAGAGTACTTTGAGTGTACTATTTTGCACTCGAATGTGGGTTGGGTGCAATTATATAGTTGGACCACATTCAGGTGTAAAAGTACACCCAAATGTAGGTTGGGTGCAATTTTGTAGTCAGGACTCAATCAGTTGCAAAAGTGCACACAAATGTAGATTGGATGCTATTTTGTAGTCAGACCTCATCTAGATGTAGAAGTGCACCTAGATGTGGGTCGGGTGTAATTTTGTAGTCGGCCCGCATTTGGATGTAGAAGTGCACCTAGATACGGGTTGGGTGCAATTTTGAAATAGGCCCGCATCTAGGTGCAAAAGTGCATCCAAATGCGGATTGTGTGTAATTTTGTAGTCAAACTGCATCTAGATGAAAAAGTGCACTCGAATTCAAGTTGAATGTAATTTTGAAGTTGATCCATATATGGGTGCAAAAGTTCATCCAAATGTGGACTGAGTGTGATACTGCATTAATGTGTAATAGCACCATGATTTGACCCTATGACCAATTATTCAAAAATAAAAGATAATTATCGATTCTTCTATGTATCAAAATAAAATAGTTAAATAGTTTAAATGATATCTTAGATTAGTATTTCACCTACCATTAAAACATAAATACATAAAAAATATTATATGTTGCACAAGACAAACAAAAACTTCTTGGTATACATAAAAATATTAAAAGATAATGAAAAATAAGGATTAGATTATAGTGGCTTGCCTTGTATGGATTTCTTAGAGACTGCATAAAATCATCATCTCACAAATTGGAATGATGATTCCCTTCATGTCGTTTCAAATATTTATTGCTAATGGACACTATCCTCATATTCATATTCATATTGGTGGGACATACTACAAAATCCTAGCATTGTAGTGCATTATTGGAAAATTGAAGGCCTCCAGTAGAATTTCAAAATGAATAACATTTCTTTGAATTTTACAAAAACATATCGAAATCCAAAGGAGAAGAAAATAAGAGTATTTTTTAGGGTTATTATGTGGCAAGAATATTTCTAAAAAGGATAAGATATACCCATTGACTGAAACCCATACTTTGTGTCCTTGTATAGAAAGGTAGAGGGAGCTATGAGGTCATTATTATTTCATGTAAGCATGTGAGAGGATTGATGAATCAACACCTAGTTGCTTATTAAAATGCGTAAAATTAAAGTAATTACGTATGAAAAACACAAGAGTGAAATTATAGATATGCCTCTCTTTTTTTAGACCTCCTCACAAACACAACCAAAAATTCAAAAAACTAGTGTGACTTGATATTTTCCAACCCATCAAAAACTCCACAGTTAAGCATGCTCGACTAGAGTGTACTCGGATGGGTGACTTCTTGGGAAGTCCCGATTTTGCACCTTCTAAACTAAAATTTTGTTCTATTACCACACATATAAATGTAGCCTTTAGGAGCTATCGATGCCATAGAGAGATTTTCTTGTTAGTAGTATTTTACTATTGTTTAATATTTGTTTCAAAATATTAACAACAAATTTCCTTATTTTTTTAATTTTTAGCAGAAACAAATGCAATTTTCCATGTCTCCTACACGAATTTGCCAAGGATTCACATGTATTTCAAAATTCATTCACCTTTTTTTATAATTAGGTTTTAGTTCCAACCCTTATGCTAACCTTGATACCATATCACCTATCACAAAATATTTGTAATTCATATGATTTTGTGCTTAACAATTACTATCCTCCAAAATTTAGAATAAAACCTAACACTTCTAAAGGAAGTCATTAACTTGACCCACCTTGGAGAAGCCTAGAATATAATATTCAATTGATGTTTGTTTTTTATCATTCAATACCTCTATTGGAGAGAGGAAATAATTAGATGTATTATACCATAATTTTTCTAAGAGAATCCATTTAAGCCACCACTACTATTTATCTTGGATGATATATAAGGTTAGTGCCCAAATATTTTTTCATTATATTGGTTTAGCCATCCAATTGAGGGTGATAAGAAGAGATAATTTTCAACTAAGTACCATTACGAGTGAACAACTGCTAAATTTTATTTGTTTAACTAGATTACATTTACTAATAATGAAGCGAGGCACTATGTAATTTAAAAATGAAGTCATGAAATACTATGGCTAACTTGTTGGATGTGAAAGGATGTTATAGGTCTTAAAACTGAGTAAATTTCAAAAGCTAACATCCCATAAAAAATCATTGTTTTACCCTCCGATTGGAAATCCCTTCAATGAAATCCATGGAAATGTGTTGTTATTGGCAATCAAAAATATAAAGGGGTTGCAACAATCTAGGATGTTTAAGTTTTTTCCTTATGTTTTTTGGGCATAACTTATAGTTGACCATAAATTGCTTAAAATAAATATTTAACTGTAATTCCTTTCTAATAATATAAAGGGATTGAAACAATCTTGAATATTTATGTTTTTCCCCTTATTTTTTGGCATACCTTATATTTAAACACAAATTGTTTAACATCATTTTTAATTTCTTTCTAACGAAAGCATTGCCTATTAATGGTGAACAATGTAATTCCTATAGACTAGTATTTTTGACCTTGGAATATTGAATAAATTAAAAATTAATACTTCTTCCTAAGGAATCTATTAATAAAAGAGAATAAGGATGTAGAAAAGGAATCAACCTCTACATCATGAATCATAAAACCTAACCCTATATTTAAATGTCATTCCTCATAAACCTAGGATAGCCATTGAGGAAGGTGACTATAGATAATATTCATATCAATTACATCCTCATGTTTGTAAGAAAGAGAATTGGCCACCACATTCTCCTTTATCTTCTTGTAGTCAATTGTAAAGTCATAACACAACAACTAGGTCAACTATTTATTTTATTCTGGACATGAGAGATATTTTGCCAATAAATGCTTGAGGCTATTATGGTTGGTTTTGATAATAAAGAGACAACCAAATAAATAAGGATTTCATTTTTCTATATTAATAAATATTTTTATAGGTGGATCAACGTAGATTATTACCAAAAAATTACTTCTTTGTAAATTCTAGGGGGTGTCTATCCTACATCAACATATCCACAATGCCTATTCTTGAAGCATCACACTAAATGAAAAATAAATTATTGAAGTTGTGAGTAGCTAAAGTAGAGGTGGTGTGCATAGCCTCCTTTGTGACCAAACAAAGGCATACTTCTTGGTGATGGCAATAATCAGAGATATAGTTATTATATAGTTGTAAAACCATTTCCATTAATACCCTACCTACTTATAAATCCTTCATATTACATGGGGGATATATAAAACTATCAATCTTATATGGGTTTTATCTAATTGGTGTCTACCGTTACTACTTTGTGAGAGATAATATGACCCAAGTATTCCACCTAGGATGCCCCAAAAGAACATTTAGGTCTCTTGATATATAATTTTTCTTATTGTAATAGGTAGATGATATTTTCAACATAAAGTAAATGATATTTCTAGGAATTATTATAAACTAAGATATAATCAAGGAATACAAACTTATGAACACAAAAATAAAATACAAAATTTATTAAGCTTTGAAAAGTGGAATGAGCATTAGCAAGGCCAAATGGAAAGACCAAGAACATATAATAGCCCTTATGTGTATGAAATGTAGTCTTTAAAATATCCTCTTATTTAACCATAATTTGATAGAATCTAAAATACAATTCAAGCTTAATAAAATAATTAGCACCATGCAATTCATCCAATAAGTCATTGACAACTAGGATATAGTACTTATATTTAATGGTAATATTATTAAGAGGGAAACATAGAGGTATATATGTCAATAGTTGTCTTTGTAACACTCCATGTCCATCTAGGAGGATTAAGTTCTAGTGCTCAAATAGATAATAAACTACTCTAACATCTCTTGAACTAGATTCTCTATATTTTTCTTTTGGAGTTGATAATAGTAATAAGGATTAACATTAGATGGTTGACTAACCATGACAAGGTAAATTACATGATGATGTATTTTTTTAGGTGAATGATCGATGGTTTCTCCATGCACTACTACTGTTGAGGATACTTAGGTTTATTAATTAAACATAAGTTATTATTATTATTTTATTACATATTTTATTTTTCATGCATATGATGAAATGTGTGAGACATAGTATGTCCATGCTTGTTTAGTTTTTAGGATATTATTGTAGGACTGTTAGATAGCATTTATCTTCTAACAGTGATTGGTTTGTGTGCACTCTATTATGGTTGAGCGGTTGTCCTTATTTAGCATTTTGTTACAGGTTGTTACAACCCTCTACCAACTGATTCCTTTGTTATCACTATATATTGCATTATATTGAATAAAAATCCAGCTTCATCCTTAGGTTCTATATCACTAGTTCTTAGAGACTATGAAATTGTCATCCCACAAATTGGAGTGATGATTGGCTTCACGCCATTTCAAATCTTCAATGCTAATGGACGCCATCCTAATATTCATATTGGTATTGGTGGGACGTACTGCAAATTTCCGGCGCCGTAGTGCATTACTGGAAAATTGAAGGCCTCCAGCAGACTTTCAGAATTAATGCGGCAAGAACATTTCTAAGAATGATAAGACGTACCTGGTGACTGAAACCCATCCGTTGTGTCCTAGTCCCAACGAACTTAGAACCTTTCAAATATTGCAATGCGGTGCAGCTGATGCCGTAATTGACCCTTCTATCAACACATTTGGATTTTCAGTTGAATCCATCTAAATAGGGTCTAATTCCACATACATCCCCATTGTTAAGTCCATAAAATCCCCATTCAGGTCCATATTCATCATCTGGTCCTTCATCGATGATGCCACCTACGATGGCCACACCAAAGGACAATGGGAAGAAACCCTTGGAAGAGGCACCGTAATCAGTATCAACCATCTCTATCGAAGAGATGCCTAGCCGAGTGGAATTCGAGATGCCTATTTCACCTAACATGAAGTGGACTTAGGAAGAACTCCCATTCTATCTCCCTTAACCACCAACAATCACTATTGAGATGGCCAACACAGTCCTGGGGGAGTATCTAGTGTAGAACATTGTGGCAACACCCGCACTTGAGTCCATGCATGACATGGGGAGACCTCACCTCCCCATAGGCACTATTGTTCCTCTAGGCTACCCACCAAACTAGATAAACTTTGTATATGGGGGACCTGATAATGGCATTGAACCTTACATGCAAGAAGACGAAAAGATGAAGAGCCCTTTGTTGAAGACATCAACTATTTATCCAACCCAAATTTTGCTTTGAGATATATTGGCAAATGTAATCGGTATGGATATGGGTTAGGTAGATATGAGCAAGGAGTGCATGTTCTTTTCCAACCAAGATATCAGATGCGATATGACAAGTTAGGAGTAGGGTTCAACCACCCCCTACCCCTAGATATCTTGGTAGAGAACATGCAAGGCCTAGGGATAGGAAACAAGGATGGGTTGGCATTAGATCCATATGCCAATCCTAACACAACATATACATTGGGGGATTATATCCCATTGTTAGCAAACAACCTTGTGGACCTTCGCAACCCCTTCCCTTTGATTGAGAAAGTAGAAAGCTCGAGAGCTCACCGACAAGAGGGATATAGACAAGGTCAGGAAGGATATTTAGAAGATGAGTCAGAATATGAGGTAGCACCATGGGACCCCTTCGAATCGGATAGCAATCACTCACAAGTGACCCCCATGGATGATTATCAAGAAAGCCTCTTGGCAATGTTCCCTTTGGATGCTCCAATCGGGCAAGTGCCACCTTAAAAAAATTAGGACCCCTCATAGAGAGCGGAACAACCTCGATGGGACCAGATCAATTTGCTTGAGCAGGATGAGCCTCACACGTCACAAATAGTTGTTGGAATCAACGAAGCCCTTTGGATCTCCGATAGTTATTATGAAGATGAAAATGAGATGGCATATCTCAATCACATGCGAAAGATGTAGCAAAAATACCCCTTGGATATTGATGATATTTTTGAATAGCTAAACATAGGGCCAAGGCATAGGTGGCACCTAAACCCAGCATAATTGGACCAAGTGTTGCATCCACCACTATGGGCATACAGAGAGCACCTTCCGCCCAGAGACCCTATAGTGATATCAGTGCCAAGGGTAGACCCTGTCCTCCTCTTCGCACATAGGGCCAATCCATTCAAGCCAATACCTCCAGAGCTGGATCTGAAGCACAAAAATCATCCAAGATTTTTGAGTCACCACACCCATGGTAATGGAGAACAAAAACATTTCATCAACATGATCTCCATTGTCTTAACCACCCCCATCCACAATCTAGCCAATCCAGCAAAGTCATTGTATCTAGACATAGATTCTATAGACTGGAATCATGTCAATTCACCACCATCCCCATCAGAGTACTGGCATTGCAATGAGATGCTTCATTTCACCCTAGGACCAATTCAAGATATATTCCATGTTGAAGAGGAACTCGAAGTTTCTAATGTAGATCTGAATTCAGTGAATTATATCCACTTGATCCCAACTCCACACCAGTTGGATGACGGGTCCCACATGTCAGTCAAGGAGATGAATGACGTAGACATCGGCTCTGATCTAATGAATCCATAGATAATTAAGCTGGGGGTAAGTCTATCCCTTGAAGAGCAAGCCGACTACATTGCCCTTCTCAAAGAAAAGGAGGTTTTTGCATGGTCCTACAAAGACATGCCGAGTCTAGATCCATAGCTAGTCACGCATAATCTAACGCTTGATCTGAAATTCAAGCCAGTTAAGCAAAAACTATGTAAGATGCACCCAATAGTGGCCTTAATGGTCAAATATGAATTGCAAAAGCTATTGGATGCACGATTTATCATTTGCATGGATTACCCACCATGGTTGTCCAACATGGTGCCCATAAAAAATCCTGAGGGGATGATGGGGATCCACAAATAACTCACAAAAGATTCTTAAATCTCATTCATTACAGTTGGAATTGATTTACAATAATGGTAGCAGTCTACCATTTAAAACTCCTTCACTCTAAAAGATAGTTATTTTCTTTCCTCTTACAACATCTTTCGCCCAAGAAGAATAACAGTCTAAACTGGTCCAAAATTGCCCTCTTGCCTTCATGTCTGCAACTATGGCTTAGTAGTTCTTTGACCCTTGTGCATGCCTTTGCTCACCCTTTTAAAATCTCTGGCATGACTCTTTGTTTCCCTTGTCTGACCCTTCATTTCATTTCCCATGCCTCTTTGTTGTCTTCACCTTCGAGTGCCTTTCTTTCTGATCCTTGATCCTTGTCTGCCTTCACTGCACCTCAGTGCCATGTGCTTTCAATGGCCACTATAGGCTCTGTCCACCTACCAACCATTGATGACGTTCAGTATGCCACCGCTCGGTAGATTCCTCTATAACGGCCCTTGTAACTGCCTACACTTTCTTTTCTTTTGTCAGTCTCAAAAATGTGACTTATCGCGATATCACGACACTTTCGGCTTCCCTGTCTTCTAGCCTTCTTCGAGTCACAAAAATGTGACATGTCACAATATCATGACACTTTTGGCTTCCCTGTCTTCCAGCCTCATTCAAGTCACAAAAATGCTACATGTCGTGATATCGTGACACTTTTGGCTTCCTTGCCTTCCTACCTTCTTCGAGTCACAAAAATGTGACATGTCGCGATATCGTGACACTTTCGGCTTCCCTGCCTTCCTGCCCTCTTCAAGTCACGAAAATGTGACATGTCATGAAATCATGACACTTTCGGCTTCACTGCCTTCTTGCCCTCTTCGGGTCGTGAAAAATGTGACATGTCATGATATCACAACACCTTTTCTCCCTTGCACCTTATCTCATGCTTGGGTCATGAAAATGCGACATGTTGTGATATCTAGAAACTTTTTATTCCTTGCGCCCTCTCTCGCCCTTGGGTCATGAAAATGTGACATGTCACGATATCGTGACACTTTTGCTTCCTGGCGCCTTCTCTTGTCCTTGGGTCACAAAAATGCAACATGTCGCGATATCATGACACTTTTTCTCCCTTGCACTTTCTCTTGTCCTTGGGTAACAAAAATGCAACATGTCGTGATATCGCGACATCTTTCCCTTCTGGGTCTTCTTTCTCCTTCCGGTCATGAAATCGTGACATGTCACGATATTGCGACATCTTTCCTTTCTGCCTTCTC
The DNA here is from genome assembly GCA_028583015.1 of Wollemia nobilis. Taxonomy (NCBI): domain Eukaryota; kingdom Viridiplantae; phylum Streptophyta; class Pinopsida; order Araucariales; family Araucariaceae; genus Wollemia; species Wollemia nobilis. The sequence goes on from JAQPPZ010003256.1 coordinate 306,173, forward strand.
CTCGCCTCTAGGGTCATGAAATTGCGACATGTCATGAAATCGCGATGGTTTCCTTTCTTGCTTCCTTCCTATGTCTTTGGTCGTGAAATCACAACATGTCATAAAATTACAACATTTTCCTTCCTTGCTTCCTTTCTGCTTATTCGATCGTGAAATCGCGACATGTCACAAAATCATGACATTTTCCTTCCTTGCTTCCTTTCTACTTCTTCAGTCATGAAATCGTGACATGTCATGAAATCATGACATTTTCCTTCCTTGCTTCCTTTCTGCTTCTTTGGTTGCAAAATCGCGACATATCGTGAAATCATGGCATTTTCCTTCCTTGCCTCATTTCTGCTCCTTCGATCGCGAAATCGTGACATGTGAAATCATGACATGTCACAAAATCATGACATTTTCTCCTCTACACCTTTCTTATCTTCTTTAGGTCATGATTTCATGACATGTCATGAAATCATGACATTTTTGCTCCATGCCTCCTCTCACCTTCTTGAGTCACAAAAATGTGACATGTCATGATATCGTGACATCAAGGCAAATACTTAGAAAAAAAAATTTCGATGCAAGATTGCTCTGCTACCATTGGATGCTCCTGCATTAGACACCCAGGGTGGATTGAGAAGTGTCCTTTACTTATGTACTATTGGAGGAAGACCCAGGAAATTGACCTCTAGTTTGGACAACCAAGTTGCATCTTCAATAGGTTTGCCCTTCAATTTGACCAGATATTCAGAATACTGCTAGTTCTTGGTACTTCTGCCTACTCGAGTGTCTAGTATTTCCTCGATCTCATCTGCTGCTGAAGTAGATGTTGGAATACTCCATAATTCTATACTTGGTGTCCCGCTACTCCCTCCTTCATGATACTCTACCAAATATGCAATGTTAAAAATAGGTGATATGTTAATGCCACTTGGCAATTCCACTTCATAGCATTGCCTGAATCCTGTTTTCCTACAATTTGGCATGGTCCAAACTTCTTCATCTTTATCTTGTTATAGGTTTTAGAAGGAAACCTCTCTTTTCTTAAATGAACCATGACTTCATCACCCATTGCGAATTCCTTAAACTGTCGCTTTTGGTCTACCTTTGTCTTATATTGGTTGTTCATGTTAGTAATGTGCTTCTTCACTTCTTCATGCACACTCTTTAGATGTTCTGCAAAGTCCTCAGCCTCGGCACTACACCTTTCCCCTATATACATCTTCCTCAACTCAGAAGCACTCCTTGGACTGCTCCCATATATTATATGGAATGGAGATTTTTTAGTACTCCTCTTGATAGAATTATTGTATGCAAATTCTGCCTATGACAAAACCAAATCCCATCCCGTGGGCTTATCTCCTATCAAGCATCTCAATAGATTTCCCAAACTCCTATTCACCACCTTTGTTTGGCCATCAGTCTGTGGGTGGTATGCAGAACTGAATTTCAAATCTGTCCTCAATTTCTTCCATAAAGTCCTCCAAAATGCCCAACAAACTTGGTATCTCTATCAGAAATGATACTCTTTGGTAGACCATGAATTCATACCACCTCTTTAAAAAATAAACCTGCAATGTGAACTGCATCACTAGTTTTTTGGTAGGGGATAAAATGTGCCATCTTCGAAAACCTTTCAACCACCACAAATATGGAATCATTTCCCCACTGTGTCCTTGGTAGACCAAGAACGAAATCCATACTGACGTCCTCCCATGGTCTCTCTGGTATAGGTGATGGCTGATATAATCCAGTGTTCTAGATCACACCTTTTTCCATCTGGCATACTCCACAGCTTTGTACAAACCTCTTCACATCTTGCTATAGTTGCAGCCAATAGTAGTTCTCACTAACCAGGGCAATGGTCTTGTCTCGACCAAAATGTCCAGCCAACCCTCCATTGTGTTTCTCCTTGACTAGATTTTCCCTCATTGAACTCCTTGGAATGCATAATTGACTTCCTCTAAACAACATTCCATCTTGGATCATAAAATCCAACCACTTGGTCCTGTCCAAAGTGACAGGTGCCAAGCAAGCCTTCTAGGCTTCTACAAAATTAGGATCTTTAGGGTACAAACCCTTCAGTTCATCAAATCCTACCACTTCCACCTTCATTTTTGTCAACAAAAACTACCTTCTACTTAAGGCATCTACAACTCTGTTTGATTTTTCGCTCCTATGCTTCAACACAAAGGTATAACTCTATAGGAACTCAACCCATTTCAGGTGACTCTGATTTAGTTTCCCTTGGCTATTGATATACTGCAAGGCCTGATGATCAGTATATATAACAAACTCTTTTGGTAGCAAGTAATGCCGCCACTTCTTTAGAGCCTAAACTATAGCATAAAACTCTTGATCATAAACTAAATACTTCTTCCTATCATCATTGAGTTTCTCACTAAAGTAAGTAATAGGTTTACCTTCTTAACTCAAAACAACTCCTATGGAACTACCACTAGCATCATAATCTACCTGGAATACCTTACTAAAATATGGAAGTGCCAAAATAGGTTGCTCTGTAACCTTCTTCTTCATCATACCAAAACTCCTATCTACTCCTAAGGTCCACTTGAATTCTTTCTTGTCCCCTCTCATTGTTTATGTAAGGGGTGCACAAATACTGCTAAAATTTCTAATGAATTTCCTGTAAAAACTTGCTAGACCATGGAATGATCTTACCTCAGTCGTGCTCCTCGGAGTAGGCCATTCAATGATAGCTCTCACCTTTTTTGGGTCAATTTTTAGACCTTCGACTGAGATGACAAATCCTAGGTACACTAACTCTTTCTTCATGAAATTACACTTCTTTAGATTTATTAACAACTGCTCCTCCCATAGTTTCTCAAAAACCCTTCTGACCTGCATCAGATGCTCTTCCATGTTTCTAATAAATATTAAAATATCATCCAAATAGACAATGACGAATTTGCCTAAAAATTATTTCAATACCTCATTCATCAACTGCATGAATGTGCTTGGTGCATTGGTTAGCCCAAATGGCATGACCAACCATTCATACAAACCTTATCTGGTTTTGAAGGTTGTCTTCCATTCATATCCTTCTCTGACATGAATCTAATGATAACCACTCTTCAGATCAATCTTTGTGAAGTACTTATTGTCTCCACTCAAACATTCCATAATGTCATCCATCCTTGGCAATGGAAATTTGTACTTTATGGTGATCTTGTTAATGGCTCGAGAGTCTGTACACATTCTCCATTCTCCATGTTTCTTTGGTGCTAGTACTGTAGGTACTGCACATGAACTCAAGCTCTCCTGAATTAGACCCTTTTTTAGCAACTCTTGGACTTGCCTATTTAGTTTTTCAATTTCAATAGGAGTCATTCTATGTGCTGCCTTATTAGGTAAACTAGATCCTGGGACCAAATCTATATGGTGACTAATCTTCCTCATTGGTGGTAAACCTTCAGGCACATTATCAGATATAATGTCTGGAAATTCTTCTAACAGTCCTAAGACTTCTATAGGGGTATCCTTGCATTCTTCCTTCCTAACTCTAGGAATTAATGCATAGCACATATGCTCATGCTTTAAACTATCCAAAAATCTTCCACCTTCAACTAAATAGATTCTAGCACTGCTACATACCTTTTCACCTACCTCCTACAAGGGCTTCAGCTTATGGCACACTCCATTCTTTGTCACTGATTAAGTGTTGGCATGACCATCATGCATTGCACACCGATCAAACTGCCATGGCCTTCCTAACAGTAAATGGCAAGCATCCATAGGTAGGATGTCACATAGGACCTCATCACAATACTTCCTAATATAAAATTTCACTGAGCATTGCTCATTGACCAAGGCCCTATGGTCCTTTTGTAACCACGCAATTCGATATGGATGTGGGTGTACCCTTATCTTTAACTGTAACTTGGTAACCATTTATTTTGAGACCAAGTTATCAGTACTACCATTATCTATAATAATGTTACAGATCTTACCCAAACTTTTGCACCTTGTGCAAAATAGTCTCCTTCTCTGGTTTGATCCTTTCTCCTCATTCAACAGGGTCTTCTTTATAACCATAACTTCTCCTCCCTCTACCTCCTCAGAATGTTCTGATTTAGCACCTTCATCGGCTACAATAGCTCTGGCAAGACCCTCAGGTCTCTCATTTGTCCCTTCTTAGTGTTGTGGACACTCGTATGCTCGATGTCCTTCTTTGCCATAGTGGAAATAGGTTCCACAAAATCCTCCCCTTCCAAATCCACATCCAGATCTACCTCTCCCCCTTGGGTAACCATTGTTCTAATTACGGGGTTGGTAGGTGTTCCTATCTTCCTGATCTTGGGTATTACTAGTTTCACTAGCCTTCTTCTGATCCTTATATCTTTCTCCACTGGCCCTTCAACTTTATTCCCCCATGACCTCTTCCTCTTTGCATTCCCTCAAACCATCTGTTCAGCTTCTCTTCGACTTTGAAGGAAAACTGGTAAGCATCCTCAATGGTGTTCATCCTAACCAGAATCAACTCTTCTTGAATACTGGTTCTCAACCCATTGATGTAATGGGACACCTTCTCCCTATTAGCCTCTGCATGGTCAGTTCTGATTGAGATCAGGTAGAAATCCTCTGTATATTATTTGATAGATCTGTTTGACTGTCTCAAACTCTGCATTCTTCTTAATAGGTCCAATTCATAATCTACAAAAATAAACTTTCTCTTCAAATTCTCTACCATTCGATCCCATCTGGTTATCTTTTCCTTTCCTCCTCTATTTATTTCTAGCTGCACTTTTTTCCACCATATGCAAGCATGGCCTTTCAACTTTGTTTTTGCAAACTTGATCCGATCTGGATCTACAACCTCCTCATACTCAAAATATTCCTCCATATCATTGATCCAGTCAATTAACTCATCTAAATTGAGACTCCAAAAATACGTGGAGACCTCAAACTTTGCCTTCTTCCTGATCTAAGATATGGCCTTAATTAATCTAGCTTCTACGGGATCTGTTGCTTCTTCTTCAACCGATGGATCATCAACCTCCCAAGCTTCCTCTTCACTATGGTCTTCTCTCCTTGGTTCAACCCCTCTTCGCAATTCCTCTTACAGGGCTTGCACTTGCCTCTACAAAGCTCTAAAATCTTCTTCAGGTACCACATTCCTTCCACCACCATGGTTTCTTCATAGAGGCATTCTTCCTCACTCTCTTCTCACAATCCTTCCATAGATCCTGGTGCAAACTTCCTCACATTTGGTGATCTAATCACACACTTAGGAACTCCCGCTCTGATACCACTTGATGGAGATCCACAAATAACTCACAACAAATTCTTAAATATTATTCATTACAGTTGGAATTGATTTATAATAATGGCAACAATCTACCATTTAAAACTCCTTCACTTTGAAAGATAGTTATTTTCTTCCCTCTTACAGCATGTTTCGCCTAGGAAGAATAACAATCTAAACTAGTCCAAAATCATCCTCTTGCCTTCACGTATGCAACTATGGCTCAACAGTTCTCTGACCCTTGTGCATGCCTTTGCTCACCCTTTTAAAATCTCTAGCATGACTCTCCATTTCACTTGTCTGACCCTTCATTTCATTTCCCATGCCTCTTCATTGTCTTCACCTTTGAATGCCTTTCTTTCCGATCCTTGATCCTCGTCTGCCTTCACTGCACCTTGATACCACATGCTTTCAATGGCCAATATAGGCTTTGTCCACCTGCCAACCATTGATGACGTTTGGTATGCCACCGCTTGGTAGATTCCTCTGTAACGACCCTTGTAATCGCCTGCGCTTTCTTTTCTTTCATTGGTCGCAAAAATGCAACATGTCGATACACTTTCGACTTCCCTTTCTTCTAGCCTTCTTCGAGTCATGAAAATGCGACATGTCATGATATAATGACACTTTTGGCTTCCTTGTCTTCCAGCCTCCTTCGAGTCACAAAAATGTGACATATCGCGATATCGTGACACTTTCGGCTTCCCTACCTTCCTACCTTCTTTGAGTCGAAAAAATGTGACATGTCACGATATCATGACACTTTTGGCTTCCCTGCCTTCCTACCCTCTTTGAGTCACAAAAATGTGACATGTCATGAAATCGTGACACTATCGGCTTCACTGCCTTCCTACCCTCTTAGAGACGCAAAAATGCGACATGTCACGATATCGTGACACCTTTTCTCCCTTTTGCCTTCTCTCATTCTTGGGTCACAAAAATGCGACATGTCACGATATCGTGACACTTTTTCTTCCTTGTGCCCTCTCTCGCCCTTGGGTCACGAAAATATGACATGTCATGATATCGTGACACTTTTTCTTCTTAGCACCTTCTCTTGTCCTTGGGTCACAAAAATGTGACATTTCATGATATCGCGACACTTTTTCTCCCTTGTGCTTTCTCTTTTTCTTGGGTCACAAAAATACGACATTTCACGATATCGCAACATCTTTCCCTTTTGAGTCTTATTTCTCCTTTCGATCATGAAATCGTGACATGTCATGATATCATAACATCTTTCCTTTCTGCCTTCTCCTCGCCTCTAGGGTCATGAAATCGTGACATGTCATGAAATCATGATGGTTTCCTTTCTTGCTTCCTTCCTACGTCTTTGGTCATGAAATCATGACATTTTCCTTCCTTCCTTTCTGCTTCTTCGATCGTGAAATCGTGACATGTCATGAAATCATGACATTTTCCTTCCTTGCTTCCTTTCTGCTTCTTCGGTCATGAAATCATGACATTTTCCTTCCTTGCCTTCTTTTCGCTCCTTCGATCGCAAAATCGTTGCATGTTCTGAAATCGTGACATTTTCTCCTCTGCGCCTTTCCTATCTTCTTTAGGTCATGATTTCATGACATGTTGCAAAATCATGAAATTTTTGCTCCATGCCTCCTCTCACCTTCTTGAGTCGTGAAAACGTGACAGATCGTGATATCACGACACTTTTCTCTGTCACGATATCGCGACATCAAGGCAAATACTTAGAAAAAAAAAATTGTCGATGCAAGATTGCTCTACTACCATCGGATGCTCCTGCATTAGGGGAGGATTCACTTATGCACTTATTTTTGAGATCTAAACAAAGTGAGTCCAAAGGATGATTTTCCCTTGCCTAGCATTGACACATTGGTAGACGCTACAGCGGACCACAAAATGCTTTCCCTCATGGATGGTTTCTCAGGATACAATAAAATTCGTATCAATCCTGAGGATCAACTAAAAATGACATTCACATTTTGTTATAAGGTCATGCCCTTTGGCCTTAAAAATGCTAGCACCACCTACCAATGTGCCATGACATACATCTTCCATGATCACATTCATAAAACTTTGGAAGATTACATGGATGATTTGTTGGCCAAATATCTTTTGTGCCCAGATCATGTCGGTGACTTACGCAAGATCCTCGATCACCTCATCGAACACAAAGTCAGACTAAACCCCAAGAAGTGTTTATTTGGCATCACATCTAGAAAATTCTTGGGTTTCATAGTCTCAAAGTGAGGCATCAAGGTGGACCCAAATAAAGTCAATGCAATCCTTGAAATGCTTCCCCAAACTACCATCAAGAAGCTCAGAAGCCTATAGGGAAAGGTAGCATCAATAAAATGCTTCAGAGAGTAGCTATCTGACAAGTTTCGACCCATGAATAAATTATTGCACAAGCGGGTAGAATTTCATTGGGATGACGAGTTCCAGTCAGCCTTCGATGATTAAAAAATACTTGGCTTCGTCACTAGTATTGGCACCACCTAAACCAGGAGTTTCATTCTACTTATACATATCAACTACTGATGTGGCACTGGGTGCAATGCTAGCCTAGAAAAATTAACTACAAAAGAATAGGCTACTTATTATCATAGCTGCACCCTCGTCAGTTATGAACTTAACTATGCATACGTTGAGAAGCTCTGCTTTGCAGTGGTGTTTACTACCAAAAATCTAAGCCATTACATGCTGAACAACATGAAATATGTTGTGTCTAAGGAGAATCCATTGTGGTACATGATGAGTCATACTTATCATAGTAGCCACACAACAAAATGGATCATGTTGTTGACAGAGTTTGACATCGAGTTCATTGGACAGAAATCCATCAAAGGTCAAGTCATAACCGATCAACTAGCAGAGGCTCCTCTCGAAGATGATCAGCCTTTGACCATAAAGCTACCCGATGATGGGGTCTTCCATGTCTCAGAATTGCCAGATTCTGATGAGCCTGAGTCACAAGCCAACATAACCCTATTTATTTATGGTTCTAAATGTGAGCAAGGGGGTGGCATGAGAATTGTATTCTTCACACCGCAAGGGGCTCCAATGCCTCTATCATTTAAATTATATTTCCCATGCTCCAAAAACAATGTAGAATATGAATCCTTGCTCATAGGTCTTCAGATAGCCATCACCATGAACATCAAATGCTTGAACATCTTTGGTGATTCATTTTTAATTTTAAACCAAGTCAAAGGAGTATTCCAATATAAATGCCCAGTTCTACAGGCCTACAAAGACTTTGTGGATAAATTTTTGGCCTTGAATGGTACGACATAGAGGCACTCCATCGATCATTGAATCATTTTGTGGACACTATGGCCTTCTTGGGGTCACTAATCTCGCAAGAAATTTTTGGTGATATGACAACCATTCAAGTCAAAACACTATCACAATCCTCAATGGAGCATGCAAGCTCTGACTTAACGCCAAGAATCCATCTGATACAGATTGAACCATCCCTAGACAAGTTCTCTCGAATCCATGATTATCTGAATCATGCCAACTGGGGGTCCTTGTTCTCCCCTACTCCCCTTAATAGAAACACAATGCTATTCTTACAAGTTCTTTCCCACTCAGCTTTTGCTAGGGATGAACTTCATGAGGTATTGGATTTTCATACTATCGAGGTTTTCGATCAGCAATTTTGGTATACACACATACGAGATTACCTCAAGCTATGTAACCTCCCACTTGGATTGACGCATGCTGTGAAATGATCATTCAAACACAAAGTGGCTAAACATGTCTTTTTAGGAGACATTTTATACTGTCGGAGCTACGAAGGGATCCTGCTTCGTTGCTTGGACTAGCAAGAGTCCACTTGGGTGATCACTGATGAGCACCATAAATGCTCATATTTTGTACATATTTCTTGGATCAATATGCGGTTGTATAATAAGGATTGCGTAATTTTATGAATTATTATATAGATATTCGATATAATTATGTGTGTTATCTAATTTGTGTGCTTTTAGTATGTTTTGTGGAATTGCAATTGATTTGGTTAGATTTGGAACGGTCGAGGTCCTTTTGATGGACCTGGCACTTTATTTCATCGGGAGCCAATGTAGAGAACATAGGTGCCTCCTTGCAATCGGAAGGCTCCAAGGGAACAAGCGCCTCCCTATAGTCGAAAGGCACCAAGTGAACACAAGCGCCTCCCTATAGTCGAAAGGCATTGATTGCATACAAGTTCCTCCCTACAGTCGAAAGGTGCCAATTGCATACAAGCTCCTCCCTACAGTCGAAAGGTGTCGTCTGAATGCAAGCGCCTCCCTACAATCGGAAGGCACCAACCAAATACAAGCACCTCCCTGCAACCGAAAGGCACCAACCAAAGGCAAGCACCTCTCCATAGCCGGAAGGCGCTAATAGAGGGTAAGCGCCTCCCTACAACCGGAAGGTGCTAATAAAAGGTAAGCGCCTCCCTACAACCGAAAGGTGCCACTAATTATTTTCCCGTTGACCAGAGTTGAAAAACATGGATGATAGCGACTGGTGCAGTTCTAGCTCTACGTCATGCAGAGCTAATTTGGAGATAGCACCAATGTATCTGAATGTCTTACTAATGCCAGGCAAAGCATGAACCAAAATGAACATGCTGCCTTTAGAACAAAATGCCATACATCGATTGCATTCGATAGACTGTTCTAATTTAGTCTGGGAAGAATCGACTATTGTAACCACTTCTGTAACAGAAGTTCTATGGGTGTGTTATATAAACACACGTAGATCATTCTGAAAGATATATAGAATTAATTAATAAAGATCTACTTTGAATTGCAGAAGATAGATTGTAATACATTGATAAATATATTCTAGTTCCAAAAATTCTAAGCGTGTGTTCGATCAGGAGGAATCTGCTGGAGCCTGGGCCCACTCCAAGCCAATATTTCTTCCCCATTTCTTTTCTATTTATTTATCATTTTATTGCTTTCATAGAAATGTTCATGAGTTTGCTAGTTCCAGTATTTGCAGTAGGTTTATTTCCAGGAATGTGCATTTGATTTATTTTTGTAGATTTATTTATGTTCTTCTTATGTAATTTATTGAGGAGTGCGGGAATGATTGACAACCATCTCAAGAACACCCCCAAACATAGGATTAGCAGATTCACCTCCAGTGGTATTGTAGTAACCTAATTTTGACTCTTTGCAAGTTTACGAAGCTCCCTGGGTTGATAATTAAATGCACGGGCATGTGACAAAAATAGGAAACCATTCACCTTGTTTGGCCCACAACAATCACCCAAGCACATGATGGTACATGCGATGGCCACTTCAGTGGTATGGCCATCTCAAAACGCATTCTCTACATGGGCTATTATTGGCCATATTTAGAGTGAGATTGTTGCGCCTATGTAAAGAAGTGTGTGAAGTGTCAACACCATGCTAATTTGACACACGTACCTTCCTAGGACTTGTAGTCGATCCAATCGACTTGGTCATTCTTTTAGTGGGGCTTAGATCTAATCGAAAATATCTCCCCTACATCGTCAGGTCATCACACATTATTCATAATGGCCACAAAGTACTTCACCAAGTGGGTGGAAGCAACTCCGCTAACCTCTACGACTGGACCTCACATTTTAGAGTTCATTTTACATAACATCATATGTTGTTTTGGTATTCCATCCAAGATCATCTCGGATAATGGGACATCATTCAAGAACAAATACGTGCGTGTTTTGACCACAACGTACAAAATTTAGCATAGTTTTTTGACACCCTATTATCCGTAGAAAAATGGGCAAGCAGAGGCATCAAACAAAATGCTAGTCGCCATCCTCAAAAATATAGTCATAGATAGTCATAAGGATTGGCACATTCAAATCCCACTTCCTTAATGGTCTTATCGCACTAGCATTCAGACACCCACTAGTGCAACTCCATTTTCATTGGTGTATGGCTCTGAGGCAGTCATGCCTCTAGAGTTGGAAATCCCTTCCCTACACATATCAATGCAAGAGTTCATCGATGATGACACTGCATAGTAGGCCCGGTTAGACCAACTTACGTTGCTCGATTAACGATGCATCAATGCTCTCAAGAATTTGTGTATCTATCAATAGTGACTTAAGAAAGCATACAACATGAAGGTTCACCTGAGGGACTTTTAGGTTGGTGACTTGGTCCTAAAAGAGAACCAACAAAACTCTAACTTGCCGCCCCATCTAAGGGACAAATTCATAGTAAATTGGTTAGGTCCTTATGTAATTGACAGTAAAATAAGACCTGGAACATACCGGCTCGCTTATCTTTATGGAATAAAAGAAATATAACCCTTGAACATCAGTCATTTATGGCAATTCAATATTTAAAAGAGCCATATCCCAAACCAAAAGCTCCAAGGATTCCCACAATCGCTTGGTCAAACCCCCCAAAATGCCCCAAAGGTATCCATAAACCCTTTGGTCAAACCAAAAGCTCCAAGGATTCCCACAATTGCTTGGTCAAACCCCCCAAAATGCCCCAAAGGTGTCCATAAACCCTCTGGTCAAACCAAAACACCCCAAAGGTACCCATAATCCCTTTGGTCAAACCAAAAGCTTTGATGATTCTTGCAATCGCTTGGTCAACCCCTAAACACCCCAAAGGTACCCATAATCCCTTTGGTCAAACCAAAAGCTCCAAGGATTCTCACAATCGCTTGGTCACCTAAAAATGCCCCAAAGGTGCCCACAAACCCTTTGGTCAAACCAAACCACCCCAAAGGTACCCATCATCCCTTTGGTCAAACCAAAAGCTCCAAGGGTTCCCACAATCGCTTGGTCACAAATAAGAAAATTCAAAAACAATAAAATCATCAAAAATAACAAAAATTTGCATCTCATTTCCATGCATAATCAATATCATCACAACAATAAAGACCTCTTTTGCATCTCATTTTCATACTAAAAAAAAACAATCAAACAAAAACACAAAAATACTAGCTACATTTAGCATCACATCCATACATTGCATATTTGTTGGTCATATAGGTCAAAGGCACCACAGACTGTCATCACTTAGCAAACCCATCATTTTTCACATTTCTCCACTCTATAAATAGTCCATCAAAAATAAACGCCATTCACATATTTTTTGCCCTATCATAGTCAGTTGTCTTCTAATGTATCAAGAGTTTTCGTCATTTAGCTATCATTAGCTTTCTAGCCAAATACTGTACAAAGTCAGACAAATTTTACAAAGGTAGAGTTCTACTTGGATCACACCTTGTTACGTAGCATCCCAACACAAGTTAAAACACATAAAAATTCCCAAGTTGTGTAAACAAAATATGAAAACTACAAAGCAATCTAGGATACCATCTAGTGAAAAGGTTATATTGCTCATCCCCCTATGCGAATGACCCCAAAAATATTGAGAGTTGGCAAAAGGACAAGCATCTTCCCTACCCAATTCCAAGAATCCCAAGTTCTCAAAAAGTTGCAAAACATCCAAAATTTGCAAAAGTCAATACTACAAAGTTTGACATCAAATCCCATAAAGTGCATACATCAAATAGCATAGGCAATAGTAATTCTAATCACTCAAAATTCAAATCCCTTGCTCAAAAGAAAAAACAAAAATAAACAGTGATTTTATCACTATATAAGAGCAAGTATACCAATACAATTGAATAAAATAAGGGAGTCAAACTTGAATCCCTGGAACTCTCAGCATTGAGAAGGTCATGAGGTAAAACTCAGTATCGATTTGGTGGATAGCCTATTGGTCACTGGTGGCAAACCTCCCACATGATGATATATCTGTCACATTAACTTGTGTGTAGATCAATGTTTGCATGTGGATGAGCTAGCTTATGGTATCCTAGATAGCACCATAGATTAATCTGACTAAATACAAAAAAGGAGTTAGTGGAGCTAATTAGGTGATCCTCATTACAGTTTTGGTTGATAGCCTATCTAGCACTGGCAGTATCCTAAAAAATACCACATAAACAAGCTAAATTGCACACACAGGGATGTGAAAGAACTTGGTCAAAGACAAGTCGGATTCATACCTTATTCAAAAGTATTGTAAGATAAAAGTATGGTCTTGGCTAGTTAGTTAAAACATCTAAGTCTTAGAAAACCTTAACTAAATTCTAAACCAACTGTGATATCTTTCATCCTGCCATCGCCATCAAAAAATACAAAAAAACAACATGTATACATGAAAATTCATTTACCACAGCAATCGCCTACGACAAAAATCCATAAGTTCTAAATAGTCTATGGTGCCACCGCCAACAATCACAAATTCAATTCATCCATTTCATTTGCATATCATATAAATTAGAAACATTAGCATTCATCGCAACATATCCATACATAATATAAATTAACATGCATCCATCAAACATCAGTCACTATGCATCAAATCAAATCACAACATGTGCATAAACAAAAGAAAGTCATATGTATATATATACCATCAAAAATGCCTGCAGGCTACAATAAACCGGTCATATGACCTCGCAAAAAGGCAAAAGCTCAAAAACCCCCAAGCCTAGGGCATCGGCCACCATGATCACATAGGATCGATGCGACAGGAACTACCCCCCATGGTGTGGGTCCTATGGGACCCCTCAGGGCGGCTGCTGCTAGCCCCTACATCACACCTACTAGCACCTCCCTCATCCAGTCGCCTACGCCAAGAGGATGATGACTACTCAGTATCGCTCCCTCTAATGCAGCGTGATGATCTACCTCCACTAACCATAGGGATCCATCCACCAAGGTGGATAATATCCACCTCCAGCTCAAACTGATGTCAAATCAATTCCATCTCCCGCTAACGAAACATCACCAAGTTATCATCGTGTTGTGCCAACTGCGTCCGTAGGAGAGCCATCTCTCGTGCAGCATCTATATCCCCATTCCACTGGTGGTACGTAGCTAATGCATTCTCCCTCTATACCAGCTACATCCATAGGAGATACCTATCCTGCAGTGCATCCTTGAGCTCCTCATCCTGTATCCGGAGTAGCCCCTTCAATCGTGCTATCTTAACGCGTAACTCTGCCTCCGTATCCTTTGAGACTGCCTGAGGTATCGACATCTCTAGAATGGTAGCCTACTCTGGATCCCACTCCTCCAGGAAGTCTTGCATCTTCTGCTACTCTAGAACCCCAAAATACTCACCCACCTCATCAACCTCCACCATGTATGTATCATCCAACGGAGCCCCCCAACCCTCTCCTTGTGCCTCTACACCCTTGCCACCTACTGCTACCGCCTTTGGACCCCCTAGAGTTCCCTCACCTCACCACTATAGAAACATCCACCACTGCTCCTACTTAATAGTAACCCTGATGTCATCCATGTCTAGGATGCCAATCACTGTATTTGAATCCTCACCCAGTGGTGCAATGACTAGCAAGTCCAGTGTCCTCTCGTCGCCCCGACATCGATAGATCAAGGGCTCCCTAGACAATCCATGGTGCACCCTAAACTATCGCGTCACCTAGCCATACAGGAAAAACTCCTACTCAGTCCCATGCCACCCGATTAGCCACATTCTCTTGCAAACCCATCGGAGCCACTCCCCACCCAGGGACAATTATAGAGCAAAAATTTCAAAAATAGCAAAAACTACACAAAATGCACAAAAACAAGCAATAAAATTATCCAATAAGAGTGCTTTTGCACTTGACATTTCGGGCATGCAAAATAGACATCGGGGTCACAAATCCTCACTATCCTACTCCCTAAGAATGCTACCATAGCTAGACCGCTCCACGGGAGGACAAATTACCAAGAATTTCATCCCCAAACGACATCCCAAAAAGGGTCCAAACCCACCCAAAAATAGCAATAACATTGCCGAACAAGGCGCCTTTGCACCTCTAATTCTTGGAATGAAAAATAGACATGGAGGTCACAAATCCTCACTATCCTACTCCTTAAGAAGGCTACCATAGCCAGACCACTCCACTGGAGGATGGATTGTCGACAATTTCATCCCCAAACGGTGCCCCAAAAAGGATCCAAACCCACCCAAAAACAAGCAATAACATTTGCAAACAAGGTGCATTTGTACCTCTACTTCTTGGCATGAAAAATAGACATTGGGGTTCCAAATCCTCACTATCCTACTCCCTAAGAAGGCTACCATAGCTATACTGCTCCACAGGAGGACAAATTATCAAGGATTTCATCCCCAAATGGAGTCCCAAAAAGGGTTAACACCCACCCAAAAATAGGTCAAAATGTTGGGAAACTGCTCAAGCGTTAAATAGAAAACAATTGAAAGGCACCCTTACACAAGTCATCTTGGGTCAAGCGACTCGTCACTTTTCTCATGTCGGTCATTCCCTCATCGATTCATCGCTTGAGGGGGTAATCACACTTAGTCACAAATCAACAAATACACACCAAATCAAGGAAATGACACGCATTCAAAGAATCATTGACAAAGATAATCATGCCCCCGCTTGGGGCAGCAAACAAGCAATAATCACAAGCTAATCAAACAACTTGGCATTCATGAATCATGAATTCAATGTTCCTGCAAACAAAAGGTTGCACCCTTTGCCTATTCATGACTGATCAATGTCCAAGATCAAGTAACACCTCACTGAAAAAATGTTAACACTTGAATTGAGTTCCTTGGCTCATCAGAAGCAAGGATTCAAGAATGCATGCACTTTTCGTACTTGGGGCATCAAAATTTGGTTAGGTTACTGAGAAAAACCTAATCATTAGTGCTTTGGTTATCTATTTTTGCTTAGCACTGCACCACACACAATGCTTCCCAAAAAGGGGCATCTGTAGACACCAAAACAACACCAATCTAATTATGTGACTACAAACACTGATCGAGTTGACACACATAGCCCCCAGGATAGCCCCCAGAGGTTAAAAAATGGTCCTAACCACTCTCATAGTAGTTTTGGAAGGTCAGAGGTCAATTTGGCATCTTTTAGGCACTCTGCTCCATACTCGTTCCACCCAGGGATGATTACAAACTGGTACTTGTTCCACCTAGGGACGATTAGCAGTATTCGCTCCAAGGTGGGGCGAATAGCAGGTTTGACTGGAAAAGGTCAAATCTCAAAAAATGGCAACCCATATCAGCCACTTAACTCCTCCTTCATTGCATGGGAGTTCGAGTGAGCGTTTTGGAGTGCTAGAGGTAGTTACAGAGGCATTCATGGATCCCTTAATCAAGGAGGAATCTTCTCCCCCCTGGAAAGGCATGATTACCAAGTGGCATCTCTGCATGCTCATACATAGATACCATAAGGTCTATAAAATGGTAAGTCTTATCACCCCAAAAAAGAAGGACAAATAAGGAGCTTTTTGAGCAACGAAGTGCTACCATTTTACATACTCACTTTTGATTGTGCCTTTCACGTTCTTGATCTCTCTTTTGGAAGGGAGGTCATTGGGTGGTTATTGGAAGCGCAATTCAGACCACAAACCTGACATTTGGCCATAGTAACCCACCCAAATTTACTGAAAACACCCCAAAAGAGGTTTTGGACCCATCCCAAGTGTATTGGTGTCAAAATCGGGCCCCAAACGATGGGCGTCCTGGCCCCGGGTGCCCCCCACACTGTTGCAGTACTAATCGCACCACCCCGGAGTGATTATAAATATGTAGTAGATTTTAGTTCTATTATTTTTTCATTCTATTCGAGGTTGCTAAGATAGACTTACATTCAAATTTCATGTAATTCTGAGCAATTTTGAGCATGTTTTTGTTATTTCTCGCTTTTGCTAACATGCAGGTAGCATCCTCAAATTTTTGGCAATAGAGGCCGAATTGGCAAAATATGATCTTCTGGGTCCTTCCAAAATACCCCATTTTACCTAAGACCAAACTTTGTAGTTGATTTGGATCCCCCCAGATGGGACATTTGGGATAGTGCTTTTTGACATTTTATTGTAGGTCTAATCGTCCCACCCTAGAGCGATTAGAAATCCATGGCAAATTTTTTGACTGTTCTTTTTGCAGTGCCTTCTCGATGATGTTTTCATGTCTTTGTCAAGTTTTTAGCTCATTTTGATCTATTCTAGTTGTCATTTTATTTATTCTTTGCATGCACTAATCTTAGGCTTGGGGATTGCATGTTTCATTTCATCCGTAGGTGCTACTAATTGTTTTATGTTTCCTTGAATATAGGATATCAACACCAGAGGAGTAGCAAAGAATCAAAGACCCTTTCAAACAAGTGGTGGAAACATTTGGTCTGCCCATTTTACATGTGGGCACGTGGAAGAAGGCATGTCACCCATGGTGTAACGAAACCTTATTTAATGCTCCTAGCCCCTGAAAAGGGAGGAGACGTGTTGTAATCGAGATTTAAATAAAACTAATAAAAAGGGTTGTATTCCATATTTGCTTTCTATCTGGTTTCGATTCGTTTATGTTTCTCTCCTTTCATGCATTTTTAGTTCATAGGATTTAGCGTTATCTTTGGCTTCGCTTGCATCGCACTTGGTGTTTCCTTTTTGCTTTCATATCCTCGTGCTTTCAGTGTGCATAGCATCCTTTATGACCAAACAAAGGCATATTTCTTGGTGATGGCAATAAGCAGAGCTATAATTATTATATATTTGTGAATCCATTTCCATTAATACCCTAACTACTTATAAATACTTCATATTACTTGGGGGATATATAAAAATATCAATCTTATATGGGGTTTATCTAATTCGTGTCTACCGTTACTACTTTGTGAGAGATAATATCACCCAAGTATTCCACCTAGGATTCCCCAAAAGAACATTTAGGTCTCTTGATAGATAATTATTTTTATTGTAATAGGTAGAGGATATTTTCAACATAAAGTAAATGATATTTCTAGGAATTATTATAAACTAAGATATAATCAAGGAATACAAACTTATGAACAAAAAAATAAAATACAAAATTTATTAAGCTTTGAAAAGTGGAATGAGCACTAGCAAGGCCAAATGGCAAGACCAAGAACATATAATAGCCCTTATGTGTATGAAATGTAGTCTTTAAAATATCCTCTTATTTAACCATAATTTGATAGAATCTAAAATACAATTCAAGCTTAATAAAATAATTAGCACCATGCAATTCATCCAATAAATCATTGGCAACTAGGATATAGCACTTATATTTAACGGTAATATTATTAAGAGGGAAACATAGAGATATATATGTCAATAGTTGTCCTTGTAAAACTCCATGTCGATCTAGGAGGATTATGTTCTAGTGCTCAAATAGATAATAAACTACTCTAACATCTCTTGAACTAGCTTCTCTATATTTGACTTTTGGAGTTGACAATAGTAATAATGATTAACATTAGATGGTTGAATAACCATGACAAGGTAAATGACATGATGATGCATTTTTTTAGGTGAATGACCGATGGTTTCTCCATGCACTACTACTGTTGAGGATACTTAGGTTTATTCATTAAACATAAGTTATTATTATTATTTTATTACATATTTTATTTTTCATGCATATGATGAAATGTGTGACACATAGTATGTCCACACTTGTTTAGTTTTTAGGATATTATTGTAGGACTATTATATAGCATTTATCTTATAACAATGATTGGTTTGTGTGCACTCTATTATGGTTGAGCGGTTGTCCCTATTTATCATTTTGTTATAGGTTGTTACAACCCTCTACCAACTAATTTCCTTTGTTATCACTATATATTGCATTATATTGAATAAAAATCCAGCTTCATCCTTGGGTTCTATATCACTGGTATTCAGAGATAAGGCAATATATCCTATTCACAATTGCGTGAAATTGGCTTCATTGCCAGTCGTATCATTTCAGAAGCTCTCGAGGTGATAGATAAAAAATTTCTTCTACACCCTATTTCCTAAAAAATATGTTAGAGGGTTAACTGTGATGTGTAATCTTTTTTGCCTTATTTTTAGGTAAATTTTCCTAGTTCATGGAGATCAGATCTAGCTAATCGCAGTTGCAGTAGCACCGAGTTCAAGAGTTTTTATGTGAATAAATATTTTTTTGTCATAAAGAGAAACTTGGTCCCTCAATTTTTTTTATCTTTCTACCTCCACTTTGGTAGTTTTCACATTCTACAAAGAGAAATATCCACATTTGTAAGTGTCAGATAATATTCTTTGATGCATGCTAGTTGTCTTAGTGATGAAACCCTATGTTTCACTAAGGTTTCAATTTAATGTTTTTTGCAAGCTTCCTTGTGCGTTCAGTGGCATCTCTCTTATCTAACAACAATGATGTCCTCTCTGGTAGCACGTTTCATTTTACTATAGGTGGGTCATTTTACCAATATTTTATGAAGACAAAAGTGACATCATGATTTTTCTTGTAGAGAAGATATTAAACGGTGATAATCCTTTGGGGTTACTGATACATAATTGCAAGATCACGTAAAAATCTCATGATGATTTGCATATTCTAATCTACCTCCTCTAGCATGAAAGTCATAATTTTGGTGCTTCATTCCTTCTCAAAAATGCAAATTCTTATGCCAAATGAAGTAGTCAAAATTTTGGTGAGAAACATATAAGTTTTGTTAATATTACATTTGATGGTAACCTCTACTTTATGGGTATCCTAACGATATATGACAAGTAGCAACAAAAATCCCCACCTTTCGCATGAAGAAATCGAATTTGGGTGCATAAATACTTCCCAATGTGTGTAACCATTTCTTGATGCACTAAAAAAATTTTCGATAAACTATTTGGGTGAAGATTAAGGTCCACACTATTTTATTTACTAGCATTGTCCACTTTTGACTCTCATCGACATAACAAGGTTTCCTGGTAACGTCACAAGATAATCTGATGACTAATAAAATGAATTTGTAAGGTTTATTTAAATATTTTGGCATGGTCCCCATCCAATTTTGATGAAAATACCTCTAAATATAGCAGTTTTGATTACACTAATACACCGATGAAAACCCAAATTAGACCATTATAAATTTTTACAACTGACGATTTTGAGGAGACAATGATGATTTTATGGTGGATAAAATTATTTTTTGCAGTAGTTCCCAGAACTCGACATCACAAGGCATCAATAAATCTAAAGGGGAAATTATTTTTGTTTGGTTTCACCTAAATTATCTCACATCAAACGTAAATTGGCCCGAAGGATATTTAACTAGGCGAAAGCACCTATTGTTGAGTGACCACCACTCTGGGTGGTCACAAATACTGCTTGTGCATGGCCAAGTGACTATAGCAATATCACTCTTGTGGACACTTGCCATTGTCACACAGACTTTTGACTCCATGTGTTGACTCATTGACCCATCGGATCTCGTTGGTGTGCTCAGATCTTGTGTTGACCATTGACTGCACCTAGTCTTGAGTTGACCATTGACTTTTGGGTATTTGACCACCCACCAACCCTACAAAATTTTGCTGCAAACGATAATTTTATCAAATTTTTTGACTTAGAGGTGATTTTTTCAAAAAAAATCATTTTTGCAAAACATTTCATCTTTTTCTCATCCCATAGGTCAAGATTCTGCATATAGGGTTAAAATTTTAGAGTTTTAAGTGTAATTTTTGCTTGTGAAATTGGAAAAAGCATTTATTTTGTAAAGCACTTAATTCACCCTATTTTTGCAATCTTTTAAAGGTAAAATTTTGTAATCTAGGTCCATTTTTACTTTAGGAATGTCACAAATTGTCCTAAGAAATTACCTAGATAGTTCTTGCAAAATATTTTGTAATCCTCCTAGTTTGGTATATACATGAAAAACATGGCTAATGACCTCGAATCAAACATGGAAAACCTTACTACTAGAGTAGACATTTCGGTAGATAAGGTAAAATATATTGTTGTGCAATTGACTACTAGTGATAGAAAAAATTATCACAATCATTCCAACAAAGCAAAATATGAGGTCAAATTGTATGATGGATCTAGGGATCCTAATGTCTTATCTACTTGGATTTTATATATGCAAGCTTGGTTCAATTATGCTTAAATTCCTAAAGATGAACAAGCTACATTTGCTATAGTCAAACTCACTTGCTTAGTGAAAGTTTTAATTGTAGAAATACAAATCCATAATGTTGCCATGACTTGGAAAAAATTTATCTAGATTCTAAAAAATATATTTTGTCCACCAAATTATCAAAACGACCTCACAACCAAGTGTTATAGATTGAGGTAATCCTATAGTATGACATTTTTTGACTATATTTTCCAATTCAATAGGCTAAGGGCACTTTTTGGTGTGAAATATTTAGAATAGGATTTGATTAACAAGTTCACGTGTGGATTGTAAGATTATATTTTTAGGGAAATCAAGTCCATGATTTCCTCACTTTGGATGTGGTATTCAAGTATTTCATTATAGTAGAGGAGAACGTTTGTGCATCTCAAATATCTTGATAGGACAATAGTTCCAAAGGAGCAAATAAAAATTATCACAAGGTGAAGAACACTTCTCATTATTCCCATAATTATTTCCCTCATTATTCTTCTCCTCCCACTTCTCCTAAAGCACATTCTTCTTCTTCTCACTCTAAAGACCCTTCTTCTTCAATAATGTATTGTGATTATTGTAAAAATCAAGGTCATACAAAAGCTAAATATTTTATTCTTGAAATAATGAAGAAGAAGTCCCTAATTGTACAACCTACAAATGAGGAACCACATGATGGTCCCATTATGACTATAGATACAGAAGAAGAATATCTAGTTGTAAGGGGTAAACTAAATAAATTTACCATCATGTCAAATGTATTTTCTCAAGGGGATCGTGATCATTTATTTTTTACTAGAGCCCACCTTACACATTATTTTTATGTGGATTGTATCATAGATAATGGATCACAAAAGAACCTCATTGTAAATTCTATGGTAGGGAAGTTGAACCTTCCCATAAAACCACATCACCAACCCTATGCAATTGGTTTAAAGGATGTAGAATCCACATCTAACATCACACACAATTGCACCTTGATTTTTACTTTTGGTGATAAGTTAATGCACAAAGTAAGATGTGATATCATAGAGATGTATTATTGTGGACTATTGCTAGGTAAACCCTATAAATATAATGGAAATGCAGTGTATCATGCTAAAATAAAACATATACACCTTGGATTTGCATGATAAAATATACTTGATATAAAGCACTACACCCACATCAAATTTGATGCTAAGTTGTAGGTAAGTTTTTAAGACATTAAGTCAAGCACTAATTTTGTCTCCTACTTGTATAATTCCCACACAAGATGCAAAACAAGCACCATCAAAGATACATGATAGATAATAAGTTTCACCTCCATAAAATTTACAATCATAAAAGCTCATGGTTAAGGAATCCATCACTCTTACTCATGAGAAATATATCATCTATTCTATTGGTATCATTTTGAGTACCCCTATGGATACATAACCACTTGCTCCAAAGGAGCTACCTTTGGCTTTTCCCTCTTCCAACATTGCACACATGTAAGAGTAAGCCAAGGTAACTTCCTTCATTCAACATTGATAGAGATTTTAGGGTAAGATAACATAGGACTTGCAGGAGACTTTGCTGGAGCAATAGAGCATGGTGCACAAGCATCCTAGTCCTAATTCATATCAAGTTGTAGATAGAGTATGGCTTAATTTGGATAAGCAATTCTTTCTAAATATACCATTTTAGGATCCTCATTTGGTACCTAAACATATCATTAACCATACAATAGTAGTGGCATCTTATCATTAGCTTTCACTCATTTTAGATAGATTTTTTGAGATGAATACTCAACACGCTTGATAGGGTTCTTCAACTACTTACCTTATTGCCTACCATGATTACTTTCTACATATGGTTTTCTAGATTCCTCACCATGATATGGCTCATGACTTTCCATATTTTTTTAGAGTATTAAGATCCAATGCTTCTATGGTTGGGAGGAGTGTTGAGGATACTTAGGTTTATTCATTAAACCTAAGTTATGATTATTATTTTATTGCATATTTTATTTTTCATGCATATGATGTAATGTGTGAGACATAGTATATCCATGCCTGTTTATTTTTTAAGATGCTATTGTAGAATTGTTAGATATCATTTGAAATCTAGCAGTGTCTAGTTTGTGTGCACTCTATTATAGTTGAGTGGTTGTCCATATTTAGCATTTTTTGCAGGTTTTTACAACCCTCTACCGACTGATTTTCTTTGTTATAACTATATATTGTAATATATTGAATAAAAATCTAGCTTCATCATTGGGTTATATATCAACTACATAGTGATCAATAATATATTATATATTTGAAGGAAGTTTTAGAATGGACTACTACATGGACTACATTTCCATGTAATTAATTTAGGTAAAAAAACCTCTTATACCTATTTTTATATATTTTTTCTATTTGTGGGAGTTGATAACCCTAAAAGGAAGGGGTTTGATATCTTCAAGGTGAATTAATTTTTCATATTTTATCCATTTTAAATATAATTACCTATAAATAGAAGATACATCGATCCTTACACGCATAATCCTTAGGATGGTATGGTTGACATATATAATAGAAGATCATAGAGGATGCTTATTTGTTTGATTATAAAAACATGGCCATCTAGGATTTAAATCATGTCATGGTTGGAGATAAGAAAACCAAAGCTTCATTTTAATTACATGATACAAATGCTTAGCATCATGGATGGTATCAATGTTAGGCTTAATATAGGAATTAAAATATGGTAATGCATTAAACCCAAACTTCTATGTTATATGTTGATACTAAATACGATCCATTGAGATATCTAATTTCATTTCAAATTGGCTATCTAACACTCATATTAGAAGAGCTTATACTTTTCCCATGGTCTTACCAACTAGCATTTTTATCTAAGACTATCCAATCAATATCTATCATCCACCCAACTAGGATGGAATTTATAATACCACCATGTCACCTACTCTCTATAATAATAATTGATAATGCACTTAATGTTTTCTAATATACCTCTATGTGGCCTACTCTAACCACCATCAAAATGGTATTCTCCATATAAGCTATTAAATACTCTGAATTATCCATCTACTAAGTAGCCTTGGTGGATACAAGATCATAATATGGTCCTAGATCTATACTTGAATCAAGATGTTATAGGATAACCTTCTGCCATATTAGCACACCAATTGATGTAGATTGGCATAATCAATATAAGATGATTGGGCCTCAATCACAACTTTCTATGTCTCTAAAAGTGTTTAGCATGTTCATAGCCCAACTATAGCGTATGAACTATTAAGTGGTATTTATGATTATGAATCATTATACTAATATTATCTAAAAAAACATTGTATTTATCTAATTGAATCCTAATGTATTAAACAACAAGGACTTATGGGTCATAAATTAATTACTACAAACTACATTATTGAATTTAGCTTCTATATAGGTGTCCCTATGATTAGAACCCTAAGGATATTCAAGGTGCCCTTGAGAATGGTAGTAAGCTCACCATAATGTGGTTGAAAGTTATTCATGTCTAAATACCTACACCCAATAAGGATGGTCAATCAAACTCTACTTTTGGCATGAAGACTATCAGATATAGCCTCACTATTGCAAGGATAGAATGATAATACCAAGATCATATTAATGGTGTGTGGGCACTACTCTAGGAAATTCAATACTTGTAGTCTCTCTTGTAACCAAGTGAAACCAACCTATCAATTTTTCCTATACAAAAACTTATGTTTATCTAATCCTTCATATTAACCTAACCTAAAATTAGCCTACAAATTTCTAGAAGAGTAAAAGTGTCATTGCTTTGCAAAAGCATTATCATATAACATATTGTTATTAGGTGACAAAAGCATCTTGTAATGGTGAAAGTGCTATAAAATAGTGATAGAATTGTTGCTATAAAAATTTTCAACACAATAGCATTATTGCTATATAAAAACATTAAATTCTACTTAGGGTATATTTTTCAAAGAAAAAATGTAAAATTGAAATGGGTTCAAGGTGAATATCTAAGGTTGATCTCCCCCTATTGCTATTGGTGGTTTCACATGTTCACACTACATATAGATATTAATATCTAAGCCATCATGGTCTATGCTAAGATTGCATATCCAGATATCCAAATCATGATTGTCATTAGTAAATTAATTTTGTTCATACCCACTATCCATTTTACTTTTGTTCCACCCCAGTCAACATTAATTTTTTATCATAAACTCTCACTAATTTTCCTATGTGTATCATGATAAAGTTTAGTTTCCTCGATCAAAATTGATCTTCCCTCTATCACTTGAGGGGTACATAAGATCACAACAACATTTAATACTACTATAAAGATAAACTTTTGCATCATAAATAATCAGCACATCATAAATATTACTCACCTTGAATATTGAATCTTAATAAACATGTGATCTATTTGTCTTATTATGGTAACAAAACTAGATTTTAACACATTCATCATTTGGTGAATGCATAAACAATATATAAATATAGACATCCAATTTTGAACATGTCATCAAATCCTTTCTATTTATACCAACATCTACCTTATCTAACTAATCATGCTTTTTGATCAACTCAACTACCTAAATACCTATTAGTGTCACTATTGTTAGTGTTTCTAATGCTTATAATGCTAGTACTATTCACTATGATAATATAAAAGGGTAAATAGTTATCTAATAGGTACTAAATAATAGTCAAATTTAGGACTTGACATCACAATCATGCCCACTATCATCTAGTAGCTATCACCTTACATTATTAGAAATTATAATCCCTTCAACATTTTGTTTTTCCTCCCATCAAATTTTACTCACTTCTTGCATGTCAACCTTCCATTATTTTGGCTCTAATAGTACTTTCCCTTTTTATGAATACCACCACCCATACAACTTGTCAATTTTGGAATATCCTCTAGTGGATCCTAGTAGGGAGTCATGGATTATATAAATTTATCACTTCTCAATATAAAGAAACTTTGCTAAATTAAATCCTTAATTTTCATAGTTAACATCTCTTGAATTGTTAGATCATTCACATGTGTATATTGCATACCAAAGTTCTAATGCTGAATTTTATAACTAGAATCACATCTTGCATATTGAATTTCTAATGCATAAAATGATTAATCTCATGAAGAAAAAGTATTATCCTTTCAAAATTTGGCTTTCATGAAGGATAATTAAATATTGAGCACAAGGTGGAGTTGTTGACTTCATCCTACAAATATGTTTGCACAAGTATTAGGATAAATTTTTTATTTGATCAATTTTTTTTTTATTTTTATGGAAACATCCCAGAAGGGATGTCACTTTCAGTTAATATCCAAGGAGGCAGGGGTATTTCTTCTACCAAAATTACTCAGAACTCGCACTTGGCCTACCACATTTGATATACTCAAGAAGTAAACCTGAAACAACAAAAAATAATAACACATAAACACAAACACACAAAAAGGTTAAAAATAAATAAATAAAAAATATGCTCCTTGAGTGTGTCAAAAATATAAAGCACAACAAAACACACACACACACACACACACACTAATGTAGGAGCATCCAATTGTGTAAGCATGATCTTGCATCACCCAAAATTTATAATTGCTTTAATTATTTCTAATTGTATTTAATTTTCTAGGGGATAGGAAAATAGATCCAGTGGTGAAAGAATCACCCCAATACCCTAAATGGTTTGGGAGTTATGTGCATTTTATGACCAAATCCTGCCAAAAATAGTGAAATTAAGGTACCCAATCTTGCAGGTGGATTTTTAGGGTTTTAAAAGTTGAATTTGACAATTCTAAAATTGGTTGCAAGACTTAGCTAAGTACTTCTTCGTATAATTTGGCTCATGCCCTTTTCAAAAATGTCTCGTGCGAGTCAATCGGAGCAATGAGCGCGAAGTTATGACCATCGAAAGTTTACCTCCGAAATTCAAATTTCAAATGCATTGTTTTAGGAGGGAAAATGGGAAAACAGGGTATTAGAGGGAATTTTTGAAATTGTAAAAGGGCTCTTCTTTTGGTATCCTGATTTTGGCAAGAAAGTAATGAAAAACTTTGGCTCCTTTTAGCATTTCTAGTTTTTAGTAGATTGTATGTGTTTTTGTAATGCAACTCTGCTTCAAGTGGTATCAAAGCTAGATTTCTTGAGTGTGTAAATAGAGCGTTAAAAGTGAGGTATTTTACACTAGGATTTGTGGTTAGGGTTTGTAGGAGAAGTGAGTAGAATGCCTCCATGAAGAAATCATGGTGGTGGGAGAAATATGGTGCCAAAAGAAGATTTTAGAGCTTTGCAGAGACAAGTTCAATCTCTATAAGAGGAGTTGCGTAGAGGGTTTGAGCCAAGGAGATAAGAATGGAGTGAAGATGAAGCTAAAGAAGAAGAGGTCCAGTTCAAAGAAGAAGAAGAGGCAATAGATCCTACACAAGATAGATTGTATAAGGCCATATCACAGATTGGAAAGAGACCAAAGTTTGATGTCTCCACATATTATGGAAATCTCAACCTAGAAGAGTTGATCGACTGGATCAATGACATGGAGGAATACTTCGAGTATGAGAAGGAAGAAGATCTTGAGAGAGTCAAGTTTGCTAAGACCAAGCTGAAGGATCATGCTAGCATATGGTGGAAGAGAGTGCAGCTAGATAGAAATAAAAGAGAAAAAGAAAGGATAACAAGGTAGGAGCGTATGGTGGAGAAGTTGAAGAGATAATTTATTCTAGCTGATTACAAGTTGTATCTTCTCAAGAAAATGCATGGTTTGAGACAATCAAGTAAGTATGTCAAATAATATGTAGAGGAGTTCTATAAGATCCTAGTCATAAGAGGCTATTCTAATGCCAACAAGGAGAAGCTAGCTTATTATATTAATATGTTAAGAGCAAGTATTCAAGAGGAGTTGAGTCTGATCAGGATGACCACCATTGAAGATGCTTATCATTTTGCCTTGAAGGTAGAAAATAAGTTGAAAAGGAGGTTTGAAAGCAAACAGATAGGAAGAGGTCATGGTGGAAGAACTGGTGGGAGAACAAATGGAGGATGGAATGACGACCAAAAGAAATCTGGGGAGACAAGCAACAATCATGACCATAAGGGGGAAAATGCTTACCACCCCCGTGAGCAGAATAATAACTACCATAATAATGGTTACGAAAGAGGAAGAGTAAGGTCTAGACGAGGGTTTGGAAGAGGAGGATTTCATGGAACCTGTTTCCACTATGGAAAAGGACATCAAGCATACGATTGTCCAAAAAACCAAGGAGGAACAAATAAGAGGCCTAAAGGTAATGCCCGAGATGTTGTTGTTGATAAAGGTGTTGAATCTAAGCACTCTGAAGAAGCAGAAAGAGGAGAAGTGTTGATAACAAGGAAAGCCTTGCTAAATGAGGAGAAATATCTAGATCAGAGGAAGAGCTTATTTTGCATAAGGTGTAAATATGTAGGTAAGGTCTATAATGTTATCATAGATAATGGTAGCACAGATAACCTAGTTGTAGAAGGAATGGTTACCAAACTGTAGTTAAAGAGAAAGAGCCACCTGCATCCATATCAAATTGTGTTGTTGTAGAAGGACCATAGGGCTTTGGTTAGTGAACAATGTTTGGTAAAATTTAATATTGGGAATTACTATTATAAGGTCCTATGTGACATCCTACCTATGGATGCTTGCCATTTGTTGTTGGTAAGGTCATGGCAGTTTGATCGATATGCAATGCATGATGGGTGTGCCAACACTTACTCCCTAACAAATAATGAAGTGCACCATAAGTTGAAGCCCCTGAAGGATGTGGACGAAAAAGTATGTAGCAGTTCCATAATATATTTAGTTAAAGGTAGAAAGTTTTTGGATGGTATGAAGCATGAGCATATATGTTATGCATTAATTCCTAGAGTTAGGAAAGAAGAATGCAAAGATATCCCAGTAGAAGTCACAGGTCTATTAGAATAATTTCCAAATATTATATCAAATAATGTGCTTGAGGGTTTACCACCAGTGAGGAATATCAGTCACCATATAGATTTGGTACCGGGAGCTAGTTTACCCAATAAGGCAGCCCATAGAATGACTCTTGTAGAAAGTGAGGAGCTAAACATACAAGTCCAAGATTTTTTGAAAAAAGGACTGATTCGGGAGAGCCTATGTCCATGTGCAATACCTAAAGTAATAGCACCAAAGAAATATGAAGAGTTGAGAATGTGTACACAATCCTGAGATATTAACAAGATCACCATAAAATATATATTCCCATTGCCAAGGATGGATGACATTATGGACTATTTGAGTGGAGCCAAGTACTTCACAAAGATTGACCTAAAGTGTGGGTACCATAAAATTGACATCAAATAAGGACATGAGTGGAAGACAGGGTATTAGAGAGAATTTTCAAAATTGTAAAAGGGCTCTTCTTTTGGTATCCTAATTTTGGCAAGAAAGTAATGAAAAGCTTTGGCTCCTTTTAGCATTTTTGGTTTTCAGTGGATTGTATGTGTTTTTTTAATGCAACTTTGCTTCACACACACACACACACACACACACACATATCTATATATATATAAACACAACACAAACCACAAAAAAAAATATGAGAACAACATAACAAAAAACAACAGAACGCTACAAAGACACACCCAAAAAAATATAAAAAACAAAAAGAACCAAAACCTAAAAAATAATAAAATAAAATTTAAAAACAACCAACAATAGACAATAGAGAAAAATAAAAACATATAAAACACACACACCAAAAAACAAAATCACCAATTAACACAAACATACAAAAACACAAGCACAAGAAAAACAACAAAAAATACAAATCAATAAAAACACAAAGACAGAACAAAACAAAGTACACACATAAATAAAAAAGAAAAAGAAAATAAATAGACCACAACAATGACCTTTCTATACCAAAATATTGTTAAGGCAATAATCAACTGAGGAAACAAATGAAAGATTAGTTTGAGCTAGGGATCAATAAGAATTTGGATCTTTATTGCATCTTATTTTTTATTTTGTGCATTCATGTGAGCCTTAGTTGTATTTTTATATGGGTCTATCATCAATTGAATATATAATATTTTTATTATAAGATCATTTTAGATTAGTTTATCAAAAAAATATTTCTATGGTTGAAAAACATGGATTATAAGAATCACACCAACCTTATTGAAACAATTGTAATAAACCTAGACTAATAGAGGAATAAATTATGTTGTGTACACTTGATAAGAATTAAACCTAGATAGGTTGTATGCGATCATAATATTATCATAATTGGAAGTTCAAATTTAGAAAATTTTCTATGCACTTAGTATATCTGTATGGTTCTTGTAGACACCAAAACAACACCAATCCGATTATGTGACAACGAGCGCTGATCGCATTGACACAAACAGCCCCTAGGGTAGACCCCAAAGGTTAAACAGTGGTCCTAACCACTTCCAAAAGTAGTTATAGAGGTCATAGGTCAATTTGGCACCTTGCTTTCTATTCATCCCACCTAGTGACAAATAGCAGCATTCGCCCCAGGGTGAGGTGAATAGCAAGTTTGACTAGCTAAAATTCAAACCTCAACAACTCTTCCAGTTAACTAAAGCTTCAAGCCATGCAATTGTGAGGAATAGATTTAAATCAAGAAGAGAGACTTCTGTCATGCATGTTTTTATTTTTAGAAACATCATGCAAGGAGATTCTAAATCAGGGAATTATCTTTTTTCTCAAAATAGGACAATTAACTCAAGTGGCACCCTCGCATGCACATTCCAAACAAGGAGACCCTAGGTCTATACTTTGGTGAGTTTTCTCACCCAAAAGATATACAAAGAAGGAGAATTTGAGCAATGAAGTGCTACCAATTTACATACCTACTTGTGATTTGTGCCTTCACATCCTTAATCTCTCATTCGAAAGGGAGGTTATTGGGTGATTATTGGAAGCACGAATCCCAACCCAAAACCCAATTTTTGGCCACAATATTCCACAAAATTTTTTGACAACACCCCATAAGGAGTTTTGGACCCATCCCAAGTGGATTGGTGCCAAAATAGTGTCCCAAACGATGGGCGTTCTGCCTTAGGCGCCCCCCAAACTATCACAGTCCTATTCGCCCTACCCCGGGATGATTAGAAATCTATGATATATTTCTCTTATTTTTATTTTGAATTTTATTCTAGATCTGTTAAATAGTCTGCAATTTAAATTTCATTTCATTCTGAGCACTTTTGACCAGGTTTTTATCATTTCCTGTCTTTACTAACTTGCATATGGCACCAAAAAAATCTAGGTGATAGAGGTGAAATTAGAGAAATATGACCTTTTGGGTCTTCCCAAAAATCCCCTAATTAGCTAAAACCAAATTTGCAGGTCATTTTGAGCTTTCTAGATAGGACATTGATGAGGGTGCTTTCTGAAAAGTTATTACAGGTCTATTCGTCCCACCCCAGAGCGAATACAAATCTGTGAGGAATTTCCATACTATTATTTTTGCAGTGGCTTCCTAGTAACATATTTATGCCTCTATAAAGATTTCAGGTTGATCCGAGGTCATTTGATTATCTTTTTAATATTTTCATGCATATACTGAAAATAGGCCTTGGGAAATACATGCTTTATTCTATCTATAGGTGCTACTAGTATTTTATGTTTCTTTGAACGCAGGTTTTTGACATTATAAGAGCAGGAAGGAGTGAAAAATCATATACACAAGTTGTAGTGACATTTTTGTCCGCGCATCTTACATGTGGGCACGCGGAAGAAGGATGGCTATCATGGATGTGATTAAGAACATATTTAATGCTCCTATCCCTTAAAAAAGGAAGGAGACGTATTGTAACACGACTTTGAAAGCACATAAATAAATAGGACCCTATTCCATATTGCTTTTATCTTGTGTTTATTCGCTCATGTTCTTTCCCTTTTATGCATTCTTTCAATACATAGGCTTTTGGTGTTAAGTTTGGTTATAGACACATCGTATTCAGCATATTCCTTTTTGTTTTCATATCCTCATTCTTTCAGTGGCGATCACGGTGGGGCCTATGTCCTTTGATTTTTAATATTAACCTCTTGATTAAAGTTTCTTGTTTTTTGCTTATAGGTACCAAGTTTTCCAACGCTAGACTGTTTCAGAGTAGAAATTTAGAGACATCCAATTTGGGCAGAGAAGAGGTAGAGGTCTTAAACACCTTTTACAAAAAATTTTCTGCTTGTTCTCTGGTTATTTTCTTGCATAGGAGAGTTTGAATGCTTGTTTGCTTCATTTATGCAACTTAAAAAGAACCCCACACACCATTTGGTAAGTTAAAACAACAAGGAGTTGGTCGTAAAACCCCAACCCTTGAGCAAGACCAATGGTGGATTTCATCACCACCTTGGCTTGAGATCCTGCATACATTACCCTAATCACGACTGTTGCTAGACATAAATCCTAATGAAATCTGACCAAGTGTAACTGGGGTGATTCCCAACGCATGAGGATAAGTCTTCTATGGTAGGTGTCTTAAACAGAGCGATTCCCCTTATGTACCACCTATGTTCCATGTAGCATTTGCTCTCACGTACCAATAGTTTCCCTCACGTAAGTGTGGGTATATAGAGAGGTTGGTATATCGGTCTGGAAATAATATATCTAAGGGGCAACCATTTTTTTGGGAGTCATAAGAGCCATCATTTTGCATTTAAATGTTCTTTCCACAAACTTTCAAAATGAACATAAAAAACACACAAAACCAGGTTTAGGGCACACTTTTAATCATTAAATGAGATAATCATTGTTTGTGTGTGTGATATTTCCTGTTTAGTGTAGCATAAGAAATCCTAAAAAAGATAAAAATCTATGCATCTTTAGGTAAGCATCACCATGGTGTACACTCATAGCCGAGCCCAATCACGGGCAAGTGCTGTAGAAAGTGCACCAAGGGGGACAAGTCACCTCCGATATAGTCCTGAGGACTTTGTCATCCTGCCTTGGTGGCTTGACACACAAGATAGTCCACATCATGCCATAACAGAATAGGACTATAGAGGCACCTCTTTAAGGGGCACCTGCACTCAGCATAGGTCCTTTCAAGAAGAGAACCTACACGTAGCACTCAACATAGATAGGAGACCTCCCTTAGATGCTCATTATGAGTGGCCTAGTGATGAAGTGTCAGAACAATAGAGGGTCCAGAAGGAGGGGCCACATGATTTCGTCATCCCTCCTCTACCCCAGATTATTGTTAGAAACACTAGACCAAATCTAGAGAATCAGGATTTTCAGATAGGGAAAGACTATTATGCCCGCACTTTGCATGCCTATGAAAGGGAGGACAAGGAATACTATCATGTTCCCCAAGAGTAGTACACAACATGGGAATGATGTACCTCTGTGCCTACCATGTCTCAGGATCACCCAGTGAGGCTACAGCCTCAGGTTAATGCAGCTAACCTCAAAAGAGGAAAGCAACCCATAGGGTTATCGGATCACCACGACCAAGATAGACATGTAGGAGAGGCATCTAGGCTTCCAAAACAAGATATGGTGGAAAAAATTGACTTGACGTTTACTATACATGCCACTCGCCAAGTCCAAATAACGTAGCTCAGGAAGGATCAATAATAGTTAGAGCATCTTTACCGCCTTAGAAAAGATCACATTCAACGTCAGACATCTGAATTGCTTCATAACAATGTGCCTACGAAGGTTCCAGTCCCTCGTGCACATAAAGTAGAATTACATAAGAGGCATTATCCCTTGGTACGAGATAGGTCCATGCGACCTTATCAAGTATTGCCTCCGAGACCTCCTAGACCTGAGCGGGAAGCCACTCCCTGAAACAACAATGGGCACCCTCCGTGGGCACCCACCCATGTGTATAGGTCTCGACCAAGCACTCCTCAAAAATCCTATGAGGAGTATGGAAAAGAAGAATAGTGGTCTGAAATGCTCTACCAAGGCAGAGGGGGTGTTATCCAGCTACCTCTCAATAGGCCTTAGGTTCCCCGTAACCCACAACGGGAGCAAACTAATGAGGAAGAAATTAAATCCTCTGATGCATACAAAGCATTGCTAGAGTGCTTAGAGTCTATGGATATGAAGACTTTCGAGCCCCAAAATCCCACTCTACGCCAACTTCGTAGTCATCATGTGCATTCGTCAGTGCTGACACCTCCATACCTGAAACACTTTAAGCTACCCCAGTTGGCACTCTTTAGAGGGGAGGAGGATGCCCAAGAGCATGTGACTAGATTCCTGAGCCAGTGCTTTGGTATTTAGGACAATGATGCTTTGTTGTTAAGAACATTTATAACCACATTCGTAGGACCTGCCTCGAATTGGTTCACCCAATTACCAAAACATAGCATCAGTAACTTGGATTAGCTAGTGGACGCATTCCTTGAATGCTTCACCTTCAACACTAAGAAAAATGTGTCATTAAGTGACCTAGCTAGCCTAAGGCAGTATCAGGAAGAGACCATGGTGGCATACGGGAACTGGTGGAGGACGTTGCTTTCAAAGCTGCCTTACCTCCCTCCCATGTCAGACCTAACCCAAATGTTCTCAAGAAGTTGTTTGAGATTGATCTCCATGCTATTGCAGCTTTAGAAATATGCCAGTTTAGAGGAATCTCTGGCATAAGCAAGAATCATTGAGGAGATTAAGATACAGGATGGCGAGATCACCAAACCTAAGAAGAAAGAATGGACCAAGAACACTAAAATAGAGACCATGCAACCAAAACCCGCTGCAGTCAATCAGGTTGCTATTAACGTCCCTAAGCCTACACAAGCAACACAACCTCAAAAGGCTAACTATCAGGTGGTGTCTCCTAATGACAATGAGAGAGAAAACCAAATTCAGGAACAAAATCAATAGCATTGCCCTAGGCGATAATTTAATCCTTACACAGAGTCCAGGGACTCTCTGTTTGACCGCTTATCAACGACAAACTTGATCAACCTTCCAGAGATTCAAACTATAGACCCCAATGCACCAAAGCCTAAGGGGTATCGATAGGAATTATACTGTAGGTTTCATATGCGTAAGGGACATGATCTTAATGCATGATGGAAGTTCAAGGGTTTGGTACAAGACCTAATTGAAAACAAGACATTAGCAGTGGACAACCCCGTAGCGCCAAACAACCAACATATAGGAGTCTTCAAAGACCCCTTGCCTACCCATGAGGCACAATGAAAACCTCTTCAAGTCAATGAGGTGCAATAGAATTGCCCCATGTAGGGGTATGTAGAGATGACAAGCATAGTGACTAGGAACAAGAGATATCTAGAAGCTTCCCCCGCGGGAGCCATAAGAGAGGTTCCATCAACGTCACAAACTCAACAACACCCTGCGCAACTTTCCTTGCTTGGACCAGTGACCACGATTTGGACTAGACTTACCTAAAGTCTAAGGACCATGTTGGCTAGGCTCTCCATATACAAGCTCATTCAACAATTAGCACCCCATCGAGAGGCTCTAATGGAGATATTAAAAGCTATCGAGCTGCATCCCCACGAAGCAAACTCTTTCAACAACTTTGTGGGACATGTAAAACAATGTACTGAGCCAGTCATCACCTTTAGAGAAGATGAATTGAAAATAGTGACTGGTGATATGGCGGATCCACCCTTGCACATTATTGCGTGGGTCAACGGGATTCCGTATAAAAAGGTGTTGGTGGACACTGGATCATCTAGTAATATCATCACTACAGTAGCACTAAAATATTTAAAGTTTCCAACATCTCACATCATGGCCTCTACTTATACACTACGAGCATTTAATGATGTAATTTGCTCGAAAGTTGGCACAATTGTCCTACCTATCCAAGTGGGACAAAATACTATTCATACATTGTGCCACATCTTGGAAGGTGATATGGCTTATAATATCTTGCTAGGCCAGCCTTGGATTAGGGACATGAAGTGTGTCCCTTCAATCACTCATCAGTTCCTAAAGTATACATTTGAAGGACAAGTGCATGTAGTCCCTGTAGACTTGGAGCCCTTCAAATACTACAATACAATGCAATTTATGCCGCAATCGACTCTCCCATCAACACATTTGGATTTTCAATTGAATCCATCTCAACAAGGTCTGATTTTGTAGGCATCTCCATTGACTAATCTGTCAAGTCCTCAGCCAAGTCCATCTTCCTCTACTTGTCCTTCAACAACGATGCCACCTACGATGGCCACACCCAAGGACAAGGTAAATAAACCCTTAGAAGTGGAACCACCTCTCGTCTCAACCATCTCGACAGAAGAGATACCTAGCAGAATGGAAGTCGATATGCCTAGTTCACCCCACATGGAGTGGACTCAGGAAGGACTCCCATTCACTCCCCCTCAACTACAAGTGGTCACCATTGAAATGGCCAGCATGGACCTGGGGGAGTATCTAGTGAGGAACATTGTAGCAACACCCACATTTGAGTCCATGCAGGACATGGGGAGGCCTCGACTCCCCATCAGCTCAGTGGTTCCTTTAGGCTAACCACCCAATCAGACAAAATTTATTTATGGGGTCTTGGATAATGACGTTGACACTTGTATGCATTAATATGAAGATGAAGAGCCCTTTGCGAAGGACACCAACTATCTATCCAAACCTGATTTTGCTTTAAGATATATTGGACAATGCAATTAGCATGGATATAGTTTGGGCAGGTATGAGCAAGGAGTGCATGTTCTTTGCCAAATGAGATATCAAATGTCGTATGACAAGTTAAGAGTAGGGTTAAACGACCCCTTTCCCCTAGAAATCTTGGTGGAGAACATGCAATGCCTAGGGATAGGCAACAAGGATGGGTTGGCATTAGATCCATATTCCAATCCTAACACAACATATACATTGGGAGATTATCTCCCATTGCTAACAACCAACCTTGTTGACCATAACAACCATTTCTCTTCGGCTGAAAAGGGAGAAAGTTCAAGGACTCACCCACAAGAGGGATATGGACAAGACCAAGAAGGGACTTCAGAGGATGATTCAGAGTATGAGGTAGCACCTTGGGATCCTTTCGAGTCTTATAGCAATCATTCGCAAGTATATCCCATGGATGATGATTAGGATATCTTCCTGACAATGTTTCCTTTTGATGCTCCATTTGAGCATATGCCACCTCAAGAGAATTAGGTCCCCCTGCAAAGAGCAAAACAACTTCGATGGGACCACATTAATTTGCTCGAACAAGATGAGCCTCATATGTTGTAAACCACTGTTGGAGCCAATGAAGGCCTTTGGATCTCTGATAGTGATTACAAAAATGAAATCAAGATGGCCTATCTCAATCATATGTGACAAAAATAATATCCCTTGGACATATATGACATGTTTGAACACTTACACATAGGGCCCAGGCATAAGTGGCACCTCAACCCAGCGTAGTTATAGCAATTACTGCACCTGCCACTCTAGGTACACAGAGAGCATCTTTTGTCTGAAGACCCTATAAAACCATTAGTGCCTAGGGTGGACCCTTTCTACATATCCATGCATAGGGCCGATCCATTTGTGCCAATACCCACAAAGCTAGATCTGGAGTACAAAGATCATCTAGGATGTCTGAGTTACAGCATGGGAGCCCAAAATCATTTCATCAACATGATATCCATTAACCTAACCGCCCCCATCCATGATCCAGTCGACCCGACATGGTCATTGTATCTAGACCTAGATGCTATCGATTGGGATCATGCTGACACACCGCCATCCCTATCAGAGTACTATCCTTGTGATGGGATGTTCCAGTTCACCCCAGGATAGACTCAGGATGTCTTCCATGCCGAAGAGGAACCTGATATTCCAAATGATGATCTAAATTCAGCAAATGATATCCACTTGATCCCAACTCCACACCAGTTGGAGGACGGATCCCACATGTCGGTCGAGGAGATGACTGATGTAGACATCAGCTCAGATCTAGTGAATTTGCAAATCATTAAGCTAGGGGTAAGTCTATCCCTCGAAGATCAAGCCAACTACATTGCCCTTCTCAAAGAGAAGAAAGAGGTTTTTGCATGGTCATACAAGGACATATCGAGACTATAACCACAACTAGTCATGCATAATCTGACGCTTGATCCGATAGTCAAGCCAGTAAAGCAAAAACTATGTAAGATGCACCCAATAGTGGCCTTAATGGTCAAAGACAAGCTACAAAAGTTGTTGGACACACAGTTTGTCATCTATGTGGATTACCCGCCATGGTTGTCTAACGTGGTTCCCATCAAGAAGCCCAACGGGAGGATTCGCATATGCACCAATTTTGAATATCTAAATAAAGCGAGTCCTAAGGATGATTTTCCCTTGCTGAGCATTGACACATTGGTAGACGCTACAACAAGCCACGAAATGCTTTCCCTCATGGATGGTTTCTCGGGATATAATCAAATTTGTATCAATCCCGAGGACCAACTAAAAATAGCATTCACAATACCTTGGGGGACATTTTGCTATAATGTCATGCCTTTTGGCCTTAAAAATGCTGGCACCACCTACCAACGTGCCATGATGTACATATTCCATGATTACATGCACAAAACTTTTGAGGATTACATGGATGATTTTTTGGCCAAATATCTTTTGCGCCCAGATCATCTCGATGACTTAAGCAAGATCCTTGATCGCCTCATGGAGCATAAGGTCATACTAAACCCCAAGAAGTGTGTATTTGGCATCACATCTAGAAATATCTTGGGTTACATAGTCTCTAAATGAGGAATCAAGGTAGACCCACACAAAGTCAAGGCAATCCTTGAAATGCTTCCCCCAACTACCATCAAGCAGCTCGAGAGTCTACAGGGAAAGGTCATGTTGATCAAGTGCTTCATTGCGTAGTTATTTGACAAGTGCCGACCCATGAATAAATTATTGCATAAGGGGGTCACATTTCACTGGGATGACATACATCTTCCATGATCACATTCATAAAACTTTGGAATATTACATGGATGATTTGTTGGCCAAATATCTTTTGTGCCCAGATCACCTCAGTGACTTAAGCAAGATCCTCGATCACCTCATCGAACACAAAGTCATATTGAACCCCAAGAAGTGCTTATTTGGCATCACATCTGGAAACTTCTTGGGTTTCATGGTCTCAAAGTGAGGCATCGAGGTGGACCCAAATAAATTCAAGGAAATCCTTGAAATGCTTCCCCAAACTACCATCAAGAAGCTCAGAAGCCTACAGGGAAAGGTTGCATCAATCAAGCACTTCATAGAGCAGCTATCTGACAAGTGTCGACCCATGAATAAATTATTGCACAAACGGGTAGAATTTCATTGGGATGACAAGTTCCAATCAGCTTTCGATGACAATAAACAATACTTGGCTTTGTCGTCAGTATTGGCACCACCTAGACTAGGAGTGTCATTCTACTTGTACATCTCAGCTACTAAGGTGGCAATCGATGCCATGCTATCCCAGAAAAATGAACTACATAAAGAATAGGCTACTTACTATCTTAGCCACACCCTAGTTAGTTATGAACTTAACTTTGCATATGTTGAGAAGCTCTGCTTGGCAGTGGTGTTTGCTACCAAAAAGCTATGCCACTACATGCTCAGTAATACGATGTATGTTGTGTCTAAGGAGAATCCATTGCGATACATGATGAGTCATACTTATCATAGTAGCCACATGGTGAAATGGATCATGTTGTTGACAGAGTTTGACATAGAGTTCATTGGACAAAAATCCATCAAAGGTCAAGTCATCGTCGATCAACTAGCAGAGGCTCCTCTTGAAGATGATCAGCCTTTGACCATAGAACTACCTGATGATGGGGTCTTCCATGTCTCAGAATTGCCAGATTCTAATGATCCTGAGTCACAGGTCGACATAACCCTATTTTTCAATGGTTCTAAATGTGAGCAAGGAGGTGGCACGAGAATTGTATTCTTCACTCCACAAGGGGCTCCAATGCCTCTGTCATTTAAATTAGACTTCTCGTGCACCAACAACAATGCATAATACAAAGCCTTACTCATAGGTCTTCAGATAGCAGTCACCATGAAC
The DNA here is from genome assembly GCA_028583015.1 of Wollemia nobilis. Taxonomy (NCBI): domain Eukaryota; kingdom Viridiplantae; phylum Streptophyta; class Pinopsida; order Araucariales; family Araucariaceae; genus Wollemia; species Wollemia nobilis. The sequence goes on from JAQPPZ010003256.1 coordinate 346,363, forward strand.
ATTAAATGTTTAAACATCTTTGGTGCTTCATTGTTGATTGTCAATCAATTCAAGGGGATATTCCAATGTAAATGTCTAGTTCTGTAGGCCTATAAAGCCCTTGTGGACAAATTCTTGGCACAAATTGAATGGTATGACATCGAGGCACTCCCTCAATCATCAAATCATTTTGTGGATACTATGGCCTCCTTGGGGTCACTAATCCCACAAGACCCTTCTGGTGATATGACCACCATTCAGGTTAAAACATTATCACAATCCACGATGGAGCGTGCAAGCTCTGACTTAACACTAGGAATCCACTTGATCCGGATTGAACCATCTCAGGATAGGTTCTCTCGAATCCATGATTGTCTGACTCGAACCAACTGGGGGTCCTTATTCTCCTCGACCCCTCTTAATAGTAACACAATGTTGTTTTAACAAGTTCTTTCCCGCTCAGCTTTTGCTAGGGATGAACTTCAAGAGGGATTGGCCGATCATACTATCGATTTTTTTTATTAGCAGGATTGGTACACACCCATATGGGATTACCTCAAGCAATGTAACCTCCCACTTGGATTGACACAAGCCATGAAAATATCATTCAAATAGAAAGTGGAAAAACATGTCTTGTTAGGAGACATTTTGTATCGTCGAAGCTATGAAGGAATCCTCCTTCGTTGCTTGGACCAACAAGAGTTTGCTTGGGTGATCACCCAAGCACACGATGGTACATGTGGTGGCCACTTAAGTGGTATGGCCATCGCAAAGCGCATTCTTCGCATGGGTTATTATTGGCCATCTTTATAGCGAGATTGTTGCACATATGTAAAGAAGTGCATGAAGTGTCAACACCATGCTAATTTGACACACGTGCCTTCTCAGGCCTTATAGCTGATCCAATCGACTTGTCCTTTTTCATAGTGGGGCTTTGATCTAATCAAAAATATCTCCCCTATGTCGTCTATTCATCACACATTCATCATAATGGCCATAAAGTACTTTACCAAGCGGGTGGAAGAAATTCTGCTAACCTCTACAACTAGATCTCGCCTTGTGGAGTTTATTTTGCATAACATCATAAGTAATTTTGGTATTCCATCCAAGATCCTATCGGATAATGGTATGTCATTCAAGAACAAATATGTGCGTGCTTTGACCACAAAGTACAAAATTTAGCACAATTTTTCAACACCCTATTATCCACAGGCAAATGGGCAAGCAGAGGCATCGAACAAAATGCTAGTCACCATCCTCAAAAAGACAATCATAGAAAGTCATAAGGATTAGCATATTCAGATCTCACTTGCCCTATGGGCTTATCGCACTAGTGTTCAAATTCCCACTAGGGCAACTCCATTTTTGTTGGTGTATGGCTCTGAGGCAATCATGCCTCTGGAGTTGGAAATCCCTTTCCTACGCATTTTAATGCAAGAGTTCATCGATGATGACACTGCATGGCAGGCCCAGTTAGACCAACTAACGTTGCTCGACGAACGACACATCAATGCTTTCGAACATTTGTGTATCTATCAAGAGCGACTTAAGAAATCATAAAACATGAAGGTCCACCTAAGGGAATTTTAGGTTGGTGACTTGGTCTTAAAAGAGAACCAGCAGAATTCTAATTTTTCATCCCATCTAAGGGACAAGTTCATGATAAAATGGTTAGTTACCTATGTCATTGATAGTAGAATAGGACCTGGAACATATCGGCTTGCCTCTCCTGAAGGAATCAAGGAAACAAAACCCTTGAATATCAGTCATTTGAGGCCATTGGACATCTAGAGAGCCATAGTCCAACCAAAAGCTCCAAGGATTCTCATAATCGCTTGGTCAATCCAAAATGCCCCAAAGGTATCTATAAACCCTTTGGTCAAACCAAAAGCTCCAAGGATTCTCACAATCGCTTGGTCAATCCCAAAAAACTCCAAAGGTATCTATAAACCCTTTGGTCAACCCAAAATCCCCAAGCATTACCCTAACTGCTTGGTCAAAATAAATACTCAAAAACAAACAAAAATAATAAAATCATCAAAAATAACAAAAAAAAATATTCCAATTCCATGCATACTCATAAAAATCAAAATACAAAAATATAGGTTGCATTAGGCATTGCATCCATACATTGCATATTTACTCAGTCATACAAGTCCAGCACCATAGACTGTCAGTACTTGGCAATTCCATCATTTTCCACATCAAATCCATTTCATAAATGCATACATCTAGAATAAAACCATTGCCATTTTTAGCTTAGTCAGTTGTCTCCTAATGTATCTAGGTTTTTCGTCATTTAGCTATCTTTACATTTCTAGCAAAAAATTATACACAGTTAAACGGATCTTACAAGGGCAAGTTTACTTGGATCATGCCTTGTTATGTAGCATCCCAACACAAATTCAAACACATAAAATAATTCCTAAGTTGTGTGAATGTAAGAGAAACCTACAAAGCAGTCTAGGGTACCATAGGTGAAATATTAGTCTGTTCATCCCCCTGTGCGAATGGTTTAAGAATGTTGAGAATTGACAAAAGGACGAGCTCTTCCCCATCAATTCCCCCTCACAAATAGTGGTTTTCACCACTACCAATCCCAATCACCATTGGTCCCTAAAGTTGTAAGGATTCGTACTACACATCCCTACCAAGGATGGGTAGTCATCCCCAAGGCCTCAAAGGATCGATGCCATTCAAAAACAAAATTCCCACAAGCCATCATCACGACCATCATCACAATCACCTTTGGTCTCAAAGTTGTAAGGATTCATATTACATGTCCCTGAACAGGATGGGTAGTCATCCCCAAGGTCTAAAATATCAATGCCATTACTTCCATATCTCCATCATCCCCTTTGGTTCCCAAAGTCATAAGGATTCATACTACACGTCCCTGAACAGGATGGGTAGTCATCCCCAAGGCCTAAAAGGATCAATGTCATTCACAAGCTCAACCTTACAAAGTTCAAAATGCAAAATGATTAACAATGGTTCTCACTACTATTCACAATCCTTGCTCACAAAAGAAAAACAAGAAGAAAAATAAACAGTGATTTTCATCACTATGTATACAAGCAAGTATTCAAAACCGTTGAGCCACTAAAAATCCTGAACTTGAATCCTTGGAATTCTCAGCATTCAAAAACCATCTAGGTGATCCTCATTACGGGTTTGGTGGACAACCTACCTGGAAATGGAGGTATCCTAAATGCATGACAATATGTTTGTCACATTAGCTTTGCATGTGCGTAGACCAATGTTTGCATGTGGATGAACTAGCTTATGGTACCTTAGATTGTCTTGTGGATTAATATTACTAAATACAACAACGGAGTTAGTGGAGCTAATTGGGTGATCCTCAGTATAGGTTTGGTTGATAGCCTATCTGGCACTGGCGGTATCCTAACAAATACCACATAAGCGAACTCAATTGCACACACAAGGATGTGAAATCACTTGGTTACATTCAAGTTAGATTTATACCTTGTTCAAAAGTCTTACGAGATAAATGTACAGTCTTGGCTAGTTAGTTAAAATATCTAAATCTTAAAAAATATTAACTACATTTTAAAAACAACTGGTACATTTCATTCCATACATCACCATCAAAAAATATGGAAAATACAAAAATAAAAGTTATTACATTCAAAGTCATTCCACAAAGTCATCACATACGTACAGAATGCCAATAAATCTTGTATAGTCTATGGTGCCATCAACAAGTTATCAAAAAATCATTTCATTCATTCCATATGCATACATCATATAATTAGAAACATCGCATTCATAATACCACATGCATACATCATAAAAAATTTCAAAAACATCAAAAACTGCACAAAATGCACCAAAAACAAGCAAGAAAAGTGTCCAATAAGAGTGCTTTTACACTTGACATTCCGGGCATACAAAACAGATGTCGGGGTCACAAATCCTCACTATCCTATTCCCTAAGAAGGCTACCATAGCCAGACCGCTCCACGGGAAGATGAATTTTTGAGAATTTCATCCCCAAATGATGTCACAAAAAGGGTCAAAACCCAACCAAAAATAGCAATAACATTGTTGAATGAAGGCACCTTTGCGCCTGACATTCTTGGCATCCAAAATAGATGTTGGGGTTACAAATTGTCACTATCCTAATCCTTAATAAGGCTATCATAGCCGGACTACTCCACGGGAGGATGGATTCTTGACAATTTTAGCTCTGAAATGCATCACAAAAAGGGTTAAAACCCACCAAAAATAGGTCTGAATGTTTAGAAACTACTTTCACATTCAATGTTAAACAACTGAAGGCACCCTTACCTAAGTCATCTTGGGTCAAGTGACTCATTGCTTTTCTCATGTCGGTCATTCCCTCATCGATTTGTCGCTTGATGGGGTAGTCACACTTAGTCACCAATCAACAAAAACATACCCAATTATGGAAATAACATGCATTCAAAGGATCATTGACAAAGACAATCACACCCTTGCTTGGGGCAGCAAACAAGCAATAATCACAAGCTGGTCAAACACTTGGCATTCATGAATCATGAACTCAAGGTTCCCACAGACAAAAGGTTGCACCCTTTGCCTATTCATGAATGATCAATGTTCAAGCTCAAGTAACACCTTACCAAAAAATGTTAACACTTGAATTAAGTTCCTTAGCTCGTTAGAAGAAAGGATTCAAGAATGCGTGCCCTTTCCATACTTGGGGCATCAAGAGTTGGTTAGGTTAGTGAGAAACTCTAATCATTAGTTCTTTAGGTATCTATTTTTTCTCAACGTTGAGCCTTGCATAGCGCTTCCCAAAAAGGGGCACCTATAGACACCAAAATAGCACCAATCTAATTATGTGACAATGAGCACTGATCGCATTGACACAAACAACCCCTAGGGCAGCCCCCAGAGGTTAAACAATGGTCATAACCACTTCCAAAAGTAGTTTTAGAGGTCAGAGGTTAATTTGGCACCTTTTTGGCACCTTGCTCTCTATTTTTCCCACCCAGGGATGAATAGCAGCATTTGCCCCAGGGTGAGGTGAATAGAAAGTTTGATTGGCAAAAAGTCAAACCTCAACAACTTCGCTAGTTAACTAAAGCTTTAGGCCATGCAATTGCGAGGAATAGCTTTAAATCAAGAAAAGATACTTCTGTCATGCATGTCTTTATTTTTAGAAACATCATGCAAGGATATTCTAAATTAGGGAATTATCTTTTCTCTCAAAATAGGACAATTAACTCAAGTGGCACCCTCGCATACACATTCCAAACAAGGAGACCCTATGTGTATAAATTGGTGAGTTTTCTCACCCAAAAGATATACAAATAAGGAGCATTTGAGCAATGAAGTGCTGCCAATTTACATACCTACTTGCGATTTGTGCCTTCACATCCTTAATCTCTCATTCGAAAGGGAGGTTATTAGGTGATTATTGGAAGCATGAATCCCGACCCAAAACCTAATTTTTGGCCACAATATTCCACAAAATTTGTCGACAACACCCCATAAGGAGTTTTGGACCCATCCCAAGTGGATTGGTGCCTAAAAAGTGTCCCAAACGATGGGAATTCTGCCCCTAGGTGCCCCCCAAACTGTCATAGTCCTATTCGCCCCACCCCGGGATGATTAGAAATCTATGATAGATTTCTTTGATTTTTATTTTGCATTTTATTCTAGATCTGTTAAATAGGCTGCAGTTTAAATTTCATTTCATTCTGAGCACTTTTGACCAGGTTTTTATCATTTCGCACCTTTACTAACTTGCATATGGCACCAGAAAAATTTGGGTGATAGAGGCCAAATTGGAGAAATCTGACCTTCTAGGTCTTCCCAAAACACCCCCAATTAGCTAACCCCAACTTTGCAGGTCATTTGGAGCTTTCTGGATAGGACATTGAAGAGGGTGCTTTCTGACAAGTTATTACAGGTCTATTCATCCCACCCAAGAGCGAATACAAATCTGTGAGGAATTTCTAGACTATTCTTTTTGCAGTGGCTTCCTGGTAACATATTTATGCCTCTATCAAAATTTCAAGTCGATCTGAGGTCATTTGATTATCGTTTTAATATTTTCATGCATATATTGACAGTAGGCCTTAGGAAATACATGCTTTATTCTATCTGTAGGTGCTACTAATATTTTTTGTTTCTTTGAAAGCAGGTTTTCGACATCAGAAGAGTAAATAAGGAGTCAAAAATCATATACACAAGTGGCGACAACGTTTTGGTCCGCCCATCTTACATGTGGGCACATGGAAGAAGGATGACTATCATGGATGTGATTAAGAACATATTTAATGCTCCTATCCCTTAAAAAAGGAAGGAGATGTATTGTAACATGACTTTGAAAGCACATCAATAAAGAGGACCCTATTCCATATTGCTTTTATCTTGTGTCGATTCGCTCATGTTCTTTCCTTTTTATGCATTCTTTCAATAAATAGGCTTTTGGCGTTAAGTTTGGTTATAGACGCATCGTATTCAGCATATCCCTTTTTGTTTCCGTATCCTCATGCTTTCAGTTCTATTGCTACTCTAAATCCATGGGATAAATAAAAATTATGTTGAATTTTTAAAATAAGATAGGTCTATTATGGAAAAACTAATCTTATAAAATAATTACATTTTTGTAGGTTGTATAAATAATTTTGTGGTATGATTTTTATGTCTTCTATGAGAAATATAAGTTCACCTCATTTTTTTTTTAGAGGAAGATGAAAACCTTTGATGATGGTATATGCATAATCCTTACTTATAGATTCAAGTATTCCTAATCTAAATATTTATTAGAGTAGTAATATAATTCTATACATTAAGAGAAAAGTGAACAATTATTTCAAAACCTCCTAAGATTATAAATGATTTGCTATTGTTGATCTTTATAGAACTTATTTTACTCTTTATTGTTTTTTTAAATATATTTTAAATTGTCTTCTTTGAATTTGTTGTTTATGACAAGTCAAATATTCTTTATGGTAATTTATGAAGAAGGTCATTATAAGTATTGATGTTGTAATGATTTATACTAGGTGTTATTGAATGCAAATGCCTTTAACCATATTTAAAAATATAGCGCTAAGGTGTTGTAGATATCATCAATTAAAAATATAGTATTTGAATAATTAATGACAGAGTATCTAAATAATTAAATATATTATGGAGGTCTTTTTTAAATCCTACATGAAAGAGGTTATTAATTATTTAATAATAAATAAATACTTGATTATAGCTAAAAACAACTATTTTAATTTATCAAAGTAACTATTTTTATGGTTTATATGTAAATACCTTTAATCATATTAAAACAATAGTGTAAAGGTATTGCAGAGATCAACAATTGAAGACTTAGTATATAAATAATTAATGATACCATATTTGAATAATTAAATATATCATTGAGGTCTTTTTAAAATCCCATATAAAAGTGGTTATAATAGTTATTTAATTACAAATAAATACTATAGTATAGGTATAAATAACTATTTTAATTTGTCAAAATAATTATTTTGTGTTTAGAATGGGTTTTCCATTACAATGTTGAATTCTTCTTGTAAGTTGACAAATGTACTAGCGACATAATCTATAACATTATTCCTTTTTCTTATTAATACAAATAATTCTTGAGAGTTCAACTAGAGTATTAAACCATTACATATAACTAATTTATAATTATATTTTTTTTAATTTAACACATTTAATAATCATAATTATTTTATAACCAACAATAAATTTTAAATTTTTAAATATCTTTTTATTTTTAATTTCATTTTACATATATAAATATAAAAATTTTATTTTTATTTATTTAAAATGAACGCTTAGTTGTGCACAGTTTTCACACATTACAAACATATTCAGCAACATTTTTTGGGCGTTCATACCTCATCTACATACCTAACCTCACAGAGCATGAAAAAAGAAAAAAAAAACAAAGAAAACATTACAATGGACTCGATAAGAGCTTAAACCTAAACATTACATTTGACAAGTTGTATAAGTAGTTTGGTGACATGATTCTTTATGTCGTGTGGAAATGTTGAACACATCTCTTTATTTGTAACAAATATGGAGACCTCTGGTGATGGCGTAGGCATAATCCTTACTTATAGCTGGAACAATGTCAGGTTTCATGTATTCCCAATATAATAGTTTCAATCATTCTCTCATTAGAGCCGTAACAAAATTCAAAATTTCTGCCTCCCAAGATCCCGATGAAGGATTCTAGAGAATGTCGTGAATCGCTAAGTTTTTCAGTGATGCTCAAAATCATGTAGCTCAATGAGCGATTACGGGAATCGCTCTACTGAGGAGCGATTCTTAGAGTCGCACGTTCACTCAAGCGAGGCCAAAAATCGCTCGTCCAGCGTGCGACAATGAGATTAGAATAAGATAAAAAAAATATCGTTCGGATGCCTTTAATTAAATTGAGGAATGAAATTCTGCCACTAGTCACTCAGGTAGACGAATGTCAGAAGTCACTCAAACTATGAGCGACAATGGGAGTCGCGGAGCCAAAAAAGCGATAGCGGGAATGATTTAAAGTTTTAGAGATAGCCCGTGAGTCACTTCCCAAGTGCAGCAATTCTAGGAATCGCTAAAGGGAAGAGCAATAATTGTCCTCGCTCATCTAAACTAGCGATTCTAGAAATCGCATAAAAATAAAACGACCGGTTGCTCACCAAATATCACTGGCGTCAAAGAGAAGGGTTAAAATTGTGGTTTAAATGAAGCGATGTGGAGATATTTAGGAGAGTAAAACTTACAATTTCCCCACAATAATTCATGATCAAAACATGCAGCTATGTATATTAATAAAGGAAACAACCAACAATACAAAATGACCTCTACTGAGGGATTACAGACATCTGCGTAAAATTGCAGGATAAACAAAAAAAAATAAGAACACGAATTTGTTTTTCGGTTATGTCACAACTCTATTACTGCTCTGCTGTTGTTCAATTCTAATGCTCCTTCTGCTGCTCTCTATTCTCCTCTTTTCTCTACCTAAAATACCAACCAAAATAGTATATATAGTTGGGCTTGGAAGATAAGGTGGGAAACGGACCAACTACCTGCACGTAGGAATAAACTGAGGCGTCAAATCACTTCAGAAGGTGGGAAAAATTTTTATCGCTGTGCTTGGCATGTGATTCCTGTAATTGCTCTTTTCTTGAGTGATTCTTAGGATCATCGCAACTAGCAAGTGATTCCCGCTATCGCTCTTTTCTTGAGTGACTCCCAATATCGTTGCAGCAAACAAGTGAATCTTGAAGTCGCTTGTCACCTGAGCGACCTACGACAAAGGTGAAATTGGGTTTATATTTTCTAACACCCTCCTTTAAACCGGATTTCACAAGGAATTTGACTCCTAACTGCTCACATAATATGCTGAAGTTTTCCTCCTTCAAAGGTTTTATGAAAATATCAGCTACCTAGTCCTTGGATCTGCAAAATAGTAAATAGACTTCACACAAATTCACGAGATCTCTGATGAAGTGATATCGGATGTGGATGTGTTTCTTCCACCCATGAAACACTGGATCCTTAGACAGTGCTATGGCAGAATTATTTTCACAAAATACAGTTGTCGCACCTTCTGATGGATGGTTCAATTCACTCAAAACCCTTTGCAACCATACTACCTAGCATGCGGTTGATATGGCAGTGACATACTCAGCCTTAGCAGTGGACAATGCAATTATCTGTTGCTTCTTAGATGACCATGACACTGCTCTTGATATGAGATGGAAAGCATACCCAGAAGTGCTCTTTCGATCATCAGTGCTACCAGCCTAGTCGCTATTTGTGTATCCCACCAGTTCCAGCTAGTCTCGTCTAACATAGAATATGCCATGGTTTTGTATCCCATTGATATAGCACAAGATCTGCTTTCCTACTTGCCAATGCATGTTCTTTAGAGTCTCCATAAATTTGTTGATCAAGCTGAATCTGAACATCAGATATGGCCAAGTTGCAGTTAAATACATAATACTGACAACTAGCCGCTTAAACAAAGTTGGATCAACGTTCCTGCTAGAATCCAACTTGCTCAGCTTCAGTCCTGTGGCAACAGGTGTGATGGCAAGTTTTTTTTCCTCCATATTGAACCACTTCAGGATATCCTTCACATACTCACCCTGATAAATTAAGATGCCATCTGCTAATTGGTCAACTTTGATGCCAAGAAAGTACTTCATTAGCCCTAAATCAGTCGTCTCAAACTCCTTCATGGCTATTTATAACTGGTCAAACAGTACATCACTATTGCTAGTATAAATTAGATCACCCACATACAAGTAGATTATTATCATCTCCCCTACAGCATTTGTCCTCAGGTATAAGGTGTTCTCATATGGGCATTTGATGAACCCATTCTCCTAAAAGTAGCCATCAATATGGATGTACCATGCCCTAGGTGTCTTATTCAACCCATACAGGGCCTTCTTCAGTTTCAGAACTTTACCCTCTTGTTCTTCAATTTTATAACCTGGTGGCCGATCTATGTAGACATCCTCCTCCAAAACATCATTGAGAAAGGAAAACTTGATGTCCATATGGTAAACACTCCACCCCTTTTGAACTACCAATGCCAAGATCATCCTGACTGTGTCAAGTCGAGCTATAGGTGCATAGACCTCATGGTAGTCAATACCTGACTTTTGTTTGTAGCCTTTCACCACCAATTTGGCCTTATGCCGATCAATTTTTCCTTGGGCATTAAACTTTGTTTTATACACCCACTTGACCCTAATGGTCTTCTTCCATGCTAGGAGATCTGCCAACTGCCATGTCTCATTCTTCTCAATGGCTTCTATCTCCTCATCCATCGCCTTCACCCACTTCTAATTCTAACTTGCCTCTTCAACTGAAATTGGGTCACATTCAATAAATAATGCAAAGTAATGTTCTTCATCGTCTTGATTTATGGTTGTCTCGTAGATGTCTTATAAGCTCCTTATCTTCATGGGTGTCCTCAAGTTTGGAATCCTTCTTACAAGTGGATATGATCGAGATGGTGAGGTTGTGCTACTGTTGGCACCACTGTTGCTGCTTGAGGCTATAGGTGGTGGTAAAGTGTTCTCCTCCAAGTCCATAGATTTGATAACTACTAGCTTAGGCTGGCTAGTCTTTGATTTCCAATTCCATGCTTCATCCTCGAGGACCTTGACATCTCGACTGATGACGAGCTTCTTTGTCACAGGATTATATAGCAGATATACCTTTTCTTGCTCACTATACCCTATGAAGATACACTTCTTTTCCTTGTCATCCAACTTCTATCTCTTCTCTTCTTGAACATGTGCATATGCTATTCACCTAAAAACTCATAAATGAGCCACACTGGGCTTCTGGTTGTTATAGGCTTCTTTGAGAATTTTGTTCTTCACACTCTTGGTGGGACATCTGTTCAACATGTAGACTGCACATGTTACAACTTCTACCAAGAAATCATACGGTAATCCCTTCACCTTTAGCATACTTTGTGCCATCTCCATAATGGTTATGTTATTCCTCTCAGCTACGTCGTTCTATTGTGGTGTGTATCTAGAAGTAAGTTGCTTCTAAATTCCATGTGCCTTGCAAAAATTTTATAATTCGTTGGAGATGTATTCTCCTCCACCATCTGTCTGGAGAGTCTTCACCTGATAGCCACTTTATTTTTCAACCAGAGCCTTGAACTCCCTAAAATTTTTTAAAGCCTTCAATTTTTTCTTGATGGGATATACCCATGTCTTCTGGCTAAAGTCATCAATGAAGGTCATGAAGTATTTATTATTGACAAAGGTGCTAGTCTGCATCGAATCGTAGATGTTTGAGTGCACCAGCTCCAATGGCTATGAGGCTCTCCAAGATTACCCTAAAGGGAATGAATCCCTCTATTGTTTGCCAACTAAGAAACCCTCACAAACCTAATTCAGTTTCTCAATAAGGGGTAAACCCTTAACCATCTACTTCTTGTGTAGAAAATTTAGGCCATTGAAATTTAGGTGGCCAAATCTAAGATGCCACAACCAGGTAGCATCCTTCACAATTGCACTCAGAGACAACAGAGACTCATTCTGAATCTGTAGTGAAAACATCTTGCTCTTCATCATGGACACTATTGTAATCTATCCATGCTCTCTATCTCTGATGGTGCAGGTTCCATCATTGAATTGAACAGTGTGCCCTTTCTACACAAGTTGTCCAACACTCAACAAGTTGTGCTTCAGACTAGGCACATAGTATACATTGCAGATCTGCTTCCTTTTACCATGCTTGGTGCGAATGAGAATTTTGCCATTACCCTTGATAGGGACCTTGCTGTTGTTCCCCATATTCACCTTAGACTGGACTTTTTCATCTAGTTGTGTAAACATCTCCATGTTCCCCATCATATGGTTGTTGCACCCACTATCGAGATTCCATATGTTCTTCTGGCTCTCCTCCTCAATATTACACGTCAACAACATGTTCTCACATGCATCTTTGGACCCCATATTTCTGGTTTCATCTATGTAGTGCACTTGTTTTTTGTTCTCCTTGGCCATCCTTTTTTTGCACTCATATATGTAATGGCTAAAATTCTTGCAGTAGTAACATTGGACCTTTGATTTGTCCTTCTTCTGACCAGATCCACCTTGCTGATTTTTGCTACTGCCTCTTCCTCCTTGCTGATGGAAGTTGTAGTTTGTCTCTCCATAATTAGGGTTTGACCTTCCTACTTACTTGTTACTTTTCCACGTCAACCTCTACCTCTTCCTCCTTGAGAATTGGAGGCTCCATTGTGGGAATCTTGTCTTCCATTGTCTCAAAATGAGACTTGCACCTTGAAAGATTGCTTCATAGAGGACTGATATGAGTGGCTCAGCCTCTACTCATGTAGTTTTAGGGAGCCCATGAGCTCGTCTACCGAGAGGGTTATCAAATACCTCGATTCTCCAATTGCTATCATGACTGAGTGAAAATTTTGGGGTAGGCTCCTCAGAGTCTTCTCCATGATTCTCTGGTTTTGCATGATATCTCCATTCAACTGCATCTAGTTGATGATGCCCACTGTTTAGGTGAATAAGTCACTCATGGACTTTGTTTTTTTCATCTACAGGTTCTTGAACTCCCTCCTTAGCATCTACAACTTCACCAACTTCACCTTGTTGGTTCCTTGATACAAGCTGGCTAAGATTTTCTAGGTTTGCTTCACCTTGGTTTATACTGCAATCCATGGGAAAATGATCTCCTCAACTACTTGCATGATGTAGAACAATGCCTTCTAGTCCTTCCTCGTGTTTTCCTTCAACAAGTCCTTATCTTCTTGGAAGAGCACGGCTAGTGATGCTGCATCTACCAGTTTTGCATATCCGTTATTGACCAAATCTTGAAGCTCCTACGAACCCAATAGGATCTTCATCTAGATGCTCCAGTAGTCGTAGTTCTATCTGTTGAACCATGGAATTTGCAACTGCAAGGAATTGTTTCCAGAAGCCATGCTTCAATATCCATGGGATAGTAGTCCAGATTTGATACCAATTTGAAGGATTCTAGAAAATGATGTGAGTCGCTAAGTTCTTGAGCAATGCTTGAAATCGTGTAGCTCAGTGAGTGACTATGGGAATCACTCTATTGAGGAGCGATTCTTAGAGTTGCATGCTCACTCGAGTGAGGCCTAAAATCACTCAGCCAGTGTGTGATAATGAGATGAGAATAAGATAAAAAAATATCATTCGAATACCTTTATTTAAATTGAGGAATGAAATTTTGCCACTAGACGCTCAGGGAGATGAATTTCAGAAGTTGCTCAAACTATGAGCGACAATGGAGTCATGAAGCCAAAAGAGTGATAGCAGGAATGATTTAAAGTTTTGGAGATAGTGCGCAAGTCGCTTCCTAAACATAGCGATTCTAGGAATCGCTAAAGGGAAGAGCAATAATGGTCCTCACTCATCTAAACTAGCGATTATGGGAATCGCATAAAAATAAAATGATCGATTGCTCGCCGAATATCACTGGTATCAAAGAGAAGGATTAAAATCATGGTTTAAATGGAGCGATGTGGAGAGATTTAGGAGAGTAAAACTTACAAGTTCCCCACAATAATTTATGAACAAGACATGTAGATATGTATATTAATAAAGGAAACAACCAACAATACAAAATGACCTCCACTAAGGGATTATAGAAATATGCATAAACTTACAGGATAAACAAAAAATTAAGAATACGAATCTATTGTTCGGTTCTATCATAGCTCTGCTACTGCTTTGTTGTTGTTCAATTCTGATGCTCCTTCTGTTGCTCTCTGCTCTCCTCTTTGCTCTACCCAAAATGCCAACCAAAATAGTAAATATAACTTGTCTTGGAAGATAAGGGGGAAACAGACCAACTACCCACACGCGAGAATTAACTAAATCACTTCAGAAAGCGAGAAATTTCTTTATCGCTACGCTAGGCATGCGATTCCTAGAATCGCTCTTTTCTTCAGCGATTCTCAAGATCACCACATCTAGCGAGTGATTCCCACTCTCGCTCATTTCTTGATAGACTTCCAGGATCACTACAATAAACTAGCAAATCTTGGAGTCGCTCGTCACCTGAGCGACCTCCGACAAAGGTGAAATTAGGTTTATATTTTCTAACACCCGGATGATCTCTCATATAACACCCTATGGCTGAGGCTATTTCTCCGCAGGCAACTTTCGTATTAATATAATAAAAGATAAATAGATATAATATAATACCTTGAAGGTTGTCGTGTCCCCTCTTAATCTGAAGGATACGCATAGAAGTTCATGAAACCTTGAGGGATAATCAACTTCTGGGAGGATGTTGTGAGAAAGAGAACCATCCAATGTTAATATGTGTTACAAGGTCACCACACAAATAGCACTACTCAATGTTGTTAGAAATATTAACCCAGATTTCACACCTTCGCCAGACTGCGCTTCAAATTTGGGCAAAGCTGAATTGCGCTCGCATAGTTGGGGATCCCGACAAAAAGGTCTGACATGACATTACACCTACCCTTCTGATAGATGTGACATCTGAAAGATTCGATCGCCACAAAATTTAATGCCAGTTTGACGATTTAATTCTAGTTCGACGATTGATCAGAACCCTAGTTGAGGGGCTATCAGAACCTGTCAGAGGATAAGCCTTATCCTCCTCTCCCCACGGCTATATAAAGCAGTTTAGGTATTTCAAGCACAAAGGAGCAGTAGAGCAAAGAAGAGTGAAGAGAAGAAGAGTATCTCAGTGAGCAGTGTGGCTCATCTGATTAATGTTCGAGCAGCTGACTCGACATTTTGTCTTTTAGTTTATCCTACAGCCTAGCCTGTAGATGTTATTTCCTCAGTTGAGGATCTCTGTAACCCTCATTTCATATAAATAAAGTTTGTTGTTTGTTTTAGGCATATTTAGGGTTTACAGTTAATTTGTGTGTGTTAAAGCTTGCTGCTCTCTATACAAATTGCCTCAGAGTGATTGTGTTCGAGTTCTAATAGTTAGAGCTCAGATCTGAGACTCAGATCATAGTTTTGGTGTTTCTCTCCTCCCAGCCAAGCAAGCAGTTGTCGTAGTCGTGCAAGCCTTCCAAGCAAAAAATACTACAAAGCCAAAGTTGGCTAAGTCAGAAGAAGCCTTCCGAGTTTGTTGTCATAACCTGACTGCGCCCGATATCCGAGCGTAGCCCGAGTGCGCAAGTGAAGCGTGAAATCACCCCATCCACACTTTGCTGGGCATAGTTTGCACTTTGCCCATATTTTGGGCAAAGTCCGTTGGTGCCCTCGCAGTTTGCACTTCACCCATATTCAGGGCAAAGTCCATCAATGCCCTCGAAGTTTGCACTTCACCCATTTTCGGGTGAAGTCCATCGGTGCCCCTGCAGTTCGCACTTTGCCCATTTTTAGGCGAAGTCCGTCGGTGCCCTCGATGTTCGAAATTCACCCATTTTTGGGTGAATTTTTTCGGTGCCCTCGATGTCCACACTACACCGCAATTTGAGCGCAGTCCGCAACATCCAGACTTCGACGAAAGTTAGAAAAAATTGAAATAAAATTTCTTCAAATTGGTATCAGAGCTACTGATCCCTTGACGCAGAGACCGAAGCAAAATGGCTTCCACCAGCAATAATTTGCAGTTGCAGATCCCATGCTTCAACAGGAAAAATTACGATTATTGGAGCATCGAGATGAAGATCCTATTTGGATCTCAGGAGCTATGGGAGTTAGTCGAGAACGGCTACCCAGAACCTGCAGATGCAGTAGCACTAGCTGCCCTCTCTCAAGCAGACAAGGATCTGTTGAAAGAGAACACGAAGAAGGACCAGAAGGCCCTCTTATACATCATGCAAGCGATAGAGGAGTCCATATTCCCATGGATCGCATCAGCCACCAAAGCAAAGTAGGCCTAGGAGACATTGGCCAGTTCGTACCAAGGCACCAACAAGGTAAAGTTGGTGAAAATGTAGATGCTCAGGAGGGAGTTTGAAAATCTGTAGATGAGCGAGTTCGAGTCCATGAGTGATTTCTTCATCCAAATGATGGACATTATCAACCAGATGCAGTTGAACGGAGAAAATGTGCAAAGCCAGAGAATCATGGAGAAGATTCTCAGAAGTTTGTCTGCTAAGTTTGTTTTGGTTATGATAGCAATCGAAGAGTCGAGGGATCTGACAACCCTTTCGATAGACGAAATCATGGGGTCTTTGTAGACACATGAATAGAGGTTGAGCCATTCATCTCAGACCTCTTTGGAGCAAGCATTCAGGGCTCAGGTCTCATTTCGAGACAGCGAAAGACAAGACTCCCACCAAGGCGCTTCTAGTTATCAAGCTGGAAGAGGTAGAAATAGGCATGGGAGAAGCAACAAGCAAGGAGGAAGGTCAAACCCTAGTGAAGGGGATACCAACTATAATTTCCATCAGCATGGTGGAAGAGGTAGTTCGAGAAATCAGCAAGCTGGATCTAGTCAGAAGAAAGACATGTCAAAGGTCCAGTGCTATTTTTGTAAGAAGTTCAGCCATTACATCTCATAGTGTAGAAAACGGATGGCCACGGAGAACCAATAGCAAGCCCATTACACGGATGAAACCAAAAATGCGGTAGGAGGAAATGTGTTGTTGACTTGCAACATTAAGGAGGAGTGCCAGAAGAATGTCTGGTACTTAGACAATGGGTGTAGCAACCACATGACGGGGAATAAGGAGATGTTCTCCCAACTGGATGAAATAGTCCAGTCTGAGGTGAAGTTGGGGAACAACAACAAGGTTCCCATAATGGGGATAGGAAATATCCTCATCCGCACCAGGCACAGTGAACGGAAGCACATCTGTGACGTCTACTATGTGCCTGGGCTGAAGCATAACCTGCTGAGCGTTGGAAAACTCATGCAGAAGGGACATACTATCCAGTTCAAAAATGGAGCTTGCTCCATCAGAGACAAGTCGCATGGGCAGATTGCTACAGTGTCCATGACAAAGAACAAAATGTTTTTGCTACAAATTCAGAATGAATCAATGATGTCTTTGAGTGCAATTGTGAAAGATGCTACCTGGTTGTGGCATCTTAGATTTGGTCACTTGAGCTTTAGTGGCCTGAATCAACTGCACAGGATGCAAATGGTGAAGGGTTTACCACTTATTAAGCAACCGAACCAAGTGTGTGAAGGTTGCCTAGTCGGCAAGCAGCATAGGGATGCATTCCCTATAGGACAGTCTTGGAGAGCATCATGGCCATTGGAGCTGGTGCACTTAGACATTTGCGGTCCGATGTAGACCACCATGTTTTTCAGCAACAAATACTTATTGACATTTATAGATGACTTCAGCCGAAATACTTCGATTTATGCCATCAAGTTGAAGTCAGAAGCACTTGCCAGATTCAAGGAGTTCAAGGCTCTAGTGGAGAAACAGAGCGGATATCAGAGCAAGACTCTCAAGATAGATGGTGGAGGTGAATACATCTCCAACGAATTCCATAACTACTGCAAGCAGCATGGAATTCGAAGGCAGTTGACTGCCAGATACACGCCACAACAAAATGGCGTAGCTAAGAGGAAGAACCAAACCATCAAGGAAATGGCATGAAGCATGATGAAGGCAAAGGGATTGTCGCATGAATTTTGGCAGAGGCTGTAACATGTGCAGTCTACCTGCTGAACAGATGTCCTACCAAAAGTGTGAAGGACAAAATCCCTCAAGAGGCCTGGAGCGGAGTGAAGCCAAGTGTGGCTCACTTGCGTGTGTTCGGGTGCATTGCATATGCACATGTTTCAGAAGAAAAGTGGCAGAAGTTGGATGATAGAGCTGAGAAGTGCATTTTCATAGGGTACAGTGAGAAGGCAAAGGCATATAGACTATACAACCCTGTGATAAAGAAGCTCATCATCAACCGTGATGTGAAATTTCTTGAAGATCAAGCCTGGAATGGGAAGTCGAAGACTGGCCAGTCAGAGCCAGTAGTAGTACAGTCTATTGACTTGGAAGAAGGAAGTGTGTAGCCACCTGCAACTTCCAGTAGCAATAGCGGTGCAGTAGCACAACTACTCCATCTCGGTCACCTCCATGTACAAGTAGAATCCAGAACCTGGCGAAGCCAGCAAAGACAAGGAGCTTGCAAAAAATCTACGAGGCAACCCAAACCCACGTAGATGAAGAGTACTCTGACTTTGCATTCTTTACTGAAGTTGATTCAGTAGAGTTCGAAGATGCAAGTCAAAATCAGAAGTGGGTACATGCGATGGATGACGAGATAGCAGCCATTGAAAAGAATGAGCCATGGCAGCTGACAGATCTTCTAGCAGGGAAGAAGACCATTGGGGTTAAGTGGGTGTATAAGACAAAGTTCAACGCCCAAGGAGACATTGACAAACATAAAGCCAGACTGGTGGCGAAGGGTTACAAGCAAAAGTCAGGCATCGATTACCATGAGGTATATGCGCCTGTAGCCTGACTTGACACTGTCAGGATGTTCCTGGCATTGGCAGCCCAACAAGGTTGGAAAATGTACCAGATGGATGTCAAATCAGCCTTCCTCAACGGAGTGTTGGAAGAAGAGGTCTACATAGACCAGCCACCAAGTTACAAAATTGAAGGCCAGGAGGGCAAAGTCCTGAAGCTGAAGAAGGCCTTGTACGGTTTGAAGCAGGTGCCCCGAGCTTGGTACGGCCGGATTGACAGCTATTTTTAGGAAAATGGGTTTGTCAAATGCCCATATGAGCACACCCTATACATGAAGACAAATGAAGTAGGTGAGCTCATTATCGTCTGCCTGTATGTGGATGATTTGATTTATACTGGCAACAACAATGTCCTGTTCGACTAGTTCAAAATAGCCATGAAGAAGGAGTTCGAGATGACAGACTTAGGGCTGATGAAGTATTTTCTCAGCATTGAAGTTGACCAATCGGCAGATGGCATCTTCATTTCTCAGGTCAAGTATTCAAAGGATGTCCTAAAGCGGTTCAAGATGGAGGATAGTAAACCTACCATCACACCTGTAGCCACAGGTTTGAAGCTAAGCAAGTTGGATTCAGGGAGGAATGTAGATCCAACCCTATTCAAGAGGCTAGTTGGCAGTATTATGTATTTGACTACAACTCGGCCAGATTTGATGTTCGAAGTCAGTCTGATTAGTTGTTTCATGGAGACTCTAAAGGACAAGCACTGGCAAGCAGACAAGAGGATCTTGCGCTATGTCAACAGGATGCGGAACCATGGCCTATTTTACGCCAGATAGGACTAGTTGGACCTAGTCGGCTTCATAGATAGTGACTGGGCTGGCAGTATCGATGATCGAAAGAGCACCTCCGGGTATGCTTTCCATCTCGAATCAGGGGTAGTCTCATGGGCATCCAAGAAACAACCCATTATTGCATTGTCCACAATAGAAGCAGAGTACGTTGTTGCCACCTCAGCTGCCTGCCAGACAGTTTGGCTAAGAAGAGTTCTGTGTGAACTACATCATCCGCCCGAAGCAGCAACAACAATATTTTGCGACAATAACTCTGCAATCGGGCTCTCGAAGGACCCAGTCTTCCATGGTTGGACGAAGCACATAGACATCCGGTATCATTTCATCAGAGAGCTGGTGAAATTCGATGAAGTACAATTACAGTTTTGCAGGTTCAAGGAGCAGCTAGCAGATATTTTCATGAAGCCTTTGAAGGAGGAATACTTCAGTAGATTGCGAGAGCAGGTTGGAGTCAAAGCGCTCATGAAATCAGGCTTAAATGAGGGTGTTAGAAATATTAACCCAGATTTCACACCTCCATAGACTGCGCTCCAAATTTGGGCGAAGCCAGACTGCGCTCGCGCAGTTGGGGATCCCGACAAAAAGGTCTGACATGACATCGCACCTACCCTTCTGTCAGATGTGACATCTAACAGATCCGATCGCTGCATAAGTTAATTCCAGTTCGACGATTTAATGCTATTTTGACGATTGGTCAGAAACCCTAGTTGAGGGGCTGTCAGAACCTGTCAGAGGATAAGCCTTATCCTCCTCTCCTTGCGGCTATATAAAGTAGTTTGGATATTTCAGACAGTTGTAGTGAAGAGAGCACAGAGGAGCAGTAGAACAAAGAAGAGTGAGGAGAAGAAGAGTATCTCAATGAGTAGTGTGGCTCATCTGATTAATGTCCGAGCAGTCGACTCGACATTTTGTCTTTTAGTTTATCCTGCAGCCTGGCTTGCAGATGTTATTTCCTCAGTTGAGGATCTCTGTAACCCCCGTTTCATATAAATAAAGTTTGTTGTTTGTTTTAGGCTTCTTTAGGGTTTACAGTTAATTTGTGTGTGTTAAAGCTTGCTGCTCTCTATACAAATCGCCAGAGAGCGATTGTGTTCGGGTTCTAATAGTTAGAGCTCAGATCCGAGACTCAGATTACAGTTTTGGTGTTTCTCTCCTCCCAGCCAAGCAAGCAGTTGCCACAGCCGTGTAAGCCTTCCGAGCAGAAAATACTGCAGAGCCAAAGTTGGCTAAGTCGGAAGAAGCCTTCCGAGTTCGCTGCCGCAACCCGACTGCGCCCAAGATCCGAGCGCAGCCCGAGTGCGCAAGCGAAGCGCGAAGTCGCCCCGTCTGCACTTCGCCGGGCGCAATTTGCACTTCGCCCATATTCCGGGCGAAGTCTGTCGACGCCCCCGCAGTTTGCACTTCACCCATATTCCGAGCGAAGTCCGTCGGCGCCCCCGAAGTTCGCACTTCGCCCATTTTCGGGCGAAGTCCGTCGGCGCCCCGACGTTCGCACTTTGCCCATTTTCGGGCGAAGTCCGTCGGCGCCCCCGACGTTCGCACTTCGCCCATTTTCGGGCGAAGTCCGTCGGCGCCCCCGACGTCCGCACTGCGCCGCAACTCGAGCGCAGTCCGCGACGTCCAGACTTCGGCGGAAGTTAGAAAAAATTGAAATAAAATTTCTTCAAATGTGGCGTTCTCTAAATATTCCTCGTTGAGATGTAACCAGCAGCAATCCACTCAGCTTCTTGCACCTAAAAATCTAGGTGAGCTTCCCACTGCATCTCATACCACCCGCAACACAGAATATTCGTCGTTACTTGACCACAATAATTCCAATTTAATTCTGCCTCCTAATTAGAAACAAGTCTTTAAGTCAAGAAAAATGAATAATTTGTTAAAAAAAAACAAAAAAAAATAGTCTTTAAGTCGAGCAAAATTAATATTTTGTATTAAAAAAAAAATAAAAACAAAAAATTAAAAATTATTACTGCTTTACGGGAGGAAGTCGAAAGTATCACAGCCTTGACACTTCTCCGCCCACCGTGCCATTTCATTCGCAGCGCCGTATAATGCTATGGATGCGATTTTCATATACTCCGGTAGGATTACTAAAAATGTTATAGTTAATAATTATGTAAATATCTTATTTTGGTAAGATTAGATTTTAAATTTTCTTTTTTTAATATTATTTTATAAAGACATGTTTTCTTTGTTAAGATTAGATTTCTAAAAAAAAAAAATTATTTTATAAAAATATACATGTCTACAGGTAACAATGCCACTTATATTATCAGTAATGTGAGTAATGTGATGATGGATATGTATAAGAAGTTACAAAAAATATATATATATATATATATATATATATATATATATATATATATATATATATATATTTTGTTTTGTTTGTTTGTTTGGTAAGGGTGGACTTTAGTTTTTTTTTTAATGTAATTATATAAAGATATTGAAAATTATTTATAAAATTTTAATATTGATTTTATATGTAATTGTTTTTATTTTTACTAATTATTTTAACCTATATTAATATTTTTTATTTTTTATAAACTTAAAATTTTATAATTAATTAATATATATAATTCTCCATATTCCCTTCCACCCTTATCATTTTTATAGATGAAGAATTTTGTTTCAAGTACACATTGTTTTTATTGTCTTTGATTTGGTAGGTGAAGATTTTACATTGCTCAATGTGTTTTTTTTCTTGTATTTTTATTTGTAAAAACTTTCAATTGTTTACATACCTTTATATTTTCATGCATTTAAAAATATTATGAATCTTGTTGTGTGAAGACTTTTCATTATGCACATCTTGGTTTATTGACCTTGTTTACAAGTGAATACTTTAAATTGATTTTGTAATAGATATTTTTTATTGTTTTATTTTGATAAGTAAAGGATTTGTATTATTTGCACATTCTTAGTTATTTAGTATATATTTTTAATGTTATTTATATATTATAACATAATTTAATAAGGATACATTCTTTAATTTAAAATTATGAGATAACATTATCAAATTGAATCCAAGACCTTATAGTAGAAAAAGTACTTTATGGTTTTTGTAGAATCAAAGACAATATTGTTGCCCTAGGAGGGTCCAATGGGGATGCCTCCACATCGTCTTCTAGATAGACAAATTTTATTTGCAAATTTATTGAAGGAAAAATATCCATCAAAGATTGAAAAGTACAAAAAACTATAGTGAAAGTGCTCTTTGCACCTGCTAGAAAAAGATCAACATCTCAAAGAGTTAATGGATGCTTTCCATAGTCAAAATCAAGGCTAAATATTGTTATTGGCAGAGGATAGTAAAATAAACAATCATATATAGAGCCAATCATGATTTGATCTATAAATTCATGGGTACTCATCCAACCTTGAATTTTTTGCATTTGTGGATTCAACAAAACTAAGAGTCTTTCCATGATTATTCTTTGTGGTTTGTTAGTAATGGATATTTTATTTTTAGTTTTTCTCACTTGTTGACAAAAATAGGGATTTCAAATCAGAAAAGAGGAATCATGGTCTGGAAAGATTATTTGTTCAGTCCTAGAGAGTGGGATTTAATCCCTTAATTGAACCTATTATTGTCCTAGTTTGAATTTCTTTGTATAGATTTCAAATAGAGTTTTGGAGTGAGCAAGTATTGGAAATCATCGATAATTTCCTTGGAAGATATTTGTGTATTTCTAGAGACATAATAGAGGGGAAAATAGTCATTTATACTAGATATGCATGGAAATGGATCTTAACTAATCTTTGCCAATAGATGTGGAACTCAAACTTGCAAGACTATATAGGATTTAGTAACTAGATTATGAGGAGTTGCTCTTTCGGTATATAAAGCATAGATTCTTGTATTCTCTTGTTGCAAATATTCCTCTTGAATATGAATTTGATTATCCTTTTGTTGTAACTACTATTTAGTTGGATATTTATCCAATAGGTGCTTTAGGTCCTAAATCTTAATTTTCATAGTATTTTTTCTTTGGCATAGATAAAATGGAAGAGTTTTATAGAGGTCTAATAGAATCAGATTTTTTTTCTCAAAATGGAAGATTTCCTTCTACACAAGATAGAAGGACCTTCATAGATGGAATTAGTGCAATGTATGGCATTCCTCCATTATCAGGGTCTTTGGATAAGTTGTTGTAAATAAGGTTCGAAGAATTCAATATTTTGAGCAAAAAGGTAAAAAAATACCATTCTAGGCTAACCTGACTTGAAGATAATTTGGGAATAGTCATTATTCTCCATATCCTATGAATGAAAAAAAAAACATCTTAGAATTCCAAATGAAGATATTAATAAACAATTTTCTGATGAGTTAGAGGCACTCACAAAAAAATTGTATATCTATAATATCAAAATATAAATAGAAAAATTAGCTACTCAAGCCAATGATTATTTTCCCAATATTTTAATGTCTACAATTAAGTAAATTCTTGCAAATTTTGTAGATAAACATAAGATAATTTCTTAGGAAATTACTTTGAAATGGGAATCCTAGATTAAAGAGCATTTTGGGGAATAGCTTCAAGCTTGGAGAGTTGAAATGCAAATACAAAAAGATAGCAAGATAAATCCAAATATGCTCGAGAGAATACTACTTCAAAATTCCCAAAAGTTAATATGTTAGAATCTACAGAAATTGTAGCTGACTTGGGTAAAATAGAAATCAAGCTGTAAATTCATTGTCTATAAAAACTAATCGCAAGTGCACAAAATATATTTTTGGAACAACACAAAAAAAATAAAATTCACAATAGAGTGCCAAACCAGAGAGCCTCCACTACATATAAAAGGCAATCACAACAACATCCACAACATAGAAATAAACAACAACGATAGCTATAATAAAGGAATAAACAACCAAAACAATAACAACAACAACAAACACATAATTTAAAATTTTTAGGCCCTTCTTCAAAAATATGAAATAAGATGAGAAACTTCCATAACCACACTTCCTATGTACAGTAGCAATTGCAATAGGGCAATGATAGAAATTTTTGCAACTTTGGTTTCAAGAATCCAAGAAAAGGTTTTGCCCCATTTGTTTAGAAGCAACAAGGACAGGAGTTCTTCCATCACCAAAATGGTGGTGGAAACCAAACATAATCCCTTGGTCCATAATTTTTAGCCCAAAGTATTTTTGTCATCAGTATTTTTACAGGAATATTATCTAGACTATGGATGGCAAAATCACAAATCTTGTAATCCATAATTTTTCCTCTAAAAAACTTATCCATAATGAAATTGAGGCCCTCAATATTTGTTTAAAATTCCTCCATGTTCCTCCTCCCATGGCCAATGAGGTTCTAAAAAAGGATTTTTCAACCTTTTGTTTATGCCTTTGTATCGAATGGTTCTTTGGACCAAGAGGTGGCCCTCCAAAACTGCTTTATCCCATGGATCCTTTTCATTTTTCCAACCCATGTTTTAATCCTTCATAATTTTATAGGTCTTCAAAAGAAATTATTGGCATGGGTGAAATATTTATCAATGGAAAATTATCTACTACCAATCCCACCCACCAACATGCCTTTCCATCCTATATCTAGTTTGTCATTTGTTACCTTGCTAATGACAAATCCATTGTCATTAGGCCCACAGATAAAAATTGGGGTGTTTGTGTTTTGTCCATTGATTGGTACATTTTGGAAGTTTTTTTCCAACTTTTAGATCAAAATGTTTACTCTAAAGTGAACATAGTCCCCTGGTAGGATATTTTTTTTTAGCTCTAAGACCTGCTTGATTGGGCTTTTAGGAGGAATATACTTTCAAAAAACCATGGGAAATTTATGCTCCAAGTAACACCATCCCCTATCTATGTGTGTTTATTTTACATGCTCCCTATAATCAACAAGACTGGGATTTTTGATTGATTTATTTGTTCCTATGGTGGTTTCATGCTCGAACCTGTAATTTGTCTCTAAATGGCTTCATTATCTGCTCTTGCCAATTTTTATGAAGCAAAAAATCATCTCTTGGATTCCCTATCTCTAACTAAATATCTGCATGGTCATACATTTCCTCATGATATCATTATTTTAACTTTTTATGTTGAGAGCATCTATTCCAAAATCCCCACCTCTCAAGAATTAGCAGCCCTCTATCATTTTTTGTGAAACAAATTTGATCCAACCAAGACAAAATTTGTGGTAAGGCTTACAGAGATAGTGCTAACATAACACTACTTGGAATTCAAAGGGAAAACATACAAGCAAATAATAGGAATAGCCATGGGAAGTAATGTTTCTATGGTTTATGCTTTTTTATTTCTCTGTCATCTAGAGGAGTAAGTATTTAATAATATTGCTATGGAAAAAAAATTATTTTATAAAAGATATATTGATGATGTCATTGGATTTTGGCATGGCCCTAAGGAGGATCTTAATGGTTTTCTTTCTGACTACAATTCCTTCTATGAAAATATTAAAAGTAATTCATTTGTTTTTTATTCTAAAGTAACACTTCTAGATAATGTGTTTTTGAAGGGGCTTGATTTTGCTTAGACTGGAATTATTTGCACCAAATTATTTTATAAGTTGATAAAAACCTACCAATATATCATTGCTTCCTCCCATAATCCATTTCATTAGAAAAATAGCTTCATCATGAGTGAACTCAATATATTTATGGTTAGAGAAAGCTCTAGGGATGGATTTATTTCTGTTATAAATATTTTTCTAATAGACTTAGAGTTAGATAATATCAAATTAATTTTCTATTACCTTTGCTTGAGAAAGTTAAATTTGATGATAGGCCTTCATTTTTAGCCAATTTTTTAGAGCGAGCAACATGCAAATATGGAACCAAAATAAAAACAATTCCTCTTATTTTGAAGCTAGACAATTGTAATTTTGTTGGAGATCTTTGAATCCACACATATTATTTCTCAAAAGTCTAAAAAATAGAGAAATATAGAGAGCTCAAGACAATTGCTCGAGGCATCCTTTGTTGGAGGAACCAAAAACATCTTTGATATTATCTTTGTAAAATTAAAATTGTTTGAGGGACTCTTTCCCACCTTGTATTTTTACATTTTTTAATACATTTCTTCTCTTTTGTGGGTAGGTGTTTTTTTTGGGGATTGAGCTTGGTACTTTTCTTCTTTTTACTATCTTGGCCTATAAACCTATGATTTGTAATAATCCTTGGGTGTTTTTATCCTATATGCATTACTCTTTAGCTTCCCCCTTAGAGTTATGTCTTTACAAAGAGAGGTTGTACATATTTGAAGCTCACTCCGTTGATGAGACTTGTAGGTCGAAACACATTCAGAGTTTTATAGTTTTGGAATAAAAATTCAATCATTTTTTTTTGCTCCTTTCCTAACTAGTCTCTTTATTTAATTTTATATTCCCTTATTTTTCATTCTTTTGTTTTCTAATATGGTTTTGCTTCCAGTATTATGCTCTTCACTTACACATAATATGATTTGGTGAATCAGAAAGCTTGTAGTACTAGGAGTATGTTCTTCACTTGCACATTTGTGATCTGGTGAATCAAAAACTAGTTTACATTTTTAGAGTATTAATTCACCATGTTTCTTTTTTCATTAATAAATTTTATGTTCAATCTACTATGCAAATATTTCTAGTTTTTTGTTAGATGCTTTGCTCAGTTGTATTGCAAGTTCTTTTATGCACTTCACTACTCACCATGAAGATGGTCAGGGTGGTGGTTCTATTTCTATCTCCTCCAAACTTGAGGATTGTCTTCTTGGATCTGGCAAGGATCCTTCTCATCATATGATATTTATTTTGTTTAATATAAATGGTAACACCCTCGACATTGCCAATATTTATACACCTAATGATGGGCCTAGTCGCTCTACCCTTTGGTGGTACTTGGATGATCACATGTCAATGGTATAATAGATTTTTATTATGATTTTAATATGGTTGATCATGTTAAATACAAATTTGGTCACCTCTTAATGCATTGGTATGTTGGAGAGCGCGAGGCTTGGTTTTTTTTAAATGCAAATAGGGTCTTTTTGATCCCCTTTTTTGCTAGTATAATTGCACATATTCACCCTGGTTCACATGTTCTAATTTTCATTTAGGTAATGATAGAGTCTGCAAGAACCTTGACCGAGTTATGATGTTAGAGAAGCAATTTTTTATTCTCCTACATAAATAACAAGATTGTTATGGTCTAGGATCAATTCCTATTATCATATTATTTTACAATTTCCTTTCATATTGAGTGGAGTGGTCACCAATTTAACTTTTTATGCAATCAATTTTTATTTAAATATTACTTTATTGCAACACCCTAGCACCATTGCTATTATTGAGTGAATCTATAATTTATTACCTTGACCTTCTCACTTTGTTAGTTGGATTTCTTGGTGGAATGAAGCAATTGTCTGTACTACCTATTTCATAAGGTATTTTGGAAAATAGGTGGCACATGTCAGAAAGCATACTCATTTGGCTATTACAAAGGAGTATCAACAGAATTTACAATTTTTAGAAATTGATCCATATGATCCATAGTTGCAGACTAGGGTTCCTGGTCTTCACCACTAGCTTATATTCCATGAATGACATGAAGCTAGGGGGGCTCAGACTTGGGCTTGTCTGCACTGGTTGAGGGTTGGTGATCACCCATCCAAAGTCTTTTTCAAGTCTCTTCATTCCAGGTAGGACACAATTTAGATCAAGGCTATTCAAGTCTCTCATGGTAGGTTGACTTCTATTCTTGATATTGCTTCAGCCTTTGTGGATCATTATAAGCTTATTTTTCAAGCATAATAGGATTCTCTACAACATCAGATGGTGCTCCAACATTGTCTTGATGGTTTTCCTGCTAAGTTGTCTTCTTTTGATAAACTTCTTTGTGGGGCTCCTCTTTGACTTGATTAGCTTTATAATGCTCTTATGACTATGTCAAATGACATCCTCTAGTATTTATGGCTTTCCATGTAAATTTTATAAATTCAATTGGAAGTTTACTGGACATGATCTACTCAATGTCTACAATGAAGTGTTAGCCAATAATTCTCTAGGAAATATTAGCAATCATGGAAATATTAAATTTATTTCTAAAGTGAACAATCTTGAGCTTATCACCAATTGGTGACCTATTACTTTGCTTAATATCTCTTACAATATTTTGACTAAATCTTTACCTCTCCATATTCATAATATTCTCCCTGTGATTATCAAACCGAAGCAAACATGCTTCATTAAAGGGTGTTACATATTGGATTGTATCGCTCCAAATTTTTCGCATCCCTACCTTCAGGCTATTGGATCCGCGCCCAAAAGGAGGATGGGAAAAGGATGATGCGGTACCTCGGACGAGAGGACTTTGCGAAGGTCCCGCCTCTCAAGGGAGGTGCATTTTGGTGATTTTTTGACGGATGGTGGGTTCACCAGGAAACATTTGGCGGCAATTTCCACGCCTAGGTTTTGAGAATGAGTTTTGATGAGTTCGTTTCATTTTTAAACATTCATCCTAGGTTTGGCCGAATGATTCTAACTTAAACTACATGAAAATGCAATTTAAATGAATACAGCAAACAGAAAAGAAAGCAAAAACAGAGAATTTGCAGGAGGCCAAATGAAGATTACCTGATCCGGAAGTCTAATGAAGTTTCTGATTACTTGTAGCAGTCTGGATCATCTGCAATTCAACAGGATCGCCTTCAATTTGATAAAATCGTCTAAACTGACAGGATCGTCTGCAATCTGATGAATTCGTCAGACGAATTCATCAGAGACCTGCAAAATAGCAAACAGATGTGAAATACAAGAAATTCTATTTTGTAAACAGGGGCAAACTATATGAAAAAGTAATATGAGTATTGAACAATATACAAGAACAAAATTAAATGCAAATCACTGTGTTTAGATAGTAGAATATGATCTTAATATGCAAACTAGACAAAATGGGTGAACTCCAGATGCAATATAGTATAAAAATTGAATAAACAATCTAATTTATAGCATAAAATGACAGAGAAAAGAGAAAGAAGAGCAAACTCCAGGCATTGATTGCCTCGATGTGTGTTGCAGTCGAAATCGTCTCACATCAGAACGAGATCGTCCCGAATTTGATGAGATCGCCTCCGATCTTGACAGGTTCGTCGGTTGCGATAGATGCTGGCTCCGACTGAAAACCAGTGGTGTACCTGCAATAAAATTAATATAGGACTAGTGCAAGAGCAAATTTGAAGTGTTTTAGTGCATAAGGAGTTGATTTACATAAAAATTTAGCCAGGGGTTGGGGAGGGAAAAGTCTTAGAGTTAAATAGGCATAGGATAGTTGTTGGGAGGTTGGAGATCATCCCAATTTGGGAGATATCCAACGGGGGAAGGGTCCCAACGTCGTAGACACGCTTTTGCCTGGATTGGAGACCCATTGGAACGGATTCCAACTATGCAAATTTAGTTTTGCGATGAAATCGTTTGGACGTTCTAGTCCAGATGAAATCGTCAAATCTGGGGCGATATCGTCTGATCGGAGACGATATCGTCAAATGGTCAAAACAACTGCTAAAAATGACACGAAAAATGAGGAAACGGGTTTCTCGACGGTTAACGGGCGGTTTGGGAGGTTAAATTTGAATTTAAATTTATTTACTAAGGTGAATGTAATTATTCCAATTTTATTGCGCCAATTTTAGGGTGCTACATTTTGCCCCCTCTTTGGCGAATTTTCCAAAGAAAATGCGTTAAAAATGAGTTCTTCTCGATCTACAAGAAAGCAAAAAATTATTCCCATTTTTAGGCGACGATTCTTGGTCGAATCGTACGACAGCTTACTATGGTTCCCCCTCCATGTTTTTACCCAAATCGAACGTTTGCGATAAAAACACGGAAAAGCAAAAATTATTGTTGAATTATTTTGAATAAAATTAAGAAAAATAGGGTAAAACCCTAATTCATTGTTACTGTTCATTTTACTGTTTTTAGAGCTCGGAGCAAAAATGGTAGAGACAGACGCACGTATCTCGCAGAGGTCCGCCGCGGTCTACGGGTAAGGGTTTAAACTTAGTTTAGATTGATTTAATTTGAATTTACATGCTTTGTAAATGAATTTTAGGATGAATTTTGAGCATCGCGGCCGTTTTTGGCCATCGACATCGTCCGGACGAAATCGTCCCTAGTTCGACGAAATCGTCTCAAGTTCATCAATTTCGCCCAAGGGCGAAATCGGTGAAAAAGGGACGATTTTGTCAAATTAGAGACGATTTCGACACCCGAAATCAGAGACGATTTAGCTCAAATTTCGAACGATATTGGCCAATAGTGGGCGATATCATCTATTGCAAAAATTTGATCTTTAAGTTGCATTATTGATTGCTCAAATTGTTATTAATGATTGTTTATTGTTTTGATTGTTTATGCTTGCAGAGAGGATTACTAAAGAGCAGAGAGTGGAAATACGACAGGCTGAGAGACGACTTGGCCGATCTCACCCAGGCAGAGTGGGATCTGCTAGCACAGGCCGGCTTGCAGCATGTGGCAGAGATGTCGTAGGTTTCTACTGACATGGGGCTACTGACAACCCTAGCAGAGAGATGGTACCCGGGCTCTTCATGCTTCCGGTTATCAACAGGGGAGATGACTCCCACACTAGAGGATGTATGGAGGATTCTTAGAATTCCCATACAAGGGAGGATGATCACACCTGTGGCCAATCAGGTCCACGCGATGGGACGACTCTGCGGTGACCCGAGCTTCACCATAGAGAAGGGCGGAGTGAACATCGAGGCACTGCACCAGATGCCTGGGGCATCTACACTGACACGAGTTTTGGCTGGGGTGGTTGGTGGACTTCTGCTGTGCCACCAGAGTGGATGTAGGGTACCATGGATGCTGGCAGATGTGATCTGTGACATGCGCGACCATGGCTACAGATTTTCTTAGGGCAGCTTTGTTCTATGTCGGCTGTACAGGATCCTTTACGGGGTCGTGTACAAGGGCGGGCGATGTCTGGTCATGACATCGCTCCTACAGGTTTGGTGCTGGAAGCACATTGCGATGCAGAAGACGGTAGGGCTTCCACTAATAGGGGTTGATGGGGAGAGGCCCCGAGTCTTCTCATCGGTGGCTTCGGAGAGGGGCACAACGAACGGATCGACTCGCCGGTGTCTCGGAGACTCATTGGATGACTTGGTCCCAGACCAGATCACCTGGAGGCCGTGGAGGCAGCATCCAGGGTCGGTAGAGGATGCACAAGAGCTGGCTCGCATCAGGCGAGTTTGCTGGCTGTGAATGGAGAGGGGAGAGGTGGAGCTCCACCGCTACGACCGAGTGTTGCGATAGTTTGGTCTACAACAGGGGATCCCATCTCTCAGGGATTATGAGTTTTCTTAGACTTTCCGAGATAACACCATAGTTAGCGGGGCTCCAAATATGCAGTGATTCTAGAGTCAGGACACGGGTGATGCCCCCATTTAGCCAGTGGATGGGGACGACGCAGGGGTAGCTGATGGCTATGATGCCTGGTATGCAGGCATTCGCCCTCCTCGGATGACGAGGGCACAGGGACAGATCCATGCAGTCATGCGTCGTATAGGGAGGCGGTGCCAAGCGGTGGTAGAGGTAGCCCGGGGTCGCGGCAGAGGAGAACAGAGGAGGCCACAGGCACAGGAGAGGCCGTGGCAGAGGGAGAGGGAGAGGAGGGAGGCGAGACCCCCATCTCCATAGAGGCCACCATCGCCTGATAAGGGCAAGGGTGTGGACATTGGAGAGAGTAGCGAGATGGCTACTCTCCGGGCAGAGAGAGATCGTCTGCGAGCTCAGGTGTAGACGTTACAGGATGCAGCTGCATAGCACCAAGCTGAGGTGTCGCAGCTACAAGACGAGAATGCTCATCTCAGGGCACGAGGTAGAGGGGTAAGCACTCAGGAGCTGCTACGGTTGGTTTCTCAGACCGCATTCTATCAGGCGCTATACTACCAGGCGGTGCCAGAGGGCCAAAGGGTACAGCTGCCACCTGCCATAGCAGATCCTATCAGGATAGGGTCGACGAGGAGCTCATCCCGATCGATGACGAGGACTCGTAGTACCACACATACTGCGATGGGACCACCTCACCCTCCGCATGGCGGGGGAGGAGATGAGGCCGAGAGCTCTAGATGCTCTCGAGGCTAGAGGGCGGGATACTGCCACTGATATTGTATTATACTTGTATTGATAGAGGATTGAGTATGCCGAGGTACAAATTGTGGCATACCAATCCAGTTTTGATGATGTATATATTCTGTTGATATATATAGATGAGATATTTTTGATCATATGACTTGTCTTATGTGATGCTTATGATACTTTTTATGTTTGATTGATTGATTGAGTTGATTGATGTAATGATTTTATTGATGATTCATGTAATTATGTCGTTTTGGAAAATATTAGAACTTGGATGTCATGCTTTAAATATTTTAAATGAAATAATTTGATGTAACAAATTGATTGGTTGTAATGAAATGTGATAAAAATAAAAAGAGATTTCTAAAAATAATTTCAAAGGACATTGTCGCTATTATAGACCATTTCATGGATTCGCTGCTCACTCGGTCGTCAAGCTAGTCCCAGGATAGAAATATTGTTAAAAGAAAAGAGTGTTTAAGAGACTGTCTTAAGACTTTTGTTTTAATGATGCAAATGATGATGATGATGGTTTGCTTTCAGATTTCCATAAAAATATTATGCATGAAATATTGTAAAATGATTTTTGGTAGGCATAAATTCCTAAGTGTGATAAATTTTTTGGATAATTCCTTAGGAATTATACCATCATTGCAAAATTGAAGGTTGACATAATGACATGAAATAGTGATAATGTGCATGCTTTTTGTTAAAAGAAATAGAATTGTATAACATAATGATTTAAGTCATATGGTTTTGATTTTGATGAATTGATTTTTAAATGAATGGGTGATAAAATTGGTATAATGGTTTGCGCTAGGCATAGAATATGTAGGTATAGACTTATACCATCATCGCGAAGATCAAAGAAATGATAGTTTTATTACATGATTGATTTTTGATGAACAGAAAAGATGAAAATGAGGACTTGCGCTAAGCATAAAATTCCAATTTTGGTTTTGAAACTATACCATCGTTGCGAAAGTCGATAAGATATATATGATATGTTTTGATTGAAATTTTTGATTTCTTCTATTATATAGTTGTCTTTGTGGTAAATAATTGTACTTGATTATTCCAAACAAGTTGCAAAAATAATATTTCAAAGTATTTTTGAAGACAAAAGTTAAATTTATAAGGAATCCCATGTGCATAAGTGAATTCATTGCCAATCTTGATTTATCATTGCATTGTTCATTTACTAGTTTTGAGCAAGGTACTATGATACAAATGATTTGAAGAAACCAACTAAGTGTTCATTAACCATGATGTAGATGCATATAACCATACTAGGCTACTATGTAGATCGGATTATCAAGAGCTAGCTAATCCATAAGCAGACATAGGTCTATACAAAAGAAGGTCGCTAATGTGACAGACATATCGCCACGCTAGGAGTTACCCAAGGCCAAGCAGGTTGGGCACAAACCACCTATTATGGGGCTTACCTCACAGTTTTTGAATAATTGAGAATTCCAGGGATTCAAGCTCATTCACCCTTCTTTTCTTTTCAAAGGGTAGGGAAAGGGATTTTATTGCTTTTCTTGCTTTCTTTTGAACTTTGCTTATTTTTCTTTTTGTATTTCTTTTGCTTGATAATGCTTGGAACATTGCTTGACATAACATTTTTCTTTTCTCTTTTTCTTGAATTTTTCTTTTCTTTTTCTTTTTCTAGGGATACTTGCTCAGATTAGCTGTAGAGCAAGGGATTTTTATTCTAGGTAGGGGTGAGCTTGTCCTTTTGCCAATTCTCAAATATTCTAGACCATGTGCATGATAGGATAGCAGGGGAAACTTTTCACTCAAGAAATCAGTTCTACTATGTAACAAAACATGGAAATTACAAATATAATCATTTTATTGTGAAAAGATGTGCTTGGTTTAAGTAAATAACAAGATCAATTCTCTATGCTCAAACTTTATTTAATTGAATTTTGTGAACTTTGATATAAGAGAGATTAGTAATCATGCCAGATAAAATCAAGATATTTATTGTGTGAGTGTGCAAGTGAGGGATGCCAAATAAATGCTAGTTTTGTCCAAAATAAGTTGAAACATATAACCGCAATAATTGTAGGAAAATAATGATTTTGAGAAAGTTTTGCGAATGTTGACTCTCTCTTTATTCTCGTATATTGTTTTGGTTTCGAAAGAGTCCAAGCATATAGTCTGTTTTTGGATTTTTATGTTGATTTTTGTTTTGGAGCAAAAGGAACTTTACAAGTGCTTTAAATAAATGCAATAAATATTTTTGAAGATTTTTGAAGATTTTATGAATGTTTTTGAGGTTTTTTGAATAAATTGAAAGAAATACAAGATAATGATTTTGAACAAATATATACATGGATGAAATGACCAAATTTATGCATAATAACGTTTGAGATGTAAAATATTCATGGGTTCTTTAAGTTCTTTACCATCTAAGGTAGATAATTTATACGCTCCTGATTCAAATTTTGTAGTAATGATGTACGGTCCGAGCCAGTTGGGCTCAAACTTACCTTTCAGTTCTTTGGTTGCATTTGTATTCTTTTGATTTTCTTTTAGAACAAGGTCGCCAATCTCAAAGGATCGATGACGAACTTTCTTATTATATGCTCTTTTACGCTTGTTTTGGTATGCACGGAGATGCGCTAAAGCATTGATGCATTTTTCGTCTAGGAGTTCCAGCTGACTGAGTCTGCCAGCATGATATTCATCTCCTACTTCGGTGTCTTGAAGTAGGAGAGCCAAAGAAGGAACTTCTAATTCAAATGGAAAAACTTCTTCGGCACCATACACCAAAACAAATGGTGAAGTGCCCGTGGGGGTTCGAACACTAGTTCGATAAGCCCACAGGGCTGGATATAATTGAATATGCCGATCCACGGCCGTTTTATTGACTAGTCTTTTGAGAATTTTGATTAGAGTTTTGTTAGAAGCTTCTGCTTGACCATTACCCTGAGGATAATAGGGAGTAGACCAGCGATGTTGAATCTTATATTTTTGACATAATTTTTTAACATATTTATTTTTGAACGGAGTTCCATTGTCAGAGATGAGATTTGCAAGAATTTCGAACCTGCAGATGATTTGATTAAAAATGAATTTAGAGACCTGTGAACCAGTGCAGGAAGCTAAAGGCATAGCTTCAACCCACTTCATGAAATACTCAGTGGCGGTTATGATGAACTTATGTCCATCAGAAGACACAGGATTAATTTTACCAATAATATCCAAGCCCCATTTAGAAAAGGGCCAAGGAGAAGAAATAGCCTGCAGCTCTTATGCAGGCGCATGGACAAGGTCAGCATGTTTTTGACACTTGTCGTAATGGCGCACATATTCATGTGCATCCGTTTCCATGGTAGGCCAAAAGTATCCTATCCGAAGGAGCTTTTTAGCAATGACGCTACCACTAAAGTGTCCACCACAAGATCCATCGTGGGCTTCACTCAAGGCTGATTTAGACTCTTCTAAATTTAGACATCTTAATAGGATACCTTCAAAAGATCTCCTATATAAAGTATTGCCAATGATTACAAATTGACTTGCTCGTCGACGTAATAACCAACACTGGTTGCGATTAAAATTAGCAGGGAAAGTCCCATTTTGGAGGAAATCAAATATGTCTATATACCAGAGTTCAGGAGTAGTTTCCTTGATTAGAAACACATCCAAAGGCTCTAAGCATGACTTATGTGAAGCGGGTTCCTGGAGTCGACGAATGATGATAGTAGCATATTCATCGTCTAACTCCAAGGGTAAAAGAGATGCAGCAGTGGCCATAGCATCAGCTGCATGGTTGTTAGTTCGAGGAATGGCTTCCAAGGTAACTTGATCAAACAAGGCCATTAGTTGTAAAACATAGGCCTTATATGGGCAAATTTTATCATCTCTGGTCTGATAAACTTCATTAATTTGGTTTATAACCAATTGGGAATCCCCAAAAACTAAGAGGTTTTTAATTTTAAGCGCTAAAGCGACTCGTAATCCAAGGATTAGAGCTTCATACTCAGCAGTATTGTTGGTGCAAGCAAAGGTTAGTTTGAAGGACAGAGGAATAAAATGTTTTTGCGAAGATATTAAAATAATACCCGCACCAGCCCCACTCATGCATCGGGCTCCATCAAAGTATAAGGACCATTGTTCAACAAGGTCTGCCTCTAATTGAATGCATTCATCAGAAAACTCAATAATGAGGGGATGAGTAGACTCTAAGGGTGCAGCAGCTAATTGATCTGCTATGATTTGACCCTTAATAGACTTCGTCCTATGAAGGTGAGATCAAACTTGCTTAGAGCAAGAACCCACTTGGTTGTGCGACCCGATAAATAAGGTCGACTCATGAGATATCTTAAAGGATCATATTTGGCAATGACATACGTTTTTTGGCTAAGCATGTAATGTCGTAATTTTTGCGTAGCAAACACGACTGCTAGACATAACTTCTCTAACGCTGTATAGCGGGTTTCATAACTGATGAAGGTACGGCTAATGTAATAATTAGCACGTTCTCATTTTTCATCATCAAGCTGAGCTAACATAGCTCCTAAGGCATAATCTAAAGCAAAAATATATAGAAGAAATGGGCGATCAGATTTAGGCGGTGAAAGCATCGGAGGGTTAAGGAGATATTGCTTGAGAATTTCAAAATCTTCTCTACATTCTGTGTCCCAATTAAAGGGGACGTCCTTCTTAAGGAGTTTAAGAAAGGGACCAGTTTTGTCCACCAGCTTATTAGTGAAGCGACGGATAGCTTGAAGTTTACCTTGTAAACTTCGTAATTCAGATATATTAGTGGGTGCGGGCATATCAGTGATAGCCGCAATTTTGAGAGGGTCAATTTTGATATCGCGTAAAGAAACTAAAACCCCTAATAACTTGCCGGATTTAACTTCGAATATACATTTTGCTGGATTTAATCGAATGAGATATTCTCGTAATCGATTAAAAACTTTTCTTAAATCGTCTAAATGATGATCTTCAATAAGAGAGTGAGCTATAATATCATCTACATAATCATGTAGGATATTATGCATCATATCATGAAAAATGTAGGTCATAGCCCATTGATAAGTTGCCCCGGCATTCTTTAGGCCAAAGGGCATCACTTTCTAGCAAAAGGTACCCCAGGGGGTAATAAAGGTTGTTTTCGCCTGGTCTTCAGGAGCTATCCTGATCTGATTATAGCCGGAGAATCCGTCCATTAAGGACATCATCCCACTTCCAGCAGTAAAATCAATAATTTGATCCATATTTGGAAGAGGAAAGTCATCTTTAGGGCATGCAGCGTTAATATCTCTAAAATCTGTGCAAACCCTAACTTTGGTGGCTTCTTTCTTGGTGACTGGGACTACATTGGAGATCCATTCAGCATAATCAATAGCTTGTATGAAGATAACATTCAAGAGTTTTTCTAACTCCCCTTTGACTAGCAGAGCCACTTTGGGATGCATTTTTCTAAGTTTTTTTTTAACAGGTTTAGCATCCGAATGGACCACTAGATGGTGCATGACTACAGAAGGGTCTAGACCTGGCATATCTTCATATGTCCAAGCGAATACATCTTCATACTCTTTAAGAAATGCTATGTATTGTTTTTGTTTTTCTTGACTTAGTTCTCGCTCCAATGTTGATTATGTGAGGGTTGTCCTCAGTTCCAATATTAATTTTAATGACATTTTCTACCTCCATGTGTAGATCTCTTTCAAAATTAGGTGGGGCGGGTGAAATGCCCAACTCTTGTAACTCTTGTAAAGTTAATTTAGATAATTCGTTCTGAGGTTCGACGGCCTCAAGTTGAGCTATGGTTGGTATAGAACCATCAAAATAAAACCCGTTGTACAACATCTCTTCAACAGAGACATCATGGAAGATATCTCCTTCCAACTCTTCATCGGGGTCAGCAATCATTTTAGGGTATGCTATGGATAGCATGTTGCATGAAAATGATGGATTTTTAAGAGGCAAATCAACATGTCTATCCAAATAGTCTTGATAGCATATGAGATGATCATCCTCCTCAAAAGGAAAGGGTTGACCCTTACTAGGTAATAGGCCCACACCACGTCGGGCAGGCCATGGTTCTACCTCAAAATGTTCTTTCATGCCATTTTGGAAAGGTCCTAAGCCTTTCCCTTTGTATCCCATTTTAAGCATCATGGGTTTAGCTTTAATATAGTCGTTGGTAAAATAGCACCGAGCATATCCATCATGATGGGTTTTGATATTCTGAGGGATTCTTCCCCAGTCATATCCTTTGTAAATGAAGGCACAACTCCTAACTTGGTAAGTACTTCCCATAGGTTGTGGGAGGCCCAAAGTACGAGGATATGGCGGCATTGATTTAAAAGGTTTGAATCTTGCATGAAAGCATTCATTTTTTCTGATATTAAGGTTGTAGATAAATCTGGTAAAAGATCATCAGAAAGAGCATAAGATGTAGAAGGCTTATTACCTATGTCTTGAGATGTGGAAGGTATGATAGATGTGTCTGAAGGTTTTGAATTTATGGGATTAGGACTTGAAGAATTGGTTGTAGTTTTAAGAACTTTTTGATGTTCTACAGTAATTTGTTTAGAAGGTGGTTGATCTATATGGGAATATGAAGTTAATGGAGGAGGAATAGATGAAATGATGGGTTTATATTTCACAGTTTTAGATGAAGAAGAACTAGGATATGTGGATGACAGAGCAGGGCAAAATTGCACTCCAATTGGTTTTTCCAATGCGCATATATCAAAAGGTCTAGGGTCACCATGAATAGTGACCAACTGATTTTTAAACTCAAACTTAACACATTGGTGTAAAGTTGATGGGACTGCTCGCATGGCGTTAATCCAAGGGCGACCCAAAATTATATTGTACGATGCTGGGAAATGTACAATAAACATAGTTGTCTCAAGGGTTCTAGGACCAACTTGCAATGGGAGGGTAATGACTCCACACGTTTCTTGTGTT
This sequence comes from Wollemia nobilis, assembly GCA_028583015.1. Lineage (NCBI taxonomy): Eukaryota > Viridiplantae > Streptophyta > Pinopsida > Araucariales > Araucariaceae > Wollemia > Wollemia nobilis. The sequence goes on from JAQPPZ010003256.1 coordinate 386,120, forward strand.
TCGTCATTAAAGGCTTTGATAATCATATCAGTCTTCTTCATTTCATCACTTCTAAAACCAAATCATTGGTAGAAGTCAAAGGTGCAGATGTTTAGAGATGAGCCATTATCAATCGGGACTCGTTTGATGACTACATCCCCAATTAAAATTGTAATATACAAGGGATTATCCTTGTGTAAACTGTGTTGTGGGATATCTTTATCCCGAAAGTCAATACAATCAATCTCTCGCGTGATGATAGTATTGGCCATAGCTTCAAGTTGGATGTTTTGAGGTACCATAATCTGGCTCAAAGTAAGCATCAATTCATCCCTATGGGTGGGGGAGGATCTTAATAAATCTAAAAGGGAGATTCTGGCGGTGGTATTAGACAACTGTTCATTAATGCTGTAAGGGGGTTTAGGTTGAACAATAGGAGCATGGTTTCCTTTATTAGGATTTTTTAGAACAAATGGAGCTGATCCATCGTTCTGGTTTGGTTCTTGTTGGGGATTTTGAGCTTGTTGTCGGGTGACAACTCCAATGGTACCTACAATTTTATAGTGATGACGTTGAAACGGTCTCGGTTGAGATTTTATGGCTTGTTCATAAGGAAGGACTTCATTAGAATAAGGTAGAGTAGTGACTCTTCTGGGAAATGGTTCTTCTAGAACATTAGCATCTGTGATAGGTTGAATAGGATCTGATTCGTTTTCAGAACTATTTGATTGAATGGTGTCTACTTCACTTTCACTATCTGACTCCATATTGCTAGAATCAAAAGTTTGAAAATTATGTAAGGGCCTGGTTGTAACCAGGGATAAGGTTGTGTCGAATGTGTGAGAGTCCTGAACAGGTAATTTCCCGCTAATGGTTCCTACATATCGGGTAGGAGGGGGAACATTGTGATGTTCAATTTGATTGGCTACCTCTTTACCATGTCTTGGTAAAGGGTGTTGAAATATGTCTAAAGTATGATTGGCATTCTGATTTTGATTTTGAGGAACAGTATTTTGAGTATTATTAGGAGGGATTTTTTTAGGTTGGAAGGCTTGCACTTCAATTTCATTATTGTCAATCAAATCTTGTATTTTATGTTTCAATCTCTTACAAGCGTTGGTAGAATGTCCAGGACCTCTATGAAAATCACAATGCAAATCAGCTCTATATCCGGGTATGCTTGGGTCAGGTTCTCGGATAGCTGGCAGTTGGATTAAACCTCTTTCAAGAAGTTGAGGTAAAATAGTTGATAAATGTTGGTTTAATCTAGTGAACTCTCGAGGAGGCTTATCAGGAGGTTTCAAGATGAATTTTTCTGTTGTTTTTGTTGCATTGACATTAGCAACATTTCTGCTGTCAGTGACTCCATCATCGACAACTTGTTTGTTTTTATATTGATTTCTAGATGTTTTCTCATCATCCTTCTTTCTAAGTTGGCCTCTCCTAATGAGGGCATCTTCTACTCTTCGAGCTAAGTCTATAGCTTGATCGAAGGTAGTCAAAGTAGCTATTGATAGCTCATAAGAAAGTTGTTCTTGTAAATTGTTAATGAAAATGTCTAACATTTCCCTATAGGGTAGCACAAAGTGCAGTTTTCCTGTCAATTGTCTCCATCTTGCTAAGAAATCAGCAAAACATTCGTCTTTATCTTGTTTTAAATTGTATAGGTCTTTAATAGTTACATGCCTCTCGATGTAGGCACTAAATTGATGAACAAATGACTCAACTTGTTTCTTCAAAGTTTCTTAAGGAATGAGTGGGCAATTGATAATACCACTCTAACGCCATTCCACCTAAACATTTGGGGAACATTTTTAGTAATAGCAAGTCGTCATGCGATATGTCGTGACATGCTATCCTAAACATGCGAAGATGTTCTATGGGATCTTCGGTTCCTTTATAGATAGGCAGGAAGGGCATGGGAAAATGTTTAGGGTATGGTTGAGCTACCACTATGGGATCCAATGGTTGGATACAAATCTCTCGATAATTATACGAGGGACGGTAGGGATCTATCTGGTCCATACGTGAAGCCAATTTCTTCACCATAGCTTCCAAACTACTAGTTTGCCCCCCATATTGATTCGGTGGAGCATTGCCATAAGTGTTATGGGCGTAGGATGGAGGAACATGCAGATTAGATGCCATGTTACTATTGTGTAAAACATTGGTAGGAAAAATATTATGGAGGAGTTTTGAAGTTGGATTGTGTTGTATTGTAGATTGTTGAAAGTTTGTATTTGGCTTTGTTTTAGATTTTTGTCTATTTAAAGCATTTCGCTCAATAGTTTGGAGGAAGGAAGTAGTGAAGGGAATTTTCTTTTGTGCGGGAGTGATTTTAGGTTGAGTAACAGGTTGCTTAGGAGGTTGGGTGACCTGTTGTTTGGTCATGGCTTGGGCTATAGTGACCATATTCGCATTAGATGGTCCACCCTTATCACTTTCTTGATCAATGAAAGACAAGGGATTAGTTTGCATATCAAGCGCCCGTTCTAAGGCTGTTTGAGCATCACTAATTTCCCATTTATCAATATGGATTGCCACATTAAGGACGTCGATATGTTGATTAAGAAATTTTTGAAAATGTTCTGCGTTGTCGAAAGTGATGCCTCCATTTGGAGCTATTCTATGGGATGAAGATTCTTTAACACTTCCTTCTTGTTCCTTATCTTCACCTAAGTCTTCATATGATTGTCCTAGAGTTTCACCTTCCGGATTTGTATCTCCAAGAAGGACATTTGGGTTTTCAGTTGTATTTTGTAGCCAATATTCTCCTTCTCCTAAAATTTCTTTACCATTCCTAAGTTTAGTCATGGTGCTTAGTTTTGATTTCAGCAAATATATATATATTTATATATATATATATATATATATATATATATGCAACAAATTAAAAGGTATATATTTATATATACCTAATGCAATATTGTAAATGAAATGTTTAAGTTTTTTTACTATGTTCTTTGATTTTTTTTTTTTTGATTTTTAGTTTTTTAGTTTTTCTTTGAAACAATATAATAAAGACAGCAAATGAAACAATAAATGCACACAATAATAATAAGGCTGAAAGTAGATGAACTAATCTTCTATGAATAACTTATGAATATCATTAATAGGTTCAAGTCTGTTCGGGGGTCATGAAATGTTCTTCTTCAAATTGAAAGTTTTCTTTTAAGAATTTGATGAAAAGGGCTATGGTGATATTGTCTGTTTCAGATGCTGGTTGATAAAAGTAAAGCTCATGGCAATACTCTCGATATAGCATAGCTAGCGAAACTCTATTCCATATTTCCCTATCTGTGAGAACAACTTCTTGGTCCTCTACAAGGCCTAGGAATCGGTGTACAATGTCTGCATTCTCGATGTATTCCTCGAAGCTGAACAACTCTGAAGATACTAAAGCTCTCCTATAGGCTAACCACCTATGGCAAGCTCTCTGAAGTTCATGATAAAACACTAATTGATGAGGATCCAGGATTCTATCCAAGACTAGCCTCTTAATCTGCTTTAAGTTGTGTGGACCTAGATGAAATGATACTAAGTCTCCCGATAAGCTCGTCCCACAAGGATTGATTTCTACTTGTTTCAGGGATACTAAGGACAACATTAACTTCTATGGCTGCTAATTGGTTTACTACGTTTATAGTAACTGCTAACCTCTTTTTGGGAGCTACCATCTAAACATGATTTTGAACTTTAAATGTTTTAAAATGCATCTAAGTTTTAGTTGTTCTAATTTTTTGTTTTTGTTTGCTTTTGCTTTTGTTTTCAAAAGGTTATGATGCATTTCATGTCGGGTTCACCAAAATGTATCGCTCCAAATTTTTTGCATCCCTACCTTCAGGCTATTGGATCTGTGCCCGGAAAGAGGATAGGAAAATGATGATGTGGTACCTCGGACGAGAGGACTTTGCGAAGGTCCTGCCTCTCAAGGGAGGTGCATTTTGGATATTTTTCTACGGATGGTGGGTTCACCAGGAAACATTTGGCGACAGTTTCCACGCCTAGGTTTTGAAAATGAGTTTTGATGAGTTCGTTTTATTTTTAAACATTCATCCTAGGTTTGGCCGAATTATTCTAACTTAAACTACATGAAAATGCAATTTAAATGAATACAGCAAACATAAAAGAAAGCAGAAACAGAGAATTTGCAGGAGGCCAAATGAAGATTACCTGATCCGAAAGTCTGATGAAGTTTCTGATTACTTGTAGCAGTCTGGATCGTCTGCAATTCAACAAGATCACATTCAATTTGATAAAATCGTCTAAACTGATAGGATTGTCTGCAATCTGATGAATTCATCAGACGAATTCATCAGAGACCTGCAAAACAGCAAACAGATGTGAAATACAAGAAATTCTATTTTGTAAACAAGGGCAAACTATATGAAAAAGTAATATGAGTATTGAAAAATATACAAGAACAAAAGTAAATGCAAATCACTATGTTTAGATAGCAGAATATGATCTTAATATGCAAACTAGACAAAATGGGTGAACTCCAGATGCAATATAGTATAAAAACTGAATAGACAATCTAATTTATAGCATAAAATGATAGAGAAAAGAGAAAGAAGAGCAAACTCTAGGCACTGATTGCCTCGATGTGTGTTGCAGTCGAAATCGTCTTGCATCAGAACGAGATCGTCCCGAATTTGATGAGATCGCCTCCAATATTGATAGGTTCGTCGGCTGCGATAGATGCTAGCTTTGGCTGAAAACCAGTGGTGTACCTACAATAAAATTAATATAGGACTAGTGCAAGAGCAAATTTGAAGTGTTTTAGCGCATAAGGAGTTGATTTACATAAAAATTCAGCCAGGGGTTGGGGAGGGAAAAGTCTTAGAGTTAAATAGGCATAGGATAGTTGTTGGGAGGTTGGAGATCATCCCAATTTGGGAGATCTCCAACAGGGGAAGGGTCCTAACGATGCAGAAACGCTTCTGTCCGGATTGGAGACCCGTTGGAACGGATTCCAACTATGCAAATTTAGTTTTGCGACGAAATCGTCTGGACGTTCTAGTCCAAATGAAATCGTCAAATCTGGGGCGATATCGTCTGATCGGAGACGATATCGTCAAATGGTCAAAACAACTGCTAAAAATGGCACAGAAAAGGAGAAAACGGATTTCTCGGTGGTTAACAGGTGGTTTGGGAGGTTAAATTTGAATTTAAATTTATTTACTAAGGTGAATGTAATTATTCCAATTTTACTGTGCCAATTTTAGGGTGCTACATGGATAATATTCTTGCTATCTAGGAAGATTTAGAATGGGCTTGTATCTTTGGCCAAAATATCCTTTTCCTTAAACTAGACTTTGAGAAAGCAAATGATTGTCTTAAGTGACCTTTCATTCTTCCCATGCTCCAAGCTCTCAGCTTTGGCCCCATTTTTATTAGGGTTGTGAGTATGTTGTTTATTGATGCTTCAACTTGTCTTACTATTAATGGACTTAAGTCATAGGATTTTGATTTATTTTGTTCTATTTGACAAGGCTTTCCTTTGGCCCCCTCTCTTTACATCCTTGCTATTGAAGCTTTTGGTTATCTTCTTGCCTGTCAAGCATCTAAGAGGTTGATCAAAGACATTTTTTTTCCTGATATATCCACCCAACTTATTAATGGGTACTTTTCAAATGATTCTTTTCTCACTATCAATGAGTATGGGGTTTTAGATTCAATTACTTTTGTTTGTTTGGACACTTTTTGGAAGACCTCGATAACCAACATCAAATGGTTTAAGTCCCTTTATTTCTGCCTTGCTTCTTCTTTTGTGCCTACTTGGCTTAGATATTTTTCATGGCATTCGCTTAAAAGGGGTGAGCATTTTAAGTTCTTAGGAATCCTCTTTGCTTTTGATAGATCACCCTCTAAACTCTGGTAGTATGTCATTGGCAAAATTGAAAAGAAGATTTCTTGTTGGGTCTCGCATCCCCTTTCTCTTGCCAACAAGTTTCAAGTCTGCATAAATATTCTTGCTACCACTCATGTTTATTACTCCTCCTATTGGGCCCCTTATAATAATTCTTATAATTAGTTGATCAGAATCCTTAGGGATTTTCTATAGGTCAAGAGGAAGAATTTGTGTGGTTTTTATCAAGTTGCTTGGGATATTTGTTGCATGCTTATTGATAAGGGTGGGATTGGCATCATTGACATTTACAGACAAAGCATTTCATTGTGTGCTAAGTGGATGGTTAAAGCTATTAAAGGCCCTAAATCCTATAAGGTTTTGATTTATCATTGTATTTCTTAAAGGCTAACTTATGGGCATAAATCTTGGGCTAATATTGGCCTCCATACTCTCATAATTACTTCTACTCCAGTTAATATTTAGGGTTTCTTTGTTGTTAAAAGTATTTGGTCAGCTTTTGAGGTGGTGAAACCTCATATTTGTTGGATTGGTAATGGTTTTCGTAATGGTCTTTCATTAAATTCTTAGAATATCTTGTGGTTTTCTATTCTATATAACTCTTCAGTTATTCTTACTAATATTTGAGGGATTAAAACTTTGAGGTTGTTTTGTAAGGGCATATGCTATATTAATGATTTAGTGCAATCTTAAGACTGGATTTCTTGACTTGATATCAAATGGAAATTTAATCTTCAGAATTCAGATTTTCCTTCTATTCTTAAGATTCAAGAGCTCATACCTGATGTGATGCTTCGTAATCTCGACCTTCAACTCCCAAGTTCTTGGTGAAGGTATTGGTTCTAGAATGTGGATACTCTTTTCAATAACTTCTTAGCTTCCTTGCTTTATCAGCTTCTTAGTCCTATTCCGCCTAGTGTTTATAAACTTAATCAGATATGGTAGACTCACTCTACCTCCTATACTTGGATTGCTCGTTTGAACCATATATGGCAGTCTAACCTTGAACCCAAGATTTCTTTTTTTTCTTTGGTATCTTATTTATCAAAAGCTTCTTATGAAAGAGAGACTTACTAGGGTTTGTCTTCCTAATCCTAAGTGTCTAGCTTGTGGTATTTTTTTTACTTTCAAACATCTATTTTGTTTCTACCCTCGTGCTCAATCTGCTTGGTCCTAGATTCACTCATTGTTCAAGCCCTTTCATCCTGAATTTTTTAGATGATAGATGATCTTTTTTGGAGATAAGAGTTGTTGGTCCACCAATATTGCTACTTTGTGGAATTTCTTCCATACTATTATTTTGTTTTAGATTTGGAAAACTACGAATTCTATTGTCTACTCTAGAGATTCAATTTTTAGTCTATTTCCCTTGCATAAAAAGATTACAATATTTTTAGGTATTACTATTTAATTCCATTTGTAGGCTTTCATGTTGACTCATGAGTTGACATATTTGATAAATCTTGTTAGCTTCTAGCACGAGGTTCCATGCACTATCAATGTGGCTTTGCCTAACCTCCCTCCACCTTAAGGTCTCTCTATTTCTCTGAGGCCTCGACATAGAAGGTTGAGGGGGTGACATTATCTAACATCAAGTTGTTCTATTAGTGCCCATAGTAGGGTTCGGTCCCCTCTTGGAGTGGCTTCCTTTGTTTAGTTATTCTATTTATTCACCCTTTTAGGGGTTGGTTTTATTTTTAGCCTCATGTCTTGTCTTTACGATATTGATTTTTTAGGTGGCCTTGTACTCTGAGTTGTGATTTTTCCAATAGCCTTTTTATTATAACCTCCCTATTTTTTATTGAATATAATTGTTGATTCCAATAAAAATTATAAAAAAAAAAATCAACAATTCCATTAACTTTACTTTTACTTAATAAATTAAATATTATAAAACAAATTAAATAATAAAAAATCAACTTTATTTTTACCTAATAAATTTAAAAAAAATTAAAGTTTTGTTGAGCAGCCCCGCACACTCACGCTTGCCCCAAGTTGGATTTGAAAATGTTAGACGAGTATTATGACCGACCATTTAGGAAGCCTAGTCATTGTCATGTCTACCATACTACAAAAGTGCTTCAAAGTTCCAACGTTAAGTACCTTTACTAAAAAGGTAGATATTTCAAGGATATATAATTACTAAAATTGTTATAGTTAGTAATTATGTACATATCTTATTTTTGGTGAAATTAGATTTTAGATATATGTTTTGTTTGTTAAAATTAGATTTTAGATTTTTTTTCTAAAACGTTATTTTATAAAGACATACATGCCTTGTTTATTTGATAATATTAGATTTATTTTTTAAATGTTATTTTATAAAAATATTAAAATTTATTTATAACATTTTAATATTGATTTTATAATGCAGATATTTTACTTTTACCAATTATTTCAATCAACATAAATATTTATTATTTTTTATAAACTTAAACTTCTATAATTAACTATTAATTATTTTTTAATATAAAAAAATAAAAGTACTTCATGATGATTTCTCCCATCCGTGTCCTTATTATAGGTGAATATTTTTGCTTCAGGTACACATTGTTTTTATTATCTTTGATTTAGTACGTGAACACTTACATTGTTCAATGTGTTTTTTATTTTTTTTTGTTTTTTATAAGTAAAAACTTTCAATTATCTACATATCTTTATATTTTAATGTATTTAATAATATTATAAGTCATGTTGTGTGAAGACTTTTCATTATGCATATCTTGGTTAATTGACCTTGTTTATAGGTGGATACTTTACATTGTTTTTGCAATTGATATTTTTTATTGTTTTATTTTCATAGTAAAGGATTTGTATTATTTGCACATTATTAGTTATTTAGTATATGTTTTTAGTTATTTAGTATATGTTTTTAATGTTATTTATATACTATAACATAATTTAATAAGGATAAGTTTTAAATTTAAAATTATGAGATAAAATTATCAAATTTAATCCAAAACCTTATAGTAGATAAAGTACTTTATGATTGTTGTGGAATCAAAGACAAATTTATTGTCCTAGTAGGGCCTAATGGGGATATCTCCACATCATATTTTAGATTAAAAAAAAAAAAAGTTATTTGTAGCCATCAAAGATTGAAAAAGCACAAAAAACTACACTAAAATTGATCTTTGCACCTACTAGAAAATATCAACACCTCAAAGAGTCGATGGGTGCTTTTCATAGTCGAAATCAAGGCTAAATATTGTCATTGAGCTGAGGATAGTAGATGACACAATCTAATATAGACCTAATCATGATTTGATTTGTAAATTCCTGGATATTCATCCAACCTTGAATTTTTTATATTTGTGGGTTCAACAAAACTAGGAGTCTTCTAGTGATTATTCCTTGTGGTTTATTCGTAATGCATATATTATTATTAGTTTTTCCTCACTTGCTGACAAAAATAAGGATTTTGAATCAGAAAAAAGGAATCATGGTCTGGCAATATTATTTGTTTAGCCCTACAAAGTGCGATTTAATCCCTTAATTAAACCCATTATTGTCTTAGTTTGGATTTGTTTGTATGGACTTTCAATTGATTTTTGGAGTGAGCAAGTATTAGAAATCATCAATAATTTCCTTTAAATATATTTATATTTTTTTAGAAATATAATAGAGGGAAACACAGTCATTTATGCTAGATTATGCATGGAAATGAATCGCAACCACTCTTTGCCAATAGAGGTAATTTGCAAGACTATATTGGATTTAGAAACTAGATTATGATGAGTTGCTCTTCAAGTATATAAAGTATGGACCCTTGTATTATCGTGTTGCAACTATTCCTCCAAACTATGAATTTGATTGTCCTTTTACTGCAGTTACTCTTCAGTTGGATATTTATCCAATAGGTTCTTTACGTCCTAAACCTTAATTTTTAGAGTAGTTTTTCTACTTCCCTTTTCTTTAAATTCAACTCTAATAATTCAAGCTTCTTTTTTATGGCTACAAGTTTTACATCCATTTGATCTAGAGGAAAAATGTATCTATTTCAATACAAAGTGCCTTGAGTGTATCTATTTTAGGAATTTTGTGTTAGACTTACAATGGCACTGAGAGGGGGGGTGAATCAGTGTAGCTCTTTAATCATGAATTAACAACTCTTAAAACAATAATAGTTAAAACTTATAAATAGATATAGCAAGTACAGCAAGAGAACATCACACAACACAAGATTTTAACGAGGTTCACCAATGTGGCTACTCCTCAAAAATGACTTCTTGGACTACCATCCAAATCTAGCCTTTGCAAAGCAACAACTTTTACAAATAGTTTACCAGCACCTACTGGAAGGAGCACCAACCCCTGATTTATCTGTACCAATAGAAAGGAGCACCAACCCCTGATTTGCCAGCACCAACTGGAAGGAGCACCAACCCCTTATGCCAAGCACCAACTTGGACTTCAATTCTAAAACTAGAAGAATGATAGTAAGATACCTTTGCTTTTACAAGACCCTGACTGGTCTGCTTCACTTTTTTGTCCTGTGTGCACTCTGCTCTCTCTGTGCTATCACTTCGCACAATCTACTACTTAACTATTGAACGTTCATCTTCTCCCCTTTGCGCACTCTGCTTCCTTTGTGATCTTCGCACTTAGAATGATTCGATGACTTGCACACTGCACACTATGACCGAACTTTGCACTCTATGCACTGTCTCCAAACGTCGCACTTCTCAACTTCCTCAACTCTTCAAACAACCTTCCTTTTATAACAATATTTTCAAGATCAAAAACCTAATCTTAGTTGGCTATAAACCCTAATATTTGTTGGTTGCAAACCCTAATCTTCGTCGGCTAACATCGGTCTTCGTCGGCTTCAACTGCCTCTATAACTCTTCTGTTGTTGTTGCCATGAAAACACAACATGTCGCGATATCGCGACACTTTCACCTCCGTACGCTTTCTCTTAGCTTTGGCCCGCGAGAATACAACATGTAGCGATATTGCTACACTTTTTCCTCTATACGCTTTCTCTTAGATTTGGCCCGCGAGAATACAACATGTAGCGATATCGCTACACTTTTTCCTCCGTACGCTTTCTCTTAGCTTTGGCCCGTGAGAATACAACATGTAGCGATATCACTACACTTTTTCTTCCGTACTCTCCTTCTTTACTTTTGTCATGAAATCGTGACACTTTTGCCTTCTTACTTTCTCTCTCCTCCTTTAGTTGCAAAAATGCGACATGTCACGATATCGTGACACTTTTTCTCCTTGCGCTTTCTCTTTGCCTTCGGGTCGCGAAAACCCGACATGTCACGATATCGCGACACTTTTTCTCCTTGCGCTTCCTCTTTGCCTTCGAGTCATGAAAACCTGACATGTCACGAAATCACGACACTTTTTCTCCTTAGCTCTTTCTCTCTCCTCTTTCTCTTCGCTTTGGACCACGAAAATGAAACATGTCACGAAATCGTGACACCTTTTTCTCTCTCCTCTTTCTCTTCGCTTTGGACCGCAAAAATGAAACATGTCACGAAATCGCGACACCTTTTTCTCTCTCCTCATTCTCTTCGCTTTGGACCACGAAAATGAAACATGTCACGAAATCGTGACACCTTTTTCTCTCTCTTGCAACATGTCGCGAAATCGTGACACTTTTTCGTCCGTACAACCTTCCTTGCAATATGTCGTGAAATCGTGACACTTTTTTGTCCGTACAACCTTCCTTGCAATATGTCACGAAATCGTGACACTTTTTCGTCCGTACAACCTTCCTTGCAATATGTCACGAAATCGCGACACTTTTTCGTTCGTACAACCTTCCTTGCAACATGTCGCGAAATCGTGACACTTTTTCTACTTGCCTTTCTCTCTTCCAACATGTCGCGAAATCGTGACAGTTTTTCTTTCTTCTTCTCTCTCCCAACATGTCGTGATATCGCGATAGTTTTTCTCTCTTTCCTTCTTCTCTCTTCCAACATGTCGCGAAATCGCGATAGTTTTTCCTTCTTCTTCTCTCTCTTCCAACATGTCGCGAAATCACGACAGTTTTTCTTTCTTTTTCTCTCTCCTCCAACATGTCACGAAATCGTGACAGTTTTTCCAGCTTTTTCTCTCTCCTCCAACATGTCGCAAAATCGTGATAGTTTTTCTTGCCTGTTGTATATGTCACGATATCGCGACACTTTTCTTACTTGTCTTTTTCTTTGATCTTTTGCAAATGGGCCACTATGGTCTTCTTGGAAACTCATTGTCCATACTCTGAATAACCTTTGAACTCCTGTCTTCTGCATCTGAATAGCTTTTGAACTTCCTATCCACTGAAACACCAGATCTATCTGACTGTGTTGACAACAATGACAATATTGTTGTTGCACCTTGCTCAACAATCTCCCCCTTTGGAATTGTTGGCAACACATGTGCAATTTCTTGTAATTCTTCTCCCCCTTTGACAATAATACCAAAGGGCTACTGCAGACTCCCCCTGAGTCCATGCACAACATTCTCAGGCACAATTTGTTACACTTAGCACAAATTATGATCATGAGCAAAAAAATAATCAAATACTTAAATGCTCCCCCTGAGAATGTGATCCCTGTAGCTAGTCAATTTTTGGGAAGTGTGACTACTCCCAATTTGTTTCGAAGGTACTCAAACACTTCCTTGGGCAATGGTTTTGTGAAGATATCTGCTACTTGTTCTATGGTTGGAACAAAATCCAATTTAACCTCACCTTCTGCAACTTTCTCCTTCAAAAAGTGATACCTGATGGTAATGTGCTTTGTGCGTGAATGCATAACTGGATTCTTGGAGATGTTAATGGCACTGGTGTTATCACACTTAACTGATATTGGTTCACTAAAGCAGATACCAAGATCTTTCAGGGTTTGTTTCATCCACAAAACCTACGTACAACATGTTGTCACTGCAATATATTCTGCCTCTACTGTTGATAAAGAAACTGACTCTTGCTTCTTACTGTGCCATGCAACCAATCTATCTCCAAGATAGAATGCACCTCCACTGGTACTCTTTCTATCATCTACACATCCAGCCCAATCTGCATCTGAATATGATATAAGGGTGAAGTCTTTACCTTTTGGATACCACAACCCATACTCCATAGTACCCTTGAGATACCGAAGAATCCTCTTTACTCGCTATCACATGAGTCTCCTTGGGATTGGCCTGAAAGCGTGCTACCATGCATACTGCCTGCAAAATATCTGGTCTGGTAGCTGTCAGGTATAGTAGGCTTCCAATCATAGATCTGTACATGGTTTGATCAACAGATGGAGATTTGTCATCTTTGCTCAACTTGCAGCCTATCGTCATGGGAGTGCTAACTGGCTTACAATCCTCCATTGTGAATTTCTTTAACATCTCTTTTACATATTTAACTTGAGAAATAAATATGCCCTTCTTACTTTGATTAACTTGCAAACCGAGGAAATATGACAGTTCACCAATCATTGACATTTCAAATTCTTTTTGCATCTTATTTGCTAAATCTTTACATGACTCATCTTTGCTGCTGCCAAATATGATATCATCTACATATACAACAAGAACAATAAGATGCCCATTTTTTTTTTTGACATACAGGTTACTATCCACCATACCTTTCTTAAACCTTTGTTGAGTGAGATAGTTGTCTAGTCTTGCATACCATGCTCGAGGTGCCTGTTTTAAGCCATATAAAGCTTTCTTCAACTTGCAGACAAATTTTGGATTATCACCAAGTTGGAACCCATCTGGTTGCTCAATATAAACCTCTTCTTCAAGTTTCCCATTCAAAAATGCTGATTTCACATCCATTTGATAAACTTTGAAATTCTTGTAGACTGCTAAAGCCAGAAACATTTTGATTGCCTCTAGTCTAGCTACTGGTGCAAACGTTTCCTCAAAGTCAATGCCTTCAACTTGTGCATACCCCTTGCATACCAATATTGCTTTATTTCTGACTACCTATCTGTCTTCATTCAATTTGTTACGAAAGATCCATTTAGTCTTGATTATATTTTTGTTCGCAGGTCTAGGTACTAACTCCCAGGTTTTGTTTTTCTCAATCTGGTCTAATTCTTCATTTATAGCCTTCATCCAACCTTCATCTTTGCTTGCTTCAGCAACATTCTTGGGCTCAATGCTGGATAATAAAGAGTAGTTACTTACTACACTTCTTGTTTGAACACCAACTTTGGGGTCTCCAATTATTTTATCTCTAGGATGATTTTTCTGCCAGCTACCTGTTTTGAATTTCTTATTCTCTTCTGCTTTTGAATCACAACTTACATCATCTGAGTCAATTTTCTGTATATTTTCAATTTCATTTTCCTCATCTCCTTCAATAACCTCTTCATAGATTGGGTAGTTCATTTCATAGCTAATTACTCGTTCTTTACCTTCATCAAACTTAACATCAGCACTGTCAACAATTTTCTTTAGCCTCTTGTTGTAGCATTTGTAAGCTTTGCTTCTAGGTGAATAACCAACAAAAATACCTTCATCTGCTCTATCTTCAAACTTGCCAAGATTGTCTTCAATTCTTTTGATATAGCACTTGCTGCCAAAAACTTTGAGGTATTTTGTTGTTGCCCTTTTACCGAACCATAATTCATAGGGAGTTTTGTTTTCATGTGTTCTCAACATGTACCTATTTTGGATGTACACCGCAGTATGGACTGCTTCTTTCCAAAATCTATCTGCTACTCTACTTTCAGCCAACATAGTCCATGCCATTTCTTGCATAGTCATGTTCTTTCTTTCTACCACTCCATTTTGCTAAGGTGTCCTGGCTGCTGAGAACTATCTCCTAATACCGTATTTTTCACAGTATTCTATAAACTCCTCTGAAATGAATTCTCCTCCTCTGTCTGATCTTAAACATTTGATCCTCTTTCCTATTTCATTCTCAACCTGGTTTTTGAAAATCTTGAACATATCAAAAGCTTCGATTTATGCTTCAAGAAGAATATCCATGTCATTCGGAATAGTCATCAATGCACAACATAAAATATTTGTCACCATTTATGCTTTGTGTTCTCATGGGTCCACATAAATCAGTGTGTATTAGTTCCAGTGGTTTGCTTGTGTAGTATTCTTTAGTTTTGAATGTGACTCTAGTTTGCTTCCCCTTTTGGCATGAAGCACAAATGTTGTTTGCAGGTTTGCTGATGGTGGGAATATCTCTTACAACCCCTTTTGAGGTGATTTTTACTAGATTATCAAAACTGATATGACCAAGTCTCTTGTGCCATAGCCAATTTTCTTCTTCCTATCCAATAAAGCAAGCTCCTTTTGAAGTCTCTGAGAGCGTGTACAGGTTACTAGATGTTCTTGACCCTGTTGCTATCAATTTTCCACTGTTGGTTTTTTTGACTTCACAACCCTGCTTCATAAAGACTACTTCATGACCTTTATCACAAATCTGACTTACACTCAATAAATTATGTTTCAATCCATCCACAAATAAGACTTCTTCTGATTTAATCCTTCCATCACTAATTTTGACTGAGCCTTTGCCGACTATCTTGGCTCCATCATTATTTCCAAATTTTATTGATCCTCCTTCATATTTCTGTAACTTTTCAAATTTTTGTTTGTCACCTGTCATATGACTGGAGCATCCACTATCTAGTATCCATGGTACATATTTATTCTGTGCTTTGAATGTAGTTTGAACGATTAAGGATTCCTTTTCTTCCTTCAATCGTTCTTTTCCTTTCCACACTGTTTTGATAGTAGTTTTGGGCTCTTGTTTTGTTTTTCCCTTATCAGCAGCTTGTGCATGTTTTACAGGAAGTTTTCTATTTTGTCTCATCCTATTTGGTTGAAATTTTCTTCCCTAAAACTGATTTGATGAAAATGTGCTTCTACAGTTTCTTGCAATGTGCCCAAAATTGTGACAGTTATAACATTCTACTGTGTAATTCATCAGAGGAGAAAAAGCATTTCTACTGGTGAAATTCCTTGGTCTAACATTGTATTTGTAGTCTGAGATTTTATGTCCATAGCCATTGCATTTAAAACAAAAACCAGAGAAGGGATAATTGAACCTGGGAGATGGTCTTTGCCATGTTGCCGTAGGAGCCATAGGTCTTCTTCTTCTTTGATGTGTGACATTGGTGAATCCATCATTGTCAGTTCTCCTTTCGAGCCTGGCATTATTGCTTTCTTTTGCATGAGGCAATTTCCCTTGATCAACCTGTTTCTTATCTTCATTCTTTGTGGATTCTACATTTTTGGCCTTTGATCCACTTGATGATTCTCCTTCGATAAAACCCAGACCAAACCTGATGCCTACAGGTCTTTGGTCATTTATGATCTTATCCAGCTTCATAGAACTTTCTTCACGTTTGTGATAACAACTAATTTTCTTGTTCATCTCTTCTAGCTGCATTCTCAAACCAACAGTCTCTTCTTCTAGATTACTGCAATAGTCTATTCTCATGGTTATTTGTACTTTGAGATCTTCGAAGATTTTCTTAGATTCTTCTATCTAAAATTTTAAGTTAGTTATGATTCCATTTGCATCCTCAAGCTTTCTTGATAGTTTCTTATTCTTTTTCTTTTCTATCTCCCACTCTTCAAGTGTAGATATCAACTCACCTTCTAAGTCTACTTCAGCCTCGAGATTTTCACCACAAACTTTAGAGGTCACTCCTTCTTTTTCTGATTTAACTTCTTCAAATGCCATAAAAAGAGCTTCATCTCTTTCTTCTTCAAACTCTTCATCGGAGTTGTTTTCTGATGAACTAACATTCTTGGAGATGAAACTTTTCTTTTTGAAGTTGCCTTTTCTGAAATTTGTTTTCATCTTCCAGTCACTTCTTTCTTGGTGGGATCCTTCATCATTTTTGTTCTTCTCTTTCAGTGGACATTTAGTCGCAAAATGCCCAATGCCTCCATAGTTGAAACATTTAAATGGAAGCTTCCCTCTGTATTTTCCTTTCCTCTTTTTCAATTTTCTAACAAAGTTTGCTTCCATTTCATCTGATGTCTCTTCTTCCTCGGACTCTTGTTTTGTGTTTTTATTTTTAAGGGCTTTGAAAGTCGCTTCTCTGTCAGTGGGTTTAGATCTTCCTATCCTCATCTCATATGCAGTTAAAGAACCATACATTTCATCTATACTAAAATAATTTAGATTTTTAGCTTCTTCTATCGTTGAGACTTTGGAATCAAACCTTTGAGGAAGAGATCTTAATACCTTTTTCACGATAGTAGAGTCATCGATATCCTCGTCGAGTCCTCTGATCGCATTGATGATTCCATTAACTCTCAACATGAATGCCTCAATGTTTTCATCGTCATTCATCTTCAATGCTTCGAACTGAGCTCGATGTGTCTGTAACTTGGCTTCTTTGATCTTATCATCTCCTTCATGAACACTCTTCAATTTGTCCCATATTTCTTTTGCCGATTTACAGTTCATGACCTTTACTAGTTCATTATCTGCTAATCCACACAAGATGGCATTCGTTGCTTTTGAATTGTTCTCAAATAGTTTCTTTTCATCCACTTCTTTTGGAGGAGTGGTGGGAATTGTGTATCCACTAACTACTAAATCCCAGATGTCGTATCCCAAAGCATAGAGATATGTCTGCATCCTGACTCTCTAGAATGCATAATTAGATCCATCAAACAATGGTGCTTTGTTTGATGAGAAGCCTTCACCACCTGCCATTGTGTTATTTCCAAGATCACCCTAGCTGGTTAAGCTTGTACAGGGACTTAGCTATGATACCAATTGTTAGACTTACAATGGCACTGAGAGGGGGGGTGAATCAGTGTAGCTCTTTAATCATGAATTAACAGCTCTTAAAATAGTAGCAGTTAAAACTTATAAATAGATATAGCAAGTACAACAAGAGAACATCACACAACACAAGATTTTAATGAGGTTCACCAATGTGGCTACTCCTCAAAAATGACTTCTTGGACTACCATCCAAATCCAGCCTTTGCAAAGCAACAACTTTTACAAATAGTTTACCAGCACCCACTGGAAGGAGCACCAACCCTTGATTTATCTGTACCAATAGAAAGGAGCACCAACCCCTGATTTGCCAGCACCAACTGGAAGGAGCACCAACCCCTTATGCCAAGCACCAACTTGGACTTCAATTCTGAAACTAGAAGAATGATAGTAAGATACCTTTGCTTTTACAAGACCCTGACTGGTCTGCTTCACTTTTTTGTCCTGTGCGTACTCTGCTCTCTCTGCGCTATCACTTCACACAATCTGTTGCTTAACTTTCGAACGTTCATCTTCTCCCCTTTGTGCACTCTGCTTCCTTTGTGATCTTTGCACTTAGAATGATTCGACGACTTGCACACTGCACACTATGACCGAACTTTGCACTCTGTGCATTGTCTCCGAACGTCGCACTTCTCAACTTCCTCAACTCTTCAAACAGCCTTCCTTTTATAACAATATTTTCAAGATCAAAAACCTAATCTTAGTTGGCTATAAACCCTAATCTTCATCGGCTGCAAACCCTAATCTTCATCGGCTAACATCGGTCTTCATCGGCTTCAACTGCCTCTGTAACTCTTCTGTTGTTGTTGCCATGAAAACACAACATGTCGCGATATCGCGACACTTTTGCCTTCGTACGCTTTCTCTTAGCTTTGGCCCATGAGAATACAACATGTAGCGATATCGCTACACTTTTTCCTCTATACGCTTTCTCTTAGCTTTGGCCCGCGAGAATACAACATGTAGCGATATCGCTACACTTTTTCCTCTGTATGCTTTCTCTTAGCTTTGGCCTGCGAGAATACAACATGTAGCGATATCGCTACACTTTTTCTTCCGTACTCTCCTTCTTTACTTTTGTCACGAAATCGTGACACTTCTGCCTTCTTACTTTCTCTCTCCTCCTTTAGTCATGAAAATGCGACATGTCACGATATCACGACACTTTTTCTCCTTAGTGCTTTAACTTGCCTTCGGGTCACGAAAACTCGACATGTCACGATATCGCGACACTTTTTCTCCTTGCGCTTCCTCTTTGCCTTCGGGTCACGAAAACCTGACATGTCATGATATCGTGACACTTTTTCTCCTTAGCTCTTTCTCTTGTCATATGTCGTGAAATCATGACACCTTTTTCTCTCTCCTCTTTCTCTTCGCTTTGGACCGCGAAAATGAAACATGTCGCGAAATCGTGACACCTTTTTCTCTCTCCTTTTTCTCTTCGCTTTGGACCGTGAAAATGAAACATGTCACGAAATTGCGACACCTTTTTCTCTCTCCTCATTCTCTTCGCTTTGGACCACGAAAATGAAACATGTCACGAAATCGTGACACCTTTTTCTCTCTCCTACAACATGTCGCAAAATCATGACACTTTTTCGTCCATACAACCTTCCTTGCAATATGTCGCGAAATTGTGACACTTTTTTCATCCGTACAACCTTCCTTGCAATATGTCACGAAATCGTGACACTTTTTTCGTCCGTACAACCTTCCTTGCAAATTTGTCACGAAATCACGACACTTTTTTGTCCGTACAACCTTCCTTGCAATATGTCGTGAAATCGCGACACTTTTTCGTTCGTACAACCTTCCTTGCAACATGTCGCGAAATCGTGACACTTTTTCTACTTGCCTTCTCTCTCTTCCAACATGTCGCGAAATCGTGACAGTTTTTCTTTCTTCTCAACATGTCATGATATCGCGACAGTTTTTTCACTTGCATTTTTCTCTGCTAACATGTCACGAAATCGCGAAAATTTTTCCTGCTTCTTCTCTCTCTTCTAACATGTCACGAAATCGTGACATTTTTTCTAGATTTTTCTCTCTCTTCCAACATGTCATGAAATCGCGACAGTTTTTCCTTCTTCTTCTCTCTCTTCTAACATGTCGCGAAATCGTGACAGTTTTTCTTGCCTGTTGTATATGTCGTGATATCGTGACACTTTTCTTACTTGTCTTTTTCTTTGATCTTTTGCAAATGGGCCACTATGGTCTTCTTGGAAACTCACTGTCCATACTCTGAATAACCTCTGAACTCTTGTCTTCTGCATCTGAATAGCTTTTGAACTTCCTATCCATTGAAACACCAGATCTATCTGACTGTGTTGACAACAATGACAATACTGTTGCTACACCTTGCTCAACATTTTGGAGATGTCATACATTTGAATTTTGATGTGATATTCCTCTACTATCATTTTTTTCATAGAATTCTTGACTTTACGGTATACAACCATTTTGACTCATTCTTTGATAATAGGATCTACTCCATCATATATCAGTGGTCATCTTCTTTATCCCATCTTATGGTTCTTGTTGCTTTACCCATTTTTGGGTATTTGCTTCAAAATTTTGCATTACAAAAATACTTTCAAGTTTTGATGTTTCAAAGCAAGGGGAACAATAAAGGTATATTGAAGAGGTAAGAATATTATTGATGGAGGATTAAGTGATAATATAATGATATTTAAAAGGGCTTATATATATGTACTTTTTGGGGTTGGTTGGATTTCTTGTACATGGGAGGTGGCTATTGTTTTTAGTGGTAAGCTATAAGGAGGTGAAGCCTCTCCGATAGGGGAATATGATGGGAGTTATTTCTCTAGTAGATATTATGAACATGATGGATGAATTATGGGGAGGAGAGAAGAGATAGAAGACATACTTGTACCTCTCACTTCTTATAGGCAGCAAATCCACCTCTTAGAAGAAGAACAAGTGACAAGAGTATTTACCCAATTTTTATAATTTTAATAGTTTTGGTAGACCATACAAGTAAGAGTAAACCATACAAGGAGGAGGAAAAATATACAAACTAGAGGGAAAACCATACAAAGTGTCATGAAATGTAATGAAATGCAATTTGAGTTGTAATTGCACATGAATTTGATAAATCATGTGTTTAGACTTAGTAAAAGGATATAATTATGTATTCCATTATACACGGGTAGTTTTGAATAATTAATTACCTTATGAACCGCTTGGAATGGCCTAGGAAACATTATATAAGACCCAATTTTCAATTTTTATAGTTTGGTTAGTTTGGTGATGATCTTGTGATAGTCTGGTATGAGTATTAAATGTATATGTATGATTATTGTGTATCCTTTAGTGATTGTACTACACTATTGAGAATTAATAAATAATAACATCAATTCATAGCCTTTCTTTATGTATTTTATGATTATGGAATGATGGAGTAATATTTACAGTCTCTTATTATTGCATGTACTTCTTTATGTTGTGGTTGATGATTAATGCATTGCTTGGAAGGATGGAATTGAACTAGCACTAGTGTGAGCCTTAGGAATGATCTATGAGGTAGATAGTATTAGTAAATATTTATTGAATGTTATTGTATAATTTTTGGATATCGCCATTGCATAGAATTCTCTCAAACCCTGAAGATAGAACTTACATGTCAACAAGAATGGAGTAATTGTTATTCTATAACTTCCTAAAACTTGTCTGAGAGAGATTGGTACCAAAGAGTATCCAATTTAGAACCCTTTTAAACTTTAATTTTATACAAATAGTACACTATACATGTTACAAATAATACAAAAGAAACTTTCTCGGTTTGGCATTTTATGTGATTAAGGAAAACTTACCCGATTTGGTGATATTGGTAAATCGAACAATTTAGTTACAAAACTGTGTACGACAACTTGTAAAATAAAATATGAAGAATTGGTTGAGTTTCAAATCATACAAGCATTATTATTGTATGATTTAGGATCAAGAGGGGTACAATTTGAGATCCATACAAGTTGTTTTGTTATCGCATATTAGTGGTTGTGGAGACTATACAATTGTAGGATTTGGTTTTTCAATTAAGGATAGTAATTTGATCATTATAAAACTTTGAGAACCACCTCCTCATCAGGAATACTACACCCATATGCTAAATTTTGTGTTTTTTCCTTATCGAACATGGTATTTTTGTTAAAATGGGTCAAATTTATAAAGTAAAAATATTACAAAACTAGAGATGACTGATAGACACTAGTGTGCAAAAATGTACGATGTGAGAAGTATGACAAAAAATTCTAGTAATAAGGAGCACATGAATTTCTCAAATAGATAATTCAATTAATTCATATCATAGTACACATGAACCAAAAAATAGAACGAGTTTGGACATCTGAAGAGGGATATTTTGAGATGTTATTGATAGAGATAGAAGAGGAGGTACCAAAACCACCTATAATAGAGGATAAAGTTAACATAAAAGTAGTGCACTAGGAAGGAGAGTGGATGGTGATACCTAATAAAGTGACATAAGGGTTGCAAGGGAGTGTAGAGGATGGGAGTCAGGCACTAGGACAATAGAATGTGGGGTCTCAAGAAGAAATACCAAGACCATATCTCTCACATTAGCGAAGGAAGTCATGGAGTGAAGATGCATGTAAGTTTGATCAACGATTGGTGGGATAAAATAAGATACCTCAGAAATTTCTAATGATGAGTGTAGCAAAATACCCCCAAGGAGAAATCAAATAGAGATTCCACGAGACACCTCAAGTGATGAGGATGATTCTCCAAATATGGCTAACAAGGCAACCAAGCAGCAAAGTCCATATTTTACAGATGACGGTAAGGAAGACCCTAAAAGACATCATAACCTGTAAAATCATTTAGAGGACAAATGGCATGGATCAACTAGATGACTAGTTGACTTTATTTCCTACTACCTTGAGAGGATTGGTGATGGATTGGTATATAAAAAGGAAAAATGCATTAGATTTCTAGACTTGGAATCAAATGAAGAAGAAAATCATTGAAGAATTTCATCCCTTGAAGGATGATGAAGACATTGTCATTAAACTATGTATGATAAAGCGATAGCCTAATAAATATGTAAAATCATATAATCATAGACTAAAGCAGTTAGTAGATAGGATGCAGATGCCCTTGGCAGATGTATTGGTAAAGTGGTGGTTCGTAGATGGATTTCTACCAAAATATAAGAAAAATATGAAGGCAGTACCATCAGAAACGTATGATGAAGCTTTGAAGCATGCAAATAATTTTGAAAGTGAATCAAAGTAGATATACATAGGTATATTATCTTATCCCAAGTCCAATGATTCATATAGTTGAGAAGATGACACTATACAAAGGAAAATAGCATCATTTCATCAGGAACTTGACAAGATCATGAAATAATAAAGAATTAAGCCTAACAATAATGGCATTTAGTGCACAGAATGTAAAACTAAGGGTCATATGAATGTAAAGTATCCACAGAATTATTACTATCATATCTATAATGTGATGGGACATGAGGTGATGCTATGTCTGTATAATGTAAGAGTAGAAAGAGAAACCAAAGACCCAAGGAAGCAGGTAGCAAGCAACAAGTGGTGATTATAGAAATAGTCGGTGAGGTGGAAGGCAAAAATAAGGCAATCAGTAATGAGGATAGAGTCATTTGCATTATGATTCAAAAGGGAGGCCGATCATACAATGTTGCAATTTCCAAGAGTGGGGGCATTTCATGAAAAAATATCCTTCACCTAAATACAATAACTGCAGTAAACGAACACTACACACATGTGTAGGTGGTGTGGTCTGGATAACCAAAAGGAAGCAAATTATCCCAAGAAAGTGAGTTCAAGTAACCCATAAAATGTAAACTATTTAGATATTGAGGTTCCTCAATTTAAAGAGGAAACTCAAGAATTTTTAGCCATGACAAGAAATTAGGATAAAAAGGATAAGTATCATGAGCCAATGAAGGAAAATTAGTGCTGGGAAGTAGCAAATAAAGTACTACAATATGAAGCATGAAAATCTAAGAAAGTGAAGCTAGCATAAGAAAAGGAACTGAAAAACCATAAAAATAGAAGGTAGTTGTGTAGAATCTGGTAGTACAGATTTTGAACACCACAGTAGAGATCAAAATTGCTAATCTATGGAAGCTATCCCATTACAAAAAGTTACAGTGGAAGAGATACAATGCCACAAAGTGATGGAAGTTTAGAGCCAAATAATTCAGGAAAATAAAAAAAAAGATCAATTTATGTACCCCACCATATTTATGATTTATGTGGGAAATAAACCCACATTAGTTCATATGGATATCCTAGGACACAAATTGATGCAATTTATTATGGATGAAGGATCTAATGTTAATGTGCTACCTGAATGACCTGGATAGAACTAGGTACTCCATATCTATGGGCACTGAGCTTTCGACTATATGGTGTTGACCAGTATGGTATCAAGACAAAGGAAGTCTTTATAGCATAAGTGGTGATATTTTACCAAGAGTTCATCTTGTATTTCATTGTGATTACTATGCAGAAGCCTATATATGATGCTTTATTAGGAGGAGTATGGCTACGTGTAGCCAAAGTTAATCACAACTAGGTGAATAATCAAATCACTTTTAAGAAAGGATAGCATAGGTATATGATTAATTTGACTAATCAAAAGTTCAGTGAGGATGTAGCCATGATCAACGAATCAAAAAAATCCTTAGGATATGAAGGATATGAATCGAATGGAGAAGGAATGATGTACTTTGATGAATGTGGTGAACATGAAGCTAGATATGATAGCAAACTTCTTCATTGGAAAATGGAGTGCAAAATTTTTCAGCCCAACTCCTTCTGTATTGATTTAGAGGAGATCAAGGAAAAATAAAACAAAACCAAAGCTAATTAGGAACCTAAGAAAGAGGTGGAAGAGAAATGGACATATCCAAAAAAAATTGCAGAATATATAGCAGGAGATGTAGAAATTAACACAAGATCAAAACACCCAAATAATGTAGAGAAATCAGTGAGTGATCTAGAGAATATCAAATATGAAGAACCTTGGATAGTGGACATCAATATAGGGACAAAGGATAAACCTAGGATGATTCACTATGGTGATGATTGGAACTTGTATCAAAAGCAATAAATTTTAATATATTATTGGAATATAAGGATATCTTGGCATGGACATACAAGGACTTGAATGGAGTACCACCTTAGTTATTTTTCCATAAGATCACATAGATTCCTAGAGCACAACCATTAAGGGGAAGACCGTATAGGATGAATTCAAAATATGTTACATTAGTGAATGCAAATATAGAGAAGATGTTAGAGGCAAGAATCATATTCAGAGTTACAACCAATGAATGAGTATCACCTATAGTGGTCACCTTGTGTAGACACCAAAACAGCACCAATCCGATTATGTGACTGCAAACACTGATCGCTTTGACAAACACAGCCCCCAGGGCAGCCCTCAGAGGTTAAACAGTGGTCCTAACCACTTTCATAGCAATTTTGTAAGGTCAAGAGGCAATTTGGCACATTCAGGCACTTTGCTTAGTATTCGTCTCACCCAGGGACGAATTCAAACTGGGATCCGTCTCACCCAGGGACGAATTCTGAATTCGTCTCTGGTTGGGACGAATTCCAAGTTTAACGGGAAAAAAGAAGAATGGCGCCAAGTGGCAGCCAGGGACAGTCAGTTGATGACTCCTGCCTCGCACGCGTGTGTGGGTGGGCAGATGGGCCGTTAGAGGACTATCACAAGGGCAGTTATGAAAGCCCAAGTCATGGAGGACTCCCCTCCCTCATGGGAAGACATGACCGCCACATGGCACCTATGACCAACACATGGCGCTTATGCTTCCCTCTCAAAAGAGACCCCATGGGTCTATAAAAGGTGGGACTTTTCTCACCCAAAAAGGGGAGATTGGAGGTGATTTCAAGCAACGAAGTGTTGTCCGATTGATTACCCACTTGCATCTTTTTGATTCACCTTCTCACATCCACTAATCTCTTTCGCAAGGGAGGTTATTGGGTGGCTTTTGGAAGTGTGGATCCAACCCAAATCCAACATTTGACCACCTTACACCACCAATTTGCAGACACCCCAATCCTAAGAGGTTTTGGGCCCATCCCTAGTGGATTGGCGTCGAAATCAAGTGCCAACGGTGGGAGGCCCACTTGGGCACCCCCGCACTTTCTAAGTTTTATTCTAAAGCATTCTAGATTATTTGTTCATATTGCATCTTATGTTATTCTGTCTGGTTAACTCATAGCTTCAATTTCATAACATTTGGATCAGATTTTATCATGCCTTTTGTCGCTTTGTTGTCCTACTAACTTGCAGGTGGCGATATCGAATTCCCGAGGATAGAGGCCAAATTGGGAGAATCCGACCATCTGGGTCGTCCCAAAATGGCCCCAATTACATAACCCCTCTTTTTGTAGGTGTTTTGGAGGTCTCGAGAGTCGACATTGGAGCAGACATCACCTCGGCTTTTCCAACACAGAAGAATTCGTCCCACCCAGGGACGAATAGCAGTCAGAATTCGTCCTGCCCAGGGACGAATTCCAGGTGAAGGCAGATTGGCCGACTGTTTCAGTGGCAATGGCCTTCTGGTAATGTCTTCTGACCTCTGTCAAATTTGCAGGTGACTTAGATCCATTTTATTCACTGTATTCGACAATCTTTTGCATGCATCTTTTGGCAATTTCAAAGAACAAACACTTCTTATTTGTAGCAGGTGCTACTGACATCTTTGTTGTTTCTTTGTTCATAGGAGGAGCAGCAGAGGTTAAGGACTCATCAACATCAGCGGCGGCATCGTCTTGGCCCGCCCATCTCAAGTGTGGGCACGCGGAAAGAGGAACATTAAGTCTTGATTGTAATCAAATTCTTTTAACGCTCCTAGCCCTTGAAAAGGGAGGAGGCATCTTTGTAACAGAGATCAAGAGAGTTTAATGAAAGGGCTGTGTTTTCTCCATTTTCTTGTATCTCATTTCAATGCGTCTCTTTCATTTCATGCATTCTACATTTTTAGGACTTAAGCGTATTTGATTTTGAATGCATCGCAATTAGTGTTTCCTTCGCCCGAAATCTCGTGCTTTCAGTGGCGATCACGGTGGGACTCTGTTCCCTGGTTTTTAAGATCACATAAACTGATCAAATTTTTGTGTTTTGTGCTTGATAGGTACATTTTTTGTTGCAGACTGTTATTCGTCTCTGACTGTGATGAATTCTTTACTGTAATTCGTCTGACCCTGAGACGAATTCAAATTCATCTCTGGCAGGGACGAATTCTGTTCTGCAATTCATCTCACAGAGGGACGAATTCCTTCCTGTAGATTTTTAGAGCAGAAATTCAGAAGCAACCGGTCCAGGCAGAGAAGAGGTAGGGATTTTTATAATCTCTGTTAAATTTTCTGTTTCTGTTTCTGTTTCTTTGATTGTTTTCATTTTATCTGCATTGCTTAGGGAAAGTCATTTATGCTTGTTTCATTTTTGTCAAATAAAATGAATCCCACACACATCACGTGGTAACATTAAACCAAGGAGCTGGTCGTAAGACCCCAGCCCTTGAGCAAGACCAACGGTGGGTTCATCACCACCTTGGCTTAGCTTTGCATCCATTTCCCCGATTGTCACTATTGTTAGGCGTAAATCCTGACGAAAGCTGACCGAGTGTCGCTGGGGTGATTCCCATGCGCGCGAGGATAAGTCTTCTATGGTAGGTGTCATTAACAGGACAATCCCCCTTCCGTACCGCCTACGTACCACGTACCTTCTGCTCTCACGTACCTATAGTCTCCCTCTCGTAAGGGCGGGTATATAGAGAGGTTGGTATATCGGCCTGGTTGGTATATTGAAGGGGCGACCATTTTTGGGAGTTATATGAGCCTTCATTATGCATTTAAACGTTCTTCAAAAACATTCAAAAAACAAAACAAAACATCAAAATGCACTAAACCAGTTTAGGACACACCATTAATCCTTAAAAGAGATAATCACGGTTTGTGTATGTGTGTGTTCATTTCTGCTTAGTGTAGACAAAAAAAAAAAATCATCATAAACGAGATAAAAATCTGCTTAGATAGTAGAGAGGCACCACAATGGTGTACACCCGTAGCCAAGCCCAATCAAGGGCAAAAGCTCCGGAAGGTACACAAGAAGCAGGCACAAGTTGCCTTCGCTTTAGTCTTGAGGACTTAGTCATACCCCCTTGGCGGTCTGGCCCACAAGAAGGTCCACGTCAAACCACATCAAAAAAGAATTATTGGGATCCCCCTCGGTGGGGTATGCCCATTCAAAACAGCCCCTTTCGGGAAGACGCTTTACATGTAGACCTTGACGTAAATAGAGAATCACCTTTTGAGGTTAGACATGAGTGGCCACAGTGCGATGAAGCGCTAGAGAGGCACACCATCCATTTGGAAGGACAACGTGGATATGGCGTCCCTTCTTTACCTCCCATCAGAATAGAAAGACAAAATCCAGAGCACAGGGCTCTTCACACAGGGCGAGCTCACTCCGCTCGCCCCTTTCACACCCATGAAAGGGAGTACGAGGAAGATCATCGCATTCCTCAGAGACAACATACAGCACGGGAACCTTGTGCTTCTGCACCAGCTGGATATCATGATCACCCATTGAGGCCAGAGCCTCGAGTACATGTCGCCTACCTCGACAAAGGGAAGCGACCCATTGAAATTTTAGACCATCAAGATCGAGGCAAACACATAGGAAAAACATTCAAGCCTCCTGAGCAAAAGAGGGCGGACCAAATTGACCCGACAGTCGCCACACATGCCGCTCGCCAAGCCCGAATCTCGCAGCTTGAGCAAGGTCACCAGGAGTTAGAGTACTTATGCCGCCTGAACAAAGAGCGCATGCAGCGCGAAGTGGATGAGTTACGCTATAAACTACCTGAGAGGGAGCCAACCCCTCGCACCCAAAGAGCCGAACAATATGAGAGGCATAATCCGTTGGCACAGGACAGGTCTCCACGACCTCGTCAAGCTTTGCCTCCGAGACCTTATAGACCCGAGAGGGAGGCTACTCCCCAAAACAATGATGGGTACCCTCAACGAGGACTCGATCAGGGTCATAGGCCTCGCCTAGAGACTCCTCAAGAATTTTATGAGGAGTATGAACCAGAAATAGAACATGCTGAAACTCCCCATCAAGGCAGGAGGGCTGCCATTCGGCCACCCCTCCATAGGCCTCCAGTCTCCCATAACTTACAACGGGAGCAAACAAGAGAGGAAGAAATAAAATCTTCCGATGCATACAAAGCGCTATTAGAGCGTTTAGAGTCTGTGGAGACAAAAGCTTTGGGCATCAAAAACCCACATTACGTCAACTTCGCAGTCATCCGGTGCATCCCTCAGTTCCCACACCTCTTTACCCCGAACATTTCAAGTTGCCTCAATTGGCAGTCTTTAAAGGTGAAGAGGACGCACAAGAACATGTTACAAGATTTCTAAGCCAATGCTTCGGCATCCAAGATAATGATGCATTGTTGCTTAGGACATTCATAACCACATTCGCAGGCCCTGCCTCGGATTGGTTCACACAATTACCCAAACACAGCATAAGCAACCTAGATCAATTAGTAGATGCGTTTCTTGAACGCTTTGCCTTCAACACAAGGAAGAAGGCATCACTGAGTGATCCGGCTAGCCTCGAGCAATTTGAGGAAGAAACAATGGCAGCATACGGGAATCGATGGAGAGCTTTGCTTTCTAAGTTACCCTACCATCCCCCTATGTCTGATCTCACACAGATGTTCGCAAAAAGTTGCTTGAAATCGATCTCTGGGCTATTGCAGCTGCAACAATACGCCAGCTTAGAAGAAGCTTTGGCGCAAGCCAGAGTTATAGAAGAGATCAAAATAGGCGAAGGCGCAATCACCAAGCCTAAAAAGAAAGAGTGGAATAAAACCACTAAGACCGGGACAACGCAATCACAACACGCTGTGGTTAACCAAGTTGCGATAAATGTCCCCAAGCCTATGCAAGAAATGCAGCCCCAAAAGGCTAATTACTAGGCAGTGCCTCCTAGTTATGAAAGAGAAAATACAAGACAGGAGCAGAATCAGCAGCGTCGCCCTAGGCGACAATTCACCCCTTATACGGAGTCTCGGGACTCCCTATTTGACCGCTTGTCAGCGGCAAATTTAGTCACCCTGCCAGAAATCCAAACTATAGACCCTAACGCTCCTAAGCCTAAGGGATACAGAGAGGAATTGTATTGTAGATTCCATAGGCGCAGAGGACACGACTTGAATGGATGCTAGAAATTCAAAGGATTAATCCAAGATCTGATCGACAATAGAACATTGGCCGTGGACAACCCCATAGCGCCAAATAATCAACAAATGGGGGTATTCAAGGACCCTTTGCCTGCCCATGAGGCATAGACAAAACCTCTCCAGATTAACGAGGTGCGACAGAATCTTCCCATGCAAGGATTTGTGGGAATGATTAGCATAGTGACGAGGAATAAAAAGTACCCAGCAGTTACCCCCGAGGTAGCTACGAGGGAAGTTCCAACAACGTCGCAGCCTCAGCAACGCCCAACGTAGTTACCTCCGCCTAGACCCGAGGTCACGATACGGACCAAACTCACGCAGAGTTTGCGGACCACATCGGCTAGGCTTTCCATCTACGAGCTTATTCAACAGTCAGCACCTCATAGAGAAGCTCTTATGGAAATTTTAAAAACCATCGAATTACAGCCTCACGAAGCAAATTCTTTCAACAACTTCGTGGGACATGTGAAACAATGTACGGAGCCGATCATTACCTTCAGAGAAGATGAGGTCAAAACGATATCGAATGACATGGCAGATCCACCCCTGCACGTTATAGCACGGGTCAACGGGATCCCGTACAAGAGAGTGTTGGTAGATACTGGCTCGTCCAGTAACATCATTACCACTGTAGCACTAAAACATTTGAAGCTGCCAGCCTCTCATATCACAGCCTCCACGTACACACTGTGAGCTTTCAACGATGCAATATGCTCGACAGTCGGCATAGTTGTTCTGCCTATCCAGGTAGGACAAAAGACAATACCAACATTGTGCCATGTTTTGGAAGGCGAGATGGCTTACAATATACTGCTAGGGCGGCCTTGGATCAGGGACATGAAGTGTGTCCCTTCGATCGCTCACCAGTGCTTAAAGTATGCTTTTGAAGGAGAAATACATGTAGTCCCCATGGACTTAGAACCCTTCAAGTATTGCAATGCGGTACAATTCATGCCTCAATCGACCCTCCCTTCAACGCATTTGGATTTCCAGTTAAATCCATCTAAACAGGGTCCGATACCGCAGGCACCACTGGTGACCAAATCAACAAAATCCCAGCCAGGTGAGTCTTCATCATCTGCTCCTTCATCATCAATGCCACCTGTCATGGCCAAACAGAAGGACAAGGGAAAACAGATCATGGAAGAGGCTCAGCCCTTAGAAGAAGGGTTGCCCACAATATCAACGGTATCAATAGAAGAAAAACCTCGCACAGCGGAAGCAGAGACTCCTGACCCACCAAACATGGAATGGACTCAGGAAGGACTCCCGTTTCCTCCCACCAAATCATCAACAATCACTGTTGAAATGGCCAGTACGGGCCTGGGGGAGTATTTAGTGCAGAATATTGTGGCAACCCCCGCACTGGAGTCAGTACAGGACATGGGAAGACCTCGCCTTCCCATAGGAACAGTTGTCCCTCTAGGCCACCCACCAAACCAGACAAATTTTGTGTATGGGGGCCTTGATCATGGTGTTGAACCATGCAAACAAAAGGAAGCAGACGAAGAGCCTTTTGTTGAAAATATCAACTATCTGTCAAACCCAGAATTTGCTCTAAGATATCTCGGCCAATGCAATTGGCATGGATATGGGCTAGGCAGATATGAGCAAGGGATGCGAGTCCTTTGCCAACCAAGATATCAGATGCCATATGATAAGTCAGGAGTAGGGTTCAACCACCCCCGCCCTTAGACATCTTGGTCAAAAATATGCAAGGCCTAGAAATAGGCAACAAGGGGGGATTGGCACCAGATCTTTATGCCAACCCAAATACAGAATATACATTGGGAGATTACCTCCCATGGTCAACAAACACCCTTGGCAACAGTAGTAATCCCTCTCCTTTGCCAGAGAGAGGCGAAAGTTCAGACATTAATCCTCAAAGAGAACATCAACGGCTTCCAGACATATTTTTGAAGCTATTCCCCTTAGAGGTTCCAGTTGAATCAATACAGTGTCAAGAGAATCAGGTCCCTCCACCAAGAGTGGAACAACCGCAATGGGACCAGATTAACTTACTGGAACAAGGAGAACCCTCAATGTCGCAAGTAATAGTTGCTGAAGAGAATGAACATTTTTGGGTCTCCGAAAGTGATTCAGAAGATGAGACTGAGATGGACTATCTCAGACATGCGTGACGACATCACCGCCCTTTAACTCATGAAGATCTAATGGGACAGATGGGCATACGGCTAGGGCATGAATGGTGGGTAGACCCAGCAAGGTGGGACCAAGTGTTGGATCCATGGCTCCAAATTCAAGATGAGCACCGTCCACCTCGAGACCCTATCATGACAATAGTACCGAGGGAAGACCCTGTCCTCCTTTCAGCACATAGGGCTGATCCGTTCATACCCATCCCTACAGAACCAGATCCAGAGCATAGGGAGCACCCAAAATGTTCGAGCTATAACACCCACGGTAATGGAGACCAAATTCATTCCATCCACATGATCTCCATTGATTTGACCGCACCCATCCACAATCCGATCGATCCATCACGGTCATTGCATCTAGACATAGATGCCATCGACTGGGATCGCGTCAATTCACCTTTATCACCATCAGAGTACTGGCCTTTCGATGAAATGCTTCATTTTACCTCAAGGACAACTCAAGATATCTTTCAGGCTGAAGAGGGACCCGAGGTTCCAAACGTAGATTTAAACTCAGCCAATGATATCCATTTGATCCCGACTCCACATCAGTTGGAGGACGGATCCCACATGTCAGTCGAGGAAATGACTGACGTAGACATCGGCTTAGACCCAACGAATCCATAGATTATCAAGCTAGGGGTAAGCTTATCCCCTGAAGAGCAAGCCGACTACATTACCCTTCTCAAAGTGAAGAAGGAGGTTTTTGCATGGTCATACCGAGACATGCCGGGACTAGACCCATAGCTAGTCACGCATAATTTAACGCTTGATCCGACAATCAAGCCCGTAAAGCAAAAACTACGAAAGATGCACCCAACAGTGGCCTTGATGGTCAAAGATGAATTGCAAAAGCTGTTGGATGCACAGTTTGTCATCTGCGTGGATTATCTGCCATGGCTGTCCAACATGGTTCCCGTCAAGAAGCCCGACGGGAGGATTCGCATATGCACCGATTTTTGAGACCTAAACAAAGCGAGTCCTAAGGATGATTTCCCCTTGCCAAGCATCGACGCATTGGTAGACACTACAGTAGGTCACGAAATGCTTTCCCTAATGGATGGTTTCTCAGGATACAATCAGATTCGTATCAATCCCGAAGACCAACTCAAAACGGCGTTCACAACGCCTTGGGGAACATTTTGTTATAAGGTCATGCCTTTTGGCCTTAAAAATGCTGGCGCCACCTACCAACGTGCCATGACATATATCTTCCATGATTACATGCACAAAACTTTGGAAGATTACATGGATGATTTGTTAGCCAAGTCTCTTTTGCGCTCAGATCATCTCGGTGACTTAAGCAAGATTCTCGATCGCCTCATAGAGCATAAGGTCAGACTGAATCCCAAGAAGTGCGTATTTGGAGTCACATCTGGAAAGCTCTTGGGTTTCATAGTCTCAAAACGAGGAATCGAGGTGGACCCAAAGAAAGTCGAGGCAATCCTTGAAATGGCTCCCCCAACTACCATCAAGCAGCTCAGAAGTCTGCAAGGAAAGGTCACGTCGATTAAACGCTTCATAGCGCAATTATCTGACAAATGCCGACCCATGAAAAAATTATTGCACAAGGGGGTTACATTTCATTGGGATGACGAGTGCCAGTCAGCCTTTGACGAAATCAAACAATACCTGGCTTCGCCACCAGTATTGGCACCACCTAGACCAGGAGTGCCATTCTACTTATACATCTCAGCTACTGAGGTGGCACTGGGCGCCATGCTAGCCCAAAAGAATGAACTTCACAAAGAACAGGCTACTTACTATCTTAGCCGCACCCTGGTCAGTTACGAACTTAACTATGCATACGTTGAGAAACTCTGCTTGGCAGTGGTGTTTGCTACCAAAAAGCTATGCCACTACATGTTGAGCAACACTACGTATGTTGTGTCTAAGGAGAATCCATTGCGATACATGATGAGTCGTACTTATCATAGTAGTCGCACGGCGAAATGGATCATGTTGTTGATGGAATTTGACATTGAGTTCATTGGGCAAAAATCTATCAAAGGACAAGTCATAGCCGATCAACTAGCAGAGGCTCCTCTTGAAGACGATCAGCCTCTAGCCATAGAACTACCCGATGATGGGGTCTTCCATGTCTCAGAATCGCCGATTCTGATGAGCCTGAGTCACAAGCCGACATAACCCTATTCTTCGATGGTTCTAAATGTGAGCAAGGTGGTGGCACAGGAATTGTATTCTTCACACCGCAGGGTGCTCCAATGCCCCTGTCATTTAAATTAAACTTCCAGTGCACCAACAATAATGCAGAATATGAAGCCTTGCTCCTAGGTCTTCAGACAGCAATCGCCATGAACATCAAACGACTGAACATCTTTGGTGATTCGCTGTTAATAGTCAATCAAGTCAAAGGGGTATATCAATGCAAATGCCTAGTTCTGAAGGCTTATAAAGCCCTCGTGGACAAATTCTTGGCAAAACTTGAGTGGTATGACATCGAGGCACTCCCTCGATCATCGAATCATTTTGTGGACACAATGGCCTCCTTGGGGTCACTAATTCCGCAAGACCTTTCCGGTGATATGACAACCATTCAAGTCAAAACCTTATCGCAATCCGTGATGGAGCGTGCAAGCTCAGACTTAACGTCGGGAATCCACATGATCCAGATCGAACCATCCTTGGATAAATTCTTTCGAATCCGAGATCGTCTGAAACGTGCCAACTGGGGGTCCTTGTTTTCCCCTACTCCCATTAATAGCAACACAATGCTATTCTTGCAAGTTCTATCCCATTCGGCATTTGTTAGGGAAGAACTTCAAAAGGGATTGGCTGTTCATACTATCGAGGTTTCCGATCAACAGGACTGGTATTTACACATTAGAGACTACCTCAAGTTAGGTAATCTTCCCTTTGGATTGACGCACGCCGCAAAACGAACATTCAAGCAGAAAGCGGCTAAGTATGTCTTGATAGGAGACATTTTGTATCGTCGTAGCTATGAAGGAATTCTTCTTCGTTGCTTGGACCAGCAAGAGTCCACTTGGGCAGTCGCCCAAGCGCACGATGGTACATGTGGTGGCCACTTTAGTGGTATGGCCATTGCAAAGTGCATTCTTCGCATGGGATATTATTGGCCATATTTAGAGCGAGATTGTTGTGCATATGTCAAGAAGTGCATGAAGTGTCAACATCATGCCAATTTGATGCACGTACCTTCCTAGGCCTTGCAGGCAGTTCAGTCTGCTTGGCCATTTTCGTAATGGGGCTTCGATCTAATTGGAAAGATCTCCCCTGCATCGTCAAGCCATCACACGTTTATCATAACGGCCACAGAGTATTTTACCAAATGGGTGGAAGCAATTCCGCTAACCTCTACGACAGGACCCCGTATTGTGGAGTTCATCTTGCATAACATCATATGTCATTTTGGTATTCCATCCAAAATAATCTCGGATAATGGGCCATCATTCAAGAACAAAGACGTGCATGCTTTGACCACAAAGTACAAAATTCAGCATAGTTTTTCGACACCCTATTATCCACAGGAAAATGGGCAAGCAGAGGCGTCAAACAAAATGCTAGTTGCCATCCTCAAAAAGACGGTCGCAGACAGTCATAAGGATTGGCACATCCAAATCCCACTTGCCCTTTGGGCTTATCGCACTAGCATTCGGACGCCAACTGGGGCAACTCCATTTTCGCTCGTGTATGGCTCAGAGGCAGTAATGCCTCTCGAGTTGGAAATTCCTTCCCTTCGCATATCAATGCAGGAGTTCATCGATGATGACACTGCACGGCAAGCCCGATTAGACCAACTTACGTTGCTTGACGAACGACGCGTTAATGCTCTCGAGCACTTACGTATCTATCAAGAGCGGCTTAAGAAAGCTTACAACATGAAAGTTCACCTAAGGGACTTTCGGGTTGGTGATTTGGTTTTGAAGGAAAACCAACAGAACTCTAATTTGCCGTCCCACCTAAGGGACAAGTTTGCGGCAAATTGGTTAGGTCCATATGTCATTGATAGCAAAATAGGACCCGGGACGTATCGGCTAGCTTCTCTTGACGGTATCAAGGAAACATAACCCTTGAATATCAGTCATTTACGACCATTTCATATCTAAGAGAGCCCTATCCCAAAAGCTCCAAGGATTATCGCAATCACTTGGTCAATCCCAAAAAGCTCCAAGGATTATCGCAATCACTTGGTCACCCCAAAAGCTCCAAGGATTATCGCAATCACTTGGTCACCCAAAAAGCTCCAAGGATTATCGCAATCACTTGGTCACCCAAAAAGCTCCAAGGATTATCGCAATCACTTGGTCACCCAAAAATCCCCAAGGATTATCGCAATCACTTGGTCACCCAAAAAGCTCCAAGGATTATCGCAATCACTTGGTCACCCAAAAAGCCCCAAGGATTATCGCAATCACTTGGTCACCCAAAAAATCTCCAAGGATTATCGCAATCACTTGGTCACCCAAAAAAAAAGCTCCAAGGATTATCGCAATCACTTGGTCACCCAAAAATCTCCAAGGATTATCGCAATCACTTGGTCACCCAAAATGCTCCAAGGATCCCTAAAATCGCTTGGTCAAACCCAAAAGCCCCAAGGATTATCGCAATCGCTTGGTCATCCAAAAATGCTCCAAGGATTATCGCAATCGCTTGGTCAAAAATCAAGAAAATTCAACAACAAAAACAACAAAAATCATCAAAAACAACAAAAATTTGCAAATCATTTCTAGGCATGCTAAAATTCATCAATCGAGAATTTTTCTCGCATCTCATCTTCATATTCAAAAAAAAAAAAAAAAAAAAACAATCCATCAAAAATACAAAAATACACAGATGCATAAAAGCATTGCATCCATACATTGAATAATTGTGGTCATATAGGTCAAAGGCACCATAGGCTGTAATTGCTCTGCTAATCCATCTTGTTCCACACTGTTCCATTTCACAAAAACACCATGCATTGCTTTTACCACACTAGAGTCAGTGGTATTTTAATGTATCGAGAGTTTTTCGTGATTCAGTCATCATTTTGCTCTTTAGCCATGTAATGTATCAAGTCAAACAGATTTTACGAAGGTAGAGTTACACTTGAAATACACCTTGTTACGTAACATCCCAACACAAACTAAAAAAACATAAAACAATTCCCGAGTTGTGTGAACGAAAGATGAAACCTGCACAGTAATCCAGGTCACCAAAAGCGAAACGGTTATCTTGCTCATCCCCCTGTGCGAATGACCCAAAGAATGCTGAGAGTTGGCAAAAGGACAAGCATCCTCCCTACCCAATTCCCTAAGAATCCCTAGTTCTCAATAGTTGCAAAACATCAAAAATTTGCAAAACGTCAAAACTCCAAAATTTGACATACTACAGTGCACAAATCAAATGGCACAAATGATAGTGATTTTCGTCACTCCATATCCCAAATCCCTTGCTCAAAAGAAAAACAAATCAAAATAAACAGTGATCTTATCACTACAAACGAGCAAGTATCCCAATATAATTGAAGAAAAGAAGGGAGTCGAACTTGAATCCCTGGAACTCTCAGCATTCTAACAGGTCATAAGGCAAGCCTCAGTATCGGTTTGGTTGATAGCCTATCGGTAACTGGCGGTAAACTTCTCGCATGACGATATATCTGTCACATTAACTTGCGTACAGATCAATGTTTGCATGTGGATGAGCTAGCTTATGGCATCCTGGATAACACCGCAGATTAATCTAACTGAATACAACAAAGGAGTTAGTGGAGCTAATTAGGTGATCCTCAGGTATAGGTTCGGTTGAAAGCCCATCTGGCACTGGCGGTATCCCGACAAATACCACATAAATGAACTCAATTGCACACACGGGGATGTGAAATAGCTTGGTCAAAAACAAGTCCAACTCATACCTTGTTCAAAAGTCTTGTAAGATAAAGTACAGTCATGGCCAGTGAGTTAGAACTGTCTGAGTCTCAGAAAACCTTAGCTACATTTCTAAACCAACTACGATACTTTCCATCCTTGCAATACCATTAGAAAATTCAAAAAGAGAAAACCCAATCGCCTAAAAATGGAATAAAGAGCGTCTTAAATAGTCTATGGTGTCGTAACCAACCATCACTAAATTCCATTCATTCATTTGCATTCATCATAACATAAGCATTCATCAAGATAAATAAACATGCATTCATCAATAGTCATTAAGCCATCATGAATAAACATCAGATCATCACATGTACATAACCAAAATAAAATAGGTATATATATATATATATCGTCAAAAAAATGCCCGCAGGCTACAAAACTGGTCCTCAGACCCCGTAATCATATAACAAAACCCACCCTAAGGCGTCGACCACCATGATCACGTAGGATCGGTGCGACAGGAACTACCCCCCATGGTGTGGGTCCTATGGGACCCTATAGGGTGGCTACTACTAGCCCCCGCATCACGCCTACTACCGCATCCCTCATCCAATCGCCTGTGATGAGATGATGCTGACTACTCAGTCGCACTATCCCTCGTCCGGCACGAAGATCCACTGCCCGAGGGCTCAGGTAGCCACCCACCAAGGTGGATGACCTCCCTCTCCAAGTCTAACCAATGTCGAAACCACTCTGCCTCCCGTCGATGGTAGTAGGATACTGCATCATCGCGCTGTGCCAAAACCCTATCTCACTCTACTAGTTGAGCCCGCAGGAGATCCCTCTCCCGCAGTGCGTCCCCCAGCTCTAGATCTCGAATCCACAGTAGCTCTGTCAGTCGTGCATTCTCAGCGCGTATCCCAGACTCCATCTCCCCTGTATCCGCCTGAAGCACAGGACCCTCCGAAATAGCAGCCTGCTCTGGCTCCCACTGCTCCTCCATGTCCTGCATGTTCGGCTGATCCGCAGCTCCCACCCCTACATCCTCATCCCCCACCTCAACCATGTCGACATCATCCAATGGAACTCCCCAATCATCCCCTGCTACCTCAGCACCATCCACTGCCACCTCCGTGCCTCCTAGTGGCCCCTCTCCTCTCCATCACCGCAACACCCACCACGAGTCATACTCAGTGGTAGTCCCGACATCATCCATGTCCGGGACGTCAATCACCACATCTGACTCCTCGCCCAGTGGCGCGATGACAGGATTATCTAGATCCCTCTCATCTCCCCGGTGTCGATAGACCACGGGCTCACCAGGAAACCCCTGGCACACCCCAAACTGTCATGTCACCTGGCTATATGAGAAAAACTCATGCTCGGTCCCGTGCCGCCCAATCAACCACCGCTCCTTGCGTACCCGTCGGAGCCACTCCCTAGCCTTCGGCCAGGCTGGACAGTCCCGATAAGGGTGCCAAACCACCTCCCCTAGAGTGAGCCAAGAGAAAGCATCAGTATAGTGCTCTACGACACCTGCCCATTGCCGACTCTGCCCATGCTCCATATACCGCCGCCACAGAGATGCATAGCCTATCTCCTCATCATCCATCGCAGCCCGAGTCGTCCATGGTAACCCGATCGGCCTCTCAACTGCTATGTGCTGCCAACCCCAGCACTGCAGCAGATAACTGCAGCTGACCCCCTTCCACTGCCGACAGTGGACCCCATACATCTCCTTGTAAAGTTGTGCCAATAGAGTCTGTCCCCATCTCAAAATCAACGATGCCTCTATCGGGCACTCTACCAACTGCCACACCAAATCCAGCAGGTTCCATGGGAACCTCGTGCCTGAAGAATCAGGTAGTAGCATGTTAGAAATAAGGCCCATCAAGAATGCATGCCTCACTCCTAACACCCCCCTCTCCTGCCACCATCCAACCAAAATCCCCCTAACCTGGCAGTCCACCTCGGTTGTCTCCACTGGGTTCGCTACACCCAGCCGCTCCCCATGCCTGAAGCATCTCGTCAGCACAGCAGTCCGCTGATCAAACGGTGACGTCCTAATAGGCAGTCCATCTATCGGAATCCGAAGCAACCGATAGACATCCTCTAGAGTCACAGTCATCTCCCCTGTCGGGAGATGGAAGGTGTTGGTCCACGGATCCCAAAGTTTGATCAGGGCCATCAGATAGGCCTGATCCGGGACCACAGGCTCCAATCGAGCCACCTGCTTGAGCCCAAGGGCATCAAGCCATTCCCAGTAATCATCATACAATGCCCCCTGCACCTCAGTAAAAGCAGCAGGTACACGGTACCGGCTCCTAACAACCTGCAAAAGAAAACAATTCAACAAAAAAAAAAAAAAAATCATGAAAAAAAAAAAAACTGTACAGCAAAACAAACGCAAAAATTCAAATAAAAATTAAATTTTTCATGCTTAGGGTTTCTAATCCTAACTGATTAATTTACAAATAAAAATTCAAAAACTCAAACAAATTTTCAGTCCAAGGGTTCCTAAATCCTAACTGATAAATTTCAAAACAAAGAAAACGTTAAGGTTTCTAATCTTAACTGATTAATTCAAAAACAACATAAAAAAATTCAAAAAACACAAAAAAAATAAGTCTTAGGGTTTTACGTTCCGTTAACCTAAGGTTTAGTCGTAAATAAAAATCTTTACCTAGATTTTACGTTACGTTTAATTGTACACTAAGTCTTAGTTGTCTTCAATGCAGTTTAAAGGTTTAAGTTTTAAAAATTTTGAAAAACATCATCACAAAAATAATTAAATAAAAAACTTGCAATCTTAAACAAAAATAAACTCTAGGGAGCACTTACGGGTTTCGCTTCGGCTCCGCCGCTCGAACCAGTTTGTCCACTCATAATGGCAGGGAAAATTTCAGCAGCGCTTCGCTTCGCAGATTTACCTCCTCCTCCCAGAGCTCCAAAATCGCAAGAAAAATTTGACACAAATGAGCCCAAATTCAAGTTTTGGCCCTTAAATAGGCCTTTTGAGCTGGAATTCGTCCTTGACTGGGACGAGCACTCTGGTTAGCGCTCGTCCCACCCAGGGACGAATTCTACAGATAGAATTCATCCCACCCTGGGACGAATTCAGGCCAGAACTTCACAAACATCAAAAAATGATCAAAAATGCACTAAAAACATACATTAAATGTGCCCGATAGGAGTGCTACTGCACCTGACATCCAGGGCATACAAAATAGACATTGGAGTCACAAATTATCATTATCCTACTCCCTAAGAAGGCTACCATAGCCGAACTGCTCCACGGGAAGACGGATTTCCGATAATTTAATCCCCAAATGGTGTCGCAAAACACAACAAAAACAATAAAAATGCAACACAAACAAATAACAATAAGCATTTTCGGACACAAGTGCTCTTGCACTTAACATCTGGGCAAAGAAATTCAATGTAGGGGTCAAATTCTCACTCTCCTCCTTCCCCAAGAAGGCTACCATATCGGGACCGCTCCACGGGAAAATGGGTTTTCGATGATTTCACCCCATTACGGCATCGCCAAAAGGGTTAACACCCACCAAAAATAGGTCCAAATGTTGGAAAAATTGCAAATGCTTAACGGTAAACCCTCTAAAGGCCCCCTTGCACAAGTCATCTTGGGTCAAGTGACTCGTCGCTTTTCTCACGAAGGTCATTCCCTCGTCGATTCGTCGCTTGAGGGGGTAGTCACACTTAGTCACCTATCAACAATCACACACCCAATTAAGGAAAACGACATGCATTCAAAGAATCATTGACAAAGACAATTACGCTCCTGCTTGGGGCAATAAACAAGCAACAATCAAATTGATCAAATGCTTGGCATTCGTGAATCATGAACACAAGGTTCCCCTAGGACAAAAGGTTGCGCCCTTTGCCTAATCATGACTGATCAATGTCCAAGCTCAAGTCACACCTCACCAAAATAGGTTAATACTTGAAATCAAACTCCTTAGCTCGTCAGAAGCAAGGATTCAAGAATGCATGCCCTTTCCATGCTTGGGGCATCAAAAGTTGGTTAGGTTACCAAGAAACCCTAATCATTAGTGCTTTGGTTATCTATTTTTGCTCGGCGCTACGCTATGCACAGCGCATCCCAAAAAGGGGCATCTGTAGACACCAAAACAGCACCAATCCGATTATGTGACTGCAAACACTGATCGCTTTGACAAACACAGCCCCTAGGGCAGCCCTCAGAGGTCAAACAGTGGTCCTAACCACTTTCATAGCAATTTTGTAAGGTCAAGAGGCAATTTGGCACATTCAGGCACTTTGCTTAGTATTCGTCTCACCCAGGGACGAATTCTAACTGGGATTCATCTCACCCAGGGATGAATTCTGAAATCATCTCTGGTCAGGATGAATTCCAAGTTTAACGGGCAAAAAGAAGAATGGCACCAAGTGGCAGCCAGGGACAGTCAGTTGATGACTCCTACCTCGCATGCGTGTGTGGGTGGACAGATGGGCCGTTAGAGGACTGTCACAAGGGTAGTTATGAAAGCCCAAGTCATGGAGGACTCCCCTCCCTCATGGGAAGACATGACCGCCACATGGCACCTATGACCAACACATGGCGCTTATGCTTCCCTCTCAAAAGAGACCCCATGGGTCTATAAAAGGTGGGACTTTTCTCACCCAAAAAGGATAGATTGGAGGCGATTTCAAGCAACGAAGTGTTGTCCGATTGATTACCCACTTGCATATTTTTGATTCACCTTCTCACATCCACTAATCTCTTTCGCAAGGGAGGTTATTGGGTGGCTTTTGGAAGTGTGGATCCAACCCAAATCCAACATTTGACCATCTTACACCACCAATTTGCAGACATCCCAATCCTAAGAGGTTTTGGGCCCATCCCTAGTGGATTGGCGCCGAAATCAAGTGCCAACGGTGGGAGGCCCACTTGGGCACCCCCGCACTCTCTAAGTTTTATTCTAAAGCATTCTAGATTATTTGTTCATATGGCATCTTATGTTATTCTGTCTGGTTAACTCATAGCTTCAATTTCATAACACTTTGATCAGATTTTATCATGCCTTTTGTCGCTTTGTTGTCCTACTAACTTGCAGGTGGCGATATCAAATTCTCGAGGATAGAGGCCAAATTGGGAGAATCCGACCATTTGGGTCGTCCCAAAATGGCCCCAATTACATAACCCCTCTGTTTGCAGGTGTTTTGGAGGTCTCGGGAGTCGACATTGGAGCAGCATCACCTCGGATTTTCCAACACAGTAGAATTCATCCCACCCAGGGACGAATAGCAGTCAGAATTCATCCTGCCCAAGGATGAATTCCAGGTGAAGGTAGATTGGCCGATTGTTTCAGTATTATGGTGGCCCACATTGTATAAAAATACAAAATAATATGTAAAAGCATGCAATAATTTTCAAAGGATAGAGAATCCAGTAAAGAGAGACTTTATGTCATTGCATCCATAACAACCCTAGGAACTATTCTAAATATGGAAATTGGACTTCATCAAACCATTGAAAACTTCTCAAAGAAGGAGGTGTAGGTACATTGTGGTAGCAACAAAGTACTTGATGAAGTGGGTCAAAGCGAGAGCATTACTTGATAACTCAGCTAAAAGTACAGTAAGATTATTGTATGAGCAGGTAATTACAATATTTGGTATTCCACTATAGATAACATGTGATACGGGAGGACAATTTATAAATGATATTATCAAGATGCTGATAACAAAATTTAATATTTTGCATTAATTTTCTAGTCCATGCTATCCTAGAGCAAATGGGAAGATAAAAGCAACAAAAAAAGTCCTAGTATCTACTTTGTAAAAAATGTGTGGAATAGAAGGAGCAGATTGGGAAAAATATTACCATCTATTTTTTGGGTATACATAACAAATTTTAAACCAACAACAGAGCATAAACCTTTACAGTTGATGTATGGACAAGAGGTAGTGGTACTAGTTGAATTCTTGATATCAAGTTTGAGAGTCACAATGGAGCATCGCTTAGGTGATCAAGAAAGTTTGGAGGAGCGATTTATAGCACTAACTAATTTGGATGAAATAATATTCATGGTACAATGGGAAATTAAGGTAGCCCAAAAAAGAAGGAAATTGTGGCATGAAAAAAACTTTAGGAAGCTAGAACTTAGTCTAGGTGACTTGGTTCTAAAGTTTAATGGAAAGTGGGAAATCAAGCCTGGTAAGTTGAAGACTTTATGGCTTAGCCCCTACAAAGTGGCATAAGTAATGAATAATGAAGAAGTTAAGTTAAAAAACTTGAATGGAAATGAGGTACCTGACACTCTAAATAGCTCAAAGTTGAAGCCCTATAAAGTGTAGTACTTATTCATTTCTTCGAAATAGATTGAATAAAGAAGACAAGCAGGATCTCAATTGTGAACTCAAGATGACCAAGGTCCATCATAGGAAGAGCCTAACACAGGACTCACATACTTATTTACAAAATGAGAGAAGACAAGGCCAACTATAGACAACAAGATTTAGTACTTGGACCCATATAAAGAAGAATATTGCAAGTGCATGTCAGATTTATGGATGGGATCAAATGAGTAATAGAGGAAGATGAAGAGTGGATTCCTCAAAATGAAATATGATATCAAGAGATAGTACTATTACCTAGAAATAGGGTAAGGCAAGAAGAATCACCCCAATTAAGTCAAAATATGATGTATCCTCGAGTGGAACGTAGAGAACTACCCCAAAAATCATAAGGAGAAAGAAGGATACGGTTAAGAATACGATATGAAGATAGAGTGGAAACTTTTGAAATGGAAGTTCTAGAGGAAAATGAGAACAAGATTATTGATGAAGAATTGGTAGGACTTACTCCATTAGCACAAATAGGGCTATTATAGCATAGAATATGATTGGAAATCTAGCAAATATGGGAGGAATATCATACATTGCAAGGTCATAATCCAAGGTTGAGGGAGCAAACCATCTAAAAATTGGATAGCATAATACAAAACTTGGATGAAAAAATAATATCTAGGCTATGGGAACTAGAAATGGAATCTAAGGATAATGA
Organism: Wollemia nobilis; assembly: GCA_028583015.1. NCBI lineage: Eukaryota > Viridiplantae > Streptophyta > Pinopsida > Araucariales > Araucariaceae > Wollemia > Wollemia nobilis. The sequence continues at coordinate 431,031 of JAQPPZ010003256.1, forward strand.
AGGGATAACTCTAAGAATTGGTATAAGAAATGATGGTGCAAGCATAAGTTCACAAGTACCACCCAGTGATCCACCAATGATAAATGAAGATGCAGAGATGCTTTGGTGAGACATTGAGGAAGCAACCACATCACCTGAATCAAAAGGTAATACACAGGTATATTTGAGTGAATCTAGTGATGAAAGAATACCTTGGCTAGTAAGGGAGCCTAGCACAAAAATTAGTGATGATTACTATTACCTAAAGAGATCCCAAAATCCTTAGGATAACCTTGATTCTCTACCCCACACAAAAACACAATAGTATCTAGGGAGATATTAGGAGCATCAAGCTAACCTTAATCTATAACCATATACAATAGACTATCGATAACTAAGAAGACAAAGAAGATAAGTAAGGATATTTGAGAGATTGATGAATTTACTAGTGGATTGGTCAGAATAAAGATAATATAATTGAAACAACTCAAGTTCTGAGAAAAAAAAAATTTATGCATATAGAGAGATCCTGGAAACCTCTTCTCCACAAATATTCTTCAAGAAAAGACAATTGTCACCAAGAATAATGTGAAGTTGAAGTCCACTAGCCAACATCAATTTGGTAGAGATAACTCCTGATAATCAAGCAACAGGAGGAAGGAATCAACAAGGACCCCTAAGGCTTTAGCAAGGAAGGGGAGGAGGTATTCAACCATGGAATGAAATATTTCAAGATTATTTTATACTTAGAGGAGGAAGAGGACGAGGAAGGTTATGATATCCTACTCCTAGATGGCTCGGAGACACACCTTTGACATGTTTAAACTGGACAAGGAATCTATAAGGTATACTAGGGATAAAGGAAATATTACCAATTCCCACAAGGCAACATCCATTGGGATGACCACCACTCATCTGAAGAGGAACTCAAAGAGTGGAAGGAGGTAGAGGATTACTCCAAGGAAGGAAGGAATCACCACTGGCACAGAGAAGTTTTTTGTCAAGAGGAATAGGATGTGGAAGGTACTTGTGGGATAAAGGCCTTGCTGGTAGAGGAAGAGTACATTTTTAGGATGAAAGAAACTAGAGTCAATAGAGGATTTGATCATAACTCTGGAGATAGAATTAATTTGAGGATATAGGCAGAGAACTCATTCAAATGATAGTAGAATAGTTAGAGTACTACTACCAAGGGATAAATCACTTGCATGACAAGAGGAAGAGACACCAGGTGAAGATACTCCAACTTGCAATTGTACAGTTCCAAATTTTACACATGGTAATGGAAGGCTAGGGAACTTAGTAACATCACAAGTGGAGATGAATTGCCCTAGAGATCAAGTGGCACCAGATGACACAATCACTCATAATGTCATGATTGAACCTCCAAGATAAGAATCATATGGGATCGTACAAGTGAATGTCATTGTGTGATTCCCATGATGGTAAGTGTAAATAGTATTAGGAAATTAAAAAAAAGAGAAAAAAATAAATATAAATAAAACGAAAAATAAAATAAAATTCCTTAGTTGTGAAAATCCCTCGAGATGCAATTGGTTGAAAATTGAAAATGATGACCTCTTCAAGAGAGAAAAATAGAAAAATTTCTCTAAGTATCAGATCATACAAACCAATTTTAAAGGTGAAAAAGCATAAGTTGGAGATTATACAAGAAAAAATGGAAAAAGTATAGGTAGAATCATACAAGGAATAATGTTGTACGATTTAGATCGTACATTGTACAATTTTAGGAGTAGTATGATTTTCAACCATTGCATTTAATGTTCGCATGAGTGGAATGATGAGTTATCAAAAAAAATGGGAAAAAGATAAAATTGCATGGTAAAAGCGGTGATTTGTCGATCATCCGAGCAAAGGAAGACAAAAATTCATGCAAGAGGGTAAAGTGGTGCAATTTTAAAAATTGAACGGTTAGGGTTTGATAGCAATTTAAATAAATGGATATTTTTAGTAAATTTGCAAATCATACAAGGGAAAATTAAAAATTTCAAGGAGAGCAAAGGTGAAAATCATGCAAGCGCATGAAAGTTTTTGCATGGGAATTTAAATTCATCAGTAAAATACAATATTGCATGATCTATTTTGGCAACTAGGTCGGTGATAAATCATGGAAAGGAAGTGAGAAATGCAAGTTTCAGGTGAAGTAGGGTTTCAAAGGATGTGTTGTATGATTTGGAGGATAGATTGTACAATCTCATGGAAAAATTATGCGATTTCAAACAATTCGATGGCCAATTTATGCCTTTTTGATCAAATCATATGGAATCATACATAACTGTACAAAATCGATAAAGATATTAGGAGGAAAGTGATATTGTATGAATTGGTATGGGCCCTGTATATTTTGGTGCATTTGGTGTATGATTTGCAGCTAGTTAAGTGGTTTGAAGCATTTTGATATATTGTACAATATAGAGGTGGATGTATGAACTAAAAATGTACATGAATGATTTTGAGGGTGTACTGTATTGTTTACAATAATATTATATGATTTTTAAAATACTTTTGATTGCATGATATGTGATGTCAGGAAAGCAAATATAATCATAGGAATAGCAAAAAAAAGATTTCAGTTGAAGATTTTAGATATTGTTTAAGAAGAATTACAACCAGTAGAGTGGAACAGTCACCAGGATCCCTACACAAGGGAGATTCACATCCATGACAATACCAAGGGTGATAATTTTAGTCCCTTTATTGGCATGGTAATCATCCTTAGAGGAGGATATAGTCCATGGAGAGGGTAGAGGTATTGGAGGGCTGATCGAAGGACACCACCAAGGTTTTGAGAGGAGAAAATGGCACAAGAAAGAGCCCCAAGGAGTAAGTTGCACAGTGAAATCCATTACCTAGATCCAGAGGAGGATCTGAGTAGTGAACCTAAGGAGAAATAGGTTTATATAATAAGGATATCATTTATACAACATGAAGTAGATACATGTTGAAAGTGGTAGAGCAACAAGGAAAACAAGGCCCACCCATGGAGAAGAAAATTTGAGGTTGGTGTAGATGTGATAGCAAAGGTGCCACTGCACCAGAAGACCTTCTTTTATAACTATCTATTCTAGATAGTTCAGGCATATAATACTACAAGCAACTTACCTATGTTAATATGGGCAAGTGGTAAGTGAAGATATAATTCATAGCATAGATGATCATAAAAACATTTGAGTTACCCAACTATGGCATAGAGGTCGTTAAGAAGTTTCTTGATATGATTGAGACACATCTCATCATCACTTCACTTACCAATTTCAAATCATTGATTGAAGCAAAGATATAAGGTGCAAGAACTCAAGGGATTAAATAGAACCAATTTATAGGGAAATATTGGTCATACACCATGAATATTGTTATGGCTCAACTGTCAAGTGAAACATGAGCCACGAAGATGACAATCTAGATGGATCAATATGTGGAAGGTATCACCAAGGCAATTCAGTATGATTGAGGTACCTATCTAGAGAAAAATATGCATGACATGCTGATGAAGAGGTCAAAGAATTTTGGTATGACTTTCCATGCTATTGGATTTTTATTGAATGCTATCATTGAGATGGGAGTTCATTTTCTACGCTTGATAGAGCCTAGGAATATTGATGAAAGTAAACCAACTATTTTATGGTGGGCAAAGTGAGTGCTAATTCATAATGAAACTCCGGATAGGTCTCAAGAAAATAAAATGCATCAGGCCATGGTAATACATGAGCATAGTTCTTTGTATGAGGAGGTAAACCATCTAAGTAAAAGGCCTAGGTAGTTGCAACCCAAATTGGAACAACAAGCAATTCAGCAATGGTAGCAGGAGAAATCATCAGTTTAGGAAAGGAAGGAAATTGTGGAGAGGCAATTTAACCCAGTATGAGTAATAATAAGAAGATAATAGGAAATAATGGTGGACAATCCCATCCCAAAAATAAGCTAATCCTATACAATAAACTTAGCAAGAGGAAGAACAATCAAACTCGAAGAAGCTGGATTTATAAAATTGGAATTGGGAAGAAATAGAAGAGATGGTAGAGTACCCATAGATTTTTTAGTCTACCAATCTCAAAATTGTATACTTCTAAAATTTTGGAAGATATAGAAGTAAGTCAAATAGAACAATAATTGGTAGCCACTACTCAAGAGATAAAAGAAAAAGCCAAGGTGGTAGTGGAAGCCTTAGAGGAAGAGTCAAGAAATAAGAAGAAGCATCACTTCATATTTGTGATGGGAGGAAGCAAAAATTAAAATTATTGGAGTGATGCACAAGAGGATATGAATGCATCAAAAGAACAAGAAGATCCTATTGTTTAATAAGTCACAACGATGGAAATATAGTAGAATTAGGTAGAAGAGCAAGTGATAGAAGAACAACATGTGGACTTAACTAAATAAAAGGAAGTCCATGAATCTATAGGGTAGTAGCAATGTCATCCTGAGATTGTTTATATTGAAGAAGACATGGAAGTAGAGAGGACTATGGGATAGACTCCACCACAAGAAAATATAAACATAGAGAAAGCACTAATGGAGCTTGGGGGAAGCTCTGGTCACCACTTGGAAGAAGAGGAAGAATAAACTCCTACATAGGAATAACTATGAAGGATATAAACAAGCTACATCCTAAAAGTACCACAATTCTCAAAAATGAAACTAAGGAGGATGAGAAAAGGATAAAATATCAGGTGGACCATTTATACTCGTAGATAGGCAATTCCATGAATAGCACAAAACTATAGTATTATATTGGATGCATATAATAGTTGAAGCTATGGGAAGAATATAATGGGTGAGTAGTGAGAATCATACAAAGATAATTATTGATATTCATGGACAACATCCATGGAAGTTACCCAAGGAAGAGGTAACAACAATGTTAGTAAGAGACGACTTGCTAGATGGAGTGAACCAATTATAGAAAACATCTGAGGTTGTACCTAGATAGAGCTAGTTATCTGACTTGTCCCTTGAATATAGCAAAGTTGGAACATAAAAAGGTCACATCATGCTTGGCTATCACTCTGAGCAAGTTGAACTTCCTAATACATTGGATAGAGTGGTTGAGCATAGGATTAGAGTAGATTTACCAACTCATGGAATCTCATAAAGAAGAGACAGAGGCCACTTGAAAGAAAATGGTTGTAATGGAGGAAGAATTGCAGAAGAGTAAGGCTACAATAGAAGATAAGTTAAATAAATTAGAAGCATAACTACTAAGTAATAGGGTTGGTTTTGAGGCTAGAATTAGTTTGCTATAAGAGGATAAATGATAGGTCTCACAAATGGTAGAATACAAGATCAAGGAGTTGGAATCTCAACTAAAATAAAAGGAAGAATAGTTACAGGAAAAGGATGAACAAATAAGGACAAAGTTGGTTGTGAAATATGAGAAACTAGAAGTGTAGGATAATAAGATAGAAGAGATTACATAGGACAATAAATAATATAATAATATGGTCCTAGAGAAGCAAACACAATTGAGTGTTAAGGAGGATATTGTTCGTGCTTTAGAGAAGCAAACACAATTGACATTAAGCATCATCTAAAGACCATTATAGATAAAAATAAGGAGTGAGAAGTAGTAGCTCGAATAGAAGCACACTTGAAAGAGAAAATTAAGAAGAGTGCTACTAAGTGTGAACAACAATTGAGGTAACTCCTGAAGACTATCGAAGAGACAACCAACCAACATAGTGTGAAAGAAGAAAAATGGGAAACTATGCAGCCAAGTTGCAGGATCAACATGTAATTATTCACACCCATATGGAAGACATGGAAGCCTTAGTCAGATATTATGAGGCCTAGCTAAAAAAAAAATGATTCAGTGACACCAACAAAATTAAAGGGGAGGACATATGTAGGAAGCAAATACACCTCCCAAATGAAGAATAAGTGATAAAAGGATTTACCCAATTTTGAAAATTTTAATAGTTTCGATAAATAGTATAAGTAGGAGTAAATCGTACAAGGAGGAGGTAAAACATACAAACTAGAGGGCAAACAGTACAGAGGGTCATGAAATGTAATGAAATGCAAAGGAATGGAATTTGAGTTGTAATTGCACATGAATTTGATAAATCATGTGCTTAGACTTAGTAAAAGGATATAATTATGTATTCCATTATACAAGGGTAGTTGTGAATAATAAATTGCCTTAGGAACCACTTGGAATAGCCTGGGCAACATTATATAAGACTCCCTTTTCAATTTTGATAGTTTGGTTAGTCTGGTGATGATCTGGTGATAGTCTGGTTTGAGTATTGAATGCATATCTATGATTATTGTGTATCTTTTAGTGATTGTATTACACTATTGAGAAGTAATGAAGAAGAACCTCAATTCATAGCCTTTTCTCATGTATTGTACAATTTTGGAATGATGGAGTAATGTTTGCAGTCTCTTGTTGTTGCATGTACTTCTTTATGTTGTGTTTGACGATTGATGCATTGCTTGAAAGAATGGAATTGAACAAGCACTGGTGTGAGCCTTAGGAATGATATTTGAGGTAGATAATATTAGTAAATATGTCTTGAAGGTTGTTATATAGAACTTCCATGTCAATAATTGCTATTCCATAACTTCCAATAACTTTTCTAAGAGATATTTGTACTAAAGAGTATCCAATTTGGCACCTTTTTGAACATTAAATTCATACAAATTTTACACTAGATGCGTTACAGATCGTACAAAAGAAATTTACCCGATTTGGTAGTTTATGCGATTAAGGAAAACTTACCTGATTTGGTGATATTGGTAAATCAAATAATTTATTTACAAAAATATGTATGGTAGATTGTAAAACTGAATTTTAAGGATTGGATGAGTGTAAAATCATACAAGCACTATAACTATATGATTTTATATCGTACAGTGGTACAATTTGGGATCCATACAAGCTATTTTGTTGTCACATATTAGTGGTTGTGGAGACTGTACAATTGTATGATTTGGTTCTTAAATTGAGGATAGTAATTTGATCATTCCAATAATTTGAGAACCACCTCCTCACTAGGAATACTACACCCCTGTGCTACACTTCCAACATCAACATTTGATTTGTTGAACCAAATTGCTAGATTTGGGTTTTAGTTCTTAGAATCTCTTGCTCCAACTACTAATTTTTATCTTTCTTTGAGGTATCCCTTTACTCAATGTTTTGATGAATTTTCCCTTTTATTTCTTGTTTGATATATGTAGAGCTTATAGGCATAAAAAGTAATATTGAAACATTGGATTTGAAGCTAAATAAGAAGAAAGTAGAAAAAAATACTATAAAATTCAAAATTTATGATCTACAACACCTATTGGAGGAAAATATAAGAAGTCCAACAAGAAAGAAAAAATATAATTCAAGGTATGAAATTTTCCATAGTTTCATAAATCATAGAAAACAATAAAATACAATTTGGGAGCTACATGATCGACATGGAAATAAATTCTTATTGTTTAAAGGAATAGAAAACATTGGAGTAATACATTTTGGTCAACTATACATGTATTCTAGTCAAGTCAATATAGATAAAATAGTTCGAATAGATTCTCTCTTTTCTATATTTATAGATGAGAAATCCAATGATGAGTTGGTTCATGGAGTCTCAAAGAAGGTATCTATCGATAAGAGGATGTAGAAGTTGACTGTAATTTTTAATGTTCAAAATTTTTAAGAATTTGTAGAGGAATGTAACAAAATTCATGGGAATAAAATGTACCAAATATAGGGAATGTTTTTTTTTGACTGAAATTTTATATAGATTTCTCTATATGAATTACATTTTTGTAAAATAATAATGAAATATAGGTATGCATTCAATTTTTTCTCTGTAAGGTTTTATCATTGCCATTATTTTGTGCAATCAAAACAAAAAACTTCTTGTCTTCTATCCCTTACCCTTTAACCTATTGAAAACCTTACCATACTCCATAACAACTCAACCCCCAGTGATGCTATCTAAAATATCTTTCACAAAGTGATATGGTTTGAGGCCTTAACATGGTTTCAAGGCCATGACCAGGGTGTGGCAAATCCATTTTGAATTATGACCCCATATCCATGGTCACTTATGTAGGTGGAGTTGAAATAGAAATTACCTCAAGAATGCTATCAGAAGTCCTACACCTCCATGAAGTTGGCCAAGGATACTTTAAGTCAAATAATAGGGAATTCAACCATTTAGTCAAAAAAAATGGGGAGAAGTGCTCCTTGATCTAATATAGAGAAGGATCTATCAAATGAGTGGCAACCTCTTCTTTTCCTTTATAATGGCAGGAAGCTATCACATTGATAATAATTTTTTTCACTATAGAAGGGAGATTGTTGATTTTCAGGGACTGTCATTTGAAGTTTCTCCTTAACCTCAAGTTTCCTAAGTGATAATATTGTATCATCAACTTGTTTTATTTCCTCTACAGGTCCCTAAAATCCATGGTCAAGAGGATTCAAGCAAAGGAGTCTAGAGTTAAACATAAACTACACCTAATAGCCCACTATGACCTTATAAACACCATTTTTTTTACACAAAGCTAAATATACCAAGAATACTCAAGATAAAATCATAGAAGAAGCTAACCTAACTGAGCAATCATCCAAAGAATAATCTGATCCTAGTGAGATTTATGAATTTGTTATCTTGGAGTAAGATGAATCTGAATAGAGATATGACTTTGTTAGCTTGGAGGAAGATGAATCTCCTATGTGCAAATGAGCCACCTAGACTAAAACTACCAAGCCTTCCAAACCTCCCTCACTTGCACCAAATAAGAAGAAAATATTTAAGAAGTACAACTTAGAAAATCATAAGAAAGAAATTTCTAGTCCATAGTTGAACCCAATACCCCAGTTTGATTTTTTTCAAAGCCCTAGATCAAATCCATACCTAGCAAATATTGTTGTAGTTTTTATTGCATAGTTTTTGCAAGGAGTTCATGAAGCATGCAACATTGGTGGAGCAGGCCATCTCCATATAGAATTACCTCCTAAGATAGATAGCTATGGAAGTCAAATACAAGGTGGCTAAATCGGTTGAATAGGTTTCTCAACCATTGAAATCTAGTGCCTTGCCCAAAAAATGTTCAACGAGGGGAAGAAAATGAGATGGTCCATTAATTTTAGTAAGCATTTTACCTTGACCAAGGTTTTCACTGAGAATAGTTCACTGACCTTATCCTATTTTATATTACAAATGCATCCCACTCCTCCATGTGGTATGTAAAATATGGGCCCAAGCATGGATACAGAGATACCGATAGAGGTTGATAAGGTGATTAGCATGGTCATCAAGTCAGTTGAATAGTTATCCTTACCATTAGATAAAGCAAAGATAAAATCCCCATGCAACACAATAGATATAGAGGGTGAAAATGAGGATGTAGCATACCTAAAAACTATGGCTACCAAGAAACCATCCAAGTCTTGACAAATCTAGAGCATAGATTAGAAATATCAAGCACAAGAAATTTAGGATATAAGATCACCCTATTCCTACCCTAGTTTCTTCTCGAATCAAGGCTAAAAAAATTTGATTTTTAATATATAGCCACAAAAAATGCAAATTTGTATTTTATGTATGATTTATTTTTTAGTTTTAGTATTGATTTTGTGCATGAGGATATGCATTCCTTTAATTTTGGGAGAAAATGATGAGTGCTGAAATGTGATTGCAATATTTATTTTATTTCTGCATCTTGGCTACAAATTTGCATGATTTATGTGTTTTATTAATTATATGCATGTATTTATATTATTTCTAGATAAATATCATCTATAGTGTTATATGATAAATGGTTACAATATTACATGAATTTTCATGATAATGTTATGTTTTTAGCAGGTGCATGTTGCAGGTAATCCATGAGGAATGCTATAGTTGAATGCAATTGAAGAAGTTGCAAGAGATTGCGACAAAAAAATAGTTATAGATAGCACCTATGGAAAGCATCTACAAAAAGGTGCTACAAAATAATCTACAAAAACCTATTGCTGATTTGTGTAGTAGAAATGCCATGTAAACATGTGAGATGATTGATGAATCACCACATAATTGCTTATTAAAATGAGTAAAAATAATGTCATCACGTACGAGAAACACTGATAAGCACAAAAAATGCTCATATTTATACATGTATTTCTAACATATTATGTGGTATTATTATTATAGAATGTATTTTTTATGAAATTTTTATATATATTTAATAGTAAATTGTGTATATTATCTAATATTTGTTTTTAAGTGAATTGTGTGCAGATTTAGTGGTTTTTACGATATAGCATTTTTACGTTAAGTTCACACTCAAACCTAGCACTTTAAATTTTATGAATATAAAACATCCATAGTACACCAATGAGAAGTGCTAAGTTAGGCTCTCGATTCCCTTTGAAGCACCTGACTTTCATTTGGTGTTTAACTGATTGGTGCTTGCTTCCCATTAGGTATCTACTTTTCATAGGTGTCTACTTCCTATTAGGTGCCTATTTCCCATAGGTGCATGCTTCTCATTAGGTTTCTACTTTCCATTATGGTGCCTACTTCCCATTGACACAAAATTACAACCCAACTCTAGTTGACTTATAATGACAATGTGACTCTTGTTGTCAGGAGAATAGAACATATATTTCAATGATGTATGCAGATGATATTTCAGCAAATATGAAGATGAAGGACAATATCAAAGACCATGTGTTATCTATTTTTTAGCAATACGTAAATAAAATAAATCATAATATTAAATATATTTTGTTCTGATAAAAATAGAATACGTTAAATCAGTCTAAAATTAAATATTTTTGCTTTATATCCATTATTCATGTGTGTTGTTGTAACCAAAAAATCAAAAATTGATTTGTTCTAAATTTTAACAGGGCATGGTTGTATATATTATAAATATGTAGGCCACTCTTGATAAAGATATCCTGGACATGAGAATTATTCTGTAATTTTCTAAAGCTGCAATATATTCATTTGAGTGTTTTTATTAATCTCAAACTAACATCCAGTGAATGAATTGATTGGGCAGAATACTTCTAGAGCTTGGGCCCACTCTAAATAGTAATCCTTCACATTTTACCTTGATTTTTGTAGTTAATTTATTTATTGTTTTTTTTAGATTATTTATTTCCCTGTTATTTTTCTTTTTTTTTGTAATTTTAAACAAAGTATCATTTTAATTTATGTATGCATTCAGTTCTATTTTAATAGATGTAGGATAGATTATTGGTTAGGAATTTAGAATCAAAACTTCAATGAACATAAAACACCCACCAAACCAATAGGCACAGAAGAACTCATTCCTTGCACTACATGCATATACTATGTATGATGCTCATAAGTCTATGAGCTACCCTGAGTTGACAATTAAGTGGATGTAATTAATTGAACTTTAGAAAACTAACCAATGTTTTTTCCAACATTTTGGTTTCATTTTCGGGGAGTGTTGCAACTATAGTGTATGATCCATATGTCAGTTAGTTTGGAAATTTAATTTTTAGATTTCCTTGCTTGTAGATCATCTACCTACGAAGCATGAGTCCACCAAGAGCCCAAAAAAATCCAATGAATTATTTATTGAAAAAAATAGAAAACACCTCAATCTTAGGATATTCTAGAAATATTTATCCATTTGAGTCATCTTATTACAAAAATTTATTTTACAAAATTTAGTGACTAGGATGGGGAAAATTCAGCAATTATTTTAGAAGTATTCAAGCAAAAGGAAAAAACAACCAATGTGAAGAATAGTCTCCACAATTAAAATAGAAATAAGAACATTGTTTAACGGTGTGAAGAGTGAAATTCTATCTCTTTATTTATGGTTAGACACATTCCCGAAGAAAAATCAAGAATCCGAAGCAATGTTTGTATTTTCTATTCAAGGTGTAGAGAAAATCATGAAAAAAATAAATGTTCAAAGAATATAGTAGAAGTTTATGAAAACTATTACTTGGATTATCAGACTAGGTTGTATCCAAAATAATAAAATAAAATCTAGAAGAAGTAGAAACTTACTTCATGGATCAATATCTAAAGAAACAACCATTATAAAATTCTAGTTTACCAGTTTCACCTTCTACTAGGCCAAAATAGTTATTGGCTCAACCAGAGCCAAATCCCAGTAGAAACTATTTAAATTCATTATCTCACCAGGGAGTTACGGGAGTAAACTGAGTGTGCCATAAAAGTGTAGAAATAAATCATGCTACTAAACAACCAAGTAATGAAAGACCTCCACTGCATCTTGAAAGTTTATGGAAAATCAGAGAAATGACACCACCTAAGTTTCATATAATGAAATAGTTGAGAAATATTACTGATATCATTTCACAAACTATCAATAATGTGTCTATTTGCACATAATCCATTAAGTATTTTTTCCTTAAGAAACCAATATGAGAACCACAGTCAAATATAATGAAGGTGATAGGTCAACATGTTCATCTAATACTAGACAAAACCTATCTCAAAAGCCTAGCTTTAATGATAAAAATTTTAGGCTTAACATTTCCCAACACTTTGATAAATTTTAATACTGATATTAATTGCAGAGTAAGAAAAATAATAGTTAATGAAAAAATTGTATAAACAATTGTCATCCACCTACCTGCATAATCTACCAATGAGTTGGAAGAATCTGGTTTTGAGGTCATAACAGAATATTCTCTTCCCATGCTGCAAAGAATCATAAAACTGAATAAAGAAGGGGATGGTACAAATGAAGTCTTAATTGTATCAAATTGTAGACACAAATGAATATCTTAAGACAAGCCCCAAATTCCAAAGGCTTGCTTGATTGCAAGCATGGAGGATATCCCACCTTCAATGTTATCACCGACAGCACGATGAATGCTATTACAACATTCAATTAAAAATTCAAAAAAAAATTAATTAGAATTTTATTTAACACTTATAGTTTAGGTTTTTCTTTTTATTTTTTATGTTATGCAGACAGTAATTGACTCAGTGCAGATTGTAGGCATCCAAGGTAATCTGACCTACTAGCATGTGTCATTCCATTCTATTTTCTAAAAAAAAAAAGGTGTAGTCCATAGGATTTCCTAGGTGGTTACTCATACTAGTTCTACTCCATGCCATAATTCTTAACATTAGAGTTTTTATGGGATCTACTATCGAGCACTCAATAAAACACATTTTTTGCATATAGTTTGGTACCACAGCCAAATGTGCAACACTCGGCCATGGCAGCACTAGTTGTGGCAAATAAAATATGAGCTCAGATGGTTCATAGTACTCTGTTGAGCAACACATCTCTACTCATAATATATATATTTCAGAATATAAAAAATTATGAAAAATTTTATAATATAAAAAACAATTCTGGAAAATTCCAGAATCTGGAAACTTATGAAAAAAATCTAGAAAATTCTAGAATCTGGAAAATTATGAAAAATTCTAGAAAAACATTCCAGAATTTGGAAAATTCCAAAATCTTGAAAATTTTTGAAAGAGAAAAATGTTAGCGTACTTTAACTTCTATTAGACTTGTCTAATTAAGTTCAGCTGGTATATTGTTATACCTACATCCTGTTGAGATGCGCCCAAACCGGGCTAATCCAAGAATGTAGTTTGTACTCCTATGTTATTTAAACACACCCAGCAATAATATTTTCTAGTTCGCATTCTTACATGGCATCAGAGCCAGATTGCAGTAGAGAAGCGTGAGAAGCCGAGGCTGGAGGAGGACACAGTTTTTTTTTCTCTGTTGTTGCTGGGGAGGCAATTTTCTTTTCACGCCGCACGCAATCACATGATGTTCTGTGCAGGTATTTAAAAAAAAAAAAAAATCGCTGCGCGATTTGCAGCGATTTATACTTGCAACGAGAAAAGAAAAAAAAAGAAAAAAAAATGCCCATTGAGCAAACGTCTCCGCGCGCAGGCGCAAAGGAGGGACGCAAGAGGTCCGCTCCCCTAGACGTCTGCACACAGACTCAAACGCGTCACGACACAGGAGGAACCCCCCCTCGTGCGCAGACGCATAGGAGGGACGTCCGTGCGCAGACGATGTCCCGTAGTGCGGACGCGACATGCAGGAGGGGGACGTCAACCCCCCCCCCCCCGTTGAGCGGAGGGGCAGTGTGGATGCGACGCGCAGGAGGGGAGGAGCTAAACCCCCCCCCCCCGGTTGAGCGGACGTCCACGTGCCAACACTCCGGTGGAACGCGCAGACGCTGGGTGTGTCTAGTCCCCCCCCCCCCCTGTGCCCCGTTGGAACGCGTGGGCACTGCGTGCGTCCGGCCCAGGAGTTTAAAAAAAAAAAAAAAAAGGAATCCCGCTCCCCCCCGTTGAGTGGTTGGAAACGTAGCCCCCCCGGCTTGGGAACTTAAAAAAAAAATGCAGCGTCCAAGCAACCGGAGGCCGCAGCAGAGGAGGAGGAGCATCCAGGTGTTGAAAAAGGAGGGGCTCCACTGATCCTTTCGGATCAGCCCGCTGGCTCACGTGGTCGTGAGCCGTGCGGTAAGGCTCTGGGAGCCTGCAGGTCGGGGGTTCAAATCCCGCCGACTCCCCCCTTGCAAAGGTATAATTTTTTTTTTCTCAAAGGTTTTATAATTATTATTTTTTTAGTTAAAATTTTTAATTTTAATTTATTTTTTAATAGTTTTAAAACTTTATAAATTAAAATTTAATTTTAATTTATTTTTCATAAGTTTTTAAAACTATATAAATTAAAATTATTTATTTTAACTTTAAATACATAATAATTATTAAAATGCTTTGTTAAAGAGAATTTTTTTTAGGGGGGATATTTTTTCAAAAAAATCAAAGGGGGAATGTGAGTAATTTTCTGAAAAATAGCAATTTGGCAAATTGTAAAAGGTGCATTTTTGGCTGTGTCCGACACCTTAGGGTTTCATTCTGTGGGCATTTTTTTGATGTATGATGCATTTTCATTTATATGCACTACTTCATTAAAATATAAATCACTCCCTAAGTCCCCGAAATAATTAAAAACCCATCTGTGCAATTTATTTGCACTGCAGCATTCGATAAAAATGATACCTCTGGCCCACACTTACAGGTAAAGCTATCGTGCTTTGGGCTAATGTATCTATTGCCTACTATAGTTGCAACAACGACGTCTGAGCTTGTTCTCTATAAATCGTCGGGGAGGAATAAGTACACCATTTTTTGCATTTTTTTACTCCATCCACTACCCTTAATCGTTCTTGTGTTTAGGCGTAAATCTTGACGAAGTATTCTTCATAGTGTTTAGGGGAAGTTACGCCCCACACATGAGAAGAATATTCTATGATAGGTGCCATCAAAAAGGTGATTCCCTTTCAGTGCCGCTTATGTTCCACGTATCGTATGATCTCTAAAACTCACCTATAGTCTCCCTCACGTAATGGCGGGTGATTTTTGTTGATATTTCTAAATACCTATAGTTTCCCTCACGTAAGGGCGGGTATTTTGTACGGTATAACGGCCTATCAAAAGGTATATCGAAAGGGGGACCAATTGGTGATATAAGGAACCTTCACTATGGTCGTTGTTGCAAATTTGATGACTGATCCTGATCAGTTATTGAAAGGTCCAAATTATACACCATGGAAACATAAGATGAAGGCAATTCTCCAAATGGAAGATTTGTGGGATATTGTTCTTGGAGTAACAACTAGGCCTTCACCAACAATGAGGATCCACGGGTCCTTTCACAGATCAGATAGCTTTTGACAAGAAAGACAGTAGAGCAAAGGTGCTCATTTTGTTTGTTGTTTCAGATGAAGTGCAACCTCATATAGCTGACAAAGTAAGTGGTAAAGAGGCATGGGATGCCCTTAGAACCATCTATGATGGAAAGAATGATTCCACCATTCTTCATCTTCAACAACAACTTCATAACCTGAGTTTGAGACAGGGTGAAACAGTTGAACTCTTTCTGTGTAGAGTGTCTGAATTGAAAGAGAAATTGAATTCTTTGGGAGATATTGTGGATGAAAAGCTTCTCATTTCACTTGTGATGAGAGCTTTGCCTTATTCATTTGATATGTTTATCACCTCCATCCAGGTGTCTCAATGAAAAATTACCTACATCGAGTTGGTCAATCTGCTTCAACAACAGGAGGCACGCCAACTTCACAAGGATGATTCTTCCAATACAGCCCTATACACCAACAGGCAGGGTTCTAGGAAGAAATGTAATGGGCAAAAAGGAGGCAACTTTCAGAAAGGAGGAAATTCTCAATAGGATACGAAAGGAAAAGGAAAACAACCTCAACAGAAAAAGAGGTGGTGCAAGATCTGTGAGAAAGACAACCATGACATCAACAGGTGTTGGCATAAGAACAAGCAAAAAGGCCAAAACAAACCACAAAATAAAAACAAGCAACCCCAAGTGAATGTTGTCGTTGAAGAATCCGACTCGGATTCCGAATGGGCACACAAGGTGCTCATGACTACCACAGATTCCACACAGAGAGGGATCCTATTTGGTATGTCGATTCTGGAGCTAGCAAACATATGACTGGCGACAGATCGTGGTTTGAATCATTTGTGGCCAAAGAGGGCAAACCTGTCACCATTTTTTATGATAAAACCTATAGGGTTCAAGGAGAGGGTACAGTTTCAGTCACTCTTCCTGATGGCAAGTGTCAGATTGACAAAGTCCTCTATGTTTCGGGATTGGCCAAAAATTTGTTGTTAGTCACACAAATCTTGGATAGAAATATGGTTGTCAACTTTCGTGTTGAGAATGGCAAGAAGTGTTGTACTATTACCAGGAATGGCAAGCAGATTGCAACAGCTTCATATAAGCATGACTTATTTGCCCTAGATGCTATCTCTTCTCCACATGTTGCCATGACTGTCTCTACCAAGGAGGCAACTTCCCTATGGCACAAGAGATATGAGCATCTTAGTTCTGGCTACTTACTTAAGCTCAGTAAGTATGAGATGGTAAAGGGTCTTCCTTCCTTTTCTGCCACATTGCTAGTGTGCTCTGACTGCTTGGCAGGAAAGCAGCATAGAGTACCATTTGAGAAGAGCTCAACAAGAGCATGAAAACCTCTGGAGTTAATTCACACCGATCTGTGTGGTCCTTTCACACCCAACAGTTGTGGAGGGAAGAGGTATTTTTAGTTATTCGTAGATGATTACTCACGAAAGATGTGGGTTTTCTTTCTCTAATTGAAATTTGAAGCTTTCGCATTCTTCCAGCAGTTCAAGAAATCCGTTGAGGAGTCAAGAGCTTCTATTAAAACCCTCCACTCAGATCGAGGGGGGGAGTTTACCTCTAATGAATTTTTTGCATTCTTAGATAAGCATGGAATCAAGAGACAATTAACAACTACCTATACTCCTCAGCAAAATGGAGTTGCTGAGAGAAGGAACCGTTCTATCATGGAAATGGTTTGTTGTATGCTCACAGGAGCTACTCTTGGGCAACAATATTGGGCAGAATCTGTCACCACTATAGTATATCTATTGAATAAGGCACCCACAAAGGCCCTAAAAGGAATGACTCCACAAGAAGCATGGAGTGGTTGAAAACCCTCCATATCTCATCTATGTATTTTTGGATGTCATGCTTTCATGCATATACCGAAAGAGAAAAGGAAGAAGCTAGATGAGAAAACACTGAGATATATTTTTCTTGGTTATGATGAGCACTCTAAAGGATATGGTTTGATAGATCCTTTGACCAAGAAAATTCATGTCAACAGAGATGTTGTCTTTGATGAAGCTTTCACATCACAGAGCACATCTAAAGTACACCTAGATCTTGTGGAATCTAAGGAAGAGAAGATTTCTTCGTCAACACAAACAGGATGTCCTTCTACATCTTCTTCAACACCACCGAAGAAGAATCCAAAATGGTGTACAAATACAATTAGAGACGCAAATTTATCCACTCCTCCCAATTTGAACTTGGATAGACCTCGTACACGCAGTATGGCTCAAAAGGAAAAAGAAGCCAAAGAAACTGGTGAGGTTGATGATCTTTGTCAATCTTTTGAGGAACTTTCTATAACTCCACATACAAAAGTAGAGGATATGGATATTGATGATGACAGGGCGTTCATGTCTACCATAGATGATATTGAACCTGCATCAGTGTAAGATGCTCTTAGTGAGCCTCAGTGGAAGGTCGCTATGGATACAGAGTATGAGTCTTTGATGAAAAATAAAACTTGGAAGCTTGTTGATCTGCTACATGGAAAGAAACCCATTGGCTACAAATGGGTATATAAAGTCAAGTACAAGGCAGATGGAATAATTGATAAGCATAAGGCCCATCTTGTTGCAAAGGGCTATGCTCAAAAGGAAGGCATTGACTACAAGGAAACTTTTGCACCTACTGCTCGGATGACCACAATTCGGGTTATGTGTGCTATGGCAGCACAATATGGGTGGAAAGTTCACCAGATGGATGTCAAAAGTGCCTTTCTAAATGGTGATCTCCAAGAAGAAGTCTACATGACTCAGCCAGAAGGATTTGAAGTGGAAAGCCAAGAGCAGAAGGTTTGCAAATTGGTCAAATCCTTATATGGTCTGAAACAAGCTCCTCGAGCTTGGTATATAAAAATGGACAATCACCTTATGCAGCATGGATTTAAGAGATGTCCGTCAGATGCAAACCTCTATTTCAAGAAATAGGGTTCTGAGATAGTGTTGCTTGTACTCTATGTGGATGATCTGCTCATTATAGGGAGTTCAGAAACTATGATCTCTACTGTCAAAAGAAACTTGTGTAAATCCTTTGAGATGACAGATCTCGGACTTCTCCATTACTGTCTTGGTCTGGAATTCAGCCAAAAGGAGCACTCCATCAAAGTGTCTCAGAAAAAATATGCCAAGACATTGCTGGAAAAATATCGCATGATTGATTGCAAGCCAATGGCAACTCCAATGGAGAATGGACTTCAGTTATCACGATATGATGATTCACCTTAGGTAGATGGTACTCTCTATCGACAGTTGATTGGGAGTCTCATATATCTGACCAATACTATGCCAGATCTCGTATTTGCTGTTAACTATCTTTTGAGGTTCATGCAGGAGCCTAAGACCACTCATTGGAAAGCAGCAAAATGTGTTCTTCACTATGTCCATGGTACTATGGAATATGGCCTAGAATACAATAGGAACAACAAATTCTTCTTGCAAGGATACACGGACTCCAACTATGTCGGATCATTTGATGATCGCAAGTCACCTTCTGGATACATTTTTCATCTGGGACCCGGTCCTGTCTCTTGGCATAGCAAGAAGCAACAGGTGGTTTCTATTTCATCAACAGAGGCAGAGTATCGTGCCGCACGTGAAGCTGTGTGCGAAGTGATATGGTTGCGTCGCATTCTGACAAGTATGGGCCATCCATAAAAATCTCCAATACACTTGTTTTGCGACAATCAGGGTGTTCTGAACCTTGTCAAGAATCTAGTCCATCATGAAAGAACAAAGCACATTGACACACAATGTCATTTCATTCGAGATGAAGTTCCAAAGCACGAATTCAGCTTCAGCACATTCCCACCGATGCTCAAGTTGCAGACATTTTCACTAAGGCACTTGCACGTGTCAAATTTGAATTGTTTCGTAGCTCACTTTGTATTGCAAAATGATGTAAGGGGATGTTAGTATAGCTATTAGTTATTACATTACCCAAATAATGTAATAAAGGGGGATGTTAGCATACTTTAACTTCTATTAGATTGTCTTGTCTAATTAAGTTCAGCTGGTATATTGTTATACCTGCATCCTGTTGAGATGCACCCAACCCGGGCTAATCCAGGAATGCAGTTTGTACTCCTGTGTTATTTAAACACACCCAGCAATAATATTTTCTAGTTCGCATTCTTACAAAAAATGACTATGAAGATTTCACAAAGTGAGGTCTTTTTATGGGAAGTCCATAACAACACATAATGAAAGAATACGAGTAACAATCAGTTGACTTCATTTACAAGCCTTGATGTACACCTCACATTTGCAATATTGAATCAAATGCAAGCATGGGGAAGACTCCATCTTTTTAAATCCATATCAGCCATTGACGAATATTTACGTATTCGTTATAGAAAAAGAAAAAAATGAAAGACAATATGGAACCTATTTTTCTTAACATAGATTTTCTTTTATTTGTATTTTCATTTTGCAGGTATCATACTCTAATGTAATATGTAGGTAGCCTAGGAAACCTAGGCCTATCAGGCATAGACTCCATGAGCCGGTGTTTTTCTACTTTCAAGTTTTATTTTCCAAGAACGATGCCCTAAGTGCAATCCTTAGGTATCTTGGGAAACCTAGGCCTAACAAGCATAGGATCCATGAACCTTCATATTTTTAGCTTTCTAGGAGTAGGAGTATCTCATCCCTCAAAATGGGAATACTAAACCTGAATCTGCACAAGAATGTTTGTATTAGTCTTTGTGGAAAATAAAACACTCAACTACCAATTCAGGAGTGGATGCTAATTTTATTTCCTGTTCATCAACTAGAAGCATCGAAGGGCCTGATCAATGTGACAACGTATATTCAAGGAAAATTCAGCACCCATTGAATAAAGAGAAGTGGTTATTTTCCATTTTCTATTGGGAAATGCACTTGATTCCCGTTTTACAACAAAAAATGTCTAATTCTTGTTACATGGTACAAGACACTTGACTCCCAGTATGTTAAGGAGATGGTGTTTACATCCCATATTTTGGCAGATCAATGTCTGATTTTTGGTTTCTCTAGGAGGATGCCCAACTTCCATTTTTTGGGAAACCAGCACCAAATATTCTAAACATAAAAAAAAAAATTGTATAAATTTTTCTTTACGTAAGGCACCCAATTGCAAGCAAGAAGCACCCAATTTCCATTGTTAATTTTGGTGCCCGATTGAAAGCAAAAGGCACCTATGTCCTATTTTACAAGGGCTTGTGTTCCATGAATTAAAATAAGGCACTTGACTCTCATATAATAAGGTGTCTTTTTATTTTCGTGGATGTTTATACCTAGTATGAATAATCTTTAGTATTCGGAAGTGGCTTGTGCCACGTCAACAACTCATCCATGTGCATAAAGTCAAAACCTCTCATGGATAAAATTATCTTAATTTTTCCACTAGAAATTATGCACATTCCAAGGTCATCAATCAACAAATTTCAAGGAAGGGATGTGTGTCATCCTACGAAGACATATTTTTTTAATATTTTCTTGAATTTGTGTAGGAAACCTCAAATGAGTAAATTGCAACAACTAAGAACTAATCATGCAGACGAAAAATTTTGTCACATGGGAAATAAGCATGTTGTTCTTTATTCTAGTATATATGGTTGTCATCAAACATATAATACAAGTGCACCATGAACATTTGTCTATTAAACATGCACAAAATATAATATAGGTGTTTACTTAATTTTCTATTTTGTATATATATAATTTTCATAGAAATATATTTTTATAAAATAGTGTCAGCACAATCCCCATTAATTTTTCCATCCAACCATTTAGACCCATTTGGCATTTTTTTCATATGCAAATATTCTATTGGGATAACACTCATGGTCATCATCCACTTAAAATTTGGCACATTCTTTAAAGATATCTTTCATAGATAACTTTAATTATTTCTAATTATGGTAAATATTTGCCTGCATTCATGGATGTAGTCGGTTTAGAAAAACTATATGTTATCAAAAATCTATGCAAAATAACAGAGTTTCTAGATTAAATATATATATATATATATATATATATATAATTGGAAAGTGGAAAAAACACAAATATTTACCATGGGAGAAATCCACAAGTCATTTGCTGAAAAAGAATGAGTTGCACAGCTAGAAAGAGGAGAAATAAAAATAGAGCTTATTGGATAACCGTTGCTAAAACTAGAAATTATAAGCACCAAATATCACAAGGGTGTGCCACTATTTAATCATGGGGGGTGTCACAAGGATATGCCACTCTTTTAAGCATGGGGGGATGATGAGCACAAAAAAATCTCATATTTATACAGGGATTTCTAACATAGTATGCGGCATTATTATTATAGAATGTATATTTTATGAAAGTTTTATATATATAATAGTAAATTGTGTATAGTATTTAATATTTATGTTTAAGTGAATTATGTGCATATTTAGTGGTTTTTACAGTATTTTAGCATGTTTACATTAAGTTCCCACTTGGACCTGGAACTGTCAATTTGATGAAGGTAAAACATCCATAGTACACCAATGAGAAGTGCTAAGTTAAGTTCTCGATTCCATTTGAAGCACCTGACTTTCAGTTGGTGCTTTACAGATATATGCTTGCTTTTTGTTAGGTGTATCCCATAGGTGCCTGCTTCTCATAGGCACCTATTTTTTGTTAGGAGCCTACTTCCCATTAAGCACCTGCTTCTCGTTAGGCATTTGCTTCCCATAGACACCTTCTTCCCATTAGGCACCTTCTTCCCATTAGGCACCTACTTTCTGTAGGTGCCTACTTCTCGTTAGGCACCTATTTTCCATTATGGTACCTGCTTCTCATTGACACATAATTATAACCTGACTCTAGTTGACTTAAAATGACAGTGTGACTCCTATTATCGGTAGAAAAGAACAAATATTTCAATGATGGATGCAGATGATATTTCAGCAAATGTGAAGATGAAGGACAATATCAAAGACCATGTGTTATCAATTTTTTAACAATATGTAAACAAAATAAAGCACAATATTAAACATATTCTATTTTGATAAAAATAGAATACATTAAATCAGTCTGAAATTAAATATTTTTGCTTTATCTCCATCATTCATGCATGTTGTTCTAACCAAAAAATCAGAAATTAATTTACTCTCAATTGTAACAGGGTATGGTTGCATATCTTATAAATATGCAGGTCACCCCTAATAAATATATCCTGGACATGAGAATTATTCTATAATTTTTTGAAGCTACAATAAATTCATTTGACTGTTTTTATTAATCTCAAACTAGCATCTAGTGAATGAATTGATTGAGCGAAATACTATTGGATCTTGGGCCCATTCTAAAAAATACTCTTCCCCCTTTTATATTGCTTTCTATAGTTAATTTATTTATTGTTTTTTTTAGATTATTTATTTCCCTATTATTTTTCCTATTTTTTGTCATTTCTAGCAAAGTACCATTTTAATTTATGTATGCATTCAATTTTTTTTCATAGACGTAGGATAGATTATTGGTTTGTAATTTAGAATAAAAAATTCAACGAACATCAAACATCCCCCAAACCAATAGGCACAAAGGGACTCATTCCTCACACTACAATAATATACTATGCATGATGCTCACAAGTCTATGAACTACCCTGGGTTGACAATTAAATGGAGGTAATTAATTGAACTATAGAAAACTAACCAATATTTTACCCAACAAACACGTGTGAAATTATAGAAATTTATGAGCAAACATAAGTTTTAAACTAGGAAATTATTATCCTCCTTTTAAATATGTGGGCTTGGCCTTCAGATATATTGTATTTCAATTATGGGATACATGCATTCATATCTTTGCATTGAGGTAGATATTCAAAGGATATATGTTTTATAAACTACTAAAAAGGTTATAGTTAGGTAATAGTTTACATATTTTATTGTTCTCCTCCTACAAGAGATTATGGTGGTATGGGGATGTGCAATCCAAAGTATCTTCGTAAGAGTTTTTCACACTAGCCAAATCCAAAAAATAAAAATATAAATAAGTAAATAAATAATTTACATATATTTTGGTATTTTAGTAAGATTAGAATTTACATTTTTTTTAAATATTATTTTATAAAGATATGTATGTTTTTTTTTCAATATTAGATTTTAGATTTCTTTTTTCTAAAATGTTAATTTATAAATACATACATGTCTTATTTTATAATATTAGATGTGAGATTTCTTTTTTAATTGTCATTTTATAAATATATTTGATTTTATCTATAATATTTTAATATTGATTTCATAATATAAATATTCTTATTTCTACCAACTATTTCAACACATACAAATGTCTATTATTTTTTTATAAACTTAAAATCATATAATTAATTAATAATTATTTTGGTAAACTTTTTTTTCCTGTTCAATGGTTCCCTTGCAAGATACTTCAATAATTTCAAAGGCCTCAGGCAAGGAGACCCAATATCCCCCTTCCTTTTCATCATTGTTGTAGAGGCTCTTGGTAGGGCTCTCACCCAGGCTTGTCTTTAAGGGTCCATCTCTGGCATCAAATATGCTTCCTCTCTATAGGATGTGTCCCACCAACAGTTTTTTTATGACACCATCTTGGCTACTCAAGCCTCAATTCCCCCAATCCTAGCGCATCAAGTCCATCCTCCTCTCCTTTGAGGTTGCGATAGGATAGAAGGTGAACTTTGACAAAAGCAAGCTCTATTTTTTTAACAGTCTACAAGATGACAAGCCTGCATTGTTGCCATCTTTGGATGATCCATTGGTGCCCTCCTAGAAACTTACCTTGGATTCCCTCTTCGTAGGTAAATCCAAAAAATATCTTTGGAATTCCATCATTGAGTGCATTCAAAAAAATTTGGCTAGTTGGAAAGGTAACATCCTCAGTCAAGCTGGAAAGGCCACCCTTGTCAAAGCTACACTGCAAAGCATTCCCATATTCTTCATGTTCATCTTCCAATTTTTTTCCAAAGTCTGCAACCACATTGAATAGCTCCAAAGGAACTTCCTTTATTTTGGGTCAAAGGACAAACAGAGGATACATTTGGTGGCTTGGAACTAGGTATGCACTAGGAAGGAGTATGGTGGCATTGGGCTACATAAAGTACACAACATGAACTTGGATTTCATCACCAAGAAAGGATGGTGGGTCCTCATCAACAAATACTCTCTGTGGTTATCCATCACTAAAGCTAAGTATCTTTGGCACAACCCAAACTTTCTAGATGATCCTCACCCAATCAAAGGATCCATGGTGTGGAACTCCATCATAAAAACAAAGCAAATTATTTGAAATGGTATCATATCGAAACTCGATAATGGAGCCAAAATCAAATTTTGGAGCAACCCCTAGTTTGGGAGCTACCTATTCTAGGGTAGAGAGGACTTGGTGTGTCTTCGACAGATACCCTATTCAATTCAAAAGTAAGTATTTTCCTCTTCCTTGAGTTTTCTTCCTAGAAGCCCCTCCAGAATGATGGCCTCTCAACTGGTCATAAACTTACCTTTGTTGTCCTATCTAATCTCCTTTACCTCTATGTCATCCCCTCTTCCCTGTTGGAGGACTCCATCCTTTAGGCTCCTTTCCCTTTTGGTCTCTTTTCTATCAAGTCAGCCTATGCCTTGTTTGAGAACCCTGGTCCCCTTTGGCTCTCGTCTAAGATCATATGGAAGCCTCACCTCACTTCCAAGTTAATATTTTTCCTATGGCTATCTATTTAGGATAATATCCTTACCATCTCCAACCTTCATCTTTGAGGCCTGTCACTCCCCAACCATTTCTATCTATACCTCTTGAATTGTGAGTTCACCCAACACATTTTTTGTTCCTTCCCTTTCTCCCATTCCATCCTCTCCTCCCTATTCTCCTTGGTCAACATCTCCTGGGCCCCACCCCTTTGGTTCAAGGATCTCTATGTTTAGTGGCCAAAATGATTCAGAGGGTATATTTTAAATATCTTCTAGTCCTTTTTCCTCCTACACTTCTTGTGGGAGATATAGAGAGAGTGCAATGCTTGAGCCTTCAAAGATTCATCTCACAAGGCAAGCTACATTCTTTCCAATATCATTGATGTTGCATATGAGATTGTGTTGATAACTCAATGTAAATATGACTTGGAGCCCCATCCTGAAGGAATATTAGCTTACACTCTCAACATCCTAAAAGGCATCTGCAACCAGAACCCCCCAAGGCTAATCACACCCTCATCAAATGGACTTCTTTGCCTCCAAGATTCCTCAAGCTCAATTTTGATGGTGCAGTGAAAGGAAATATAGGAACCGTAGGTGTAGGGGGAATCATCTGGGACCACAATGGAAACATCATCCTTGCCTATGTGGAGAACTTGGGGATCAATTATATCCAATTTGTTGAGGCCTGGGATCTCTACCAAGTCACCATCCTGATCCATAATC
Source organism: Wollemia nobilis (assembly GCA_028583015.1). Taxonomy (NCBI): domain Eukaryota; kingdom Viridiplantae; phylum Streptophyta; class Pinopsida; order Araucariales; family Araucariaceae; genus Wollemia; species Wollemia nobilis. Next base: position 457,072 of record JAQPPZ010003256.1, read on the forward strand.
TTTAAGTTCCCAATGTCGTAGTAGAAGGTGATTCCAAAAACATCATAGCCATATTGTCCCCTAGGTCCTCCATCCCATTATGGAATATTTCCAATATGATCATTGAAGTCAAGCATTTGCTTCACTCTTTCTCAGATTCAAAGGTGACCCACACCTATAGGGAGGGTATTCATGTGGCTGATTAGCTAGCCAACATTAATATTTTAGAGTTTATCCTTCCGGTGTGGACTAAATCCTTCTCCCAAGTGATCATCGATGCTAATTTTTCTAACCTCATAAATTAGTGAGTCAAGGTGATCTAGTGTGGTAAATCTACATCATTGGTTTCACACCCAAACCCACCTTCATATATTGATTTGTCAAACTAGCACCAATGTGGGACGTCACATCAATGGCATCATGAAGCTGACCTTAGTTCTTATCTCATGTACAAAATTATTTAGGATGAAGCTTCCCCATGTGGTTCTTCCCAACCTTTGCATGAGAAGGTGTTATTGTAGTCACATCCAATTATCATCCTAGAATTGGAGGCTCATTCACAATATCAGGCTCACATGGAACTAGGAGATTTGATATGCTAAAAGGGGTCACTTTGGAACTAGTTTCACACCCATTTCTAGTGGTGATAAGTATACCTAACCATTGGTAATGTTGATCCATGATGCTTGTATCCTAAATCGGGTCACCACTATGGTCCTTATTTTCCCTAGTTGCTCAATTTGTTCCATTAGTTTTAGTCAATCTCTAATAGCTCTCCACATCCTCTCTAGTGTCATTTGGGCTAGGTGCACTGTCAGAACCAGTGTGGGCATGGATCTTTGGATTTTTTCCTAGTGGTGATTTCCCATGTCACCTCCTTTGTGCTTATCTACCACATTCATCATTCCACTAAGGATGTTCATCCCTGTCATCATAACCCCCTAATGCTCGTGTCCTTGATTTGGTCACCACTATGGTCCCCATTTTCCCTAGTTTCTCATTGTGTTCCCTTAGTTTTATTTAATATCTACTTTATCTCCACATCCTCTCCAGTGTCATTTGGGCTAGGTGCACTGTCAAAACCAGTGTGGGCATGGATATTTGGATTTTTTTGCCTCGTGGTGATTGCCCATGTCACCTCCTTTGTGCTTATTTGCCATTTCATCATTCCATTGAGTATGTTCATCCCCATAATCATAACCCATACTAATCTACCCCTATAGTTGGTTGTGGTGTCATTTCCAAGTGCCTCCACCTAGCCCTCCCCATTGGTTGGTGTGCCCTTCCACCCGTGCCACCAGATTTTTGCTCAATTCGGGTGATTTCAAGCATGAGATGCATTGGATGGGGGACTCTACTAGTGTTTTGGCATTTATTTATTTCCACCACCTTTCATTCTCATATTTTTCACCACCTTCTCACCTTCTACCAATTATATCATCCCTTTTTTTCTTTCAAGTGTCATCACCTTGGCTAAAATTAAATATGCATCCCTCTAGTTAACCCCCCTAGTTTAGGATATATTTAGGTACCATGGCCTCCTAAATTTATTATAGTAGTTCCATGGGTCTAATCTAGAACTATCCATGGATTTTTTTCATTCATGTAATAAGGTGTTGTTATCATTTTATGTATGGGTTTCACTATTACGGTGGACCTCCTAGCGAAGGTAATTGACCTTCCTAATGATGGTGAGATCATCAACCAAGAGAAATATTTCCTTCAAGGGGAATTGGATTTTTTTAATGATAAAGAAGAATCCATGGGCAAATATAAATGTGATATTGTTAGAGATATGCTCCTAAAGCCTTAGGATATGATGATGATAATAGTACTACAATACTTCACTCTCGATAATCCATCTGCTATACTACAGATTTTCCACCTTACTTTTTAAAGCCACCCTAGAGGAAATAAAACCATTAATATTCTTGAGTACATGTTCAAGTTGATGCAGAGGTCAATTTTGAGCATTAAAATGGGGGCTTCCTTCTCCCCCCTCCATCAGGACCTTCACTGTGTGTTATTTACATTTGTGGGGGTGGAACATAACCATAGAGTGGTGATGTTGTCTGGGGTACCCCTCATTAGAGGGTTGGTTGGGCCTCCCCTCATCACTGGAGGGTGGTTCAATCCTAGAGAAGAATTTGGGGTAGACACCCTAGCCTCCCTCACCCATTGACACATCAAGCATAGCATCCAAGATGGACGACACCTTAATTTCTTATAATATTGAACCCCATGGTTACCCCATCCATGCCAAGATAGGAAGTAGTAAGAGAAACGCTCTACTAATTTTCTATGATGCCTCATATGAATTCCTCTCTGTATGAACTAAAAAAGAGAACCCGACTAGGTTTTTGGCTCAAAGCAAAGGGACCTTTGTGTAGGCTCCCCTCCTAGCTTCATGTGTGATGCAATTCCTAAGCCTCACTAACTGTGAACATATCCAAGAGGTTCAAGACCTGATAAAAGCACTAGGATGAGTAGCCAGAACCATCTCCTATCTCATAACGTAGGTGGATTTCCTCAAGGTGTATGAGGTCCAATTTAAAATCATCAAGGAATTCAAGAGTTTGGTGGGGAAGAACCCTATTGACAATGGTTGTAGGACCAATGCATGATCTGAGGTGTAGGAGGAATTCCAATGGTGGGGCCCTCCTCCTAGCGGTCTTGTTTTATTTTTTTTATGGTTGTGGTTTGATCTGTGGTTTTCCCCTATATGGGTTTTTGCAAGTTTCAATATACGCCCCTACGTGGGCTTCTATAGTTATTTTGTGGTCCCCTACGTGGGCTTCTATTTTTTAGTTATATTTTTTTTCCCCTATATAGGCCTTTGGTTTTTTTTTTGTTTGTGACTATAGCTTCTCCATATGTTTGGTAGGATGACCTTCTAGTGACTGAATGCCTCTATGGAGCTTTTGGTTTTTGTCTAGTATTGTAAAAGGTTTTGAGACCCTTTCAAAACACTTTTTACCAATAAAAATATAATTATTATTTTAATTAATATAAAAATAAAAATACTTCATGATTCCTCTCATCCTTACCCTTGTTATTATAGGTGAATACTTTTGCTTACAACATTGTTTTTATTTTCCTTTATTTGTAGGTGAAACATTTTACTTTGCTCAATGTGTTTTTTTCCTTATGTTTTAATAAGTAAAAACTTTCAAATATTTACATATCTTTATATTTTCATGCATTTAAAAATATTATGACTCTTGTTGTGTGAAGACTTTTCATTATGCACATCTTGGTTTATTGACCTTGTTTACAAGTGAATACTTTACATTGATTTTGTAATAGATATTGTTTATTGTTTTTATTTTCATAAGTAAAGACTTTATATTTTTTATTAGGTATATGAAGGTTTTTTTGAAAGGTCCCCAAAATTTATATAAAAATATCCATCCAATAAAGAGGTAAAATGGCATGCATACTACTATGAGAAACTAGGATCCTGAGAAGAGCACACTCTTGCAAGAGCTACAAGAGCCAAGGAAACAAAAAACATAAACCACAAATGAAACTAAACACACCACAATCCCTCACAAGGGATTTCAAAATAGAGCAAGCACAAGTTACCCACATAGGGGAGAACATAGACTATGAGAATTTTTTTTGAAATTAGGCCTAGGCCTTCTCGTCCACATGCATTCCAATGTGTCACTGAATCAGGCCCACATGGAAAAGCCATCTATCCCAAATTCTTAATATTATCGTGCATCTCAAATTTTTATTCAAATTCAAAATATTTGAATAAAGGTGTCTCTTAAAAATGAAAACTATACCATTTAACTTAGTATTTCCCTCCTTCTGGTCTCCAGTAGAGCACTTAATAGTTTATCTATTCCTTCCTTCATTATCTAGTTGATTTAAACCTTCTAGGAAATCATTGCAACATATTGACACACCATTTGGAGAGAGTCCCAAGTTAGCTAGAAAATTAGTAGATTTATTTCCATCCCTAAAAATATGATTATATTGGACCTCTTCCAGAGTTTACGTTATTCTAAGAATTTCATCTATCAAATTTACTATATTCCAGGTGGTAGTATAGTTCCTTTTGCCCATATTGATAATGTTTAAGGAATCTTCCTCAAAAATAACCTTTCTACAATTCATAGAGCTCACTTGTAGGGAAACTTGGTAGAGTGCTCTAGATTCTACCACATGACTAGTCTGGATTCCTATATTTTTAGCAAAGACCAATAGAATTTACCCATTCGAGTCCCAAAGAACTCCCCTAGCTCCAACCATGCTAGTATTTCCTTTGGAGGCTCCATCAAAATTTAGCTTCACCCAGCCAAGAGGGGGGGTTCACATACAATGTGTATCTTGGAAGCAATTTTATTCTTAGAGAACAAGGGTGATTGAGAATTCAAATACAATGCCTTCTTAGTATCTACTTCCTTATCTATAGAGCCCTTATCTAAGGACAACATACCCACATTCTCAAATTTTGCTACCACTGCCTTCACAAATACCGAATTAGGCTTATGGAATATATTCTTGTATTATTTCCATATTTTTAATTATTTAGTATATTTTTTAATGTTATTTATACATTATAACATAATTTAATAAGGATAAATTTTTATTTAAATTTATGAGATAACATTATCAAATTGAATCCAAGACCTTATAGTAGGTAATGAGATAGTAGATGGTTACAAATTATAAGAAATTGAATCTCTAGATGGAAAAGCTAGGGAATTAGTTAGGTAGACAAAATACTTTCCTATAATTGTAGAATCAAAGAAAAAATTGCTACCCTAGGAGGGCCCAACCGATATTCCTCCACATCCTATTTTAGATATATATATATTTTATTTGTTTATTTGTTGAAGGAAAAATCTCCAACAAATATTGAATAAGCACACAAAACTACACTAAAATTCTCTTTGTGGTTGCTAGAAGAAGATCAATATCTCAATGAGTTAATAGATGCTTTCCATAATTGAAAATCAAGGCCAAATATTGTCATTTAGCAAAGGCTAGTAGAAGAAACAATATTACATAGATCCATTCATGATTTGATTTATCAATTCATGGGTAGTCACCCAATCTTGAATATTTTACATTCATGGGTTTGGTAAAACTAGGAGCCTATTAGTCATTATTATGTGTGGCTTATTAGTAATAGATATTTTATTGTTATTTTTTCTCACTTGCTGATAGAAATAGGGATTTCAAATTAGGATAGAGGAATCATGACCTGGTAGGATTATTTTTTTAGCCCTAGAGAGTGGTATTTGATCCTTGAAATGAACCCACTATTATCCTAGTTTGGATTTGTTTGTATGCACTTCCAATAAATGTTTGGACTGAGTAGGTATTATAAATCATCAATAATTCCCTTGAAAGATATTTGGGTGTTTGTATAGACATAATGAAAGGAAATATAACCATTTAGGCTATATTATGCATGGAGATAGATCTTAGCCATCCTTTGCCAACAAAGATAGAACTTAAACTTATAGGACTATATTGGATTCAACAACTAGATTATGATATGTTGTTATTTAGGTGTAGAGTTTGCCATATATATGTGCATTTAGCTTGGTCTTGCCAAAAAAATATGAACAAAAATGGAGGCTCCTATAAAAATGTTGAATCTTCCTAAGGATGTTAAGTCAACACACAATAACAAAGAATTTTTTTTTATTAGGGTGGAGAAGAACGAGAAGATGGTTTTGAATAACCCAAAAGAAGGAAAATGCAAAAAAAAAATTATGGTAAAGACCAAACCTAGCTCAAGCCCTCAAATAAGCATGTGATATTTAAGGAACTAGTTGATTATATAGAAAAACAATTAATGGAAGAATTATGGGAATAATAAAAATAATAATAGCCATGTTCAAGCCCCTCTTTAAGATCCTCCTATCCTAGTGCAAGTAATAAAGTGAAGTGAGTTAACGCAATCATATATTGCAAGGGCATTGATAGTGTGTAGCCAAAAGCAACCAATAATAAAGGATGTCATCATGGGTATGGCAAAAAGAACAAAAAATCCAACTCTAGGGATAAGCCAAGTGGAGAAGTTGTCAAATAATATCAGCTCTCAAGGAGTGGGTAGAAAATCAAATATGGAATAAACAACAATTCAAGGAGATAAACTAAATAATGGGGGATTGACGAGGCCAATACACTAGTACTAGTATCAAGGTAACCAATTATAAAAATAGTAGAACCCACTAATCTGATATTTGAAGACTACTAGAAAAATTTAAAACATTTTTTTTGTTTATCTAGGAGTCAAAATTGTTGTTAAATATTATGTGTAAAATAGTAAATAGAAATTGGAAGGGTGTTGGTTATATGGAAGTGGCTACCCAATGGGCCTCAAGGGGGATAGTTACCTTTTAGAACTCTATTGAATGGATGACAATAGAACTTATAGCTTGGATGGGTATCCTCACATTACATTTTAGGAACACTATGATAGCTAAGTAGGTTTTAATCATAAAATTTTATGGGGCTCAAAACCTAGTGATGATATTCATCAATGGAAAATGATGCACAATATGAGAGTCTTGATGGGGGAGTAGTATGGGATTATTTCTAGGGATTTTAATGCTAAATTATCATCCAAATATTAAGAAGGGAGAACCTAATTTTTGACCAGGTGATCAACTTATGATTGTTGAGGTTCATGCTTTACACTTGGTGGATATTAAATGTCATGGAAATAACTATACTTTGACTAATAAGAGGGGGATCCACACAGCAGAAAGGTGGAGTTAGACATTTTTTATTTCAAGAGAGACATTTTGGAAATGGAATCTAAAATTTAAAAAATTTGGGGGTCTAGTTGCAGATCTCTCTCTCATTCTATTGAACAGGGGATCAAGAAATGACAACATCACAAACCATTCATATTTGAAAACTTTTGGTTGTAAAAATAGTAACTTTGAAATAAAATCCCATAGTGGTAGTAAGAGTGATGCATGATATATGGGACACCAATTTTTATATTCCAAAATCAACTTCATTATGTAAAGGATCAACTAAAACAATGGAGGTGAGTCAATAAGATGAACTTCTAGGTCCAAAGAGCTCCATTGGTGGCCAAATAGGATGAGGTGCAAAAACACTTTAAGGAAGTAACAATTATAGAGTATGTAAAAGAATAGGATGATGCATTACAAAAAGTAGTTGACATTGACAAACAAGAGGAGATCTATTGGTTATTGGAAGATGATAAAAACACCAAATTTTTTATTAGACTGCTTATGCTAGGAGATAGACAAACAAGATGAAAGCTCTTCAAGATGATAATAGGCATTCCATTGATACAATTCCAAGTATGCATTTACTTTTTTTAAATGTTATGTTATAAAGATATTAAAATTTATCTATAAGATTTCAATATTGACTCTATAATTAAATCTTCTTATTTCTACCAATTATTTCAACCCACACAATTATCTATTATACTTTTAAAAACTTAAAACTATAATTAATTAATAACTATTTTCTTTAAGTGCCTAATTATGCTAGGATTCAAAGACAAGATTGTTGCCCTAGGAGAGCCTAATAGGAATGCCTACACATCCTATTTTAGAAATACAATTTTTTTTATATATTTGTTTTAGGAAAAATATATAGCAAAGATTGAAGAAGCATAAAATACTACACTAAAAATGTTCTTTGCATCTACTAGAAAAAATTAAATATATCAAAGAGTCAATGTATGCTTTCCAAAAATATAATCATGGCCAAATATTGTCATTGGCTAAAGGATAGTAGAATAAATAATATTATATAGAGCCAATCATGATATGATTTATAAATTTATGGGTATTTTCCCGACCTTGAATGTTTTTGCATTCATGGGTTCGACAAAAATAGGATCCTCTTAGTGATTATTCTTTAAGGTTTATTAGTAATGGATATTTTATTATTAGTTTTTCCTCACTTGCCAAAAAAAAAAGGATTTTGAATCAAAAAAGTGAAATCATGGTCTGGTAGGATTATTTGTTTAGTCCTAGGGAGTGGGATTTGATCCTTGAATTGAACCCACTACTACCATGATTTTGATTTGTATATCTACACTTCCAATGGATTTTTGAAGTGAGCTAGTATTGGAAATCATCAATAATTTCTTTGGAATATATTTGGATATTTTTAAATATATAATGGAATGAAATATAACCGTTTATGCTAGCTTATGCATGGAAATGGATCTCAACTAAACTTTGCTAGTAGAGGTAGAACTTAAACTTTGCAAGACTATCTTGGATTCAACAACTAAATTATGAGGCATTGCCCTTTAGCTGTAGAGTTTACCATAAATATGGGAATTTGACTTGGTATTGCACAAAAAATGTGAACACAATAATAGAGGATCCTATAGGAATCTCAAGAATTCTTAAGGATGGTAAGTGAATGGTCAGTAAAGAAGCAACCAATATTTTTTAATTTGGAGAAGCACAAGAATATGGTTTTGAGTAGCCCAAATAAGGAGAAGGTGAAAGAAAAATATGGTAAAGAGGAAACCCAACTCAAGCTATCAAATAGACATGATATGTTCAAGACACTAATGGATCAAGAAGAAGAATAATTCATGTAAGGAGTGGATGGGGATAATATAAATAATAATGACCATGTCGAATCCCCTATTTTGGCTCTTCCTATCCTAGAGCAGGTAATAGAGTGTAGTTTTTTGCGACAATTAGAGTGCAAGGGAATTGATAGTACATAACCTAGAGTAGTCGTTAATATATATGGAAAAAAAAATAAGGAAAATCTAACTCTAGGGATAATCCAAGTGGATAAGAGATCAAATAATATCAATTCTAAGGAATGGGTAGAAAATAAAATAATAAAATAATAGTAGTTCAAGGAGATAAAATTATCACTATGGTATTGGTGAGGTCAATAGAATATTACTAACATCAAGGTAACCAATTATTATACAATAATGTAATATTAAGGATTTAAATAGTAGAACCCACCAATCTACTATTTGAAGACTCTTAGAAAAAAGTAAAATAGTTTTCTTGCTTATCTAGGATATAGAAATATCATTGGATATTATGTGTAAAATAATAAATAGAATTTGGAGGGGTGTTGGCCATATGGAAGTGGCTACCTATGGAGCCTCAAGGGGGATAATTATATTTTGGAAATCTCTTGAATGGACAATAATAGAATGTATATCTTGGAGGGTTTTCCTCACATCACATTTTAGGAACAATGTGACGATTGAGTAGATTTTAATCATAAATTTTAATGGGACTCAAAACCTAGATCGTTATATTTATAAATGAAAAGTGATGCATAATATGAGAGTCTTGAGTGAGGAGTTAGACTATATTTTTGGTAGGTATTTTAATGCTAAATTATCATCTAGAGATCAGGAAGGAGGAACCCCAATTTTGGACCCAAGGAATTAGATTATGATTGCCCAAGTCCATTCGTTACACATGGTGGATACTAAATGTCCTGAAACAAACTATACTTGGACTAATAAGCAGAGGGAGCCACATAGTAGGAAGATGAAGTTAGACCATTTTATTATTTTAGAGGATGCATTTAGGATATGAAATCTAAACTTTTAGACTTTGGAGGGTCTATTTTTGGATTTTTTCCCCATTATTTTGGAAGGGGGGGATCAATATAGGGCAACATCATAAATCATTCATATTTGAAAATGTTTAGTTACAAAAGAGGAACTTCAAATGAAAATCCTATAGTGGTGGGAATACGAACGCCTCACTTATGGGATAACAATGTTTAGATTCCACAAGGAACTTCATTATGTCAAGGATCAACTAAAACAATGGAGGTAAGCTAACAAGATGGACTTCTAGGTCCAAAATTTTCCATTGGTGGCCAGATGGGATGAGGTAAAAAACCACTCTAGGTAAGAAATAATTATAAAGAATCTCAAAGGAGAGGATGATGCATTATGTAAAGTGGATGATAAAATTGACAACCAATGGGAGATATACTACAAACAAAGAGCAAGAACCACTTTGTTATTGGAAGGTGAAAGAAAAATAAAAAATTTCAATTAGTTTTCTTGTACAAGGGGATAGACAAAAAAGGAATCTCTTCAAGATGAGAATAATCACTCCATTGATACAATCCCAAGTATGCATTTCAATTCAATGGATTATTTTGCTAAATTTTTTAAGGAAAGTATGGTGCAAGACAAGAGTCTCAAAAATAAGTTCTTGTTGTCATACCTTCTATTTTATCTAAATAAGAAATCAAGTCTCGCTTAAACGCATTTATAGAGAGGAATTGAAGAAGGTAGTCTTTGGAATGAGTATGAATAATTCCAGGTCTAGACAACCTCTTAATTGAGTTTTTTAGACCTTCTGGAATAACTTGGAGGAGGATGTGATGGTTGTTATAGAGAAGTATAGAGGTAGTAAAATAATTCTTAAAGCATTAAATCATACATTTATTGCTTTAATTCTAAAATGACAAGAAGGGGTGTATATTTTAGATTATAGACATATTAACTTATGCAATGCTAATTATAAAATAATAATTATGGTAATGATTGAGCATATAAAAACTCTCCTACATAGCATAATTTCCTTGGAGAAAGGGAGTTTTTTATAGGGCAAGTAGATCTTGGATGGTGTGGTTATAGCTTAGGAAATAATGTTCATAAAATTATATATTTCAAAGGCTTATGATAGTGTAGATTGAAGCTTCTTATCAAGGATGATGACACCCTTAAATTTCTCTTAGGATTGGATAGAATGGATCATGAGTTGTGTTACTAATCTAACATACTTAAAGTTAATAAAATGTCTTTCGTCACAACCATTTGGATATACTCAAGGCCTTCATTAGGGATATCATTGTTTCCCTTATATTTCTTTCATATTGGTTGAAATCTTGGGTAGAATCATCTTGAGGAGAAGACATCAAGGTTTTCTAATAAGTATCTAGGTGGTTGATGAAGTTTTGATTCACCTACAGTTTATGGATGTCATAGGATTAGTCAGAGTGCCCATATTAATTGAAGCAAAAATTATTAGAGATACTCATAATGTTTAACTTAGGGCAATAAATCAAGCCATCAATGATAAGAAATCCAAAGTGATATTATTTAATCTTGATGAAAGGATTCAAAACATAATTTTAAAGATATTGGGATTCACAAGGATTTCTCTCCTAGCGATATCTTTGAGGGTCTATTTACATTTTAAAAAAATAAATATAGCTATCTAGAGGAGAATTTAGATCGTATGAAAGAAAAAATTAACCTTTAGCCTCACAAATGGTTAACATTTGGGGGTAGATTAATCATTATGTAGTTAGTCATTTAGGCCATGTCAATTTACAAATGTTTTATCCTCACTACCTCACATACCTATTGTAAAAAATATCTATTTCATTATTTGGGTTATGTAAATGTATCCTCCAAGATACATATCTAGATTACTTCATGTGCAAGTTATGTAGTTACTTAAGGAACAAGAAACATATGTACAAGTGTCAATATGCATGTGTGCAAGGTACAACAAGATGGAGTGTTGAAAAAGGAACCCTTCCTATATGAAGGGGGTCATGGCTCACCTCATTGTATCACTTCTATTTTTCATTCATTAATATGTTCTATTGCTTTGATATTTGTCTTGTATTGTAATGTTGCTAAAGCTATCAGTGGTATCAGAGATATGGTCAATCCTAAGGAAGAATAATAAAATTCATTGCTATAGGTTTTTATAAAATAGACATGCCTTTGGACCTACCACTTGTAAAAATCCATTGCTTTGAAGAGCTCAAGAAGAAGTAGGATATCAAAGTAGTTTTTGACAAGAAATTTTTTTGGGATAATTATCACCATCCGACAACAAGCCCAAATAGAAGAAGGTAGAAGACTATAAGGAGATATACCAAGTCTCTGGGAGAGCAGAATGATGCAAGTAGTTCCAAATAATATACATATATGGGAGAAGAACTACAAAAAAATGTATGCAACTTATGGTACAAAAATATTCATTAAACTAAAATATTTATTGGATTTATTAGAGCACCTGAATTTGGACTAAAGTTGCAAAAAGGAAATTAGATTTCAGTCTTCTAAAGTGCAAAGGAAAAATAGATTATTTTTAAGGATTCAATTTCACATTTATTAGGATTTTATTATATTCCATATTAGTTTCTATCAACTACCTATTATTTATTATTGTAAAAGAAGACTAAGTCCTACAACATTGATTGTAGTGAAATTGCAGAATAATTCCTAAAGATTTATTTTAGGTTATTATTGATTAGTTGTAGTAGATTATTATTATTTTTTTTGTGGAAAACATCCCAAAAGGGATGCCACTTTCGGGTAAGACCCAAGGAGGCAGGGGTATCCATTCCACCAAAAACGCCCAGGACTCGGACCTGGCCTACCACCTTTGACATACTCAAGGAGCAAACAAACACACAAAACCAATTTAAAAATAAGTAAATAACAACAAAAATAATAAAATAAAATAAAAAACATGCTCCTTGAGTGTGTCAAAAACAAAAGCACAACCAAACACGCACAATAAGATAAAAGAAACCACAACACAAACCACATAGAAAAACACAAGAACCACATAACAAAACACAAACAAGACAAAAACAACAGAACACTACAAAGACATAACCCAAAAAAAACATGAAAAATAAACACAACCAAAACCTAAAAAAATAAAAATAAAAAACAACCAACAACAGACAATAAACAAAAACAAAAAACATAGAAAACACTCACACATAAAAACACGAAATAACACAAACAAAGAGAAACCCAAGAACAAGAACGAAAAAAACACAAGAACAATAACAAAAAACATAAAAAAAAAAACAAAAAAAACACAAGAACAACAAAAAACAACACAAAGAACACAAAAACAAAACAAAACAAAAGAACCCACCCACCTTAAAAAACTAAACAAAAAACAAAAAAGAAAAAAAAATTGAACAAAACAATGACCTATCTAGACCAGAAGACTATTAAGGCAAGAATCAATAGAGGAAACAAAATAAAGAATAGAATGAGCTAGGGAACTAAAAAAAACTGAATGAACCAAAGAGAAGCAAAAAAAAAAAACAAGAAGAAACTAGGTACCTTCAGAACTGGAGCCATCCAAAGAAATGATAGAAAGAAGAGCTTCCCTAATTTGAGAAGCCCACCATATAGGAGGGTGGCCATAACAAGTAAGATCACCTTTGTCCAAAGCCCAATTAGCTAAAGCATCAACACTCTTGTTTTGATCTCCGACCACATGATTGTAATCAACTTTCAAAAATCCCATCTGGATTAACTGAATCTTCTCAATAATTCTTTTTATTCTCCAATCCACCTTATGATTCTTAGAAGGAGTCTTCAAGAGATTAATCATAAGTTGAGAGTCAGACTCAACTAACACCTTTTCCCATCCAACCTTAGTAGCCTCCTGAAGGCCTCTGAGGATACCATACCCCTCAGCAAGGTTATTGGAAAGAATACCCAAATTCTCAGCAAAAGTAAAAACCAGGGAGCCATCTGAAAGTCTACCAATTCCTCCCACATTGGCTTTTCCAGGGTTCCCTCTAGAGGCTCCATCAGTATTGACTTTTCCAAAATCCTTAGGAGGAGGTTGCCAATTTCTAGTCCTATCCATCTTACTAATACTCACATTCCCTTTAAGTTGGTTGCCCTTAGAAGATTTAATCTTCAATATTTGCATCACTTGATCCCATCTTTGGTGGGAGTTTTGGGGGTGATTAAGGAGTTGATGGACTGATTCAACTAAGTTGGCTATGGTATTTTGCCAAATATAGTGAATATCCTTCCTATCTTGATTAAAAATTTGGTTGTTCCTTTCATTCCAAATATTCCAAAGAAGAATGGTAGAACCCATCCAAACTAACCGCCTAATAAAATGATCAACACCCTCTTGATTAGGCCAATCCCTCCAAAGTTGTTCAAAAGTAAAAAAATTGGACCATTGTAAGCCAAGTAAAGTGGCCATTCTCCTCCATAGCTCAGAGGCTAAAGTACACTCAATAAAAATATGGTTGATATTTTCTACATTCTCTTCACACATTTCACATCTAAAAGGGCCATGAAAACCACGCTTCATAAGTTGCTCACCAGTAAGCACCCTACGATGCAATAAAAGCCAATTAAAGAACCTCACCTTAGGCCAGAGATTTTGAGCCCACAATCGAGAAAATATGTCAGAAGAATGGTTGGGATTATTATGGCATAAGGTCAAATAACCTTGAGCAACTGAATACTCACCCTTAGTAGTGTTGTTCCATCCAAAACAATATTTTTCATGGGACCAAGAGAGGGATCTCATATGAAGGATGCCTTGGATATCTTGTCTTTGCCTTTCTAGGATTTGAATAGGCCAGTCCTCAATAGGGATCCAATATCTACCAACCTTTGAATTACCAGTATGGTACCGACAATAATTAGCCACCTTTATCCAATTAGCTCGATGAAGCTCCTCCATCCAAGGCCTCCAATCGGGAAACTGAGTTATCAAAGGCTTGTGACCATCCCAAGAATCTGTCCAAAAATTTGCATGTTGACCATTATGAATGATCCAAAATAATTTTTTCTTTATCAAATCCTCACCAGTCTTAAGAACTGCTAAAATGGGAGAACCTTTGGTAGGAAGTTGATAGCGAACAAGGTCTTCAGGACTTTTGTTCTCAGCATATTTAGCACGGAGATTATTGGCCCAAAGAGCATTGGGGTTATGCAACATCCTCCAATATAATTTAGCAGCTAAAGCTTTGTTGTTATTAATTGAAGACCAGAATCCTAACCCCCCTTCACTCTTAGGAAGACATAAAGTATCCCATTTCACCAAGGCCCATTTTCTTTTCTCCTTAGTACCACTCCAAAGGAAACGATGACTGATTTGATCCAATTCTCGAAGAACAACCTTTGGGATATTCAAAATGGAAGAAACATAAATAGGAATAGCTTGAAGGACTGATTTTACCAAGGTGATTCTACCCCCAGAAGAAAGCCACTTGTTGGTCCACTTTCCAATTTTCTTCTTGACTTTGTCCAACAACCAATTCCAATATTTATTTTTCTGCCTTTGAATATTTATGGGAATACCTAAATAAGTGATTGGAAGAGAGGTCTTCTTATATCTTAATTTATCCAAGACCATGGATTCCTGTCTAGCAGAGCAATGAAAGAAAATAACTTTAGATTTGTCTTCATTGATCAACTGCCCAGAAGCCTTAGAAAAATAGCTAATGATTTGCTTAATATTAGAAGCTTCCTTAACTGTAGCTTTACCTAAAAGAGTAGAGTCATCCACAAATTGAAGATGAGAGATAGGTCTAGCTCCATGAGCAATGGTAACTCCCTCAAGGGTTTTGTTTTCCCTCTTTTTGGTTATAGTCCTACCCAAGCATTCAACAAGAATGATGAATAAATAAGGGGATAGCGGGTCACCTTGCCTAATACCTCTGGAAGCTGGGAAAGACCGAGAAGGCCTGCCATTGATAAGAACTAAGTAGGAAACTGAAGAGATACATCCCATAATCCAATCCATCCAATCCTTAGAGAAACCAAATTGCCTCAAAACTTTGATAAGGAAGTGCCAATCCACTCTGTCATAAGCTTTGGATAAGTCTAACCGAATGAACATGGAAGGAGAATTTTGCATATCCATGGAATGGATGGCTTCCTGAGCAAGAACTATCTCATCTACTATTTGACGTCCTTCCACATAACCCCCTTGCTCTGGGGAAATAATCTTATGCAAAAGAGGCTTCAACCTTTCTGCCATGATTTTAGTAATGATTTTGAGAAGAACATTACATAAAGCAATAGGTCTAAAAGCTGAGATATGATCAACCTCTTGAGCTTTTGGAACAAGAGTAATATAAGTTTTATTGATAACCTTCAAAATTTCTTTGGCTTTCCTGGCTTCTTCCACCACCTCTAATAAATCAACATGAAGGATATCCCAAAACTCTTGGTAGAACTCAATGGGAAAACCATCAGGACCTAGGGTTTTCCATTTTTGCATTTTAAAAACTACTTGTTGAAGCTCATTGATAGTAATAGGAGCAGTCAAAATAGAGTTCTCCTCAGAAGTGATAAGAGAAGGGATTGCTTGAAGAACATTTTGTTGTGAAGCTGAGTCAAGAGGAGTAGCAGCAAAAATATTGGAAAAGTAATCAACAACAATAGAGTTCATGCCATCCCAAGTATAAACAACATCTCCAGAATCTGATTTTAAGGAAGAAATAAAGTTGTGAGATCTTCGAGCTAGAAGAGATTTGTGGAAGAAATTTGTGTTTCGATCTCCTTCTTTGAGCCATTGAATTCTAGATTTTTGCTTCCATAAGATTTCTTCTCTTTTTTCCCATTCCTCTAACCGAGTTGTGAGTTTAATTTCATCTGCACTTCTCTTCTCTCGTGAGGCCATCTAAATGGATTTTCTTATTCAAATTTTCAATATGAGCAATAACTTCATGTTTTTTTTTATGAACATCCCCAAACTCTTTCCAGTTCCAAGTCTTGATTTTGGATTTAATGTATTGCAGTATTTTGGCAAAATAGAACATCTTAGTCCCATGCCTAGGTTTACCTTCCTTCCACCATTGTTGCACATGAGTTCTGAAGGAAATGTCTCTAAGCCACATTAATTGAAAATGAAAAGGAGAGAAACTCACATTGGTTTTCCACATTTCCACCATGACTGGCCAATGATCCGAACCAACATTATTAAGAGTCTTCACTTTAGGAATGTGACCATGGATTAAGAAATTTTTAGAGAGCAAAAACCTATCCAATCTCTCCATTATACAAGCTAAGCCTTGCCTTCTGTTAGACCAAGTCATAAGGCCATTATCTGGTTGGATATCCACAAGATGGAGGTTTGCAATATATTCGCTCATGAGGTCAGTGCTTTTGTCCAAATTTCTATTTCCCCCCTTTTCTCATCCAGAGAGAGGATGGTATTGAAATCTCCTCCGATCAAGATCCAAGATTTAGGAAAATGAGAGATAATATGAGTAATATCCTTCCATTGTCTTCTTTTTTCCTCCAAAGAAGTCGGAGCATAAACAGTAATGCAGAGCATAATCTGGTTGGAATGTCTACTTTGAATAGCTATAGCCAACAAACCCCAACTGCCAACCATATGGTGAATAACTACCTCTTTTGGGTCCCAAAGACAAGCAATGCCACCCGAAGTCCCTTGGGAACTGAGGGAAACCACTTTTCTAGCTGGCCAAATTTTACTGGCAATTAAGTCCATATCCTCCATTGACATCTTTGTTTCTTGAAGGAAAACAAGATGTGGATGATTTATCTGAATCATTCTTCTAATTTCATTTTGTTTTGAAAGACTCCCTTTGAGTCCTCTAATATTCCAAGTGATGATCTTCATTAATACCAGGGCTAAAAAATTTGGGAAGGGCATTAATCTTACCTTCCTCTACAAGATTTTCACCTTCTTTTACCATATGATATTGATTGGTCTTGCGACCTACTTTTTGATTAGAATCCATCTTCAATTTTTTTTCCCTATTTCTTGACTTATTCCAATTGAATCCGAGATGGCTTCTAACCTTGAAGAATGCTCGTACATAGCCAAAATTTTACTAGATGGTTCAACGGAGTCTATATTGGGACCTGCATTATTTGAAGTTTTGACATTTGAAATATTGTTTTTCTTGTGTAAATTTTCTCCTTTTTTTCTCGTTGAAAACCTTTGATTTGTTGGTTTGTCTCTGAGTTCTTCCCTTCATATTTAAATTGTGTTTCTAAGATTTTAGTTTCCATTATTTCCTCTTCCTCACTTGGGACATCATTTGTGGAAAGGATTTCAAACATATTAGCAGATGACTTTGATTGATCCTTCATAACTAGTTTTTTTTTAGTGTTCTTCTTCTTAGGTATTTGGAAACCTGCTGAGTTTATATCTTCTTTCTTTTGATCAGGAATTTTATTTGGGCAAGCACCGGCCAAATGACCATATTCATGGCAAATTCTACAACGAAAAGGAATGTTCTCATAGTCCACTACTTGCTCCCAAGTGTCTTCCCCAAATTGTAATGTGATATTTTTAGGTAGGGGTTTGTCAAAATCCATTAAAACACAAATCCGAGCATAAATAATATGTTCAAAATTTTGAGTACAATCAACGATCATCATAAAAGTTCCTAAAGAGTTTCCAATTGAAGAAAAAATAGTAGGATTCCAAAATTCAATAGGGAGGCCAAAGAGTCTAACCCACACGGGAGCTATAGAAGGCATCTCTTCTTCGGCTTTAAATTTAGTATGCCAGGGCTTCATGAAAAGCCCTGCCCTTCCAAAAAACCAAGGACCCCCTTGAAAAGTTTTCTCTCTATCTTCATTATTAGAAAATAAAACAAGAAAATAACCATTTGGATAAATAGAGATTTGTAACTCACCTTTAGTTTTCCAGCTTTTTGCAGCCCAGACTTTGAAAGTAGATAGACTCGGACGAAAACCCACGAACCGACAAATTAGTCCTCTTTTTTCCAAATCTTCAATGCCAGTCTGAATGTTACCCATATCAAGCTTAACAATAGGAGTTCCATCAATTGCTTTAAGACATCCTGACTCTATTTTCCTGGGATCAATCTTAGGCATTCTTAGAGGTTTATGGGAAGCCCTAATATTGATATTAGCATTGGGCTGAGGCTGTCCACCATGAAGGGCATCCCTAAAATTCATTTTTGGGACCGAGTCTTCAAAATTCTTACCCTTGACAGGGGTTTTCACAGTAGAATTATTTTGTGGGTGCACCTTAGCACCAGATTCACTTGAGATATGAGCCATTTTTTGATCAACTTCTTGAAACTTGTTTCGTGATCTCTTTAATCCTTGCCCTAGACGCCGTGGAAAGGTATGGTTTTCACTTTTCTTTTGTGCAGCAAATTGGAAGTCATTGTCACTCAAGTTCACAGTATGATCTATTGAAAGACAAATTTCTAACCCATCTTGTATCCCCTGCAACATTTCTCGCTAAAATATTGAGCATAAACCACAAAAATATTGGCCGCTAGGGCCCGAAGGCCCTAAAAACCAACCTCCGGAGCTGCTTGCACTCAACCCAGATGAAACCCTCGCATAGTCGCTTGCCAAATATCTCGTTCACACATAGGGATGTGCTAGGATCTGTGTTGCTCCAAATGATATGAAAATTGGTGGAGACGTTCTAGGGTTTTTCAGGCATCTACCCTCAAAATTTTAGCTCAATCCGAGTCCGGATGAGTGAGATATGGCCAAAAAAATTTGGTAGACTTTTGTATTGTATCTAAAACTAATTTATAGTGGAAAACACCCCTTTTAGGGTGCCACTTTCAACAAGTTGGGCATAGGAAGAATGGAGCCTTATTAGCATCTACCAGCACATAGGACATTCCTAACTATACCATATATCTGTAGGATGGAGACAAGGGGAATGGAACCCAAGTTAGCCTCTACCAGCACCCAGGACATTTACCACTACACCACAACAAGTAGATTAAACTAATTTATAGTGGAAAACACCCCTTTCAAGGTGCCACTTTCAACAAGTTGGGCATAGGAGGAATGGAGCCTTGTCGGCCTCTACCAACACATAGGACATTCCTAACTATACCATATATCTACAGGATGGAGACAAGGGGAATAGAACCTAGGTAGGCCTCTACTAGAACCCAGGGAATTTACCACTACACCACAACAAGCAGATAAAAAACTAATTTATAGTGGAAAACATCCCTTTTGAGGTGCCACTTTCAATAGGTTGGGCATAGGAGGAATGGAGCCTTGTCGGACTCTACCAACACATAGGACATTCCTAACTATACCATATATCTGTAGGATGGATACAAGGGGAATGGAACCTGGGTCGGCCTCTACCAGCACCCAAGGAATTTACCACTACACCACAACAAGTAGATTAAACTAATTTATAGTGGAAAACACCCCTTTCGAGGTGCCACTTTCAATAGGTTGGGCATAGGAGGAATGGAGCCTTGTCGGCCTCTACCAGCACATAGGAAATTCCTAACTATACCATATATCTATAGTATGGAGACAAGGGGAATGGAACCTGGGTCGGCCTCTACCAGCACCCAGGGCATTTACCACTACACCACAACAAGCAGATAAAAAACTAATTTATAGTGGAAAACACCCCTTTCGAGGTGCCACTTTCAATAGGTTGGGCATAGGAGGAATGGAGCCTTTTCGGCCTCTACCAGCACATAGGACATTCCTAACTATACCATATATCTACAATATGGAGATAAGGGGAATGGAACCTGGGTCGGCCTCTACCAGCACCCAGGGCATTTACCACTACACCACAACAAGCAGATAGTTTAAACTAATTTATAGTGGAAAACACCCCTTTCGAGGTGCCACTTTAAGAAATTTGGGAATAGGATAAATGGAGCCTTGTCGACCTCTACCAGCACATAGGACATTCCTAACTATACCATATATTTGCAAGATGGATACAAGGGGAATGGAACCTGGGTCGGCCTCTACCAGCACCCAAGGTATCTACCATTGCACCACAACAAGCAAATCTAAGTTATAGTGGAAAACACCCCTTTTGGGGTGCCACTTTCAATAGGTTGGGCATAGGAGGAAAGGAGCCTTGTCAGTCTCTACCAAAACATAGGACATTCCTAACTATACCATATATCTGTAGGATGGAGACAAGGGGAATGGAAGCTGGGTCAGCCTCTACCAGCACCCAGGGCATTTACCACTGTAGGATGTAGATTATTTAGTGCATTTCTTTCAAAGTTGATTGGAGTGATAAGGTGTAATATTAGTGCATTATAAATTTTTTGTATTATTCTACCACTCTAAAAAATAATTAGTTTTGTGTTTCCTGAAAGGTATAAAATATGATTTGTATGAAGTGTCTAAAGACACTATTGAAGCATAAAAATATACAAATTGAAGTAAACAATAAAAGCCACCAATAAGGGTTAGAATCCTCCATATTTTTAGAAGAACATAACTAACCAAAAAATAGATAGAATCTTATGAAAGTGAGAAGCATTACAAGTGAATGCAAAAAGAAAAGAATGCTGAAAATTTGCATCAATTAAAATAACTTCTATCTATTGTTATTGAAACTTGGACTTGCTATAAAAAGTTTCCAAGTAAAAAGGGGAAGGAGTGTCTATTATCAGAGACAACCTGAAACCCTCATATTGCAATAAATCTACCATAAAACTAGAATCTAAAAATATGAAAATAGAGTGCAAAAGAAGGTTTATTAAAAGTCTTATTACAAAATATAATACATCATCTTGCACTCCCATAATCTCCTTTTTGATAGCATAGGTGCAGATTTGAAAGTACCATATTAGGGAACATTTTCCTATAGGGAAAAGAACAACCATTAAATGCATTACGTCAACACTCCTACCAAGCTATAAATAGCTCATCCTTGGACGTATGCACATGTAGAAGTAGAGCTCATTTTAGATCATCCATGAGCCGTAGTCACATAGTCAAGTGAGTGCATATCAATCTCAAAAATATGTAAAATTAGCAGCAATAAAATCAATGTGTTTGGAGGTATAAAATAAAGGAATAAAGTTGTTACATTCGAAACCTCAATATTAGAGAAGACTAGTCACAAAAGGAAGCATCAAACTACCATACAAGCTCAGTAGTGCATCACCCATTCACTTGTAAAATATATAGTTTGCTTGCTGCCCAAGCAACGTTCAAAAATAAAAGGAGATGTGGAGTTATAATCTCCATATTTGAGAGCATTACAATAAATCTTGCTTGCTACCCAAGCAATGTTGGAAAGACAAAGTATTATGGAGTTATAATCTCCATATTCTAAGGCATTACAAGAATGGTCTCCATGCAAAATTAACACTTGGTATTTTAGTCATAATTCCTCTCAACATTATAGATGCTTCTATGAAGGAGTTACAAGCTAAGACGTACCACTTGGTTATAATCATAAGCTTCACACAAGGGACCTATACATTTTCAAGAAGTGGTGATAAAATATTCTAGAGCATTACGTAAATAAGGGAGCACTCACTTTGAATGAATATAGCATAGTCAAAATGTGTGAAGGATGAACGTAGCACAGTAAAGGGAATGAGAGAAGAAGTAGAAATGTTTTGTAACATGGAAGACAAAGGATAAGGAGCATTAAAGTTTCCCCATTATTGGAAGGTCAAAATTTCAATGCCTACATATAACATTCACGTTGAATTCCCATTAATCCAAGAACTAAAGGTACACTTAAGACACTATTATATTCAGTTTTGAAAAGTGCCAAACATCAAGGATATATTACGTATAAGGTAAGGTCTAAATCCCATTATTCATTGCTTTCATAAGTTGGAGTTATAAGTATTATAAACAAAGGTTGAAACTTAGGGTTTTGAAAGCTTAAGGGGTGACTTATCTTATTATTTTAATATTTGCAGTCCTACTTAGGATATATAAGGAATTTAACTTGGATTAAACTATATTGCAAATATTATTATCATTTCTCTAAATTTTCAAACCTTGGGAGTCATAAGCGTTACTCCATCAAATTCATTTTTTTTGGAAATTAGAAATAATCCAAGGGATATAAAAGAGGTTATTAAGAAATTTTTAAGGTTGGATAAATTTATTGTTTTACTTGTCTCAAATATCTAAAAATGGGAGGATAAAAAGATTTCCAATATCAAAACATTTTCAAAATAGTGCTTAGTTCAATTAGGAGTAATAAGGTGTTAAAAGTTGATTTTGATTCTTACAAAACTTGTTTATAATCAACTAGAATTATAGCACTATATCATGGAGTATTGGTATATACATTCTAGTGCAAGCAAACATATGATAGAAAACATACTTTGGTTTAACTCTTTAATAAAATTTAATGAAAAACCAGTTGCAGTAATAGACAACAAAACCTATGAAGTGAAAGGAAGAGGAAATATTCTAGTGAATCTTAAATATGAAAAAGGAATAATAAAAAATGTATTGTATGCTCTAGGATTAACCATAAATATCATTTTTATCTCTCAACTTATGGATTAAGACTTGACTTTTGAGTTTAAATTACTCACCCGAAGAAAGCAATATCACATCTCAAGATAGGAAACAGTGATAGCATCAGGATCATGGTCTATTTTTATTGGATACAACTATTCACTCAGCTATTTTAGTCAATGCTTCAGAAATTTGGCACAAAATATTAGGACATACTAGCAAGACATCAATGAAGGAACTATTCAGATATCAAATGGTGGAAGGATTACCCAATCTATCTTCAGAACCCATTGTATGTGCAAAATATCTAGCAAGAAAACAACACAGAATTTTCTTCAAACTATATCAACCCAGAGCTCAAAAACCTTTATATATAGTATATACATACTTATATAGGCCCATCAAGGTTGATAGTGTTGGAGGACATAAATATTTTCATTTTTTTTTTTATGATCACACTAGAAAAATGTGGGTATACTTCATGAAATACAAGTCAGATGTATTTGACTATTTCAAACAATTCAAACTCAAAGTAGAAAAGGAGTCAAGAAATACTATAAAAGCACTTCACTCAAACAGATGAGGTGAATTTATTTCTAAATAATTTGACTCACTATAATAGAATTAAAAGAATTAAAAGACAACTCACTATAGCATATTCACCCCAAAATAATGGAATTGCATAAGGAAGAAATAGATAAATAATGGAAATGGTTATATGCATGCTGAAATAAGTGCAACATGATCACCATTTTTTGGTAGAAGTAGTACAAACATCAGTATAAATACAAAATAGGCTACCTACAAGAGTAATCAAACATATTACACCAGAAGAAGCATGGTCAGGACAAAATCCTAACATAGAGAAATTGAAAATCTTTGGTTGTAAAGCATATATGCATATTCCAAAGTAGAGAAGGAGTAACTAGATGACAAAACCATGATAGGAATCTTTGTTGGTTATGACAATGAATCTATAGGATACAAAATACTAAATCCATCTAAAAATATATCTAAATTAGTAGATATGTAGTCTTTGATAAAAAAAAGTCAATATTGACACAGAAAAATTCACTGAAAATATAGAAGTCCTATTAGATCTATCCAAAGAAGATACAAGAAGAGAAGATTCAGAATTATAATCTCAATATCAAGGAACTGAATCTCCTAGAAGAGAACCAATATGGCTCAAGGAAACTCTCAAAGAGGTGAATTTAGAAAGAATACCAAATCTTACTACTACAAGATCTAAGACTCATAGCATAACCAAAATGAATAGAGGGATGTTGAGAAATATAGAAGAACCAAAATTAACACTACAGGAACTAAATGATCCTCACTAGAAAGAAACAATGGAATCAAAATTTTTATCACTTTAGAAGAATAAAACATGGAATCTAGTAGAACTACCTCTTGGAAAAAGAGTAGTAGGATTTAAATGGGTCTACAAGATCAAATATAAAGTAGATGGAACACTAGATAAATACAAGGCTCGACTAGTGGTAAAATGATATACTCAAACAGAAGGAATAGACTATGAAGAAACATTTGCACCAACAACAAGGATGACCACTATCAGAATAATTTGTGTCATAGCATCACATAAAGGATGGAAACTTCATCATATGGATGTAAAAAGTACTTTTCTCAATGGTGATATAGAAGAAGAAGTCTACATGTTAGAACCAGAAGGCTTCATCAATTAGGGACAAGAAGACAAGGTATGCAAACTAAAAAAATCCTTATACAACTTAAAGCAAGCTCCTAGAGCATGTAATATAAATATAAACAACCACATACTACATCATAACTTCAAAATAATCTCATCCAATCCTATTTTATATACTAAGAAAATTGGAAGTGATATCTTGATTCTCATAGTATATGTTGATGATATTGTGATCACTAGAATCTCAAAAAAACTAATAAGAGACATAAAAAATGATCTATAAAAGAGATTTAAAATGATAGATCAAGGATTAATGAGTTACTGTCTAGGTCTAGAAATCTATCAAGGAGAGGATACAACCATAACCACTCAATAAAAATATGCCAAAAATCTGCTGGAAAAATATAGAATGACAGAGTGTAGACCCAAAGATACACCAATGGAACAAGGGATCCAACTATCTAAAATTGATTAAAAATCACTAGATTCAATGATATTTTATCAACAACTTATTGGAATTCTTCTATACCTCACAAACAATCGGCTAGATATTGCTTTTACAATAAATTATAGTTCATGCAAGAACCAAGAAAAATCCATTGGAAAGATACAAAAAGGATACTGCAATATATAAATAAGACTACATATTATGGACTAACATATTTAAAATATGTCAAATATTTTTTTCTATAGGGTTACTCAGACTCGTATTATGTTGGATCCATTGATGATAGAAATTCTACCTAAAGATATGTCTTCTATCTCAGATCAGGACCCATATATTGTCACAGTAAGAAACAACATATAGTGGCACAATCATCAACTAAATAAGAATATAAAATAGCAAGAGATACCACATGTGAAGCACTTTCACTACAATACATACTAGCTGACATGGGAATTAAATGAATTCCCACCATGATACTCTATGACAATCAAGGAGTAATGAACCTGGTTAAGAATCCTATCATACTGAAATAACAAAACATATAGAAGCACGGTGTCATTTAATTAGGGAACATTTTTAGAAAAAACACATCATTGGGTACGTACCTACAAAATATTAGACAACATATATCTTTACAAAGGTACTTGGAAATATCAAATTTCAAAAATTTAGAGATCAATAATGCAATTCAAAGGTACCTTCAATACCCAAATAATGTAATATAAGAGGGTGTTGGAAATAATATATATTCCATCATTTATATTATGTAAATATATCCTCCAATATACATATCTATATTACTTCATGTGCAAGTTATCTAGTTACTTGAGGAACAAGCAACATATGTACAAGTTTCAATATGCATGTGTGTAAGGTACAACTAGATGGAGTGTTGAACAAGGAAACCTTCTTCCTATATGAAGGGGGTATGGCTCACCTTATTGTATCACTTCTATTTTTCATTCAATAAGATGCTCTATCACGTTTATCTCTCTCATATTGTAATGCTCCTAAAGCTATCAATACCATATGAAAAGATATAGACAAGATGGCTATAAAATGTTTTCGGGGAGGAGGAAAAGGAGAGAGGAAATGGGTCTTAGTAGTTTGGATAATGCAAGTCAATCCAATGTAAAGCTAGGTTTGGAATAAAGGATATTAGATTTAAATAATAAATCTTTGGCTAGAAAGCTTTACTAGAGGTGGATCTCCCAGCCAACTTATTTATTTTTATAGTTTTAACTAGTAAATATTTGGGATAGGTGAACCCAAATAAGATGAGTCATTTCCCTTTGGATGATAATGGGTCCTTAGTGTTGCAAGCTCTAAAGTTAGGATATTAGGTAGTGAAATATGGATTATTTTGGAAAGTGGAGAGGGGGAGAAGACATTATTTTAGATATATTTATGGGATCAATACCAACCTATCATTGTTGAATTCCCAAAACTACAACTAATAAAAACAACCATGGAAATCAGGGGTTGGATCTAGATTGAAATTTATTTTAACACTAGTTATTTGGTGGATTATAGGTTTAAGTAGTTTAAGAAGTTCGATGAGTGGCAAATTCTAATCCCTCTAGAATTGAAACCCATCGTGACTAAAATATTGATATAAATATTTATCACAAGTGGATATGAGGAATATGAATTAGCTTAGGGCTATGTGAGCCTTGGAGACTGCATAGTGAAGGATGGATATGATAAGATCCTTCCAAAACCTCCTTCTCATGCATATCAAATTTAATATTCCGTAAGTAATTGGTAGTCCAAGGGTTGAACTTCTTTGTCTGATAGTTCATGCATATGGAATTATTACTTTTGATAATATGAGACATATGGGAAATGTTGATCCATCCCAATGTATCTTATGCTACGAAGAGAGGAAACATCTGACCACTTGATATTTGAGTACCTTTTCATGCACTATATTTGGGAGTGATGGTTTTAATCTTATAAAATCTAAGCCAATGATGATTTGAATTAGATTAATATTTGTAAATATGGAAGAGTGGTATAATTAAATCTAAAGCTCTTAATATTTGATGGAATGTTTGTTTAAAATTTAATTTATGGTAAATGTGGTTGGAAATAAATTAAATAATTTTTGGAGAAACCTTTTCATCTATGGATGACATCTAGAATGTCATTTGGATCAAAGTCACAAAAAATATGGTAGTGTATGCTAAATAAGAAACTCAAGCTGATATAGGGATGATGGAGAAGGAATCCAAAGTGTAAGAGAGGTAGGATAGATCTAGTTGAAAACCACCCTTAGAAAGTTTGATTAAAATTAATGTTGATGGAGCTACATAAGGTAATCCAAATAGAGTTGGAATTGGAATGGTCTACAAGAATCATGTTGGGACAATACTCTTTTGGGAACTAGATGACCTGAGTAGGGCTATGAATAATGAAGTAGAAACCTTAGATATCAAAATTGATTTTTTTTAGGAAGTAAGACAAGCTTATAATAGGATAATCATAGAATCAGATTCTCAAATCTTGGTAAGAGTTCTAGATTACATAAGGAACTTTGCTTTGGATACATGGAGGTTGAGGATTCTTGTTACCTAAATTAAGGAATTGTGGAGTAAATTAGATGATGTGATTTTTATTTATGTGTGTAAATATTTCAATAAAGTGGTAGACTTCCTATCTAAGATGGGTATCAAGAAGAAGGTAGGTTTTAGTGATATAGTGCCATGGCTATTGAAATTTGAGGATGAGACGATTAGGTAGGTTGGTGAGAAAATCCAATGTTTACCTGATTTGGATAGCCATTGTAGATATATGGTTTAGGATATTTGAATCCAATGAATATATCCTTTTACTATTGTAAACAGGTATTCTTTTCGGCTAAGGTTGGGAGGAGCATCATCCAAAATTGTAAATAATCTTTGTTTTAATATAATTTTTTCAAATTAATTTTCAAAAAAATATAATGAGATAGAATCTATCATTCCTTATTTATATTAAATTAAAAATAACATTAAAATATATAATTTTTTTTTTAATTTACATGGTGGAATCGATAACCACCACAAATATAGGCAAGTTGTACAGCTTTTATGGTCGCCATAGTATTTTGTGTTGTCTTCCTCGGAATCCACCACATAGATCTTCATGCAATCCACCCCTATAACCACCATGCCACAATCATTTTAAACCTTTACACTTCTGAAAGCACCAGGAAAGGGACAAGAATTTAGTATAACAAGGCCCGATATTTGAACCTTGGACCTCCACCTCCCTTATGGGGTTTGGTTGAAAAAATATATAATGTTTTAATTTAAATATTTTACTAAAAAATATATCAAAATTTTATATTAATTAAATATGAAATGATATTCTTTAGATGTCTCTTTGGAATATCTTCAAATATTCAATAATGACCTAAAAAATAGGTTGCTTATACATCATAGTTGACTATCTCTATCAAGTTGAGTTCCATCCTTAGACACTTTTCCAAATTGTCAACCAATATTTATTAAATCATTAACTTCTAACTTTTTTAATTGCTTTAACTATCCTTGCTTTAATAGAGTATATTTTTCCTCTGAGATGGACATGTGGACCAGTTGTAGTGCATTTCCCTCACTAAAATATTTGGCTAAGAACATACCTAGTTAAATCTGAACCCGCTCCTTTGAGATTTCATCTATTTTCCTATTTAGTTTTCTATAAATATGCCAAAACATTAAAGCTTCACTTTGATCCATTTTTTTTTTTTTTTTAGATAATATGGGTTGTAGAACCATGTTTTCCATCCCATAAACATAAAGTATCTAGTTTATTACCACTTGTAAGTCTTTGTAAATTGAATTTTTTTTATTCCTTTTGATTCTACCAATCAAACCAACAATTTAAGTGCCATAATTTTAGCATAATTAGTGCCAACCTTGAATTTAAAATAATGAAAGTTAGAAATATATAGTAATCCTCCTACTCCACAATCTATGGAACCCCTATCTAAACCAATCAAAAAATCCCTATGCCCCTAATTTGTGGACATTTGGAGTGATGATTTATCTGATTACCTCTATTGTTGTTGAAACCTTATTGATTTTTTTTATAATTTTGGAGACCAAAAAAGTAGGCTTCTTCTAATCTTGAATTATTCTTGTGTTCATACATAACCATACTTCCCATAACACAAATAGTGGGAGAGCTATAAAACCTATGTATGATCTATTTTCAAACCAATATTTCAAGCACTCTCCTAAGGAGTCATTTTTCCATCCTATAGGAAACTATAGTTGCACTATATCCTCCCTCAAAACCTATCTAGTAAAAGAACAAGCTACCAATAAATGATCCATTGTTTCATTGTTTGACTTATATTAATGGCACATTTATAGACCATCCCGACTCCTCTTCTATAATACCTTCCATGTCAAAACCTTATTTTTCATTGCAAGACACAAGAATAGTCTTATGTTCAATGGGGAATTCTGCTTCCAAAGTGACTTCCACCATAATTTTGGATCATCATTTCTATATTTTTTTTTTTTTTTGGTTAATTAAATATTTTCATTAAACTAGGGCATTTTAAAGGTGCCCCAATGCCTTGTACATTAGCGAAACATAAAACTAGAAAAAATGAAGAAGGGAGGAAATAGAAAATGATGCAGAAGAGGAACAAAAGGCATCTAGCTAGCAATAGAAAAGAGGAACTAAAACCACAAAACCACAAAAGGGTATAACATAACAAAATACATAGCCAAGATAACACCACTGGAAAAAATAGAAACATTAATCAGGTGCATCAGTCTACATTGGAGAAGTGATCGCAATCTCCATCCTTTGGGACATCTTTAAAGACTTCCTTCACAATCTCAACAACATCCAGTTCCTTGAAATTGTCCTTGATATCAAATAGACCTCCAAAAGTAGAAATAGTAGGTGCTTTATCATACATATCATAGAATAAAAGCAAGTTGAGAGCATTACGTTGTTCCTTGAGATAAGTGATTCCCTTCCCAAGAGCAACATAGGCGGTTTCTAGGTGGTCAATGGTAGCATAAATGGATTGGATAGCTATCTTATGGAGATATTTCTCCATAATTTTAGGAGAATAAGAAAGATCTTCTTTGACCTTTTCAAATGTGGGAGTGGAAGTGTCAACATTATCCTTGAACTTGAGCCTTTGGGAATAGTGAATAGGGGTTTTTCTAGTTTAACTTTTTTCCTGATGTTTGATACAAGTTGGGGTTTGTCAGATTTGTTTTTCATCTTAGATCTATATGCCTTTGGACTGGGAGTAGAGGATGAGTTTTCATTAGCATAATTAGGGGCAGTAAGGTTTCCTTTAGGAAAATTTTGAAGTAAATACCCATAAAGGACCTTAAACAGCCCCTGGTGAGAAGGCCAACCATCTTCTTTTTTGCTATGGGTAGAAGTTATGGCATAATCCATTGACCAATACAAAGCAGTAGGTATGTTCATCATCTTGGCCTCTCTAAAGTGATTAACAAAATATAAATGAAAGCTACATAATTGGGAATTAGGATTATCAACAGTAAGATACTGCATAACTGGCTTAAGTAATTCCTTCCAAGGAGAGGAAAGGTGATGACAAAACAAACATTTTTTTTGGATTTTGTGGATATTGGAAGTGGTCTCAAAGTAGGACAACTCAGTTTCCCAATTGTGTTTATTCCTACGTATCACCTTGCCCTCGAGTTTATGATTGGTTAACTCAGCTAGAATCTCCAACATAATCTGAAACTCAATGCCATGAATGGTGACGAAACCATTGTCCCAAGTTGTTTCAAACGTTGTAGTCGCATCCCCATTGATACCAGTGAAAATTTAAAAAAATGGTATGAGGCCTCCATGATCCTTTAGAATGCCTTCAGTGATAGTCTCAATTTCAAAAACCTTAGGCTCACAATACTCAACTTTCACTTCCTTCATGGTTGTAGAATAAAGAGAGGCATAGAGGCTAAAATAGGGTAAGGAGAGTACAACCAAAGACAAGCACAGGGAAGTGAGGTTATAAGTGAAAGGAGTATGCAAAGGATTGTATAAATAAAACTTGAAAGCACAGCTCCTAAACCAGCATATGAACTAGTAAATAAAACTCAAAAAGGAAAATCCCAGGTAATAAATGGGGAATGGCAAAAACTATGATTGAGGAGGATTTTCG
Organism: Wollemia nobilis; assembly: GCA_028583015.1. Lineage (NCBI taxonomy): Eukaryota > Viridiplantae > Streptophyta > Pinopsida > Araucariales > Araucariaceae > Wollemia > Wollemia nobilis. Next base: position 488,288 of record JAQPPZ010003256.1, read on the forward strand.
GGTATTGAAAACTACAGTAAGTAATTGGAAACTGCAGCTAAATGATATAATGTTGACTAGAGGGGATTCTCAATAAATGAGGCCAGATAAAGAGATAGCTACCACTGAAACCACGAAATTTTGAAAAACTCAATAGGCGGAGGGAAAACCACCAAAGGATAATTCTCGAGGAGGCAGACAAAAAAATTCCTAGGAGCATGGGTGAATCATAATTATAGAAAGTTCTCGAATTTGCATTGGAATTCCAAGGAAATATGGTTAACAAGAAACACATGAAATCCAAATGAAAATGTGGTGGAAAGTGTGAAATTAAATCACAAAGGGGCAATGTGGGCATTATTCAAGGCAAGACATGAATGTCGGGAAGAATATTAGGAATAGGAGAGGAACAATAATAAAGAAAGGATAGAGATATTATGGAAAATTTTTAAAACTTCCTTGAATAAAAGGAAATAAACCCAAGGCCACACGTGAGGAAAAAGGCCATGGGTGAACACACAAGATAGAAATTTATATTTCATCATGATAATGAAATTTTTGGTCCAACCTGGCAATCACAACAACTTCAAAAGGAAGGAAATCCATCCACGTCAGTAGTCCATGGGCGGAGACCCCAATGTTAGCTAATTGATCAACAACATAGCTGTCTTCTCTGAAGACATGTTGGAAAATGATCTCATGCTTCTCTGAGAGAATTTGTTTGATTTCATCAATCGTGCTTCTTATCCTCTAACCTGTAGGCCTGGAACTCTTTAAATAGTTGATAATATTTAGAGTCACCCTCAAAAATAATGTTTCCTAGAATATTTTTATAAATTGGAGGCCTCTCCATAAATCCTTAACTTCAGTAGAATGATTTGAAAGAACACCCAAAGGTTTAGAAAAGGCAAAAATTGAATTACCAATGTGATCATGAAGAATACCTCCTGCTCCAGCAATGCCAAGATTCCCTTTAGCAGCCCCATCAAAGTTACTTTTAACCCAACCAAGAGGAGGAGGATGCCACTTGATATTGTCTCTTGAGGATGAAGGATTAGTTGGTCTTAAATCCTCTAATAAGATATGAGAGGATTTTAGTAAAGCCTCCTCAAAATAAGAACAAGAAAAAGGATCAAGGATATTTTCTTTGGCAAAAAGGATTATTTTATTATCAATAAGGAAAACATCATTCGCCTTTGTGTCAAAAACTCTTCTATTGCGTTCAAGCCATATTTGCCATAGAAAATTCTAAAGACAAAAATTCCATAATACTTTGAGGATTGGGTTCTTGAAAGGAATGGGCCATTGAAGGAATAGTTCAACAATGTATGGAGGACAAGCCAGACTAGTTGAAATTTGAGGAAAATATTGTTGAGAATAGTTCTAGAAAAGGGACAAAAAAGGAATAGGTGAGAAGTGTATTCCCAATCAGAAAGGTATAGGTAGCATCTGTTAGAAAGAGGAATACCTTTTTTTATAATATTCTTAGTGGTTAATATAATATCTTGAATGCATAGCCAAGAGAAGTAAGCCACTTTAGGAGTAAGGTTCTTATTCCAAACCAGCTTAAAATAAATATGAGTTTTAATAATATTGAGTGATAACTGGTAAGCTGATTTGATTGAAAATTCTCCTGAGTCAGTGGGTTCCCAAATAGGAAAATCCATAGGATATCCAATAGGAATTCTAATAGAAGATAACCAAGCTTCAAGATATGAAATTTTAGTTGTTAAATCAAGGAATATTAGTCTTTTCCAATTTTTGATCCCATTAGATGAAGAGAGGAAATCAGCCACTAAAGGACCGAACAAATGCTTAGTGATGTTGACTAACCTTTGAAGCTCAGGAATCTATTGGAGAGGACAATCACCAAGCCATCAATATTTCCAAAAGTGAATGGATTTACCATTGCCTAGATTCCACCTAGGCCTATTCTAATAAGTGAACGGGCCGAGTAAATTGACTTCCAAAATGAAGATCCTAAATAAGGGACTTCACCAAAAAGGAATTCAGAGAATTGGAGATATTTCCTTTTGATAATTCTTACTAGATCAACATTATAATTTGAAATGAGATGCCATGCTTGCTTAGCAAGGAGAGCAATATTGAGAAGATGGATTATTCTAAGTCCCAATCCTCCCTGCTCTTTGGGTTTACATACATTGTCCCAAGCAACTAAATGGAATTTATTTCTATTCTCACATCCTGTCCATAGAAAATGTTTTTGAATTTTTTCAATTTTCTAATAAACTTTGATAGGAGCTTTAAATGATGAAAGGAAGTAGACAGGGATGCTTTGAAGGTAAGCCATAGTGAGGGTAATTTTTCCATCCTGAGAAATAATATTTCCTTTCCAAGTAGAGAGTTTTTTTTTAAGTCTTTCAATAACATATACCCAAATATAAAGAAGGTAAGGGAGAAATGGAGCATCCAAGGATATTGGCAATGATAGTCTATCTTCTTATAGGAGTGTTGAGGAAATATAATTTTCTTTTCTAGAAATTTATTCGTTGACCATAAAATTTTTCATATAAGATAAGAGTACATTTAATAATGTTGGCTTCATTTACAGAGGCAAAAGTGGATAACAAAGTATCATAATTGCTGGTGAGTGATAGAATTACTTTGGGAAGTAACCTGTAGTCCTAAGATCAAACCTGCTTGTTTTACTACCAAGATTTATCTACCTAGACCTTATGTTGCATTTATAAAAATAAGATGAGATAAAGGGTCTCCTACCTTAAACCTCTACTGCTTTGTAAATATCCTACAGGCAATCCATTAATTAGGATATAAAACCAGGCTAAATAAATACATCCTCTGATTAAGGAAATATAGTCAATATGGAAGCCAAACTTGTTTAAAATTGCTAGGAGGAAATCCCAATTAAGCTTGCCATATGCTTTGTTCATATCTAATTTAAGAAGAAAGACCCATTTCTTGTTGAGGTAATTAGAGTGAATTGCTTCATGAACTAAAATTATACCATCTAGTATGGATCTGCTTCTGACAAAGCTTCCTTGGCACTGATTATAATTAGGTACATGACCTCTATCAAATTTATTATTATAGCTTTAGTCAAAATTTTGAAAATAACATTACAAAGGCTAATAGGTCAGAATTTGTTGAAGTTACTAGCATTTGGATTTTTCGGTATGAGCACAATAAAAGTGGAATTGAAACCCCTGGGAATAAATTTGGAAGCTTGAATTTCTTTTAAAGTAGCATAGATATCCTAACTCACCAGATCCTAAAAATCTTGAAAACATCTAGGAGGGAAACCATCAGGCCTAGGGGCTTTATCAGTTTCATTGAAAAAAGAGCAGATCTAATTTCTTCATCAAAAAGAACATCATTGATCTTGTTTTTAGTATCGTCAGAAATGATATGAGGAATCAACTGAAGAAAAAATTCCTTCGAAATTTGAGAATTTTTTCTATTTTCTTCTTCAAGCAGTTGCATGAAATGAGCCATAATTTCTATATTTCAATGAATTCTTATAGCCCAAATTTGGAGTGTACTCCCCTATAGCTCTATTATTTTTCTAAACCAATTGATTAGCTTCATATTGCAACTTGATATATCTAGCTTTAAGCCTCACCACATATTATTCCCACTAGTGTGCCTCCTAGCCTTGAAGCCCTAATATTGTTGCTTCCTTTCATTCCTACCTCTAATTTGTAGATAATTCTAGGTTAGTTTCTTGGAAAATAGTTCCAATCCCTTGAGATCATAGGATCTGAATTACATTAATTGGTAGTTTGTTCATACTGCCACAAAAAATACAAGGGTATAAGCCTAGTATTATCCTTTAATCATCTCATATTTTATAGGCAATCCAATCAACTATAATAGAAAAAGCCTAAATAATTTCCTTCCAATATATTAAAACATTATGGGTGTGCCTCACTAGGACCCTTATCCACTCCTCAATTGTGAGTGGTTCTAAAAAATTTTCATGCATGATCTTATTTTTTAACCCTGTCTTTCATGTTATATTTCAAACATGCTTGGATACCTAAACCTTGCTAAAAAGGAAGATGTTCTTTAGTCCCCATACTTTTTTTCATTTGTCTTGCCTGAGGATTATCATTTAACTTAGGTAATACCTTCCATTTACCTTTTACCTATCCATAAAAATGTAGCTTAACTATTTAATTTTTACCAAAACTCCTTTTTGTGTATGAGCCAAATATTACCAATATATTGGTATTGCCTCCATCACAATATTAACCAATGTCAATATCCTCCTTGAAGAGATCCATTTTTTGAACCATATATTAACTCTTCCTTCCACATTTTTAAAAACCAATTCCATTCTTGTTTAGTGTAGTCATTGGGTTTCAAAAAGAACCTAAAATATTTAAACCCCCATTAAATATGAAATCTATTAAAGGGAAAATTTGACCTCTTAATATGATCTAATCCTAATCCATATGGATAAACAATATTCGTGACTTTTGTGTGTTAATTATGGATACATTTTATTAGGAAGAAAATATCTAAAGATTGTTTTAACCTCTCTACAACTCTTACTATCCATCTATGAAAAGGAGAACATCATCTACAAAAATTAGATGAGTGACTTCCATGATTCTACTTACTCTAATTTAATTTATTAATCCTCCCCTCTTGGCTTCTAAAATGCACCTACTTAATCCCTCAACTACTAGAATAATGAATAGTAGTGACAAGGGGAAATCTTGTCTTATCCCCTAAGAAGTTTTGAAATACTAAGAGGGTGACCCATTAACCAAAATTAAAAAATAAATAGAGCATAAATATCCCATAATCTATTTTACCATATACACACAAAAGCCAATATAAGTATGATTCTTAAATATAGCTAGTTACTTTGTCAAAAGCATTGGAGAGATCCAACTTCATCACCATTCATGATTGTTTATTTTATTTTATGGTATGAAGAATTTCTTTAGTAGCACCAATTTCTTCATGAATATTTCTACCATGCATGAATCCAAACTACCCAATATATATAGAAGTTGAGAGGAACATTTTTTTCATATAACTAATATTCTTATGATTTTGTACACTTAGTTACATAAATAAATGGTTCTAAAATTTTTAAAGGAAGAAGATTATCCTTTTTAGTATAAGAGCAATGCATATGGAGTTGAAGAACACATTTACCCTTATTGCCTTTCTAAACTCCCAAAACCTTGACTAGATTGAACTCTAAAAGGTCATAGAGCCTATGAACAAATTCCATAGTTTAGTTGTCAGGTCTTGGACTGTTATCATTTTAGGAGGTCTAAATAGCTTTGAGATCCTCTAAGAATTTTTGAACCAACTCACCATTGGTTTCCACATATATAAATATAGAAGGTAGAAAATTTATTTTGAGTATTTTAGCTATATTGACTTGACCAATATCCTTGTATAGTTTACCATAATGAATGGCTCCCATATTTGTTATTCCTTTAAAGGAGGAGACTTTACTACCATATTGGATTTGTAGATCCCAAATTATATTTTATTATTTTATATTATTTTTAAATATATGGAAATAATTAGTGTTCTCATCCCTATTTGTAATCCAAAGTACTCTATGTTTGAGCCTCCATTGTGTTGCACTCTCTGCCAACGATCTTATATTCTCATATTCCAAATTTTTATACTTAGGCCTTATTTCCTCATGCAATTTTATTTTCAAAATCATCGATCAGATACATTGTAACATACTTCGTAGTATCCCTCAATTTTAGCTTGTCCATCAATTTTTTTATAATCTCATTGAACCATTGCTTCCTTAACCCTATTTATATTTGTTTGTTGCAAATTCAATACTAGTAGATTATCTCAGACTAGGATCAAAATTTACCAATTTTGATTTGACTAGAGTTACAAAGATGTACTCTTTTAGCCACTTAGAATTGAATTTAAAAGGATAATGTAGTTTTCTCTCATTTTTTACTATAAGTAGGATGGGGAGTGATCAGAGTCTTGTCTAGATTCAACCCAAGAATTTAGTCTATAAGTGACATTTACCAAAATCTTAGCTAGTAAGAATCTATCTTGAATTTTAGATATTATATCATCCATTTCTTCATGATTCTCCAAATTGGTACCAACTTTATAGGTAACAGTCTACTAGTCCCTTGTATTCAAATACTTGGATAAAGTAATCAATCAATATATCAGTTCTCTACTCCTAGAAAGGGTTATGTTTAAATCACCTAGAACTAAATTATAATCTTTTAGAATCTTATGTTTCATAACTTTGTCCCAATACTCCATATTATCTTTACAGGGACCATATATGTTCATCAATGTCATTATTTCCCTAATATGTACTAAAAGTAATTTAGTCCCTATGCCTTTGTCAAACAATGTAAATATTTTAACCTAAATTGATTTGCTTTCCACCTTGAAAACACTCATATCAAGGCCCCTACATCATCAAGAAGGGACAAAAAATCCCATCCTTTAAACAATTTACTATGATCTTCCATCACATTCATAGCTGACCCTTTTGTCTCTTTAATTAGAAAAATATTTAAATTATGATTTCTACCAGCCTACACAGAGCAACATTTTTTTACTAACCATAAGAAAAAATAGGTGGGGAACCAAAGTTGAAGTGGTTTACTTGTGAAACATTATTAAAAACTTACTAGAGTCTAAACCAAGGTTTGGATCTACTACCTCAAAGGAAGAAGAATTTGAGGGTTCTCTTTGCCACTCAACCCCACTATTCCATGTAAACATGCAAGACAATGTATCAATCAACACATAGTTACTTATTAAAATGGCTAAAAGTAAAGTAATTATGAGAGTGAAATTATATAAATTTATAAGCAAACTTAGGTTTAAAATAAGAATTTAATATCCTTCCTTTATAGAAATGGAATTTGCATTAAGATATACTATATTTCAAGTATTGGAGATATGCATGCATATCTTTGCATTGATGGTATTTTATTTTTTTAGAATTATTTTTAAAGAGTATAGATATTTCAAACATATATGTTTTAGAAATTAGTATAAAGGTTACATTATATTATAATATTTTGGTAATAATGTATGTCTTATTTGGTAATATTATACTTTAGATTTCCTTTTTGAAATGAAATTTTATAAAGATTCAAAATTATTTATAAAATTTCAACATTTATTTTATGGTTTGAACCTTTTTACTTATACAAATTTCAAACCACACACACACACACACACATAATTATAAAATTAAAATTAGATAATTAAATAATAATTATTTTCTTTAATGTACACACAAAACATGAAAATACCTCATGATTTCAATCACCCTTGTCCTTAATATTATAGGTGAAAACTTTACATTTTTGGGTGTATTTTTTAGTGTTCTTGTGTTTCTATAGGTAAAAAATTTCAATTATTTACATACCTTTATATATTCATGTATTAAAAAATATTATGACCCTTGTTGTCTTGCGATAGGTGAACACTTTTAATTATGCACATCTTGGTTTACTGACCTTGCTTTGACAAGTGAATACTTTACATTGATTTTGTAATAGATATTATTTATTGCTTTTGTTTTCGAAGGTAAAGGCTTTGTAATATTTACACATTTTTTTTAGTTATTTAGTATATGTTTTTAATGTTATTTATACATTATAAAATAATTTAATATGGATAACTTTTTTAATTTAAAATTAGAATACAACCGTGACATTGAAAATTGACCCAACGAATTAAGTCAATTTTCCTTTTGAAGCCTTAGTAGCCCTTCAAAATTGCAAAATGCAATTTTGTATCCATTAGCCCTTGATTTTGTAAATATTTCTCATCTTTAGTGAATTTGTATCTCTCCTTTATAGAACATAAAATCATGTCCCCTTTTTGTGGCTCTTCTTAACATATCGTGAAATCATTCATCAGTGATTATCGCCAAGTTTTCAAAGAGGTCACCTAGTATCATTTTTCATTATCTGATGTAACCATCAATAGTCATATCTAAAAATTTGTGATCAACCTTTATTGACTATGAAATTATGTCTCTGAGGTAAGGACTCAAAATCTAGAATTTTCTATCCACCTTGGAATCTTGGGCCATTTATGGCACCATTCATGGGTGTCCTTGCCTTGTTGGTAGTTCCCTAGGTGCCTTTCCTCTTGCCCTTGTGAATTTCAAATTCAACCAACTCTATTAATGCCCTTAACTCTCTATTTCCATGACCCAAAACTATATAAATAGAGATATTGAGCTCCCATTTGCATAACATTCTCTCAAGTTAACAAATCTCTTACAAAATTATAGCTTAAATTGTCAAGTTGAATTTACCACTTTAAAGTAATTTTTGAAGGGATAACTAGGCATAACCTTAGAGGACCACTCCTCTATTGGTTTTTTCCTTCCCTTATATTTCCTCTTATTTTATAATTTATCTATTTTCTATCAATTGCATACTACATATATCTTGTTTTCTCTTATATTAGCTTTTATTTTATATTATGCTCTAATCCTTGTTCATGCACTTGTAGGCTATGTTTTTCTTGGCATCCCTATAATGATCAAACCTTGAGGCACCCCCGTTTGGTATGTTTTTACCTTTGCTTTCCACATAGGATGATTTTATGACCAATTTGTATCAATTGCCAATCATAAGATAAAAATGGGATTTATCCCTATTCTATATATCATTCCTTCCTATTTACCATAATGCCTCTTAGGTATTAAACCAAAATAAAGTTATTAGAAATAGATTATATTACATAATTTGGGTCATGTAAATGTACCTTTCTTTGTACAAACTTAAGATATTATATTACTTTAGGGGGAATTTATCTAGTTACTACATGCAATGTAATAAATCCACAAGTATCAATGTGTAAGTTGTATATGTGCAATATTTCCCTTGCACATCTAGGTAGAGTATTGGCCAAAGAACCTATATTCCTATATAAAGGGCCATAGACATAGAACAAGATATAGTAGTAGAAAGTAGTGTAGAGCAGTGTGGTGTGATGTAGTAGAGTGTGATGTAATGTGATAGTGTAATAATCTCAAAGCCTTAATTCATGAAGTTTTCATTTATTTATGGAGTTTTAATTTCCTTCATAGCTACTTTGTATACATTTCCATAATTTCTATTTATAGTATTTTTTACTCATATCACAAATTTATTTTAGTTCATATAATTTTTCATCTTGTGATTTCTATCTTCCATTACATGATACATCAAAAGCTAATAGTGGCATTAGAGCTATGGGATATTGATAGGAAAACCACCATTATCATTGATAATGAGTTTTTTTGTCAACCTGATTTGCCATTGGACCAATCACTATCAAAAACTCTCAAAAGAGGCAAGGTGGTAGAATTAGGGAGAGCCACAAGTAAGGACTAAAAGAAATATTAGTTTTTGAAAAACTGATATTGCATATGGCTAGAGTCTTTCCACAAATTTACAAGGAAAAACTCATGAAGACTAGGACTCAAAATTTGATCCACTAGTTTGATGAATCAACTAGTGAAGCTCATCTAAGAGATCTGGAAAAAATACCTAAATTTTATTTTATTGTAGGGAATTAATTCTTAGATTATTAGGACACCTCCTACAATAGAAATCTAGGATATTTCAACTTTGTTGCCCAAATATAATAGTGCCTTCATAGTGGATAAATTAGTCATTGCAAGAGAATAATATTATAGAAGAGAATTTTGGAGAAAAATTGTGGTGAGTTGGGAGATAGGATATCTCCATTGCTAGATTGGGAAAATCAAAGGAAAAGGGCTACAAAATCCTTAATCCAATAAAAGACCATAGAATCCTTGATCTAGAAGAAAAATGCCACAGAAGCCTTGATCTAGAAGAAAAGGCCATAAAAGCCTTCATCTAGAAGAAAAGGTCACAAAATCCTTGATATTGAAGAAAATGCCACAAAATATTTGATATTGAAGCAAACGCCATAGAAGCCTTGATACTGAGAAAAGCCATAAAATCCTTTGATCCTGAAGAATACTCCAGTAGAGAGTATCTAATTCAAAAGCATATTTTAGTACTAATACTTTGTTGTAGGAAAAGGATATTCAGTGAGTTCAAAAAGCTTCCTAAAATAAATATAGGAAGAGTATTTTATTTAGAATCAATATAAGACTTGAAGCAAAAGAGATCAGAAGAAGATCTCATTGAATAACTTATAGACTTGGAAGAAGAAGAAGGACTAGGAGAATATTTCTTGAATCCAAAAGAAGAAGAATCAGATATCTAGGAGAATATATCACCACCAACACTTCTATAAGTAGAAGGTTGAATATAATGTCTCAAGGAAGACAAAAATAATCTGCAAGATCAAAGACCTTGGAGAGGTATCTATGAGCATCCAGTAAAAGGATTGGAGAGCCTTACTAAAGAAATAATCACAAGAGTTCCAAGGAGAACTCATTGGATAAATTTACTATAGGAGATAGTGAAATATTTGGGATAATTGTTGCCATCCAAAAACAAGCCTAAGAAGAATAATTTTGCAAGGATTTCCAAATATTAGAATAACTCAAGACATTCCAAATATTGAGAAGAAGATCTTATTTGAAGTTAGAATTCCATAAGAAGCTTGAAGGAAGATTCAAAGAGAAGAAGCCTACCAAATCTAGGATATTTGGAGAATGCCTCTCACAGCAAGAAGGCATCACTTTAGAAATAAATATCTCTTCAAATCTATAGCAAAATGAGGAGACTACAATAGGAGAAAAATCCACAAAAATTCTAGGCTCCTGAAAGAGATTTCAAGACCATATTTTGGTGAAGACGAAGTTATTCAGGGAAGCCTACAAAGAGCTGCAAGATCTTACTGAAGGCAACAACTTGATGATCTTAGACACCAAGATCTACATCCTCTACAAATCAATACCTTAAAATGCTTACTCCTCCAATATGCAAATATAACAATTAGGACTTTATTTTAAAATTAAAAACAAACTCCTTATAACTCCCTTCACTATTTTACCAATAAAAATCACCATAAGAGATTAAAATTTAATTAATCCTTATGCATCCCAACTATCTTATGTCAAAACTTAGGGTAATAAAAATTAAATTAAAAATGTACCTTTTCCCTTAGTGGGTTTTGAACCAACAATGCTACCTCCCCAAGCACCCTAGCTGCAGCATTGGCTACCGCATGATCTAGGTGCTCATGTGGGAGCTAGAGTGCCCATGCACTCTAATACCTTCTCTCCCACCGCCAAAATAGAAAATGAAAAAGGACATTCCAAACTTGTTGTCATCGAGTTTTTAACCCATAACCAATCTACCACAAGATCCAAGCCAAATGCCACCTGAGCTAGCCATCGGATGGTGCTAGAAACCAAACACCTCAACATCTTGAACACACGAATTTCAGGTTTTGCATAGTGCATGAGCTTTCTTCAATCAATATCAAGGATAAATTAATCGAGACACCAAGCTAAGGTTTGGCTAAGGTATAAATACTTTATGCCCTTGTTCCCATGCACATCAATGAAGATAAGTTCTTTGGGGGTCTGCGCTTACGTTTTGAATTTTGAAATATTGAATTTATAATTATTTAAATTCACTAGAATTTAAATATTATAAATTAATATTTAAATATATTGGCTTTATTAAATATTAAAGCCTCCTTAGGTTTTACCACATTGATTAAGTAATATTTATTTATAAAATTCAAATTCAATTTGAATTTAAATACTAAAGCTTCCTTGGGCTTTCTAATTTGAAATTAAAAGCCTCCTTGGGTTTTTATAAGAACCTTTTATTTTTGCTCATCCATTGGTTTTAATATAAACCTTTTATTTTTCCAATCCATGGTTTTAATAAAAACCCTTCTACTTATGCTTCACATAATATTAAAAATAAATATTATGAAGCTCTTTTTCCATCAACCTTTTGCATTGCTCCTTTTGACCTTTTGCCATCAATGGTATCTTATTCCTTGACATCAATGACAACTTTATTCCTTGACATCAATGACAACTTTGACTCAAAATGTCCAACAATATCCCCCTTTGTCATCGATGGCAACCCAAATTCTTTTTACCAAACACTTGACTATTTTCTTGTTCTGCTCCCCTTGGGACATTGCTCCCCTTGTTTCAATGCTCTCTCCTTAAACCAAATCTCTCCCCCTTACTCAAATATCTCCTTCTTTGAAATCAATGGCAAAGGGTCACCTTTGGGGCTCAGTGCTAAGAATGAGTCTCTTATATTAGCTCCTCCCCCACCTCCTCTTGAGGTGATTAATTTTGGGGTGGGAGTATTTCTACTCCCAGCAAGCACTAGTATTTATATTTATGCTCTTTCCTTCTCATTTGATCCTTTTGATTTTTTTGATTTTTCATGTTTTTGTTCCTATTCCTGTTCTTGTCCATGTCCATATTCCTATTCTTGTTCCTATTCTTATTCTTATTTCTATCCATGTCCATATTCATGGTCCTATTCTTTTTCATGTTCATGCTTGATTATGGAATGTCTACTCTACACCACTTTGTTGTATGTCCATAATTATTGTATTTATAACACTTAATGCTATTATTCCTTAGAGGTGCAAATTTATTGGGATTTCTCCATGTGAATCCATATCCTTTTCTGTCATGAAACCTACAATTCATTGCCTTATGACCAAACTGATTACATGAGAAGTATACCCATAGAAAAGTTGCATATTTCTAAAATTTCCATTTTCTTCTCTTTCATGTGTCCTACATTGTAAATCCATGTGCCCAAATATATGACATGAGAAACATCTTCCATTGAAACTTCCTTGTCTTGACCTCATTGGTCTCTTAGTCTCTCTTAACCTATTCTAATTTTTTTTCCATTTGTTTCTTATTTGTGCATTTTTCCTTTCCTTGTTGAACTTTATGTTTTCCAACTCATCCTCAGAAGTCTCACTTTTTATTATATTATCTTCTTCTACAGTTTCTTCTTCTAAATTTTCTTCTTCTTCAGACTTTGAGGTGGACTCCTCTTCTTTTTTCTTTTGAGCTTGTTCAAAAACAATACTTGTTTTATTTGTTGATCTTCTTTGTACCTTGATCATCTTATCTACAATATTTGAGCTCTCCCCAAACTCATGTAGCTTGTCCTTGGACTTTTCTAATTATTCCATTAGTAGAGCTACTTCTTGTTCTAAATTTTCACATTCTAAAACCTTTGCTTCTAGCTTATCCTTGAACTTCTTTGCCTTAGCCATTGACTTTTTTATATCCTCTATAATATTTCCTTTTTCTTCATTACATTATTGAAACTAAAATTTAAGTTGGGAGTTTTGCTTTCTTACCTTATTTAAAGTTTTATGAGCATAGATAAGCTCTCCCTCAAGATCAACTCCTCCTTTTTCTGATTCTTCCTCTATTTTTTTGACTTTGTCTACATATTCATTTTATTTTGACTTATCTTCTATAGGCTCACCTTATTCTTCTTCTAGTGCCATTAGAATATTCTCTTATGGTTCTTCAAGTGCATCCTCATTTTCATCATCACTAAAACTGAAACCATCCCTTGTACAACTATATTCAAGATGTCCAAAATTACCACATAAAAAATACTTGAGAATTATTGGTGACCTTTTCTTGACTTCTTCTTTTTCTTCAATTAGAAACAGTTGTTCATTTTTATCATTATCTAAAAAACTATTATCACTATCACTTGAGTACTTACTTGCCTTGTCTGCATAGTAGCTCCTCTTTTGTCTTTGAAAGAACTTCTTTCCTTATCTACCTTGTCCATCCTTACCTTTATTTTGGTACCTATATTTTTTTGATTCCCTATTCCTGTGATCCTATTTTTCTTCATCATTCTTATTTTTAGCTTCTTGACAATTAGTTGCATAGTGACCATACTTTACACAATTGAAACATCTAACATATTTTGCATATTTAAATCTTCTTGAATATTTATTTCTTTGTCCATAATTTGCTTCTTCGTTATTGGATGACTCATTGCTCGATTCTAACTTCTTATCCTTTGTCTTCTTAATTTATTTGAAGGTTGCTTCCTTTCAAATATTAGGTTCGTCTTTTGTTCTCAACTCAAATGTTGTAAGAATACCAAGTAACATATCTCTTGTCAAATAATCACCATCTTTTGATTCTTCTATAGCAAAAATATTTTTACTAAATCTTTTTGGAAGAGATATTAAGACCTTATCACAAACATTTGATTCTTCAATATTAAATCCAAGTCCTTGCATGGAATTAACAACCTCATCTATCCCTAAGTAGATAAGTGTTGATATTTTCCTTATTCTTCATTATTAATTCTTCAAATTGTCCTTTGAGATTTTTTTTTTTTAAGCGAAAAACCCCTTGTGGGGCCGCCTTGGTCTAAGAGACCATGAACAGGGGGTTCTACACCGTCAAAGTCACCCGGGGGTCGCACCCAACCCTTCCCACACCAACATTATCAATTGGATTTTGGGTACCCAATTTAGCTTTTTTGGTAGGGTGGAGATTCGAACCTTGGACCTCCCTTGGAGGATTGCCCTCTCCTCTCCAACTCACCTACAACACATGGGTAAACTAATTTATAGTGGAAAACACCCCTTTTGAGGTGCCACTTTCAACAGGTTGGTCATAGGAGGAATGGAGCCTTGTCGGCCTCTACCAGCACATAGGACATTCCTAACTATACCATATATCTGCAGGATGGAGACAAGGAGAATGGAACCTAGGTCGGCCTCTACCAACACCCAGGGAATTTACCACTACACCACAACAAGTAGATTGTCCTTTGAGATTTTGTATCTTTTCCTTTTTGATACCTTTATCTCCTTCATATATACTTTACAACTTATCCCAAATTTCTTTTTCATATTTACAATGCATAAATTTTATGGAATCTATTCTATGCAAACCTCTCAAAATTGCATTCATTTCTTTTGAATTATAATGATGTAGAAGCTTACCTTCCTTATCTATAGGTGGATCAACTGGTGGTATGTATCCATTTTCAACTGCTTCCCAAATTTCATTTCCAAGTGCCATTAGGTGAATCTTCATTCTCATACTCTAATATATATAATCACTTCCATAAAATATTGGTGTTGAATTATCTTAGGACACATTCTTAGACTCCATTGTGTTCTTGAAAGCTTTTCCTTCAAGCTATTAAACTCTTTCAAAGGAACTCACTCTAATACCACTTGAAGAACACAAGCTTATACTAAGAGGGGGGTGAACAATATAAGACCACTTTTTACTTTTCCTTCCTAATAAATATTATGTAATGTAAATATAGCAATATCAACGAAAGTAATCAAAGAAATTGTAGCACCCTAAAATTGGCATAGTTAAACCCTCAGTAAAAGATAAAAATTTGAATTTTAACCCCAAAATCGCCCGTTAATCGCTCACCTCATTTTTTGCACCATTTTTAGAATTTGTTTTGACCGTTGGACGATATCGTCGTCGATCTGACGATATCGTCCCAAATAGAATGAATTCATCTAAAATAGAATGTCCAGATGATTTCGTCCCAAAATTAAATTTTCATAATTAGCTTTTGTTTCAACAACCTCTTCAACTCAGGCAGAAGTGTGTCTACACGGTTGGAGATTCCTACGTTGGAGATCTCCCAGATTGGGATGATCCCCAACCTCCTAACCTTCCCCTAATCCTATATAAACTGAGGTTTTCTTAATTTATCCCCCTGCCTGGCTCCTTGGATGATCATTGACCTGTAATCTTAGCTTTTGCTATGTTAGGACATCCTATTCCCCATAATTTGCATCTGTGTTTTCAAGTTTTATTGCAGGATCTCATTGCATTTCAACCGAAGGAATCTCGGATCGTCGTAGGTGATTCAACCACAATTTCAGACGATCTTGATGAGATCAGCGATGATCTCATACGATTGTCGATGATTTTTACTGTAGTTCATATTGGGGGCAATCAAAGCCCTGAGTTTGCATTTTCTATCCCTTTTCTTATTTAAATTATGCATTATATTAATTTACTTCTATTCTACATCTTGGATTTCACCCCATTTAGCATATTTGCATAATAAAATTCAAAATTAATTATTAAAACATTGCATCCCATTTGATTAGATATATGGATTTATCATTTAAGCATTTATACTCTTATTTCTATCATTTTTTATCATTCTTGCAATTGTATTTTTGGTTTTTGGTGTCTGTTTTCATGATTGCAGGTTTTTGACGAATTCATCAGGTCGCTAATGATCTTGACTGATCTCAGATGATCTCATGTGATCTAGATGTTTCTGTACAATTATAGATGATCATGTCATATCCGAGACGATTTGGACTCCTACAAGCTTCAAAATCTTCATCAGACATCAGAAATTAGGTGCACTCTTCCCCACTTTAGATATTCTCTATATTTAGGATTCATTTATGTTTATTGTCTTCATATAAAAAAAAAATTTCATATAGAATAGCTTAGATTCATTTTGGCCAACCTAGGAATCTGAATGATTGAACATAAAATGTACACATCAAACCCATTCTCGACCTAGGCATGGAAACTGCCACTCAAAGTTTCTTGGTGAACCCCACCATCCATCAAAAATTCACCCTTATACCCCTCCCCCGAGAGGCATGACCATCAAAGGCCCTCTTCATCCGAGGTATTGTCCCATACTTCTCGCATCCCCCTTCCAAGCATGAATCCTTTAGCCTGAAGGTAAGGGTGTAAAAAATTTGGGCGATACATTTTTGGTGAACCCGACGTGAACTAAAACACCTTTTGAAAAAAAACAAAAAAAAAACACATTGTTAAGAACATCTAGAATCATTAGACAAACATTTAAATTTGCATATCATATTTAGATGGTAGATTATAATAGAAGACGAGTTGTCGCCATAAATGTTGAAAATTAATTAATGACCATAGAGATTACTTTTGTACTTAGAGTACCTCAAACAAATAGAGCCCAACCTTTGTGGGATGAACTTGATAGGAGATTAGGTATTATCAAATCCAGATTTGTAGAACTTAGGCAAATTAAGAGGTTTGTCCTAGATAGAATCCTGGATCCTGATCAGGTAACCTTGTATCATGAACTTCAGAGAGCTTGCCATAGGTGGTTAGCAGATAAAAGATCACTTGTGTCTTCTGAATTATACACCTTTAAGGAATACCTTGAGAATGTAGTTGTAGTACATAAGTTTCTATCTCATATAGAGGATCAATAAGTCATTCTTACGGATAGAAAAATATGGAATAGAGTTCCTAGAGCTATGTTGTATCGATATTATTGCCATGAAATTTTTTTTTACAAGTCAGAGTCTAAAGTAGATCATATTACCATAGCACACTTTGTCAAATTCTTGAAAAACCACATCCAATTTGAAGAGGAGCATTTCATGACTCCTGATGAACTTGACCCTATCAATGATATCCATACACTATTCATAGAAAACTAAGTCATTCTTTTTACTATTGTTATTTCTTGCAACTACCATGTTGTTTGTTATTTTTATTCTCGCACAATAATAAAATAATCACACAAAATAATAAAACAAAGTAAAAACAAAGTAAAAACAAATAAAAACAAAACATTTTTATTTTAAAGTATTATAGTAGGTATATAGTTAAAATATATACCTCTCAACCTTACCGCATATATATAAGTATATATATTTTCTAAAACCTAAGTTTAGCACAATGCCTAGACTTAGGAATGGAAAACAAATCAAAGAAGATGAAGATTGGTTAGGAATACCATTAATTGACCAAAATTTCCCTCTTGAGGACCAAGTTTAGGAAGAAGAAATCCTATACCAACAAGAAGAAGAGCTTGTTGTAGCAAATGAACAAGAAGAAACTAATAAATAGGAAGGATCCTCATCCCCTAAAATGTCTCTGGGAGGAGCTATCACTTTTGAAAACATGGAACAATTTTGGAAGATCATTAACACTAATATTAGTGTTTTTAATAGAGCAGTCCATATGGACAAGGATCAAATTAATGACACTCAAGCAACTCTAGAAGATGTATTTCACACATGCACTAATCCCTTGTACTTTATTGAACAAGAGAGTGATCAAGTTGGACCATCCAATTTGGATATAGTAGCTATGATCCGGAACATGCAACAACAACAGGTTACCCAACCACCTAAAGTGCCTGTTAACAAGCCTAGGGTCATTCCCTCACAAAATAAACCCTCATTTACTGCTCTATTTTTCCAAGCTCTTGATCAACATACCTCAAATAAATAAAAACCCAAAACAAAACCAAACACCAATTACCAACAATCTGGGGTACAACATAATACTATTACAAATCCTCTTCATAATACTCTTCCTACAAACACTTTGCACAATAGCAATATAGCATATAATCCTTATGTAACACAATCATACACTCATAGATCCCATACCTATGTCCCATCAAACCAATATGGTGGACAAACTAGTAATCTTGAAACCATGGTGAAATAGCTAGTTTCCCGCATGGACCAGATAGATCCCTATCGTCCCTCGTACAACTATCGAGAGATGTGTAGTCAGCCTTTAGATCCTATAGTCATAGCACAACCGTATCCTAAATATTTTCCTATGCCTATTCTGCCCATATATAAAGGAACCGAAGATCCCATAGAGCATCTTCATATGTTTAGGATAGCTTGTCATGATATATCACATGATGACTTGTTATTACTAAAAATGTTCTCGAAAAGCTTGGGAGGAATGGCATTAGAGTGGTATTATCAATTACCCACTAATTCTTTGAGGAATTTCAAAGAAATTGCTGAGTCTTTTGTCCATAAAATTAGTGCCTACATCGAAATACATGTGACCATTAAATATTTGTATAACTTAAAACAAGACAAAGATGAATGCTTTGCTGATTTCCTAGCTAGGTGGAGACAATTGATAGGAAAATTGCACTTTGTGTTACCTTATAGGGATATGTTGGACATATTTATTAATAATTTGCAAGAGCAACTATCTTATGAATTATCAACTACTACCTTGACCACCTTTGATCAGGCTATAGACTTAGCCCAAAGAGTGGAAGATGCTCTCATTAGGAGAGGCCAGCTTAAAAAGAAAGACGATGAGAAAACATCCAAAAATCAATATAAGAATAAAAAATTTGTGGGTGATGGAGTCACCGACAGCAAAAATATTGCTAATGTTAATGCTGCAAAGGCAATAGAGAAGTTTGTACTGAAACCTCATGATAGACCTCCTCGAGAATTTATTAGGTTAAATCAACCTTTATCAACTATTCTACCATAATTATTAGAATGAGGCTTGATCCAATTACCAAATATCCAAGAACCTGATACAACTATACCTGGATACAGAGTAGATCTACATTGTGACTTCCATAGAGGACCTAGACACACTACCAACTCTTGAAAAATATTAAAACATAAACTATAGGACTTGATTGATAACAATGAGATGGAGGTGCAAGCCTTTCAACCTAAGAAAACTCCTCCTAATAATTCTCAACAAAACACCGCACAAAACCAGAATTAGAATGCCAATCAGTCATTAGACATATTTCAACATCCCTTACCAAAACATGGTAAGGAGGTGGCTAATCAAATTGAACATCATAATGTCCCTCCTCCTGCATGATATGTAGGAAATATTAGTGGGAATTTACCTATTCATGATCTGGAAACCTTTGACACAACTTTATCTGTGGTTACAACCAAGCCTCTATATAATATTCAGATACCTGATCTTAGTGATACATAATATGAGACTAAGAGTGATATGGAAATCACATCAAATCAATCGAATAGTTTTGAAGATGAATCAAATACTATTCACCCTATCACAAGTCATATGGTTCCAGAAGAACCATTTCCAAGAAGAGTCACTACTAGACCATCGTCTCACCGATTATTTCTAATGAGCTAGCCATAAACACTAGACCAAGACTCATTCATCATCCACAGCATAATATTATGGGTACCATTGGAGTTGTTACTAGACAATAGTCTCAAAATTCTCAACAAGATCAAATTTAGAATGGTGGATCAACTCCATTTGTTTTGAAGGTTCCTAATAAAGGGAACCATGCACCTAATGTTCAACCTAAACATCCTTATAATATCAATGAACAATTATCAAATATTACAGCTAGAATTTCCCTCTTGGACCTTTTAAGATTTTCTCCTACACATAGAGATGAATTAATGCTCACATTAAGCTAGATGATGGTACCACAAGACATTCAACCTGAATCCATGGTCAATACTATAATAACTCATGAATTTTATTGTATTGACTTCTGGGATAGAGACATACCTCAACATAGTTTACATAAAGATAACCCCTTATATATTATTGCTTTAATTGGAGATGTAGTAGTCAAACGAGTTTTGATTGATAATGGTTCATCTTTAAATATCTGCACTTTTGAATTCTACCAAATATTTGGGTTTAGAAGTGAGAAAATAAAAATAACTGATATGATCATAAAAGCTTTCAATGATGAAACACAAGAAATATGTGGATTTATTACCATTCCATTGCAGTTTGGTCTGAGAACCTTGGATACGATTGTGTTTATTGTACATTGCCCTACATCGTACAATATACTCTTGGGATGTCCTTGGATCAATGCAATGCAAGCTATTCCCTCAACCTTACATCAATGTGTTAAGTTCAAATTTAAGAATCAGTTGGTTACCATTCATGGTGATCCAAGACCCTTTGATATGTGTGTTTTTGCAGAACCTATTGGAGTTCAATTTTGCCCCACTCTGTCATCCAAACATCCTAATTCTCATTACCATCTACACGTGTGAAACGTGCACCCAAAAATTCATCTACTTCTTCTCCATTAGTTGCACCTTTACATATAGCTCAACCATATTCTGAACAAACTGCATTAGGACCTAAGAAATATCCTAAACCCACATCCAATGTCTCTTGTTCTCCTCCTATAACTTCCATACCTATGATAGACCCATCTATCGACACCTCTACACCATCTACATCCACCAAAGTCATATTTTCCACAGCAAAAGATGTAGGGAATGTTCCTTCTACCTCTTATGCTCTTATTGACGAACTCTTACCTAATCTATCTAAAATACTTATATTAGAAGAAACGAATGCTTCTATGCAAGATTCCATTATTTTAAATAATTTGCCAGCATCTCCTCGCACCTTGGGCCTCCAAAAGCCTATGGGAAGTATTTACCAAGTTGGGAGTTGTGCCTTTATTTATAAGGGATATGACTAGGGTAGAATACCCAGAAACATCAAAACTCATTATGATGGATATGCTTGATGTTATTTTATTAATGAGTATATTAAAGCCAAACCTATAATTCTGAAATTGGGATATAAAGGGAAAGGTTTGGGACCTTTCCAGAATGGTATGAAAGAACATTTTGAGGTAGAAGCATGGCTCTTCCGATGTGGTGTGGGCCTATTTCCTAGTAAGGGTTAGCCATTCCCATTTGAGGATGATGACCAACTTATATGTTACCAATATTTTTTAGATGAACGTGATGCCTTGCATTTAATGAATAAGACATTCACATGTAATATGCTATCTATAGCTTATCCTGAGATGATCACTGAATCCAATGATGAGTTGGAGGGAGATATCTTTCACGATGTCTCCATTGAGGAATTATTATATAATGGATTTTATTTTGATGGTTCTATACCTAGTATAGCCCAGATTGAGGCCATGACTCCTCAAGAAAAATTATCCAATCTAACCTTGGAAGAATTACAGGAATTGGATGTTTCACCCGCACCACCTAATTTTTAGAGAGATATCCACATGGAAGTAGAAAATTTCATAAAAATTAACATTGAAATTGAGGATAACCCCCACATAATCAAAATTGGATCATAATTGAGTCCAAAAAAATAGGATAAATACATTGCATTTCTTAAAGAATATGAAGATGTATTTGCTTGGACATATGAAGATATGCCAAGATTAGACCTTTCTATAGTTATCCATCACCTAGTAGTACACCCAGATGCTAAACCTGTTAAACAGAAACTTATAAAAATGCATCATAAAGTGGCCTTACTAGTCAAAGGGGAGTTAGAAAAACTCCTAAATGTTATTTTTATACAAGTTATTGATTATGCTGAATGGATCTCGAATGTAGTTCCAGTAACTAAGAAAGAAGCTACTAAGATTAGGGTTTGTATAGACTTTAGATATATTAATGCTACATGCCCTAAAGACTATTTTCCCATTCCCAATATGGATCAGATCATTGATTTTATTGGTGGGAGTGGAATGATATCCTTAATGGATGGATTTTTTGGTTATAATTAGATCAGGATAGCTCCTAAAGATCAGGCTAAAACAACCTTTATTACCCCTTGGGGAACTTTCTATTGGAAAGTGATGCCATTCGGGTTGAAGAATGTAGGTGCAACCTATCAATGAGCCATGACTTATATCTTTTATGATATGATGCATGATATACTACATGATTATGTAGAAGACATTATAGCTCATTCTACTAAAGAAGATGACCATTTAGATGACTTGAGAAAAGTATTTGATCGGTTAAGGGAATATCTTATTCGATTGAATCCATCCAAATGTATATTCGAAGTTAAGTCAGGTAAATTATTAGGGGTTATAGTTTCTTTATGTGGCATCAAAATTGACCCTCTCAATATTACGACTATCACTGATATGCCCGCACCTACAAATATATCAAAATTACAGAGTCTACAAGGTTAGCTTCAAGTTATCCGTCGCTTCATCAATAAGCTGGTAGATAAAATTGGACCCTTTCGTAAGATTCTTAAGAAGGATGTCTCTTTCCATTGGGATGACAAATGCCAGGAAGCATTTGAACTCCTCAAACAATATCTTCTTAACCCACCTGTACTTTCACCATCTAAACCTGATCGCCCATTTATCTTGTATATTTCTACTTTAGATTTTGCTTTAGGAGCTATGTTAGCTCAACTTGATGATGAGAAAATAGAGCGTGCTAATTATTATATTAGTAGAACATTAATTAGTTATGAAACCCGCTACACAACATTAGAGAAGTTATGTCTAGCAGTCATATTTTCTACATAGAAACTACGCCATTATATGCTCAGTCAAAAAACATACATTATTGCTAAATTCGATCCCTTGCGGTATCTCATGAGTCGACCTTATTTATCAGGTTGCACAACAAAGTGGGTTCTTGCGCTAAGTGATTTTGAACTCACGTTTATAGGACAAAAGTTTTTTAAGGGTCAAATCATAGCAGATCAATTATTCATTGCACCCTTAGAGTCCACCCATCCCCTCGTCATTGATTTTCTTGACAAATGCCTTAAACTAGAGGCAGATCATTCAGAGCAATGGTCCTTATACTTTGACGGAGCCCAATGCATGAGTGGGGCTGGTGCAGGTATTATTTTGATAGCTCCACAGAAACATATCATACCTCTATCCTTTAAAATAAAGTTTGCTTGTACTAATAACACTACTGAATATGAGGCTCTCATCCTTGGATTACGAGAAGCCCTGGAACTAAAAATTAAAAATATATTAGTTTTCGGTGATTCTCAACTTGTTATAAATCAAATTAATGATGTTTATCAAACCAAATATGATAAATTGTGCCCATATAAAGCATATGTATTACAATTAATATCTTTATTTGATCAAGTTACCTTGGAAGCTATTCCTAGAACTAGCAATCATGCAGCTGACGCTATGGCCGCAGTTGCATCTCTTTTACCCTTGGATTTAGATGACAAATATGCTACCATAATTATTCGTTGACTCCAGGAACCCACTTTAATTAAATCATGCTTGGAACATTTGGACATGTTTCTAATCAATGAAACTACTCTCAAACTTTGGTACACTGATATCCTCAATTTTATTCAAAATGGGACCTTCCCTGAAGGCTTTAATAGAAACAAGCATTGGTTATTATGTAGACGAGCAAGTCGCTTCATCATAATTGGCAATACCTTATATAGGAGATCTTTTGAAGGTATCCTACTGAGATGTTTGAATCTATAAGAGTCTAGATCAGCTTTGAGTGAGGGGACACTTTAGTGGTAGCGCCATTGCTAAGAAGCTCCTTAGGATAGGATATTTTTGGCCTACCATGGAGAATTATGCACATGATTACGTGTGCCATTGTGATAAGTTCTAGTAACACGCTAACCTTGTCCATGCGCCTACATAAGCACTACAGGCTATTTCATCTCCTTGGCCCTTTTCAAAATGGGGCTTAGAAATCATCAAAAAAATTAATTTTGTGTCATCTGATGGACACAAATTCATCATAATCACCACCGAGTATTTTACGAAGTGAGTTGAAGCTATGCCCTTAGATTCTTGCATTGGAACTCAAGTTTCCAAATTTATTTTTAATTAAATTATTTGTAGGTTTGGAATTCCTTCAAATCTCATCTCAGATAATGGCACTTGTTTCAAAAATAAATATGTAAAGAAACTATGTCACAAATATAAAATTCAACATCGTTGGTCCACTCCCTATTATCTTCAGGGTAATGGCCAAGCAAAAGCATCTAAAAAATCATTAATTAAAATCCTCAAAATACTGGTCAATAAATCTAGCTGTGATTGGCACATTCAATTATATCCTACTTTGTGGGCTTATCAAACTAGCATTTGTACCCCCACGGGCACTTCACCTTTTGTTTTGGTTTATGGCACTGAAGTTGTTTTTCCCTTTGAATTAGAAGTTCCTTCTTTGGCTCTACTACTTCAAGATACTGAAGTAGGAGATGAGTACCGTGTTAGCATATTTAGTCAGCTGGAACTCCTAGATGAGAAGTGCATTAATGCTTTGGATAATCTGTGTGCCTACCATAATAAGCTCAAACAAGCATATCTCAAGAAATTTCATCATCGATCCTTTGAGATCGATGACCTTGTATTAAAATAAAATAAAAAAAATACTAATGCAACTAAAGACCTTAAAGGCAAATTTGAGCCTAACTAGCTTGGGCCGTATATTATCACTGCTAAATTTGGATCGGGAGCATATAGATTAGCTACCTTATATGGTAAAGATCTTAAAGAACCTATGAACATTATGCACCTTAAGCGCTATTATGCATAACTCTAGTAATTTTGTCACTATATATTATACATATTGTCTTATTTTAGTAACTCATATAAAAATGTCAAAAACAATAATATTATGTATTATCTCAATTCATAAATTCAAATCAAAATCTAAATAAAATCAAAATCATCAAAATCCTCAGAAACATCTTTTATTTTTGCACCTGTCAATTTTTGAAGTATTGCATTTATATTTTTGGTTATTTTGGATAAATTAGCATTTATTTGTAATCCCTCACTTTCACACTCACATGAATAAATATCTTGATATTTTTGGTATGATTGTTAATCTCTCTTATATCGAAGTCCACAATTGAATTAAATAAATTTTTGAGCATAGAGAACTGATCTTGTTATTTACTTGAACCAAGTACACCTTTTCACATTAAAATGATTTCATTGCAAATCCAAAATGATGCTACATAGTAGAAGTGGTCTTTTGAGAAAAAATTTTCCCCTGCTATCCTATCATGCACATGGTCTAGAATCTTTGATAATTGACAAAAGGACAAGCTCACCCCTACCCAGAATAAAATCCCTTGATCTACAGCCGATCCGAGCAAGTATCCCTAGTATAGCAAGAAAAATAAAAAGAAAATCTAGAAAAATCATGAGAAAAAGAGAATATTATTCAGAACCATTATCATTTTGTACCATCTCAGTAATATTTCCGCATTATCTTAGTGTCAAGCAAAAATACAAAAAAAAAATACAAAAGAAAAGAGAAAAAGAAAAGAAGAAGCAAAAAGCAATAAATCCTTTCCCCTACCCTTTGAAATAAAAGAAGGGTGAATGAGCTTGAATCCCTAGAATTCTCAATTATTTGAAAACTGTGAGGTAAGCCCCATAATAGGTGGTTTGTGCCCAACTCGCTTGGCCTTGGGTAACTCCTAGCGTGGTGATATGTCTATCACATTAGCAACATTATTTTGTACAGACCTATGTCCGCTCATGGATCAGCTAGCTCTTAATGACCCGACTTACATAGTAGTATGGTACGGTTACATGCAAATAAATCATGGTCAACGAACACTCATTTGGTTAATTCAAATTACTTGTATCAAATTATCTTGCTCAAAATTGGTAAATGAACAATACAAATGCACACACATTTGTGTTTGAGAGATTTTGTATCATTATGATAGATCAAGCTCGGCAACGAAATCACATATGCACATGGGGGTCCTTATAAATGTAAAATTTGTCTTTGAGATAATTCAAAATATTTATGCAAATATTTTGGAATTCTTTGATTTTCTTACTTGAGAATAACAGCTTAGCGTAAAAACAATTAAATACATTTTTTCAATATCCAAAAATTTTCTTTCAAAACATGTTCAAAAATATAGCAATAAAGTCACATTTATATATCTTCGACTTTGCAACGATGGTATAGTTCCTAAACCTAAAATTAGAATTTTACGCCTAGTGCAAGTCCTCATTTTTATATTTTCTGTTTATCTCAAAATTAAAAATCAACTATGCAATAAAACTATTACATAAATTTCTTCTTTAGATTTTGCAATGATGGTATAAGTCTATACCTAACATTCTATGCCTAGTGCAAGCTGTCATTCTAATTTTATTTTCCATTTATTTAATCCATAAAAGCATATGGCTTAAATCATTATGTTACACAATTGTGCTTGAAAAAGAACGAAAACTTTTTTTATTTTTCATTTCATTATGTCAACATTCAATTTTGTGACGATGGTATAATTCCTAGGCAATTGTTCAAATTTCTATCACACTTAGGAATTTTATGCCTAAAAAAAATCATATTTTTAATATTTCATGCATAATATTTTCATGGAAATCTGAAAACAAATCATCACCATCATCAATTTTCATCATCACAACACAAAGTCTTAATAAATTCTCTTAAGCACCCTTTTACTTTTAGCAATATTTTTCTCATAACGGGATTAGCGTAATGACCTAGTGAGCAGTGACTCCATGAAATGGTCATGTAATAGTGACAATGTCATTTGAAATTATTGTTAGAAGTCTCTTTATTTTTCATCAAATCACACCACCACAACCAATTTTTTTACATCAGATTTTTTCATTTAATTTTATAGCATGACATAAAATTATAATATTTTCAATGACATAATTACATGAATAATCAATCAACAATTCAAATATTAAAGTAGTATAAAACATATGCACAAGTCATATCACAAAAAGAATATATATATCAAAAAAGTATCTACAACATATCAAAATGGATTCGTATGCCACAATCTATACCCTGGCATACTCAATCCTCTCAAACATATATGGTCTATGTACAAAAATAGCTAGTCTCGAGAAGCCCTCGAGCTCTCAGCCTCATCTCCTCTCCCTCCTTGAGGTGGATGAGGTGGTCCCATCGAGGTTTGTGTTGTATCGTGGGTCCTCAACGTTGATCGTGATGATGTCCTCGATGACCGCATCTTGATCGGCTTCGTAATGCTGGCTGGCAGTGGTATCCTTTGCCTCTATAAAACCACATGGTAGTACAACCCCTGGTAGAATGTAGTCTACACAACAGCCCGTGCCAACTCTAGAATGCTCGCCCCTCTACTTCAATCCCTAAGCCATGAAGTCTCATCCTAGAGAGTCTGTACCTTAGCTCGTAGGTGGGAATTCTCTACTTGGAGAGCCACCATATTGTTGCTCTCTCCCACATCGACACCCTTGCCCTTATTGGGCGATGGTGGCCTATCCCTCTGCTAAGAAGGGAGTCTCTCCCTCCTCTTCGGCTACTACTATCTCTCTAGAGCCTATGGTACTCTCTAGCATCTCTCCTAAGGAGGCCATCATTGATCCCTCCCTCTGCAACCCCTCATTGCATCAATGGAAGCCTGGAACTGCCTCTCCATCCATTGCACTACAATGTGCATTGGACCCTATGCCCTCATCATCCAAGGAGGGTGGATGCCTACATACCAAGCATCATACATGTCTACTACCCCTGTGTCATCCCCATCCACTAGCTGAATGGGGGCATCATCAGCATCCTAAATCTAGAACCGTTGCATGTCTAGAGCCCTACTCAATGTGGTACTATCCTAAATAGTCCAGGAGTACTCATAATCCCTAAGAGAAGGGATCCCCTATTGTAGATCAAACTTCCTCAAAACTTGGTCATAGCAGCGGAGCTCTACCTCTTCTTGCTATGTCCTCAACTAGATGACTCGCCTAATGTGAGCCAACTTCTATCCATCCTCTGCCCACCCTGGATTCTCTCTCCATGGTCTCTAGGTGATCTGATCTGGGGTGAGGTCATCTAGCAACCTCTAGGACATTGGCAGATCTATCCCCCGCTATGACCCTCTCTGGAGCCACCAATAAAAAACCTAGGGTCTCTCCCGATCAAATCCTGTTAGTGGAAGCCCTACCGGCCTTCGCACTATAATGTGCTCCCAACACCAAACCTATAGCAGTGATGTTAGAAACATACATCGACCTCCCTTGCATACGACCCCGTAGAGGATCCTATACAAGCGACATAGTACAAAGCTGCCCCAAGCAAATCTGTATCTGTGGTATCTCATGTTGTAGACCACATATGAGAGTAGCCATAGTAATCTGCATCTGATCTAGTGGCATATAAGAAGACCACCCACCACCCCTACCAAAACTCGTGTCAACTGTGATGCCCCAGGCATCTGTCTCAAAGACTCAATGTTCACTCCGCCCTTCTCCAGGGTGAAGCTCAAGTTCGTGCATAGTCTCATCATAGCATGGCCTTTATTGGTCGTAGGAGTCATGAACCGACCATGTATGGGGATCCTCAAGATCCTCCATACATCCTCTAGAGTGGGATTCATCTCCCCTATCGGTAGCCAAAAGCAGGACGACCCCAGATACCATCTCTCTGCTAGGGCTATCAGTAGCCCCATGTCCATAGTAATCTATGGCATTTCTGCCACATGCTACAATCTGACCTCTGCTAGCTTGTCTCACTCAGCTTGATCGAGCATGGCTAAGTCATCCCTTAGATCCCTGTATTTCCACTCTCGACTCTTTAGCAATTCCACCTATAAAATAAATAATAAAACAACAAAAAATCATTAGTACATAATCATTAAAATCAATTAAAATCAATTTCATCTCATAAAAAAATGATATCGCCCATTATTGGACGATATTGTACCAAATTTAGCAAAATCCTCCTGAATAGGATGAAATCATCTCTGATTCATCAATTTGGGAATTGCCCCTTATTGGAAGAGATCACCCCTATTTCTTTGATTTCGTCCTTAGATGAAATTTGTGATCTAGGGACGATTTCAAAAAAATTGGAACGATTTCATCCCGACGTCGTCGATGGCCTAAAAATGGTTGACGCCCCAAAACAATTAACATTCAACTAAAAAATTAAACAAATCAAGATAAAAACATAATACATTGGGTTTAGATCCTTACCCGCAACCCGTGCCAAACCTCTGTCGATCTGTGTGTCGTTTCCACCATTTCGCTTGTAGAGCTTTGAAACAGTGAAAGCGAACAATAAAAATGAATTAGGGTTTTACCCTATTTTTATTTAAAAACAAACATTTTTTTTATTTTTGCTTTTTCGCACTTTTACCTCAAACGTTCGATTTGGGTAAAAACTTGGAGGGGGCACCATAGCAAACAGTTGTACGATTCGACCTAGAGTCATCGTCTAAAAAATGAAATAAATTTTTGATTTCTCATAAAGCATGAGGAACTCGTCTTTAACGCATTTGCTTCAAAAAAATCACTAAAGAGGGGGCAAAATGTAGCACCCTAAAATTGGCACAGTTAAACCCTTAGTAAAAGATAAAAATTTAAATTTTAACCCTGAAACTATCTGTTAACCGCTCACCTCATTTTTTGTGCTATTTTTAAAAATTGTTTTGACTGTTGGACGATATCGTCGTCGATCTGACGATATTTTCCCAAATCGAACGAATACGTCTAGAACAAAATGTCTAGATGATTTCGTCCCAAAACCAAATTTTCATAATTAGCTTATGTTTCAAAAACCTCTTCAACTTGTGTAGAAGCGTGTTTGTGTGGTTAGAGATTCCTACGTTGGATATCTCCTAGATTGGGATGATCCCCAACCTCCTAACCTTCCCCTAATCCTATATAAACTAAGGTTTTCTCAATTTATCCCCCTGCCTGGCTCCCTGGTTGATCATTTCCTTGTAATATTAGCTTTTTCTATGTTAGAATGTCCTATTCCCCATCATTTGCATCTGTGTTTTCAATTTTTATTACAGGATATCATTGCATTTCAACCGAAGGAAGCTCGGATCGTTGCAGGTGATTCAACCACAATTTCGGATGATCTTGACGATATCGATGATGATCTTGTACAATTGCAAATTATTTTGACCGTAGTTCAGATTGGGGGTAATCAAAGCCCTAAGTTTGCATTTTCTATCTCGTTTCTTATTTAAATTGTGCATTATATTAATTTACTTCTCTTATGCATCTTGGAGTTCACACCATTTAGCATATTTGCATGATAAAATTCAAAATTAATTATTAAAACATTGCATCCAATTTGATTAGATATCTAGATTTATCATTTAAGCATTTATACTCTTATTTCTATCATTTTGTATTATTCTTGCAATTGTATTTTTGGTTTTTGGTGTTTGTTTTCATGATTGCAGGTTTTTGAAGAATTCATCTG
Organism: Wollemia nobilis; assembly: GCA_028583015.1. Lineage (NCBI taxonomy): Eukaryota > Viridiplantae > Streptophyta > Pinopsida > Araucariales > Araucariaceae > Wollemia > Wollemia nobilis. The sequence continues at coordinate 518,942 of JAQPPZ010003256.1, forward strand.
ATGAATTTTTTAGGTCACTGATGATCTTGACTGATCTCAGATGATCTCATGTGATCTGGATGATTCTTTACAATTACAAACGATCCTATCATATCCAAGACAATCTGGACTCCTACAAGCTTTAGAATCTTCATCAAACATCAGAAATCAGGTGCACTCTTCCCCACTTTAGATATTATCTGTATTTAGGATTCATTTATGTTTATTGTCTTCATTTAAACCAAAAATTTCATATAGAATAGCTTAGATTCATTTTGGCCAACCTAGGAATCTAAATTACTGAACATAAAATGAACACATCAAACCCATTCTCGACCTAGGCATGGAAACTACCACTCAAAGTTTCTTGGTCAACCCCACCATCCGTCAAAAATTCACCCTTATATGCCTCCCCCAAGAGGTGCGACCTTCAAAGGGCCTCTCCATCCGAGGTATTGTCCCATCCTTATCGCATCCCCATTCTGGGCATGGATCCTTTAGCCTAAAGGTAAGGGTGCAAAAAATTTGGGTGATACAAAAATACACAAATCACCAAACACAATAGAGTCACAAATACACAAATCTTGACTCAATTACAAATCAACTTTGCTAGATATGCCCCAAACCTTAACTCAAGGTTTGAACAAATCAATCAATCAACTCTTCTCTCAAGTATTCTCAAAGAATTATCTCAAATATGCCTTGTAAGCTTCCATAAAAGCTCACACTAATCTATCCACAATTCCTCTCTAGAACTTGTCCAAATTTTCTCAACAAGTCCTCACTAGAACTTGTCCAAATTTTCTCAACAAGTCCTCACTAGAACTTGTCAAAATCTACTCTACAAGTCCTCACTAGAACTTGTCCAATCTCATATAAATATAAAGAGAATTGTTAGAGACTCAATATGCTTCACATTCATCACAATGCTTAATCACTTTCAATCACTCTTTTAGAAACAAATAGAGAATTGTTAGAGACTCAATATTCTTCACATTCACCTCAATGCTCAATTTATTTCAATCACTCTTTTAGAAACATATAGAGAATTGTTAGAGACTCAATATGATTCACATTCAACTCGATGATAAATTACTTTCAATCTCTCTTATTACCATAGAAACATATAGATAAATTTTAGAGACTCAATATGTTTCACACTCACAAACACTCAACCTATTTCTCAAATCAATTTCATAATATGGAACAATTTGTTTCATAGAACTTGAACTATCATACCAACACATACACTTCACTAGGCTCAATCAACTCTACTCAACCAATCACTCAATTAAATAATCCTTGCTCACAAAACCTAGTCTAAACATATTAACACTCACTCAAATATTTCCAACAATACTTATCAACCAATCTCACATAACAATGATACTTATGTTCTTTGCAAACCCTAGTTCAAGTTCTTCACTCAACTTAATCACTTCAAAAACAATGCTTATCAAACAAGGTGCATAACATTCACTTCACAATAGCTCAAAAACTCAATAAGGAAACCTAATCAAGTCATTTTCACTCCATTTTTTTTCTAGAAAACCAACCAATCAACTCAACCAAGGAAGAATGTGCCCATACCTTTTTATTTGATGTAGAAATAGACCACACAAATCTACCACAATCATAAAAACTTCTTGCAAAACTCATGGAGGTTAGAATATAATAATATCTCTCTCACAATACAAAATAATATCAAAATAAATACACCTTATCACTCTATATTTGAAATAATATCGAACACCTTAAAAATATTAGAACAATTACTTTCACAATAATCCCTTTGGAAAAAACTCTAAACTAAAATCAATAGCTTAAAAAGGATTACTCCTCCAATATGCAAATATAACAATTATGAATTTATTTTAAAATTAAAAACAAACTCCTTATAACTCCCTTCACTACTTTACCATGAAAAATCACCATAAGAGATTAAAATTTAATTAATACTTATACCTCCCAACTATCTCACGTCAAACCTTAGGGTAATAAAAATTATATTAAAAAATGTACCTTTGCCCTTAGTGGGTTTTGAACCCACGTTGTTGCCTCCCCAAGCGTCCTAGCTGCAGCCTTGGCTGCCACGTGAGCTAGGAACTCATGTGGGAGCTAGAGTGCCCATGCACTCTAATACCTTCTTTGTCACTGTCAAAATAGAAAATGTAAAAGGACCTTCCAAACTTGTTGTCACTGGTTTTCGAACCCGTAACCACTCTGCTACAAGAGCCAAGTTGAATGAAACCTGAGCTAGCCATTGGATGGTGCCAGAAATCAAACACCTCAATGTCTTGAACACACAAATTTTGGGTTTTGTGTATTGCATGAGCTTTCTTCAATGAATATCATGGATGCACTAATCGAGACACCAAGCTAAGATTTGGCTAAGGTATAAATACCTTATGCCCTTGTTCCCATGCACGTTGGTAGAGATGAATTCATTGGGGACCGACACTTATATTTTTAACTTTGAAATATTGAATTTATAATTATTTAAATTCACTAGAATTTAAATATTATAAATTAATATTTAAATATTTTGGATTTATTAAAGATTAAAGCCTCGTTTTACCATTTCGAATAAATAATATTTATTTATAAAATTTAAATTCAATTTGAATTTAAATATTTATAAATTAAATATTAAAACTTCCTTGGGCTTTATAATTTGAAATTAAAAGCCTCCTTGGGTTTTTATAAAAACCTTTTATTTTTGTTCATCCATTGGTTTTAATATAAACCTTTTATTTTTCCAATCCATGGTTTTAATAAAAAACCCTTCTACTTATACTTCACATAATATTATGAAGCTATTTTGCCATCAACCTTTTGCATTGATCCTTTTGACCTTTTGGCATCAACGGTAGCTTATTCCTTTACATCAATGACAAATTTATTCCTTGACATCAATGACAACTTTGACTCAAAATGTGCAAAAAAGGGAGAAACAACATCATTCAAGAGCAACATTATCTATTAAAGGAGGATGTCTAAAAAGTAAGAAATAAATAAATAAATATTAAAGCACCATTGGATTTTTTCTTACTCCACATTCGTTGGTTAAAAATCAGTGCTCAAGCCTTCAAATCCTAGTTGGAAAACATTACAAGTAAATGAAAGAATAGTTGGGTATTTTCAAGGTTAAAAGGATCTCCAAAGGGCACGTTGAGCCAATGATAGAGATGATATTGATGCATGAGAAGAAAGTGATATTTATCACTAAAGGTAAACCCTAATGCTCATAAAGCGAGTTCTCATCTTCAATAAAGGAGTTACACAAATAGACTGGTGCATTGAGTGTATGTGATACACTTGTTCATTGAAAAACCAAATGTTTTTCTGAAGAATGTAACGTCCATACATTACATGAAGGGATATAAGCATTTCTTAGGCATCTTATACTCAAGCACTCAAAGTAAAGTGGATGTACCACTTGGCACTCTAGACAAGAATATTTTCTATTTTAAGGATGTCAATGATCAAGCACAAACAATACATATTTATAACTTTGTTGTATGCATGCATAGAGTCGAGTTGCAATGTGTAAAGAAGGTGGTAGAGCCTTCAATACTCTAGTCAAGCGAGGTCAAAGGTAGAGTCTAAATAGAACCATATTTGGAATGCTTCACACAAGGAAAAGTTCTAAGCGGATCCATTGGAGGGTACAATCAAAGTATTCAAAGCATCGATGTAATATTTGGTAGGGTACCTAGGAATAGATATTTGGGGATATTATTATATTGTATAATGTTTGGCATGAGCCACACATAACCCAAGGTTGATTGTATTATAATATTATATTATATTATAATATAATATAATAATTAGGGCAGAGTGAGGATTTTTTTGTGAAATTGTAAAATTAGGGTAATTTATTTTTGGAAAAATATCTCATCTTTTAGGAGCCATATCTTTGTGCACATTTATCCAATTCAGGTGATTCTTGGATCAAATTATGTAGAATTTGAAGAGCTTTAAAACGTATTGTCATATGAAGGAATATGAGTAGTATCAAGAGAGATACAACATTTTGAAGTTACTCATCCAAAATAAGGATAGTGACAAATTTCACAAAATTTTCTAGAAAAATATCTCATATTTCAGAAGACATATCTCTACGAAAATTTATCCGATTTAGGTGATTCTTGGACCAGTTTGTGAAGAATTTGAAGAGATTTGAAATGAGTGATCATGTGAAGGAATTTGAATAGTATTGAGGGAGTTATGATATTTTGAAGTTAATCATCTAGAACAAGGATAGTGACGAATTTTATAGATTTTTTTAGAAAAATGTCTCATCTTTCAAAAGCCATATCTCTATGAGAGTTTATCCAATTGAGGTGATTCATGGATCAGTTTGTGTAGAATTTGAAGAGTTTTAAAATGAGTGGTCTTATGAAGTAATTAGAGTAGTATTGAGGGAGATACGACCTTTTGAAGTCAGCCATATGGAACAAGGGTAGTGACACATTTTTAAGTCGTAAATTTTTTAAAATATGAAATTTGTTTAGTTCGGGTAAGCAAATCAGTAAAATTCATCACTATTCTCAAATTTTTTCTGAAATATGAGACGTTTTTATAAAAAAAATATGCAAAATTTGTCACTATCCTTATTTTTGATGACTAACTTCAAAATTTCATAACTCCCTCAATACTACTGAGATTACTTCACATGACTAGTCATTTTAAATCTTTTCAAATTTTGCATAAACTGGTCCAAGAATCACCTGAATCAGATAAAATTTCACAGAGATATAGCTTCTAAAATAGAGACATTTTTTCAAAAAAATCTAAAAAATTCATCACTATCCTTATTTTAGATGACTACCTTAAAAAGGTCGTATCTCCATCAATACTGCTCGGATTCCTTCATATGACTACTCATTTTAAATCTCTTCAAATTCTACACAATCAAATCCAAGAATCACCTAAATCAAATAAACTTGCATAGAGATATGGCTCCTGAAAGATGACACATTTTTCTAAAAAAAATTGCCCTAATTTTACAATTTCATAAAAAAACCCTACTTTCCCAAAATTGTTGCTCTGATACCACTGTTATATTATATTATGGAACTGATTTGCTTACCCAAACTAAACAAATTTCATCTTTTGAAAAATTCATGACTTGAAAATTCGTCACTACCCTTGTTCCATATGGCTAACTTTAGAAGGTTGTATCTCCCTCAATACTACTCGGATTCCTTCATATGACCACTCATTTTAAAAATATTCAAATTTTACATAAACTTATCTAAGAATCACCTGAATCGGATAAAATCTCGTAGATATATGGCTTCTAAAAGATGAGATATTTTTCTAGAAAAATCTATAAAATTCATCACTATCCTTGTTTTGGATGACTAACTTCAAAAGGTCATAACTCCCTCAATACTACTCAGATTCCTTCATATGACCACACATTTTAAAGCTCTTCAAATTCTGCACAAACTGGTCCAATACTACTCAGATTCCTTTATCCTTGCATTGTAGTTGCACCATCAGCTCCAAAAAAAATTAACTTTGTAAAAAAAAGAATTTCATCCATTCTGACAATATCCTTTAAACTGGTTACAACAACATTATAAATATTTTTTGCATTACAATTTTCAATCATCTTATGTAGTGCTAGTAAATGAGGTTGTCTCAAATGATTTTTGAATGTGTAAACATGTATGCAAATCCAAGATGTTTTGTCAACAAATGTTACCTCATCAATGGAAAGTGAAATAAATTTGGCTTGTTTCACATTTTCTCTCAGGTCTTCCTTCTCAACCAGTGATAGACATTTTATCATTTCCCAACCACTTCAATCTGACCAATGTGAACTAATAAGGTTTTGTACATTAACTAGTTGAATTATTTCCTTAAAATTAGTAAAATCAGACATGGGTCGACCTTTTTTTAGAGTACTGTATACAATAGCAAACTACAATTTCTTTGAAGCTAATAAAGTATTATTAATTTTTTAAAATTGTGCCTCGATTGTTCCACCCTTATCAATGAGAGTTTGTTTTTGTTTCATTGTTTTATCATATTCAAGAGCATATCTCACATGCACACATTATGTTGCATCCTTCCACCTATAAATTCTATTAATTGTTCCATAACTTTGTATTTATTTTATGTAAAATTTTCCATAGTGTTTTTCTATTGTGTCTTTCTTATTTTGTAATAAATCATCCTTTCCCAACTTCCATGTACAAGTAATACATTTACACACATTCAGTTTCTCATCTCGCTCAATAAAGGGGTATAATCATGCCAATTCATTTTTAAAATCCCTTCCAATAGTCCATTCACTTATATTTTGACATTTAGATTTTTGACTAGAAGATTCCCTAGAGGTCTGAATTTTAACTGTATTGTATTTTTCTTTTTTGGTTGATGTGTCTTAATTTAAAATATCCTGAAGTGGTTGTTGAATGTTGTTATTAGGAAAATTATCATGTGGTCCCATCTCATATTTTAGAATATCTTTGAGTGAACGCACATCAGGGTCGACAATATTAACTGCATTCAATGTTTGGTTTTCTCTATCATTTTTTGTTGTAAAAAATGCACTATTTTAAAGAATTAATAGAATACAGTTTTACAAAGCATTTAAAAAGAGGTAGTTAAGCAGCAAACCATTTATCTATTAATAGAGAAAGGTTTTACATTTAAGAAGAACATAAATTTTAGAAAACTTATGGTAAAAGGTGTCTGTACCTAAAATTTGTGTAGAATCTGTAGAGATTGATGTCTCATTGAATTTTGGTGTAAAATATTTTAGAATTATCTTTTTACAAGAATATTGGCCTCCCTTATTTTCATCTTCAGTAGGTGACATTGTATCTATAAAGAAAAACCTTCAGATTTTAGGAAATGTATATAAATTTGAAGGAAAATAGTAGACATCCCTAAAGACAAACATATGATCCTAACACACAACATGACAGGGAATACTTATCAACTAGAGTTACAGATAGTGCTTCTATACTACGTATGAAACATACTATAAGAGACAAGAAGTAATCTCTAACAAAAGAAATGCTCCAGACACACAACCAGATGACATTGATAGTTGTCTACCACTGTTGCATATAGTTCACCTACAGTTCCTATGAAACTATAGAAAAAGATATTTGGATAAAATAACAATGGATTAAGAATACTCTACCAATTTTTAGTTGTGAATCCTCTACAACCGATACACTTTTTTCGATAAACACTTCCCTACAATCGATCAGCTTATACCGATCGACAGTCACTACAAGCAACAGAATGCTGACCACACGTCCCTATAACCGATAGAGTTATACCGACAACACTGCAACCAACAACCTAAAATTGATCAAAATGACCCTACAAATGATAGATTAATGTTGATCAACACATCTGCAACTAACCTACCAAGGCCTATCAACACCTCTACAATCGATATACGAATGCCGATCAAAACCTCTATAATCGGTCGACTAAATACGATCAAGACGGTTCTACAATTGATAGACCAATGTTGATTTGTACCTCTACAACCGATAGGAAAATGAAAATCAATAAAATTTATAACCAATCAAATTATACTGACAGACACAACTCTACAACTAATCCACTTATGTCGATAGACACGACTCTACAATCGATCGGCTTATACTAATAGACACGACTCTACAACTAATCATATTATACCGATAGACACGACTTTACAACTTATCGACTTATATCAATAGACATAGCTTTGCAACCTATCAGCTTCTACCAACAAACATGGCTCTACAACTGATTAGCTTATATCGATATTCATGACTCTACAACCGATCAGCTTATGTTGATAGACACGGTTCTACAACCGATCATCTTATACTGATAGGCATGGCTCTATAATCGATCAAATTCTATCAACAGACATGGCTCTGTAACCGATCGACTTCTATTGATAGACATAACTTTGCAACCAATCAACTTATGCCGACCGACATAGCTCTGTAATCGATCAGTTTATGTCGATAGACATGGCTCTACAACCGATCAGCTTATACCAACATACATGGCTCTACAACCAACTATCTTCTTCGATCAACACTCATATACAACCAATCGGTTTATTTCGATAGTCACATCTCTACAATCGATTGTCTTGCGTCGATCGACACTCCTCTGCAACCTTCTCAAGTTTTTCATTGTTTCATAGCTATTTTTGAGTTAGAGTATTTTTTATGTATGTTTATCAGTACCCAGTATAGTATATATACGCATAGTATATGAGGTAATTTGGGTAAGAAAAATAAAATCATTTATAATTTGAAGGCGATTTGGGCAGAAAATATAAAATCATTTATAATTTGAAGGTGAATTGGGCAAGAAAATCAAAATCATATATAATTTGAGGTTAGCAAATTAAAATAAAGTTAGGTTCCTGATTATCAATTACAGGTGGATTTACCCCAAAAAAAATCATCCCATAAATTTTGAACGAATGGGCCCTAGTAAAATGATCCAAAATTAGCCTTTTCAAAATTTTAAAAATCCTAAATAGAGCCAATTTGCGATATTTCGCACTTGTGCATAACCCTAACTTTGTATATATTTTCATAATTTCTATTTAAAGCATATTTTCAATCATATCATATATTTACTTTATTTCATATTATTCTGCATCTTGTGATTGCTATCTCCCATTACATGCTACATCAAAAGCTAACAAAAGCTATATTCCATTTCTCCTTTCACTTGTCTTTTGTCAAAATGATTTTGTAGCTTACCCTTATGAGGTATGAATTCATCTTGAGTTTGAATGGGCTAACATCATTTAGATTCATATCCTTTTTCATCCTATTATTATACCCTTAAACCTTTATCCACCCTCCTAAAATAACTTTTCTAGACCTACTTACTATCCTAGTGCCCAAGCTAAACAAAATAATTTCATGGTCAATTGATATTGGTCATGAATTCATATCAATAGACTTGGGAGTAAGCCTTGTTATATTTTATATGCTCTTATTATTTTCTCGACCTATGTATACTATATTATATCTAGATTCAATCTACTTTCCTAATTATCTTTCTTTAATCATAACCTATTCTTAAGAAAATAATTTCATGATCAAAAACATAGGAACACAAAATTGTTGTAACCAAAAGTCTATCTTTGTGAGTGTTTTATTTTATTTTTTTCATTTATGCTTTCTCAATGATTTTGTGTTCTATATTTTCTAAATATAAATTTGTATCTGCAACCAAAAGGTCATATATGTTTCATGTTTTATTTCAGCCAACTAAAGGACCAAGTGGATTTGACTACCCATATTGTGAGCTATGTCTCCATTGTAGGTAAAGTAGGTCCCTAGACATTGACCATCATCTTTCAAGTTTTATATTTTTGTAGGTTCTATGGACTCCTGATAGTTATTTTCAAGGAGTGAGAATGTATTCATGATCAATAGTTCTAGGACATGAAATCATGTCAAATACTAGTTTAGGTAGGCTTTCTTAGTAGTTCTACTAGGATTTTCTTCAAATTTTTCTTTTTGTTGTTCTCTGCCTTTATTGTGTTTTCTATTAGCATATAGAAAAGAAAAAAACTTTAGATTCTTTTATTTTTAAATAAATAAATAAATGGAGAATAAAAGAACCTAATAATTTGATTTATTTATCTCTTCTCCCTTTAACTTAGGTACTTAAAGTTTAAATTGCAGGCTTTATGCACTTAGGCTAGATTGTTTGTGCACCTTCCTTGTCCCCTTGTTAAAAAAAAGATTTTCTTTTTGTACCTTTGGATTAGCTTCATATAAAGAAAAGAATTATTTTAGGACATCTATTGTATTTGCATATTCTTCCTTGTGTTTTAGTTGAGATAAACATTTTAGGTAGCTATCATAATTTGCAAAACTAAGCTTAGATGTTTTTCTAATTTACACATCAAGACCCATAAATAGACTTGGAGTGAGTCTTAAAAATGGCCTTGATGAATCCCTAAAACCCAAAACACACCATATTTGAGGTGAGTACAAACTCCACATGGATTTTAGCCCTTGTGGATTTGCAAAGATATTCATGGGAACCTCCTCACATCTTGGTGAAACTCAAAAGTTTCCTTTTTTTAATGATCAAATCAATCAATCCATCCAAAATATTTTAATAGATCTTGCCACACTACCACCTTCACTGAGAACCTTGGGATTATCCTATAATAAGGATGAAGTAGTGCACATTAGCATGTGTACTTTTGCTTACCCAAGAATCTCTCATGAGGAAACAATTAATAGTAGTAACTTATTACCCATTGAGAAACCATTTGCAACTTGTCACCTTTATAAAGATTACCCATTACCCAAGCAAATTCTAACTAATATAGGACATCAAGGCAAAGGGTTTGGACCTTAAAAAAAAGGTATAAAATAACCTTTAGAATTTTATAGTTGGCCTAGGAGGTGTGGTATTGGATACATCCCTAAAAAAAATCAACCTTTACCCACTAATTTAGATGATGATAAAATTATAATTTTTACATAATTTATGGATTATCATGGCTTAGATTGGACTAATTAGGATGGAAAAAACCTCTTCCCCATCCATAATTCTATTTTGAAACTTTATCATCATTGTCCATCCTAAGCTAATTGCAATCCAAGTAGAGTCTATCAAAGTAGATGCCTTTTGTGACATATATTATGAAGATATTATACAAAACAAATTTTTCTTTGTTGGGTCAGTCCCATGTATAACAAATATTAAATTTACTAACCCCAATAGGATCAATTTCCTATATTATCCAAATATATTGAATAGTTGTGAGTCATTCCCACCCCTCCTCATTATGAGGATGACAACTGTATCCTCATTGAAGAAACCATAAACATCAACATTGGAACTTTAGAAAACTATAAAATCCTCAAGTTATGGCAAGCGATCTCCATTGAAGAGAAATATCAATTGACCAATTTTTTGAAGGATTTCCAAGACATATTTGCATTTTCATACATATTTTATGATATTTTAACCTTTTATATATTCCAAATACTAAAAGTAAGGATAGAGATAGGATTAATAGATATTTTAACAAATGTTTGCCAAAGCATACATCCTAAATATCGATGATATTGCTATCATCACTTTAAGTGATGATCATGGTCCTATAATTATTTTTAGTATTTTTAATATAGGTCATGTTGCTAGCATGTTTTTGCACCTAGGGTTTGAAGGGCACATTTTTTGGATAGATGGTTATGATTTTATGATCTTAAAAAGGATGAAAATTAGTTGTCACCTATAAAGGGAAAATTACTTCATTTCATATACTATAAATACCCATTTCACCATACTGTAAGCAATAAAAAGCATGCATCTAAACTACTTGTAATCATGTAACAAATTAAAAATGAGAAATCAAGGTGTTATTTATCAAAACAAGGTGCTATTTATTAATCATAATGAATCTTGATTACAATATTTCCCTCTTAGGGAGTCCTATTTGATACAATTAATACAAATATTGTAGCCCTTTAAAAGGCAGAGATGCATTGCAATGATTTTCACTCCTCCACTACTTTGTTTATAAGAGGGTTTATAATATGCCTCCTCCTTTGATTTCAAATAATATGATCTCAATGATGCTCTTGGATCCTTGATTATCACTATCACCTACACACAAAGAAACTACAAGATACATCAATAGCACATGATGCCTCTCAAGATGAGGCTAATTTCTTGAAATATACAAATAGAAAAGAAATAAATGAAATGATAAAGAAATGCTTGAAAACATGAAATAAATCTTGAAAGACTGAATATAAATAATTAAAATGGTACTACACTAGATTAGAAATCAAATGAAAAGACTACTAATCTAATTTACTAGTTAAAAACAAGGGAAACGAATAGGAAAACCCTAACCACTGTCAAGCAGAGTATCAAATTTGATGGCTAAGCCTACAGGCCACTATTGACAATAACGACCATAGGGAATGTATCCTTCTCCTTTAATCCTAACTTGATGACGCTCAATTTCTCTACTCAATTTATGTTCAATGGTCCCATGTGTCTCATAATATAGATTTGTGGTGCATTATCTCATATTTGTAGTAAATTTATGGTGAATAGAAAGCTTACTCCTCAAGCCTTCAGATACTCCATTTATGGATGGAAATTTATCATTTTGTAACTGGACAACATATCACTACTCCTCAAGGGATATAAATTTGCTCTCCAATATGACAGGGCTTTACTACAATCAATTCAAAATATCAACACTCTTTGGGAGGCCTATAAATAGACTTCCCAAATCCTCACCTTGGATTCTCAAGGAAGCTAAGATCAAGAATCTATTGGCATGGAGTATTTAGGGAGAAGCTTCTAAAAGATTTGTAGACCAAACCACTTAAGAACCATTGCAAATTGGTTAAATACAACTGATTTTACTTGGCTCATGGAGCTTGAGTTAGTTTTAGGGCTAGCTACTCTCACTCGATGTGGCTAGAGAACTAGTCGCTATCGATATTAGTGGCTATCTCATAGCCATTGTGATCATTAGTGGTTGAGATGCTAGCCACTTTTGATGTTAGTGGCTAGAGCTGCATAGGACTAGAATGCCATAAATGAGTGGTTAAAACCATTGCTAGGTCTTGGAAAGGTCCAAGCTCATTCATATGGTTTAAAAAGGTGTCCGTATGAGTAGTATCCTAAACATGATGTGTTTTAGGTGTCTACAAATGCTATTTTTGGGATGCATTGTGGTAAAATAAAATGATGAGCAAAAATAGACAACCTAAATCCATATTATAGGTTAATTAGTGTTCATTGATATTGTCAACATTGGATGCCCCAATTATGCAAAGGGTGGACATCTCAGAATATTTACTTCCAACAACATGGAAGGCTTAAATTTGAGTAAAGCTTTGGATGGGATATTTAGTTCATCATATTTACTTTTTTCTCCTACAAATATTGAAGCTCATGATATTTGTTAGCAATGATTCGTAAGACAAACATGATTCACATTATTAAGCATTCAAGTATTGATTTTGATTATGAATAATGTTATTATGACTACCCTCTCAAGTGATGAGTTGATAAAAAAAATGGAAAGTGATGAAAGCGACAATTCGCTTGACCAAGATGAATAAATTGGACAATTCAATATGATTAATATTGTTGCAAGGTAGGTCCTATCACAGTTATGATTTCAACCATTAATAGTAATTGTACACCTCTATCCCATGGAGTAGTTTGGCTACAATGGCCTTCATAGAGAATCAAGATGATAAAAATTCAATTTAGCATGTGATGAATCACTATGTTTGATGATTAGATAAAAATTTCATAGAGTAAAGGAAATGAATACCTCATTCCCATGGAGCAGTTCGACTGCAATGGCCTTCTTCATGATTGAAGTGAAGACATTTTGATTCATTGATAAATAATTTAGTTCAAATAGCCTTATGGTAATTTACTCATATTTATAGATTGCATGGATTGCAAGTCACTGCAACCACCAAGTGTATAGGGTAAATAACTAGATATGAGGCTTACTTTAAATTTGGTTATTATTTTATTTTTTTTGTTATTTTGATGATTTTTGAAAATTTTGGATTGGTAGATATGATTAAATATCCATTTTGATGCTCTTCATGATGAGAAATTTAGAGCATTTATTGTTGTCTACTAGTCATTGTCAAAATTTGCAACTAGAATTTACAAATCATGTAGCTACTAACGACATCAGCGATCGGGCTTGCCTTGATTCACAACTACTATTGATGTGGGTGGCTAGAGAAAATGCAAAATATTTATAGGAATTTGGGCAATTTTCCATTCATTATTTATAGCTGGATTGAGATAAAGTGAGAGCTCTAAGGAAGATAATGATAAAAGTGATACAGAACACTTGTAAACTTAGCATTCACCACTATGGTGGATCAACTTGAGGCATCTACTAGTGGCAGAGCCAGAGCTCCTAAGGTAGATTCTCCATATCTCTCTAATGAATTTTACATTATAAAATGAACCTCAATAAGTAATGGGATAAATGAACCTCATTAAACTATGGGTAATTAACCTCATCCTAGTTATATTTGACATTAGGTTAGCTTAGATAGATTGATTTTAATTTTTTTGGGGTATTTTTGGGGTGGGAAATGACCTCGTGTGGGGTAAATCCCATAGCTGCTATTAGTGATGGTAGCTACCAATCTACCAAATGGGGCCACTATCACTGTAGGTGGCTAGGTTCAAACCCCAACAATAAAAAAATGACCATTGGAAGTTAGTCATTGATGACGTTGATGGTAGTCATGGTGAATACTATCAATGTGGGTGCCTAGGAAACTTTAGATTTTTTTATTTTATTTTATTTATTTATTTTATTTTGGAGGTTGATTAGTGTGCTTTATTTTACACTTTAGACCTTGAAAATATGGGTGCGAGAGCCTGATCTTATGATTGATTTGCTACCCCAGTTAGATGATGCAAACTGGGAGTGGTTTGGGGTGATTGACTTCAACTATATTGTTAGGCTACCAATGATCATTTTGGGCCAGCATTACTTGATAATCCTAGCCCATCAATGGGATGTTAGGACTAAAACTTTACATCTCCCTACTAGTGAGATAGCGATGATATTGAAGGACGTCTACCATATATTTAGGATCCCTATTGACGGTTGGTCCATCACTTCTTTATTGATGATAGCAAAGGATGTAGTTTTCACTCAGGTGTTCTAGGATAGGGTAGTGATGACACTGCTAGAAATTGAGCCTGGTGGGGTACCTATCGAGCACTAGTATAGGGTAGATGTTTTCTCTTTACACCAGGTAGTACTCATGCACATTATTTTTAATGTGCTTTTACTAGATACTTCAGATGCAAGGTTCCCATGGAGCCTCCTAGATATTCTATAGGACCTACTAGAGCACCACAAAGTAGTAATTGATCATGGCATGGTGGGGCACTCTCCTGGATCAACTTTATGATGATCTATATAAAATTAATCGATGGGGATGAGTAGGCATTGGATGAAGTCTACTTCTATAGATCTAGGGTGGGAGCACATGTAAAAATATAGACCTGATGGATTACCCCTAGGGATCACAATAGTAGCAGTAGTTACCTAGTGCTATATTACATGATGGCTACATGAGGTAGAGATATGATAGAGTATATTTTATGCTAGGGTCCTAGACCATTACATGAGGTCATTGATAAGGGTATATTTGGAGCAAGTTATATAGAAAATTTATCTAGATTGCTCTATATGGGAGGAGGTATAAAGGTACTTGGTGCATGTGAGGCATGATAGATGGCTCATTGGGAACTACAATAGGATTAGGGAATGCTTCCATTTTCTATGTTGACTAGGTAAGTTTGGTATCAGGAAAGAAATACCAGAGGTGCTAGTTATTTATCATCATCTTCAAGATAAGACACAACTTCTTGCACCATAGATGATAACCTTATCTAAGGAGGTGGATCCTGTAATAGAGGATACATGTGTGATAGACCCTGGTACCATAGGAGAGCATGACACCTAGTGGACTATATAGTTATGGTATGATGGTAATAGCTTAGGTTGAGCTAGGGATGAGGTCACAATAGAGGTAGGCAAATATAATGGGTGATGAGTGCATCATAGTGTAGATAACGCATGGGGTAGGATACCAAGTAGGTGGAGAAGACCTAGGATGATGATAAGGAGGATGAGGATGCCCTAGATGATGAGGCATCCTAGCTATAAGCACAATTACACAATCTACAATCTCATCTTTAGACTAGGGGTTCGTTGAGGTGCCAATCTAGAAGGATCAACTTGTACTGACTTATGGATGTCTAATGGGATATGTAGATAAAATAACCAAGTGAGTATATGGGAGGATGAAATCTCCCATAAAGTCAACCTGATCCACATATTTAAATGGCTCTCCATCCAATGAAACCACATGCACTTGCCCCTCATGCACATACTTAATGTATTGATGTAGAATCAAGGGGACACAATGCATGTCCCTAATACATGGATGAACTAGAAGGATGTTGTACTACACAACACCTTCTTGAACATGGTATATCACCGAGATGGTTTTTAGACCCACCTAAATAGGAAGGACTATTGTACCTACTATTGAGAACAACACATCATTGAATGCTCTCATCATAAAATTTGAGGTGACAATATGTGACTTAGAAAGATATAAATATCCTAAGTCCTTGGTGGTTATCATATTGATCGATGAGCCTATATCGATCAATATCCACTTGAAAGGTGTGTGGTTAACACACACAATAATATGCAATGATAGGTACACTATGGCAGTGGATACCATTTTCATTTGTGATCATAAAATTTGATCATAGACTCCTAACACTGCTGAACATGCCCCACAAAATTATTAAAAGCTTCAATATTTTGGGGTTGAAATTATATGGATATCAAAATATCCATTAGCATCTCCCTATGCCTCGAATACTGCTATATAATCTTATATATCAACAACTTTATCGAGGTTGTTTGGAGACTCTAAGTAAGTTTGTTCCTGATTGTAACCACCAATATTGCTAGTAGGACTGGCAATGGGTTTTGTTCTAGCCTCTATTGAGGCAAAACTAGGATAAAAATGGGAGCTACTAGTGGGTCCGGTTGATTATATATCATATTCTTAGTAACTGTAGCACCCTAAAATTGGTGCAGTCAAATTGGAATAATTACATTCACCTTAGTAAATAATTTTAAATTCAAATTTAACCTCCCAAACCGCCCGTTAACCACCGAGAAACCTGTTTCCTCTTTTTTTGCGCCATTTTTAGAGGTTGTTTTGACCGTTGGACGATATCGTCGCCGATCAGACGATATCGCCCTATATTTGAAGATTTCTTCTGGACTAGAATGTCCAGACAATTTTGTCGCAAAACTGAATTTGCATAGATAGACTCTGTTCCAACGGGTCTCTAATTTGGGCAGAAGCGTGTCTGCATCGTTGGGACCCTTCCCCCATTGGAGATCTCCCAAATTGGGATGATATCCAACCTCCCAACAACTCCCCTATGCCTATTTAAACTCTAGGACATTCCCTCCCCAACCCCTGGCTGAATTTTATCTGCAAGTTGAATCCCTCTCGCACTAAAACACCTTAATCTTATTTTTGCACTAGTCCTATAGCAGTTTTTATGCAGGCACACCATTGATTTTCAATCGAAGCCAGCACCCATCATCGTCGACGAACCTGTCAAGATCAGAGGCGATCCTGTCAAATTCGATACGATTTCGTACTAATGCGAGACGATCTCGACTGCAATCCACATCGAGGCAATCAGTGCCTAGAGTTTGCTTTTCTTAACTTTGCCTCAGTTATTTTGTTTTACAAATTAGATAATCTATTTAGTTTTTATCCTATTTTGCATCTGGAGTTCACCCATCTAGTCTAGATTGCATGTTAAGCTCATAATCTGCCATTAAAGTATAGAAATTTACTTTAATTTCTATTTTAAAACTTTGTTCAGTATTCAGTTTACTATTTGGCATATTTTGCCTCTGTTTGCACAGTAGAAATTCTTGTATTTTGCATATGTTCTCTATTTTGTAGGTCTCTGACGAATTCGTCTGACGAATTTGTCAGATTTCAGATGATTCTGTCAGTCTCAGATGAATCTATCAGATTCGGACGTTTATGTTAGATTACAGGTGATTACGTCAAATTCTAGATGATCCAGACTGCTTCAAGCATCAAAAACTTCTTCAGACTTCCGGATCAGGTAATCTCCATTGGCCTCCTGCAAATTCTCTATTTTTTGCTTTCTACTCTGTTTGCTGTATTCATTTAAATTGCATTTTCATATAGATTAAGTTAGATTCATTTGGCCAAACCTAGGATGAATGCTTAAGGATAAAATGAACTCATCAAAACACATTCCAAAAACCTAGGCGAGGAAACTGCCGCCAAATGTTTCCTGGTGAACCCACCATCCATCGAAAAATCACCAAAACACACCTCCCTTGAGAGGCGGGACCTTCGTAAAGTCCTCTCGTTCGAGGTACCGCACCATCCTTTTCCCATCCTCCTTCCGGGCGTGGATCAAATAGCCTGAAGGTAGGGATGAGAAAAATTTGGAGCGATACATTTTGGTGAACCCAACGTGAATGCATCATAACATTTTGAAAACCAAAAACAAAAACAAACAAAAAAAAAATTAGAACAACTAAAACTTAGATGCATTTTAAAACATTTGAGGTTCAAAATCATGTTTAGATGGTAGCTCCTAAAAAGATGTTAGCAGTTACTATAAACGTAGAAAACCAATTGGCAGCGATAGAAGTTAATTTTGTCCTTAGTATCCCTGAAACAAGTAGAAATCAATCCTTGTGGGATGAACTTGTCAGGAGACTTAGTCTCATCTCATCTAGGTCCACACAAATTAAATAGATCAAGAGGCTAGTCTTGGATAGAATCCTGGATCCTCATCAATTAGTGTTCTATCATGAACTTCAGAGAGCCTGCCATAGATGGTTAGCCTATAGGAGAGCTTTAGTATCTTCAGAGTTGTTCAGATTTGAGGAATACCTCGAGAATGTAGACATTGTACACTGATTCTTAGGCCTTGTAGAAGACCAAGAAGTTTTTCTTACAGATAGTGAAAGATGGAATAGAGTTCCGCGTGCTGTGCTATATCGAGAGTATTGCCATGAGCTTTACTTTTATCAACCAGCATCTGAGATAGACAATATCACCATAGCCCTTTTCATCAAATTCTTAAAAGAAAACTTTCAATTTGAAGAACATTTCATGACTCCTGAACAAATTGAACCTATTAATGATATTCATAAGTTATTCATAGAATATTAGTTCATTTGCTTTCAGCTTTATTATTATTGCATGCATTTATTGTTTCATTTGCTATCTTTATTATAAAATATAAAAAAAAAATTCAAAAAAAAAAAAAAAACAACATAGTAAAAACTTAAACATTTCATTTCAAATATTGCATTAGGTATATATAAATATATACCTTTTAATTTGTTGCATATATATATATATATATATATATATATATATATATATATATATATATATATATTTGCTGAAATCAAAACTTAGCACCATGCCTAAACTGAGGAATGGTAAAGAAACTTTAGGGGAAGGAGAAGATTGGTTGCAAGATACAACTGAAAACACAAATGTCCTTCTTGGAGATACAAATTCGGAAGGAGAAAATCTAGGTCAATCAGATGAAGACTTAGGTGAAGATAAGGAACAAGAAGGAAGTGTTAAAGAGAATGAATCCTCGTCCCCTAGAATAGCTCCCAATGGAACCATCGCTTATGATAACGTAGAACATTTTCAAAAATTTCTCAATCAAAATATCGACATCCTTAATGTAGCAGTCCGTATTGATAGAGGGGAAGTTAGTGACGCTCAAGCAGCTATAGAACGGGCGCTTGATATACACACTAATCCTTTATCTTTTGTTGATCAAGAGAGTGATAAGGGTGGACCATCCAATACGGATATGGTCACTATAGCCCAAGACATGTCAAAACAACAGGTTACCCAACCTCCTAAGGAACCTGTTACTCAACCTAAAATCACACCTGCACAAAAGAAAATTCCCTTCACTACTTTGTTCCGCCAAACTATTGAGCAAAATGCTTTAAATAAACAGAAATCTAAAACAAAGCCAAATACAAATTTTCAACAATCTGGAACACAACATAATCCAACTTCAAAATTCCTCCATAACATTTTTCCTACTAATGTTTTACACAATAGTAACATGGCATCTAATTTACATGTTCCTCCATCCTATGCTCATAAAACTCATGTCAATGCCCTACCGAATCAATATGGGGGGCAAACTAGTAATTTGGAAGCTATGGTGAAACAATTGGCTTCATGTATGGACCAGATAGATCACTACCATCCCTCATACAATTATCGAGAGATTTGTAGCCAACCATTGGATCCCATAGTCATAGCTCAACCATACCCTAAACATTTTCCCATGCCCGTCTTGCCTATATATAAAGGAACCGAAGATCCCATAGAACATCTTCGCATGTTTAGGATAGCATGTCACGACATATCACATGACGACTTGCTATTACTAAAAATGTTCCCCAAAAGTTTAGGTGGAATGGCATTAGAGTGGTACTATCAATTGCCCACTCACTCCTTCAGAAACTTTGAAGAAACAACTAAATCATTTGTTCATCAATTTAGTGCCTACATCGAGAGACATGTAACTATTAAAGACCTATACAATTTAAAACAAGATAAAGATGAATGTTTTGCTGATTTCTTGGCTAGATGGAGGCGATTGACAGGAAAAATGCACTTTGTGCTACCCTATAGGGAAATGCTAGACATTTTCATCAATAATTTACAAGAACAACTTTCTTATGAGCTATCAACAGCTACTTTGACTACCTTCGATCAAGCTATAGATTTAGCTCTAAGAGTAGAAGATGCCCTCATTAGGAGAGGCCAACTTAGGAAGAAGGATGATGAGAAAAAATCTAGAAATCAATATAAAAACAAACAAGTTGTTGGTGATGGAGTCACTGACAACAGAAATGTTGCTAATGTCAATGCAACAAAGACAATAGAAAAATTCATATTGAAACCTCCTGATAAGCCTCCTCGAGAATTCACTAGATTAAACCAACCCTTGTCAACCATTTTACCTCAACTACTTGAAAGAGGTTTAATCCAATTACCAGCTATCCGAGAACCTGACCCAAGTATACCCGGATATAGAGCTGATTTGCACTGTGACTTTCATAGAGGACCTGGACATTCTACCAATGCTTGTAAGATATTGAAACATAAAATACAAGATTTGATTGACAATAATGAAATGGAAGTGCAAGCCTTCCAACCTAGACAAAACCCTCCTAATAATGCCCAAAAGACTGTTCCCCAAAATCAAAATCAAAATGCCAATCAAACTTTAGACATATTTCAACACCCTTTACCAAGACATGGTAAAGAGGTAGCCAATCAAATCGAACATCATAATGTTCCCCCTCCTACTCGATATGTAGGAACCATTAGTGGACAATTACCTTTTCAGGATTCTCAAACATTTGACACAACCTTATCCCTGGTTACAACCAGGCTCTTACATAATTTTCAAACTTCTAATTCTAGTGATATGGAGTCAGATAGTGAAAGTGAAGTAGACACTATTCAATCGAATAGTTCTGAAAACGAATCATATCCTATTCAACCTATCACAGATGCTAATGTTGCAGAAGAACCATTTCCTAGAAGAGTCACTACTCGATCTTCTTCTAATGAAGTTCTTCCCTATGAACAAGCCATAAATTTTCAACCAAGACCGTTTCAACGTCGTCACTATAACATTGTAGGTACCATTAGAGTCGTTACTCGACAACAAGCTCAAAACTCCCAACACGAACCAAACCAGAACGATGGATCAGCTCCATTCATTTTGAAAAACCCAAATAAAGGGAATCATGCTCCTATTGTTCAACCTAAACCCCCTTACAACATTAATGAACAATTGTCTAATACCACGGCTAGAATCTCCCTTCTAGATTTATTAAGATCCTCTCCCACACATAGGGATGAGTTGATGCTTACATTGAGCCAAATGATGGTACCTCAAAACATTCAACCTGAAGCTATGGCCAATACTATCATCACTCAAGAGATTGATTGTATTGAATTTCGGGATAAAGATATTCCACAACACAGTTTACACAAGGATAATCCCTTGTACATTACTGCTCTAATTAGAGATGTAGCTATCAAACGAGTCCTGATTGATAATGGCTCATCTCTAAACATTTGCACCTTTGACTTCTACCAACGATTTGGTTTTAGAAGTGATGAAATGAAGAAAACTGATATGATTATCAAAGCTTTTAATGACGAAACACAAGAAACATGTGGAGTCATTACCCTCCCATTACAAGTTGGTCCTAGAACCCTAGAAACAACCGTGTTTATTGTACATTGCCCAGCATCGTACAATATACTTTTGGGTCACCCTTGGATTAACGCCATGCGAGCAGTCCCGTCAACTTTACACCAATGTGTGAAATTTGAGTTTAAAAATTAGTTGGTCACTATTCATGGTGACCCTAGACCTTTTGATATGTGTGCTTTGGCAGAACCCGTTGGAGTGCAATTTTGCCCTGCTCTGTCATCCACACATTCTAGTTCTTCTTTTTCATCTAAAACTATGAAACATAAACCCATAACTTCATCTATTCCTCCTCCATTAACTTCATCTTCCTATATAGACCAACAAACTTCTAAACAAATTTTAGAATCTCAAAAGGATCTCAAATCTACAACTAATCCTTCAACTATTATTCCTATAAATTCAAAACCTTTAGACATCCATCATACCTTCCACATCTCAAGACATAAGTAATAAACCTTCTACATCTTATGCCCTTTTTGATGAACTTTTACCAGATTTATCTACAACCTTAATATCAGAAAAAATGAACGCTTTCATGCAAGATTCAAACCTTTTAAATAATTTTCCGCCCTCTCCTCATACTTTGGGCCTCCCACAACCTTTGGGAAGTACTTACCAAGTCGGGATTTGTGCCTTCATTTATAAAGGATATGACTGGGGAAGAATCCCTCGGAATATCAAAACTCATCATGAGGGATACGCTCGCTGTTATTTTACCAATGATTATGTTAAAGCTAAACCCATGATGCTTAAAATGGGATATAAAGGGAAAGGATTAGGACCTTTCCAAAATGGCATGAAAGAACCTTTAAAGGTAGAACCATGGCCTGCCCGCTGTGGTGTGGGCTTATTTCCTAGTAAAGGACAACCCTTTCCTTTTGAGGATGATGATCACCTCATATGCTATCAAGATTATTTGGATAGGCATGTTGATTTGCCTCTTAAAAATCAGTCATTTTCATGCAACATGCTATCCATAGCCTACCCTGAAATGATTACTGACCCCGAGGAAGAGGTGGAAGGAGATATCTTCCATGATGTCTCTGTTGAAGAGATGTTGCACAATGGATTCTATTTTGATGGTTCTATACCAACCATAGCTCAGCTTGAGACCACTAATCCTCAAGATGACTTATCTAAATTAACTTTACAAGAATTACAAGAGTTGTGCATTTCACCCGCCCCACCTAATTTTGAAAGAGATCTACACATGGAGGTAGAAAATGTCATTAAAATTAATATTGGAACTGAGGACAATCCTCACATGATCAATATTGGATCAAAACTAAGTCAAAAAAAAAAGGAACAATACATTGCATTCCTTAAAGAGTACGAAGATGTCTTCGCTTGGACATATGAAGATATGCCAGGTCTAGACCCTTCTGTAGTCATGCATCATCTAGTGGTCCATCCGGATGCTAAACCGGTTAAACAAAAACTCGAAAAATGCATCCCAAAGTGGCTCTGCTAGTCAAAGGGGAATTAGAAAAACTCCTGAATGTTATCTTCATACAAGCTATTGATTATGTTGAATGGATCTCAAATGTAGTTCCAATCACTAAGAAAGAAGCTACCAAAGTTAGGGTTTGCACCGATTTTAGAGATATTAATGCTGCATGCCCTAAAGATGACTTTCCCCTTCCAAACATGGATCAAATTATCGACTTCACTGCCGGAAGTGGGATGATGTCCTTAATGGACGGATTCTCCGATTATAATCAGATCAGGATAGCTCCTGAAGACCAGGCTAAAATAGCCTTTATTACCCCCTGGGGTACCTTTTGTCGGAAAGTGATGCCCTTTGGCTTAAAGAACGCCGGTGCAACTTATCAACGGGCTATGACCTACATTTTTCATGATATGATGCATGATATCTTACATGATTATGTAGATGATATTATAGCTCGCTCTCTTATTGAAAATAATCATTTAGATGATTTAAGAAAAGTTTTTAATCGATTATGAGAATATCTCATTCGATTAAATCCAGCAAAATGCATATTTGGAGTTAAATTCGGCAAACTATTAGGGGTTTTAGTTTCTTCACGTGGTATCGAAATTTACCCTCTCAAAATTGCGGCCATCATAGATATGCCCGCACCTACTAATATATCTCAACTACGAAGTTTACAAGGTAAACTTCAAGCTATCTGTCGCTTCATTGATAAGCTGGCGGACAAAACTGGTCCCTTTCTTAAGCTCCTTAAGAAGGACATCCCCTTTAATTGGGACACAGAATGTAGAGAAGCTTTTGAACTTCTCAAACAATACCTCCTTAATCCGTCGGTGCTTTCATCGCCTAAATTTGAACGCCCATTTCTTCTATATATTTCTGCTTCAGATTCTGCCTTAGGAGCTATGTTAGCTCAACTTGGTGATAAAAAGCGAGAACGTGCTAATTATTACATTAGCCAAACTTTTGTCAGTTATGAAACCCGCTATACAGTGTTAGAGAAGTTATGTCTAGCAGTCGTGTTTGCTACGCAAAAATTATGACATTACATGCTTAGCCAAAAAACGTATGTCATTGCCAAATATGATCCTTTAAGATATCTCATGAGTCGACCTTATTTATCGGGTCGCACAGCCAAGTGGGTTCTCGCTCTAAGTGAGTTTGATCTCACATTCATAGGACAGAAGTCTGTTAAGGGTCAAATCATAGCAGATCAATTAGTTGCTGCACCCTTAGAGTCTACTCATCCTCTCATCATCGAGTTTCCTGATGAATGCCTTCAATTAGAGGCAGACCATCCTGAACAATGGTCCTTATACTTTGATGAAGCCCGATGTATCAGTGGGGCTGGTGCGGGTATTATTTTAATATCTCTACAAAAACATCTTATTCCTCTCGTCCTTCAAACTGACCTTTGCTTGCACCAACAATATCGCTGAGTATGAAGCTCTAATCCTTGGATTACGAGCTGCTTTAGCACTAAAAATCAAAAACCTCTTAGTTTTTGGGGATTCCCAATTGGTTATAAACCAAATTAATGAAGTTTATCAAACCCGAGATGATAAACTTTGCCCATATAAGGCCTATGTTTTACAATTGATGTCTTTATTTGATCAAGTTACTTTGGAAGCCATTCCTCGAACTAGCAACCGTGCAGCTGATGCTATGGCCGCAGCTGCATCCCTCTTGCCCTTGGAGTTAGACGACGAATATGCCACTATCATCATTCGTCGACTCCAGGAACCCGCTTCAAATAAGTCATGCTTAGAGCCTTTGGATGTGTTTCTAATCAATGAAACTACTCCTGAACCTTGGTATACAGACATATTTGATTTTCTCCAAAATGGGACGTTCCCTGCTAATTCTAATAGAAACCAGCGTCGATTATTACGTCGACGAGCAAGTCAATTTGTAATAATTGGCAATACTTTGTATAGGAGATCTTTTGAAGGTATCCTATTAAGATGTCTAAATTTAGAAGAATCTAAATTAGCCTTGAGTGAAGCCCACAATGGATCTTGTGGAGGACACTTTAGTGGTAGTGTCATTGCTAAAAAGCTCCTTCGGATAGGATACTTTGGCCCTACCATGGAAACGGATGCACACGAGTATGTGCGTCATTGCGACAAGTGTCAAAAACATGCTGACCTTGTCCATGCGCCTGCACAAGAGCTGTGAGCTATTTCATCTCCTTGGCCCTTTTCTAAATGGGGCTTGGATATTATTGGTAAAATCAATCCTGTGTCTTCTAATGGACACAAGTTCATCATCACTGCCACTGAGTATTTCACAAAGTGGGTTGAAGCTATGCCTTTAGCTTCTTGCACTGGTTCACAGGTCTCTAAATTCATTTTTAATCAAATCATTTGTAGGTTCGGAATTCCTGTGAATCTCATCTCTGGCAATGGAACTCCTTTTAAAAATAAATATGTTAAAAAATTATGCCAAAAATACAAGATTCAACATCGCTGGTCTACTCCCTATTATCCTCAGGGTAATGGTCAAGCAGAAGCTTCTAACAAAAATTTAATCAAAATTCTCAAAAGATTGGTCAATAAAACTGGCCGTGACTGGCATATGCAATTATATCTAGCCTTGTGGGCTTATCGAACTAGTGTTCAGACTCCCACGGGCACTTCACCATTTGTTTTGGTATATGGTGCCGAAGCAGTTTTTCCATTTGAATTGGAAGTTCCTTCTTTGGTTCTGCTACTTCAAGAAACTAAAGTAGGATATGAATATCACGCTGGCAGACTCAGTCAGCTGGAACTCCTAGATGAAAAATGCATCAATGCTTTGGAGCATCTCCGTGCATACCAAAACAAGCTTAAAAGAGCATATAATAAGAAAGTTCGTCATCGATCCTCTGATATTGGCGATCTTGTTCTACAAGAAAATAAAAAAAATACAAATGCAACTAAAGAACTTAAAGGTAAGTTTGAGCCCAACTGGCTCGGACCATATATCATTACTGCAAAATTTGAATCAGGAGCATATAAATTATCTGCCTTAGATGGTAAATAACTTAAAGAACCCATGAATATTTTACATCTCAAATGTTACTATGCATAAATTTGGTCATTTCATGTATATATTTGTTCAAAGTACTCTCTCATATTTCTTTCAATTTATAAAAAAAAAAAAAATTCAAAAACATCAAAAACATTCATAAATCTCCAAAAAAAAAATCTTCAAAACTATCTATTGCATTTATTTAAAGCACTTGTTAAGTTCTTTTGCTCAAAAACAAAAATCTCAATAAAAATTTAACAACAACTATATGCTTGACTCTTTCGAAACCAAAACAATATACAGAAGAAAGAGAGAGTCAACATTCTCAAAACTTCTCAAAAGTGTTTATATATATTTTCTTACAATTATTGCAGTTATATGTTTCAACTTATTTTGGATAAAATTAGCATTTATTTGGCATCCCTCACTTGCACACTCACAAACAATAAATATCTTGATTTTATCTGGCATGATTACTAATCTCTTATATCAAAGTTCACAAAAGTCAATTAAATAACGTTTGAGCACAGAGAATTGATCTTGTTATTTACTTAAACCAAGCACATCTTTCCACAATAAAATGATTATATTTGTAATTTCCATGTTTTTCTACATAGTAGAACTGATTTCTTGGGTGAAAAGTTTCCCCTGCTATCCTATCATGCACATTGTCTAGAATCTTTGAGAATTGGCAAAAGGACATGTTGTGGTTGATCCACAACACACCCCAAAATTGGGGACCCACCTTTTTGCAGGCTCAGAGGGAAGGATCTCAGTGACCCAGATGCCAGAATTGAAAAAAAAAAAAAAATGCACAAGTGTAGAAAGGGGTCGCGAAATCGCGACGGGGTAGCGAAATCGCGACATGTCGCGAAATCGCGACCGAAACCGGAAAATTGTCGCGAAATCGCGACATGTCGGAAAATCGCGGTCAGCGCGGTCAACGGCAACGAAACAGAAAAAGTGTCACGAAATCGCGACGTGTCGGTGACCAGGAGGAAAAGGTGTCGCGAAATCGCGACGTGTCGGTGACCAGGAGGAAAAAGGTGTCGCGAAATCGCGACGTGTCGGTGACCAGGAGGAAAAAAGTGTCGCGAAATCGCGACGTGTCGGTGACCAGGATGAAAAGGATGTCGCGAAATCGCGACATGTCGCTGAGGAGAAAAGAAAAGGTGTCGCGAAATCGCGACATGCTGTTGGGAAGAAAATAAATGATGTCGCGAAATCGCGACGTGTTTTGCCGAAGCGTACGGGTGATGAAAAGTGTCGCGATTTCGCGACGTGTTTTGGAAAGGTGTACGGAAGCGGAAAAACGTCGCGATATCGCGACAGGAAACAGCTAAAGGACTCGATGAGGAAAGACGTCGCGATTTCGCGACCGATTGCAGCAAAGGTGTACGGACGAAAAATGGTCACGATTTCGCGACGTGTTTTGACAAACTGAAAAATGGTCGCGATTTCGCGACGTGTTTTGCCGAAGCGTACGGAACAGAAAAATGGTCGCGATTTCGTGACGTGTTTCGGGGAAGCGTACGGAAAGAAAAGGCGGTAGCGATATCGCGACAGAAAGCTGCATGAAGGTCCGAGGGGGAAAAACGTCGCGATATCGCGACAGGTTTTGCCAAGACGTACGGATGATGAAAGGTGTCGCGATTTCGCGACGCATTTTGGCAAAGTTGTACGGTGCATGGAAGATGTCGCGAAATCGCGACGGAAATGAAAATCAGGCTCGAAGCAGAGAAGCGGTAGCGATATCGCGACGGTTTGTCGAAAGAGGGCAAGAGGATGATAATGGTCGCGATGTCGCGACGTAAAGTTGCCAAGGAGGCCCGACAGAGAAACGGTAGCGATTTCGCTACGCCTTACGGAAAGAAGACTCAAAGTTCAAAACGGTAGCGATATCGCTACAAATTCCGCGAAGGCATGCTCAAAGTCAAAGTGGTAGCGATATCGCTACCATTTCATGAAAAGGAAGCTCGAGGCCAAAACGGTAGCGATATCGCTACGAAAAACCATTGGACGCGTACGGATGAGAAAGACGTCGCGATATCGCGACATGTCGCGATTTCGCGACCGGGAAGGTGAACAGGCGGACTTGCAGTTTTGTCGGGTTCTTTCATAGAAAAGCGTTACAACAGGCGTAGAAAATGCATGACACGTGGCGTGCAGGTGTCAAACTTGCAGAGGCGTTACATGCAGAGATGAATTTCGGAGCGTTTCCAAATTTGAGCGTGAATCAAAGCGGGAAAAAGCAGGAATTTGAAGGGTCGCCCACAGGAAGAGGAAATGAAGCGACGGAGGAAATCGAAGAGCCATAACAATGCTATAAAGCCAGAATTGCAAATCGAAGAAGGGGTTGGAAATTGCCGAATACGGAGTTGCAGAGACGAAGGCTTTGTGCTATTCTGGGCCCGTACTTGGGCAATTTCCTTCTTTTTGTTCTGGGATTTTCTTTTACACCTGGAACATTTTTGAATGTAATCGAGATATCATTTAAATACAAATACAGAGAGTTGGCATCTTATTGGATGAGAAAGAAGGAGTAACTTTTGCATGCATGATTTAATGTTTATATTCCCCTTCCAGATTTCTTAGGTTTTTAGGTGAAGTTAATGCAAGATCTCTTGGTTGCTTCATGCGAATGCCTATTTTCTGGAATTACCACAAAAACCCTCGAGACTCGCACTTGGCCTATTTGGATTGTGTGGATGTGCGGGTTCATTAGGTTAGGTTGCATGTAGAAAGCCTCAGTATCTTCGGTTTCATCGGATTAATGACAACTTTCGATCGTAATCTATTTTTATTGTTACTTTTGTTTACTTTTGGTCTTTGCTTTTCAAACCCATATTTTATTTTCAGCGGTTTAATTACTCGTGTTTGAATAAATCATCGAAAATCCATCGAATTTAAGGTTTAAACAGATTTTATTCATTTAGAGTCCATTGAAAGTTCAAAATTAATAAACCACAGTGCCCCTTGTTAACATCCACTTGCAAACCCTAAGGTGTTCTTAGCATTTCATTTTAAACAGCATCCTTGATAATCAATAATTAGCATAATAAGAACCTTGGAGAAATCATTTTTCTTTGCAAGCGAGAGGATTTAGGACTCGGATCCTACAGGAGAGTGTGTTTTCACAATCGGGTTAAAACACCACTCAACAGATTGGCGCTAGAAGGAGGGCCGATCGGTTTATCTATTTCAATTTTTATATCTGAATATTTTGTTTTTGATTTAATTCTGAAATTATTTACGGCTAAACTGCAACACTGTTTTTGTGTTTGTTGCAGGTTTTCTTCGAACTAGCCGAGGGTTTCCTCAGGCAGGCTGGACCCACCACGCCGTATTGCGACCAGGTCTCAAACAACCGGAGAAACCATTTTTCACGACCTTACTGGTACTCCCAAGGGTAAAGTCAAGCAAGTCGTAAGCACTCCAGTAGCAAAAGGCCTGTTTTCTCCAGGAACGTCGAGTGGACCTACGCCAGTAGTATCTATTGCCCCTAGTGTGCCTATAGTTTGTAACATTTCTTCTGCTATTGTAGGTCTGTCTACATCAATTCTGAGTCAAATGGCTCAAGCTCCAACAGCTCCTTGGTATGGAGCTAACAATACTCCTTTGAATATTGCTTGGGATATCCATGAAATCCCTAAGAACATTGAAATATTTCTGCCTAAATACAAGCCAGATGGCCTAAGAACAGTGAAAGAACATATCCAAGCCTATAGAGATGTTTTAATTAGGCTGCAATTTCAGCATGAAGATGTAGCCTGCAGACTTTTCCCCATGAGCTTGGATCCAATAGCATATGAATGGTATATATGCTTGCCAACTGGTTCAATCACCTCTTGGACACAAATGGAAAATGCATTTGTCAATCAATTTAGGTCGCCCTTAGATCCCGCAACTATTTACAATCGGTTTATTACATGCAAACGGGGCCAAGGGGAACCAATCCGAATGTTTAATCAGAGATTCCAAAAGAACTATAACAGAGCAATTAGACATTTTGCCATCGATCCTGTAGTAGCT
Organism: Wollemia nobilis; assembly: GCA_028583015.1. Taxonomy (NCBI): domain Eukaryota; kingdom Viridiplantae; phylum Streptophyta; class Pinopsida; order Araucariales; family Araucariaceae; genus Wollemia; species Wollemia nobilis. Next base: position 549,348 of record JAQPPZ010003256.1, read on the forward strand.
TTGCAGATATATTTTGGGGCATTGGACCCCATGACAGCCATGTTTGCAAGGCGTAATCCTCAGGTCACCACGCTGGCTTTGGCCTATAATGAAGCCATGACTATTGAGCAGCAGTTGACACCGCAAGGCTACGGGTTTACCCAGATGCCTATGTTGGGACAGGGTGCTCCATATGGTCAAGTTCCCCGAGCAAATCAACTCATGGCACCACAAATGCCAAGTATGAACGCCTTCCCATATCAGCGAGCCGTATCCATCAACACCCGCATATGCACCCATTCCAATCCAACCAATCGCAGCCATTCCACCTGTTCCTGCATTTTTGCAGAACAGTCAATCAACTACGCAGGAAACTAGTCAAGTCAATCCTCAAGCCATAGTTCCTGTTTCGAATCCAATCCCAATTCAAGGTATCAATCCATTTGGGAATCCAATTCCTCAAAACCCCACCCAAATGTGGAATCAAGACCCCATCAATTATGCAAATCCAATGGGGGTTAACAACAATGTGGTTCCACCGAAGGATGTCCTTTCGGAAGTCGAAGAGCTCAAGAAACTAGTACATAAACTAAGTAATGACAGGGTTCAACAGCAGAAGCATGAGTCCCGTGCCCCTCACCCAAGTCAGAATTTTAACAATAGAGGGAGGCACTCGGAACACTAAGCCAAACAATGGGGGAGTTCCTGCTCCCATTGCTAATCAATTAGATGCTTCGCAGGCCCCAACCAATCCAATTCTCTTTTGAATCTTTCAGATTTGGCATGGGAAAGAGGGTGCAGGTTACATAACACAAAAGAACACAATGAAAGGAATTGTCCTGAGATTGCTAGATACACTCATTGTCTTCAGGCACAAGTTGATGATTTGGAACTGGTATCAAATGAGGATCCATCGTATCAGCAAGATGAAAATATTATGGTGATGGAAACAGTATATCACCAAGAGGGTGAGAGCGAGGAGGAAGAAGACGAAGTTTTGGAACAGGAGGTGCAAGCTTTTCGAGATTTCAGAAAGGGGACTCATGGGTACCATTTGAGGAGTAAGTCTAAAACCCCTAAAACCTCATCAACACCTCCAAACAGTTCTATTCTTCCTCCAGATACAAAGGCAAGTAACAACCCCCCCTCCACTCAGAAGAGAAATGTCTAATGATGTCCAGAAGACAGTCAAATTCGAAAAACCAAATTATGACGTAGTGGAAGATATGAAGAAGTCCAAATCTAGCCTTTCATTCCTGGACGCAGCTAAATTGCCCAGTCAAAAGGAGGCATTGATAAGAGCTTTGAACTCACCTGATCCGATGTGGAAAGAAAAAAGAGCTGAGTACCATCTGATTTTGCGAAAGGAGAGAAGGGATGTCCCGCCATTCTTATTAACTCTGAGAATTGCGGGTAAGAACTTGCATAACTGTTTGGTAGACACAGGAGCCACGAGCAACCTCATGCCTACGGAGATATGTCAAATGCTGGGTCTACAACCGGTTTCATCCAAATGCACGGTCTTGCAATTGGACCGTTCAGAGGTAAATGTAGTAGGGACCTTATATGATGTCAAGATTCAATTAAATTCTGAACCCAGGGTCCAGCAGGTTGTAGACATTTTGGTGGTTAACATCCCAAGTAGGTATGGAATGTTACTTGCGAGAGATTGGATGAAAACGCTGAATGGCTATTTTGCAACAGACTGCTCGCATATGTGGCTGCCATGGAAGGGCATTGCTAACCAAATCAGAGTGGAAAACGAACCGAGGCTTAAGGAGATTATAACGGATTTTAACAAGCCGAATGAGGTTCAGTTTTCTGAGCCAGACCTAGGGGTCTATGCTCTTGATGTTGAGAAAGTTGTTGATGAACTTAAAGAAGAAGTGTGTCATGGTGGTTCTTCTGAGGAAAAGGATCACACGTGGTTGCTCAAGTTTGATGGATCAAAATCTAGACAGGGAGTAGGAGCTGGAGTCGAGCTCACTCGGTCCAGGAGGTAAACCATTATTGGCTGCCTACAGACTGCAATTTCCTTGCACAAACAATGTGGCAGAATACGAAGCATTGATCTACGGTTTACGTCTAGCATTGAGCAAACATGTTAAATGCTTGAAGGTTTTGGGTGATTCTGAGTTGGTTGTCAAGCAAATCAAAGGACAGTATACATGCCGCGACAAAATACTGAGCCTTTATAGGACTAGGGTTATGGATCTCATGGAGGAGTTTGATGCATTCAACATAGCCCTTATTTCTAGGAGAGGGAATCGAATAGCAGACTCTCTTGCAGTCGTCGCGGGCATGTTAAACCCGGTGGATATAAAAAGATGTAAAAAGTTTTCCATTGAGCTGGTTCCTTGTCCATCAATACCTGATAATGTGAAGAATTTCCAGGTTTTTGAGTGTGACAGCACATCTTCAAGTTTGTCACAAACTCGGGTATTTTTGAAAATCAAGTGATCGATGAGGAACAAAGGTGGCGAGGATGAAACAGAAGAAAGTGAAACTGCGTATCAATCCAACAAAATTCCTAAAGACGTGGTTTCATTAGAAAAAATGTTCGACATGGAATGCAAGAACAAGAAAAGAAAAAGAGTCCCGCTCCCCAAAGATGCATGCGATTCAATTAATCTGGGAAGTGCAGACAATCCAAAGGAGGTGTACATAGCAAAGGCATGTACGAGAGGAAGAAAGGAGCAATATAATACAGGCTTTGAAGCATTACATAGATTGTATTGCTTGGAACTACAATGAGTCGAAGACTTACAACCAGAACATTATCACGCATACCATACCTTTGAAGCCAGACTCCAAGCCTTTTAGGCAAAGACAACGAGTTGTTAACCCGCTATTGGAGCCTTTGATCGAAAAGGAGGTTAAAATACTGTTGGAGGCGAAAATCATTTTTCCCGTTAGGCACTCAACCTGGGTGGCTAACCTCGTTCCAGTGAGAAAAAAGAGTGGAGAGATTAGGCTGTGCATAGATTTTCGAAATCTTAATAAAGCCTCCCAGAAAGATAATTATCCATTGCCATCAATCGATGAAATCTTGCAAATGGTAAATGGATCAGAAATGATGTCCTTTCTCGATGGATATTCTGGGTACAACCAAGTTCTTATACATCCAGATGACAGGATGAAAACAGCCTTCACTACCAAGTGGGGGACATTTGCATATAAGAGAATGCCATTCGGACTATTAAATGCTGGTGCAACTTTTCAACGCGCCATGGATTACGCATTCAAAGGACTAATAGGCAAATGCATCATCGTGTATGTGGATGATATCCCAATTTTCTCGAAGAAGAGAGAGGATCATGTTAAAGACTTAAAGAAGGTGCTTCAAAGGTGCAGGGAACATGGAATTTCATTAAATCCCAAGAAATGCATTTTTGGAGTGACAGAAGGGAAACTGCTAGGTCACATTATTTCAAAGGAGGGAATATCCATCGACCCAGAAAGGATACAAGCTATCCAAGACCTACCTCTCCCGAGCAATAAAAAAGAATTGAGGTCTTTCTTTGGGCAAGTCAATTTTGTGAGGAAGTTCATTTCTAGCTTTGCTGAGATAGCTAAACCTCTAAACCAAATGCTCAAGAAAGATGTGGACGTAAGGTGGAACGAGGAAAGTAAAGTGGCTTTCCAGAATATCAAAGACGCCATTTCCAAAGCCCCGGTCTTGATAAGCCCAGACTATTCCAAGCCTTTTTACATTTATGCTTTTGCATCGGAGCATTCCTTGGCGAGTGTATTAACCCAAAAAGGCGAAGATAATGCCGAAAAACCCATTGCATTTTTAAGTGCCCCCCTAAAAGATGCCCAATTAAGGTATTCAATCCTTGATAAGCAAATGTATGCACTTTTTAAAACTGTAAAAAAATTTAGGCATTACATCGTACACATCAGAATTATTGCCATTGTGCCCGATTCTGCTGTCAAGACCATGTTTTTACAAAATGAACTAGGTGAAAAGAGAGGAAAGTGGATTGCAACCATCCAAGAATTTGATCTCGAAATCCAACCAATGAAACTAGTTCGAGGACAAGGACTGGCAAAGGCGATCGCAGAAAATGATCCGCAAATAACAAGTCAATGCTCAAATACGGAATACATGGCTAAGGAGGACTGGTATGTTGATATTGTGCAATTTTTATTGACTCGGTAAGTGCCCTTCTAATTTGAATTCAACACAAAGGAGAGCTTTAAGGCTTAAATCTATTAACTATCTGATAAAGTCTGGTGTGCTTTACAGGAAAAATCATGAAGGTATCTACCTGAGATGCTTGAGCAAAGACGAAGCCGCCAGGGTGTTGCAAGAATTTCATGGCAAGCACGGAACTGGTCATGGTGCAGCCAATGCTACAGCACACCAAATCCTGCGAGCAGGATATTACTGGCCTCATATATTCAAAGATGCACATGCTCATGTGCGATCTTGTCACATCTGTCAAGTGGCTGCAAATAGAGAAAGAAATGCAGCCATGCCGTTGCAACTCGTAGTCGAAATGAGACCGTTTGCACAGTGGGGACTGGATTTTATCGGGGTTATTAACCCAAATTCTTCTGACTCTCACAAATTTATTTTGACAGCTACAGACTACTGTACAAGGTGGACAGAAGCGATTCCCACTAAACATGCCACCACAGATGTTGTGATTAAATTCCTTGAGGATCAAATTATCACAAGATATGGAATGCCCGATTCTATTGTCAGTGACAATGGTAAAGCTTTCATTTCCACACAATTTGCAGAGTGGGCATATGATAATAAAGTGAGCTTAAAGTTTGCATCCAATTACTATCCTCAAGGAAATGGGTTGGCCGAATCTTCAAATAAGAATTTGTTGAATACTATTAAGAAGTTGCTGGAAAAGAATCCTCGGGACTGGCATAGTCAACTAAAGTTTGCCCTTTGGGAAGATAGGACCAGAGTGAAAGAATCCATAGGGAATACTCCCTATCATTTGGTCTATGGGCAAGACCCGATATTTCCAGAAAATTTGGAGCTGCAGACCTTACATTTCATACAAGAGTACATGGGGACAGATGATCAAGTTGAAGCTAGATTGAGCCGGTTATTGCACCTGGATGAAAAGAGAGAAGAAGCCATGAATCACATGAACAAACACCAGGAAGTCATCAAGAGATGGTTTGATAGAAGGGCCAAAGTTAAATCATTCAGAATTTCAGATTTGGTGTTACTATGGGACAAAAGACATGAGGAAAAAGGAAACCATCAAAAGTTTGATTGTCTCTCGGTTAGGCCCATATCAGATTTCAGAAATTCTTGGGAAGAACACCTTCAGACTAAAAACCTTAGAAGGGAAAGATTTCATGCTCGCCGGTTAATGGGCAGATTCTAAAGCATTATTTTAGCCCTTAGGTTGTGAGACTTTGATATTATTCTTTTGGTGTTGGTGAAGGATTTTCAGATTTTGTTTTTATTGTTTAGGATTGTTAGTTTAGTTAGGATTTTGATTATGGATTTGATTTCAATTGACATGTGTGTTAATTTAAAAAAAAAAAAAATAGAAAATTGAGATGTCAACTTATGCTTAAGGATTAGGAGAATATGAAATATTGGAATTGTCTTGTAAAAGCTCCACAAATAGCATAAAACTTTTTTAAGTTATATTGTTTGACTTTGTGATATACGAAAGAATCAGTTTTGCATGACAAATCATTTCATTCACAATTCAAGAAGTAATGCATTCATATTCCATCTCACCTCACATACATTTCATTTTAGTTGCATATGCATCTTATGTACGAGCCATGAAAGTATGTCAAATCCTCTTAGGGTTGTGTTATAACATATATGTAAGTAGCTCCTAAGGTTGGAAACTGAGTCTTGAGATATCTAGAACCAAGCACGTCTCATAAATTAAAAAGGATCTTGAGCAAAATGATCAAAACCTAGCTTGGAGGAAAAGGTTGAGCGAAAGTGGTTTTCATGTCTATCCTATTATGCAACATGATCCTAAAACAGTGGTTTTGACCACTTCCATAGAACTTAAAGCCCACATGGAGTAGTAAGGATAGGGTGTAAATTCTCATCTCGGTTGGTTGAGAATCTGATTCCCCAAAGCTCCTATGTTTTCATTTCATAATTAGTCTTGGATTGTAAGGATCGTACTATTTGTCCTCTCGCAAAGGATGGGTAGTCATCCCCAAGGTCTAAGTAATAAAATTAATATTTTCCATTCTCATCAGTCTTGGATTGTAAGGATCGTACTATTTGTCCTCTGCAAAGGATGGGTAGTCATCCCCAAGGTTTAAGCAATAGAATTAATGATTTATATCTAAGGTTTGGATTGTAAGGATCGTACTACTTGTCCCTAACCAGGATGGGTAGTCATCCCCAAGGTCCAAGAAATAAAAAATAAATAAATTTTTCCCATCTCATCTTTATTTTGGATTGTAAGGATCGTACTACTTGTCCTCTGCAAGGGATGGGTAGTCATCCCCAAGGTCCAAAGAAATGGAGATAAGTTTTGGATTGTGGGGTTAGATATGCCCATGCATGGCATCATGTCTTGCCTAAAAAGCAAGACCACTGATTGTCTAGAGGGTTAGACTAGCATGACTATTTCTTCCATAACTCGGTTTAATTATTTTGCTTAAAGTGAGGTAATGAACTCTAAATCAGAATAGTAAGGATAAGGTTAAACTCTCATCTCGGCCCCAAAGTTCTGATTTCACATTCACTTGCACATGGGTTCTAAATAGTAGGGACTCATAACCAACTTTGGGATACAATAAGGAAATGAACTTGTGGGTCCTAAGAGGGTTTGGCAATCTTGAATGCTTGTACATAATAGTAGAAGAATGATCATGCTTATTAGGAAAAGCAAAATCTCCTAGCTCATTCATTTAGGGTCACAAATCATTCACCATCCCATATATGCATTCATGCAAAACTGATAATGGAATGTTGATCAATTTCAAACGATAGGGAATGAAAACACATTGCACACACCGAGCTAATACTTGATGATTCCGATGATTCATGTACTTCGGATCTTTGGGCATTTGTTATTTTGCTTATGTGCTAACATGTATTTACGAGTTTGTGATATGTTTCAGGTTGGGTTCTTACTAAAATGCTCAAGAGCATTTGACAATAGAGTCGCCATTTGTTGTGGTTGATCCACAACACACCCCAAAATTGGGGACCCACCTTTTTGCAGGCTCACAGGGAAGGATCTCAGTGACCCAGATGCCAGAATTGAAAAAAAGAGAAAATGCACAAGTGTAGAAAGGGGTCGCGAAATCGCGACAGGTAGCGAAATCGCGACATGTCGCGAAATCGCGACCGAAACCGGAAAATTGTCGCGAAATCGCGACATGTCGGAAAATCGCGGTCAGCGCGGTCAACGGCAACGAAACAGAAAAACTATCGCGAAATCGTGACGTGTCGGTGACCAGGAGGAAAAAGGTGTCGCGAAATCGCGACGTGTCGGTGACCAGGAGGAAAAAGGTGTCGCGAAATCGCGACGTGTCGGTGACCAGGAGGAAAAAAGTGTCGCGAAATCGCGACGTGTCGGTGACCAGGAGGAAAAAAGTGTCACGAAATCGCGACGTGTCGGTGACCAGGATGAAAAGGATGTCGCGAAATCGCGACATGTCGCTGAGGAGAAAAGAAAAGGTGTCGCGAAATCGTGACATGCTGTTGGGAAGAAAATAAATGATGTCGCGAAATCGCGACGTGTTTTGCCGAAGCGTACGGGTGATGAAAAGTGTCACGATTTCGCGACGTGTTTTGGAAAGGTGTACGGAAGCGAAAAACGTCGCGATATCGCGACAGGAAACGACTAAAGGACTCGAAGAGGAAAGACGTCGCGATTTCGCGACCGATTGCGAAAAGGTGTACGGACGGAAAAATGGTCACGATTTTGCGACGTGTTTTGACAAACTATACGGAACAGAAAAATGGTCGCGATTTCGCGACGTGTTTTTCCAAGCGTACGAAACAGAAAAATGGTCACGATTTCGCGACGTGTTTCGTGGAAGTGTACGGAAAGAAAAGGCGGTAGCGATATCGCGATGAAAGTTTGCATGAAGGTCCGAGGGGGAAAAACGTCGCGATATCGTGACAGGTTTTGCCAAGACGTACGGATGATGAAAGGTGTCGCGATTTCGTGACGCATTTTGGCAAAGTTGTACGGTGCATGGAAGATGTCACGAAATCATGACGAAAATGAAAATCAGGCTCGAAGCAGAGAAGCGGTAGCGATATCGCGACGGTTTGTCGAAAGAGGGCAAGAGGATGATAATGGTCGCGATGTCGCGACGTAAAGTTGCCAAGGAGGCCCGACAGAGAAACGGTAGCGATTTCGCTACGCCTTACGGAAAGAAGACTCAAAGTTCAAAACGGTAGCGATATCGCTACAAATTCCGCGAAGGCATGCTCAAAGTCAAAGTGGTAGCGATATCGCTACCATTTCATGAAAAGGAAGCTCGAGGCCAAAACGGTAGCGATATCGCTACGAAAAACCGTTGGACGCGTACGGATGAGAAAGACGTCGCGATATCGCGACATGTCGCGATTTCGCGACCGGGAAGGTGAACAGGCGGACTTGCAGTTTTGTCGGGTTCTTTCGTAGAAAGGCGTTACAGCAGGCGCAGAAAGTGCGTGACACGTGGCGTGCAAGTGTCAAACTTGCGAGGGCGTTACATGCGAGAGATGAATTTCGGAGCGTTTCCAAATTTGAGCGTGAATCAAAGCGGGAAAAAGCAGGAATTTGAAGGGTCGCCCACAGGAAGAGGAAATGAAGCGACGGAGGAAATCGAAGAGCCATAACAATGCTATAAAGCCAGAATTGCAAATTGAAGAAAGGGTTGGAAATTGCTGAATACGGAGTTGCAGAGACGAAGGCTTTGTGCTATTCTGGGCCCGTACTTGGGCAATTTCCTTCTTTTTGTTCTGGGATTTTCTTTTACACCTGGAACATTTTTGAATGTAATCGAGATATCATTTAAATACAAATACGGAGAGTTGGCATCTTATTGGATGAGAAAGAAGGAGTAACTTTTGCATGCATGATTTAATGTTTATATTCCCCTTCCAGATTTCTTAGGTTTTTAGGTGAAGTTAATGCAAGATCTCTTGGTTGCTTCATGCGAATGCCTGTTTTCTGGAATTACCACAGAAACCCTCGAGACTCGCACCTTGCCTATTTGGATTGTGTGGATGTGCAGGTTCATTAGGTTAGGTTGCATGTAGAAAGCCTCAGTATCTTCGGTTTCATCAGATTAATGACAACTTTCTGACTGTAATCTATTTTTATTGTTACTTTTGTTTACTTTTGGTCTTTGCTTTTCAAACCCATATTTTATTTTCAGCAGTTTAATTACTGTGTTTGAATAAATCACTGAAAATCCATCAGAATTTAAGGTTTAAACAGATTTTATTCATTTAGAGTCCATTGAAAGTTCAAAATTAATAAACCACAGTGCCCCTTGTTAACATCCACTTGCAAACCCTAAGGTGTTCTTAGCATTTCATTTTAAACAGCATCCTTGATAATCAATAATTAGCATAATAAGAACCTTGGAGAAATCATTTTTCTTTGCAAGTAGAGGATTTAGGACTCGGATCCTACAGGAGAGTGTGTTTTCACAATCGGGTTAAAACACCACTCAACAGGACAAGCTCACCCCTACCCAGAATAAAAATCCCTTGCTCTACAGCTAATCTGAGCAAGTATCCCTAGCACAAAAAAAAAGAAAAGAAAAATTCAAGAAAAGCGAAAAAGAAAAATATTATTTTATATCATTACGGCATTATCAAGCAAAAATACAAAAGAAAAAGAAAAATAAGCAAAGTTCAAAAGCAAAAGCAAGAAAGCAATAAAATCCCTTTCCCTACCCTTTGAAAAGAAAAGAAGGGTTGATGAGCTTGAATCCCTGGAATTCTCAATTATTCGAACACTGTGAGGTAAGCCCCATAACAGGTGGTTTGTGCCCAACCCGCTTGGCCTTGGGTAACTCCTAGCGTAGCGATATGTCCGTCACATTAGTGACCTTCTTTTGTACGAGACCTATGTCTCGCTTATGGATTAGCTAGCTCTTGATAATCCGATCTACATAGTAGTCTAATATGGTTATATGCATCTACATCATGGTTAATGAACACTTATTTGGTTTCTTCAAATCACTTGTATCATAGTATCTTGCTCAAACCTGGTAAATGAACAATACAATTGCACACACATTTGTATTTGAGAGATTTTGTCTATCATTCCGATAAATCAAGATTGGAAATGAATTCACATATGCACATGGGATTCCTTATAAATCTAATTTTTGTTTTCAAAATACTTTGAAATATTATTTTTGCAACTTGTTTGGAATAATCAAGTACAATTATTTTTTAAAGACAACTATATAATAGAAAAATCACAAATTTCTTTCAAAACATATCATACATATCATATCGACTTTCGTGACGATGGTATAGTTCTAAAACCAAAATTGAAATTATATGCCTAGCGCAAGTCCTCATTTTCATATTTTTTGTTCATCAAAAATCAATCATGCAATAAAACTATCTATTTTCTTTGATTTTCGCGATGATGGTATAAGTCTATACCTCCATATTCTATGCCTAGCGCAAACCATTGTAACAATTTTTATTCCCCCATTTATCAAAACTCATAAAAACCATATGACTTCATTTTTTTTTTACACAAATTTTGCTTTTCAAAAGAATGCACATTTTCATTATTTCATGTCATTATGTCAACCTCAAATTTTGCAATGACGGTATAATTCCTAAGGAATTATTCAAAAATTTTATCACACTTAGGAATTTATGCCTCGCAAAAATCATTTTTTACAAATATTTCATGCATAATATTTTTATGGAAATCTGAAAACAAACCATCATCATCATCATCATTTGCATCATCACAACAAAGTCTTAAGACAGTCTCTTAAGCACTCTTTCACTTTTCACAATATTTCTATAAATGGGATTAGCTTGACGACCGAGTGAGCGAGCGACTCCATGAAATGGTCTATAATAGCGACAATGTCCTTTGAAATTATTGTTAAAAGTCCCCTTTTCTTTTATCAAATCATTGCATCACAAACAACCAATTTGTTACATCAGATTATTTCATCAATATTACAACATGACATCAAAAGGTATAAATTCTTTTCCAACGACATAATTACAAGCATTATCAAAATCAATCAATCAAAGCATCATCAATATACTCATAACATAAGTCATATGACCAAAAATATCTCATCTATATATATATATCTCAAAAATATATATGTACATCATATCAGATAGATTGGTATGCCACAATCCATATCTTGGCATACTCAATCAAGTGTCCTCTGAGCAGTGTCTCGAGAGCCCCTAGAGCTCTCAGCCTCATCTCCTCCCCCGCCCTACGGAGGACGAGGTGGTCCCATCGTAGTATGTGTGGTACTGCGAGTCCTCGTAGTCGATCGGGATGAGCTCCTCGATGACCCTATCCTGATTAGATCTGCTATGGCAGCTGACAGTTGTACCCTCTGGCCCTTCGGCACTGCCTGGTAGTATAGAGCCTGATAGAATGCGGTTTGAGAAACCAACCGCAGTAGCTCCTGAGTGCTCACCCCTCCACCTCATGCCCTGAGACATGCATTCTCGTCTCGCAGCTATGACACCTCAGCGTGGTGTTGTGCGGCCGCATCCTGTAGTGTTTGCACCTGAGTCTACAGATGATCTCTCTCTGCCGCAGAGTAGCCATCTCGCTACTCTCTCCTATATCCATGCCCTTGCCCTTATCAGGTGATGGTGGCCTCTGTGGAGATGGGGGTCTCGCCTCCCTCCTCTCCCTCTCTCTTTATCGCGGCCGCTCCTGTGTTTGTGGTCTCCTCTACTCTCTCCCGCCGTGACCCTGGGCTGCCTCTATTGCCGCCTGGCACTGCCTCCCTATTCGATGCATGACTGCGTGGATCGGACCCTGTGCCCTCATCATCCGAGGAGGGCGGATGCCTGCATACCAGGCATCGTAGCCATTGGCTACTCCTATGTCGTCCCCATCCACTGGCTGAATGGGGGCATCATCTGAGTCCTTGCTCTAGAATCGCTGCATGTCTGGAACCCCGCTAACAGTGGTGTTATCCCAGATAGTCCGAGAAAACTCATAATCCCTGAGATATGGGATCCCCTGCTGTAGATCGAACTGTCGCAAAACTTGGTCGTAGCGGTGGAGCTCCACCTCTCCCCTCTCCATCCTCAGCCAACAGACTCGCTTGATGCGAGCCAGCTCCTGTCTGTCCTCTGCCCACCCTAGATGCTGCCTCCATGGCCTCCAGGTGATCTGGTCTGGGACCAAATCATCCAGTAGTCTCTGGGACATCGACAGGTCGATCCGTCACTGTGCCCCTCTTCGGAGCCACCAGTAGAAGACTCGGAGCCTCTCCCCATCTACCCCTATCAGTGGAAGCCCTATCGACCTTCACACCGTAATGTGCTCCCAACACCAAACCTGTAGTAGCGATGTCATCACTAGACATCGCCCGCCCTTGTACACGACCCCGTAAAGGATCCTGTACAGCCGGCATAGTACAAAGCTGCCCCATGAGAACCTATAGCCGTGGTCTCGCATGTCGTAGATCACATTTTCCAGCATCCACGACACCCTGCACCCGCTCTGGTGGCATAGCAAAAGTCCACCAACTACCCCAGCCAGAACCCGTGTAAGTCTAGATGCCCCAGACATCTGGCGTAGTGCCTCAATATTAACTTCGCCTTTCTCTAGGGCGAAGCTCAGGTCACCACATAGCCGTCCCATTGTGTGGCCCTGATTGGCCATTGATGTGATCATTTCTCCTTGTATGGGGATTTTCAAAATCCTCCATACATCCTCCAGTGTGGGAGTCATCTCCCCTATCGATAACCAAAAACAGGAAGACCCCGGATACCATCTCTCTGCTAGGGCTGTCAGTAGCCCCATGTCTGTGGAAACTTGCGGCATATCTGCCACATGCTGTAAGCCGGCCTGTGCCAGCAGATCCCGCTCTGCCTGGGTGAGAGTGGCCAAGTCGTCTCTCAATCCACCATATTTCCACTCTCTGCTTTTTAGTAATCCTCTCTGCAAACATAAACAACAAAACAACAAGCAATCATTAATAAACAATTCTAGTAATTAATAATGCAACTCAAAGATCAATTTTTTGCAATCGATGATATCGCCCACTATTGGACGATATCGTCGCAAATTTGAGCATAATCATCTCCGATTTCGCAATTCGAAATCGTCTCTAATTTGACGAAATCGTCCCCCTTTCGACGATTTCGCCCTCGGGCAAAATTATTGAAATTGGGACGATTTCGTCCCGACGACGTCGACGGCCAAAAACGGTCGCGATGCTCCAAATTCACTTAAAAATTCATCTAGAAAGCATGTAAAAGCAACTTAAACCAATCTAAATTGAGTTTAGACCCTTACCCGTAGACCGCGTCGGACCTCTGCAGATCTGTGCGCTGTCTCAACCATTTTTTTTCTCCAGAGCTCTAAAACAGTAAAATGAATAGTAACAATGAATTAGGGTTTTACCCTATTTTTCTTAATTTTATTCAACAATAATTTTTTTTTGCTTTTTCGCGTTTTTACCTCAAACGTTCGATTTGGGTAAAAACACGGAGGGGGCACCATAGTAAGCTGTCGTACAATTCGACCAAGAATCGTCGCCTAAAAATGGGAATAATTTTTGCTTTCTCGTAGATCGAGAAGAACTCTTCTTTAACGCATTTTCTTCAAAAAATTCGCTAAAGAGGGGGCAAAATGTAGCACCCTAAAATTGTCGCAGTCAAATTGGAATAATTACATTCACCTTAGTAAATAATTTTAAATTCAAATTTAACCTCCCAAACCACCTGTTAACCATCGAGAAACCCGTTTCCCCTTTTTCCACGTCATTTTTAGAGGTTGTTTTGACCGTTGGACTATATCGTCGCCGATCAGACGATATCGTCCTAGATTTGACGATTTCATCTGGACTAGAACGTCAAGACGATTTTGTCCCAAAACTAAATTTGCATAGGTAGACTCTGTTCCAACGGGTCTCCAATTCGGGTAGAAGCATGTCTGTGCCGTTGGGACCCTTCCCCCGTTGGAGATCTCCCAAATTGGGATGATCTCCAACCTACCAACAACTCCCCTATGCCTATTTAAACTCTAGGACATTCCCTCCCCAACCCCTGGCTGAATTTTATCTGCAAGTTGAATCCCTCTGCACTAAAACACCTTAATCTTATTTTTGCACTAGTCCTATAGCAATTTTTATGCAGGTACACCACTGATTTTCAATCGGAGCCAGCACCCATCGCCATCGACGAACCTGTCAAGATCGGAGGCGATCCTGTCAAATTCGAGATGATTTCGTACTAATGCGAGACGATCTCGACTGTAGTCCACATCGAGGCAATCAGTGCCTAGAGTTTGCTTTTCTTAACTTTGCCTCAGTTATTTTGTTTTAAAAATTAGATAATCTATTTAGTTTTTATCCTATTTTGCATCTGGAGTTCACCCATCTAGTCTAGATTGCATGTTAAGCTCATAATCTACCATTAAAGTATAGCAATTTACTTTAATTTCTGTTTTAAAACTTTGTTCAGTATTCAGTTTACTATTTGGCATATTTTGCCTCTGTTTGCACAGTAGGAATTCTTGTATTTTGCATCTGTTCTCTGTTTTGCAGGTCTCTGATGAATTTGTCAGATTTCATACGATTCTGTCAGTCTCAGATGAATCTGTCAGATTCGGACGATTCTGTCAGATTACAGGCGATTACGTCAAATTCCAGATGATCCAGACTGCTTCAAGCATCAGAAACTTCTTCAGACTTTTGGATTAGGTAATCTCCATTGGCCTCCTACAAATTCTCTATTTTTTGCTTTCTACTCTATTTGTTGTATTCATTTAAATTGCATTTTCATATAGATTAAGTTAGATTCATTCGGCCAAACCTAGGATGAATGCTTAAGGATAAAATGAACTCATCAAAACACATTCCAAAAACCTAGGCGAGGAAACTGCCGCCAAATGTTTCCTGGTGAACCCACCATCCATTGAAAAATCACCAAAACACACCTCCCTTGAGAGGTGGGACCTTCGTAAAGTCCTCTCGTCCAAGGTACCGCACCATCCTTTTCCCATCCTCCTTTCGAGCGCGGATCTAATAGCCTGAAGGTAGGAATGCGAAAAATTTGGAGCGATACAGTAACCACATTAACCATGTTGACAAATAATTGTGTAGGTGGATCTATCTAAACTTGGTTAACTTGACCTGCATGGGTCCTTCGTGGCTCATGATTTGGTAGGAGATATTTGAATATTCCCATATTTTGGTTATTGAGAATTAAAGGGTTGTAAATTCATAGTTGATCCTTGTTGATCATATTTTGTAGCACATATTTGAATCCATGGCACACTTCAATGTCATTCCCATTTTATTTGTGATATGGATAATAGTGATCTTCCCAATATCCCTTGGGCTTGGGGCTATTAGAATATAGCAGTTTAACTTCTGGAAAATGAATCACCTTAGCCTCATACAATTGGTTAAAAATAGATGCGAAAGATTCTGAGATTGGTGTAAACTAGCTAGGTGGACAATGTTGTTTATCTTTTCCTTGATTGTTGTTGCACTAATTATATTGTGTAGGGGGTAGTTGAGCCTGATAGTTTTATTATTGTTGGCACTTATCCTCTTTAGGAATATTCAACATGACTTGGTTGACAGGCACAGGTTTGGCCTGATGTTGTTGATTTTGTATGTTCTTTTTATTCCAATATTTCTTGGTTTAGAGCTTTAGGTCTCCTTCCTATATCTTGATATCTTCAATTACTTTGGCTTGTGCCAAATCCTCTTCGAATGTTGTATATTGTTGCAATTGAAGCAATAGCGATATATGTTTTGCATAGATTTTTGAAAAATGTCAAGTGAGATCTATTGTGGGAATGGAGAATGGTAATTTTACCATTATTTTTCTCCATATCTTCCCATATTCTGTGATTAGATCATCATCATACTATCATAAGGTATCCAGATAAGATAGATTGGTCTTTTTATTGATGCTAAATGAAAAGCATTCAAGAAAGGTATTCACCAGCTGCTCAAATTTTGTGATGCTATGCCTCGATAACTAGTTATACCATTCTAGGGTTGTGCCTAATAGGGTGATCACAAAATTCCTTAACATAAATACATAATTATTTTGTATTTGAAAGCATATATTCATAAAACTAGTCAAGTGCTCTTGTGCATCATAATCACCTTGAAACTTTTCTAGTTATGGTATCTCAAAGTGATCAATATATGCCAGACATGGGACCAAGGGACACAAAGGTTGATTATAAATTTTACTTAGGGTAGGATTTTGGTAAACCATTCCTTGTTTCTCAAGAGATTTTATTCTCGTAGTGAGGACTCTATAAGCTTGAGAAGATATAATTTCTTCATCTCTAAGTTATCTTTGGGGTGGATGTGGAGGTAAAATTTTTTGATCAGTTAAAAATATTAGATTAAAAGGGGTTTTGACAGGGACGCAAAATATGATTACAAAAGGCAAAGCCTTCCAGCAATAGCATTAACCATAATAAACCAGAAATAAAATAGAGCCAAAGAAACAAAACTTGAGGTAAATTTATTTAATACTAAGATGGTCAATTTTTTTATCATCCACATCTACAGAATATGGTTCAGGATACTGTTGATCTTGATCATCCCTCTCTGACTCTTTGTACTAACTTTGCTCAAGTTGATTTAGTGGTTGAAATTGTTGTTGCCTAGATGTGTGATGTGAAGTACAATGAGCATGGTGTTTTCCCTACCTAGTGTGCAGCTATGTGTGTGATATAGCATGTCTTGTGTTGCACTACTCTCTATACTCACTATTGGGAGGTAGGTTAGACCGAGATAACCTGTTATCTCTCTTTGTGCTCTATTTGGTCAAGGATGTGTTGCTTCCATAAGTGGTGTTCATACAAACATTGTCAAAACAACATTTGTCTTTGCGTATATTCTTATTCCAAATTCTCATTATCTATGCACAAATCCTCCAATTGGTCTTTGAGTATTCATTATATTTTATATGAAAAAAGCCTATGTACCTAATTTGAGTGATATGTTGTGTAGGGTCTTTGAATTTGCAACTCTGTGAGGAGTTTTATTGGTATGAGTTCTACCTATGGGATATGATATACTCTTCCCTCTATCTATACAGGTTGCATTGATACTATGCTAAGATCTTTACCCCATGCCTACATGTGTGGATGGTGAATTTGTTCTATAGGATCATTTTGAGCATTCACCTTGGGCATAAGTATGCATATCTATGTATTCACTACACATAATCTTAGAGTGAGAGTCAATGGTAGAAGTAGCCCTATACTTTGATCTATAAAGAGCTTGATCTAGTTGATTAAGTTGACCAGTTCTCCATGGTTGATCAGGAGGTGTATTGTTGACTTCAATAGTATTGAGATCTATCACATACCTACCTTGCTTAGCATGGTTTGAAACTCTTATGTGTCTATGATTAGATGCACCCCTTATATTTTACCCCTCATTGGATAGATCTTGTCTATTTCTATCTTGTGATTATGGGGGTCTTGAAGCACCCTCATTTCTATCATGAGAGGATCTTGTATTTGGTCCTCTAGTTGGTATTTCTCGATGAGAACCCTTTTGAGTTGTGTTATCACCTCTAATACTTACTAAACATTATTTAGGAGAAATTTGTGCAGGTGGCTCAACTTTAATATTATTTGTGTTAGGTGGGGCATTGGTTTTTGCCTCATTCATAGATCAAGGGTGATGGCCCTATGTGTTTACCATAGCTTTATGAAAGTATCTCTTGTCTAAATTTTAGAATACAAAAAAAGTAAACAGGGTGTTTATCTCTATTAAATTTTTCTTGTGTTCCTAAAACTTTTTTAGTGTATTTTTATTTGTTGTGAATACAATTTGAACTCTTATCGTATTTGCAATAGTTGATGTAATTCTTATACTTTTTAAATATCTCACCTATACACTCATAACGACAAATCCAATAATGACATCCAGGTTGTCTACCCACCAAAATATGGAGATGAAATCCATGACCGATCAAGGACCATAGGTACTACCGATTCTCACCCAAAACACCGTAGGCAATGATATACCTTTTGAAGAAGATTACATGATATTTTCTATATATATGATAGTTATTGAATCAACATTGGCCATGGATGGGTAACGATGATACAATGTCAACAAGCCAACCAAGTGGTAATAACTTCCACCATTGGTTTTGATCAGTTTGTTGGATGTGAAGGCCCAATGTCACTGATGTTTACTTGATTCATGGTGTATGGGGTGTTTATTTTAAATTTGCATAAAACAAATGCATCAATCAGCATACAATGCTATTTTCACCTACATGCATATAATTTGCATTTTGTATTTAAAAAATACAAAATGAAAAGACATTTAATATTCAAAAATGTAATGCAAATTAAGAAATGAATTAGCCTTTGATCAAGCCTCAAGCATGCACATCTATAAATAAAGCTAAATAGTAGCCACTATTATACTCAATGGTGCATAGTATCAGTAGCTATATATAATAGCAGCTAGAATCCTAGCTGCTAGCTTCTGGGGTAGCTAGCATAGCCAACCACTATTCCCAGCAACAACTAGTAGGAACATAGAAAAAAATTTGATTTATCCATCTAAATTATTTTTGTATGTGCTTTAATTAATCATACTACCTTTTAGAAACATATCAGAGAAATAAATTAAAAAAATGGAATAGGACCACTTATAGGTAGATCCACATCTGATGAAGAAACAAGCTATTGACTATTTTTACTGAATTTTTCCCTAGCCACTATCGATCAGGGTGAATGTGATGCTAGATACTAAATTTGATGGCATATAGCTCTACTAGCCACTTTCACTTAGAGCATATATACCTGCATGAAGAAGAAATACAAAAATTTCAATAGGAAGCATAAAAATAGGACCAGTCCGATTGTGATCGCCACTTGTAAACAGTAAAAATCATGCATCTAAACTATTTGCAAGCATGTAATAAATTGAAAATGAGAAAACATGTAACTATAGAAATATAGAGATGATAAAAATAGGGTTCTCTTTATTAATCATAATGAATATTGATTACAATATTTCCCTCTTATGAATCCCTCAATTTGATACAATCAATACAAATATTGTAGCCCTTTAAAAGGGAAAGATGCATTAAAATGATTTTCACTCCTCCACTACTTTATTTATAAGAGGGCTTATTAGCTACCTCTTTGTTTGACGTTAAATAATATAATATTTATGATACTCTTGGATCCTTTATTATCCCTATCACCTGCATACAAATAAACTAGAAGACACATCAATAGCACATGATGCCTCTCAAGAAGAGGCTAATTTATTGAAATATACAAATAGGAAAGAAATACATAAAATGATGTTAGTCTTAAAATGGCACTGAGAGGGGGGGTGAATCAGTGTAGCTTTTTAAACTTAAATTCACAGCTCTTAAAACTGAAATAATGAAACCTTAAAACCATATAAAGCAAGTATCACAATAGAACATCACACAACACAATATTTAATGAGGTTCATCAATTTGGCTACTCCTCAAGAATGATTGCTTGGACTACCATCCAAATCTAGCCTTTGCAAAGCACCAACTTTACAATCAATTTACCAGCACCAACTGGAAGGAGCACCAACCCCTGATTTATCTACACCAGCAGAAAGGAGCACCAACCCCTGATTTACCAGCACCAACTAGAAGGAGCACCAACCCCTGATGCCAAGCACCAACTTGGACTTCAATTATGAAACTAGAAAATTGACAGTAAGATACCTTTGCTTTTGCAAGACCCTGACTGGTCTTCTTCACCTTTGCATTCTTTGTGCACTCTACTTTCTTTGCGCAATCACAACAGCACCTGGTCAAACTTCAACCTTTTCACTCTCTGCACACTCTGCTCTCTTTGTGCAATCACTTCACACCCTCTGCTTCATTACAATCGAACTTCATGATTGTCTTCTCCATTTTGCACACTCTGCTCTCTTTGTGAATTTTGCACTTAGCACGATTCGACATGACTTGCTCTCTACGCACAGTGACCGTATCTCACACACCTTCGACACACTCAAATCTCCAAACAACCCTCCTTTTACAACAGAATGTTTGAGATGAAAACACTAATCTTAGTCGGCTGTAAATCCTAATCTTAGTGGGCTTTCATGACAAATGTAAACCCTAAATTTAGTCAGTTGTTCGTCGGTCTTCGTTGGCTTCAACTTAACCACAAAAATACATGTCGCGATATTGCGACACTTTTTCTCCTTGCTCTTTCTCTTAGCTTTGGTCCACGAAAATACAACATGTCACGATATTGTGACACTTTTTCTCTCTCCTATTTCTCTTTTCTTTGGCCCACAAAAATACATGTCGTGATATCATGACACTTTCACCTCCGTACGCTTTCTCTATTCCTTTGTCACAAAAATGCGACATTGCGCGATATCGCTACACTTTTGTTATTCTACCTGCCTACCCTTCTTGAATTGCAAAACTATGACATGTTGTGATATCATGACACTTTTTATACTCTGCCTTCCTATCCTTTTCGAGTCATGAAAATGCGACATGTTGCAAAATCATGACACTTCTGCTTCCGAAGTCTTGCTTTCTGCTTTTGTCATAAAATCGTGACACTTCTGCCTTCGAGGTCTTCTTCTCTGCTTTTGTCATGAAATATTGACACTTCTACTTTCGTACTTCATTTCTTTGTTTTTGTCATGAAATTGCGACACTTTTGCCTTCAAAGTCTTCTTCTGTGCTTTTGTCCTGAAATCACGACACTTCTACTTCTGCAGTCTTGCTTTCTGCCTTTGTCTTGAAATCATGACAGTTCTGCTTTCGTACGCTTCCTCTCTTTCTTTTGTCACAAAAATGCGACATGTCGCGATATCGCAACACTTTTTCTTTCTCTTCCTTCCTGCCCTTTCGAGTTGTGAAAATACGACATGTTGCAAAATCACGACACTTTTCCAACTTACTTTCTCTCTCCTATTTTAGTTGTGAAAATGCGACATGTCGCTAAATTGTGACACTTTTCAAACTTACTTTCTCTCTCCTATTTTAGTCGTGAAAATGCGACATGTCATGAAATCGTGACACTTTTCCAACTTACTTTCTCTCTCCTATTTTAGTCACGAAAATGCGACATGTCACAAAATTGCGACACTTTTTTTACTTGTTATCTTTCTTCGAACTTGTCACGAAATCATGACACTTCTTCCTGCTTTCTCTTTTTCTTCACGAAATCGTGACATTTTTTCCACTTGCCTTTTTTCTCTTCCAACATGTCGCAAAATCATGAAAGTTTTTCCACTTGCCTTTTTCTCTTCCAACATGTCATGAAATCGTGATAGTTTTTCCACTTGCCTTTTTCTCTTCCAACATGTTGTGAAATCATGATAGTTTTTCCTATTTTTTCTCTCTCTTCCAACATGTTGTGAAATCGTGATAGTTTTTCCTGCTTTTTCTCTCTTCCAACATGTCACAAAATCACGAAAATTTTTCTTGCCTGTTGTATATGTCACGATATCGTGACACTTTTCTTACTTGTCTTTTTCTTTGATCTTTTACATATGGGCCCCTTCAGTCTTCTTGGAAAATCACTGTACATACTCTGAGTAACCTTTGAGCTCCTGTCTTCTGCATCTGAATAGCTTTTGAACTTCCTATCCACTACATCAACAGATCTATCTAACTGTGTTGACAATAATAACAATACTGCTGCTGCACCTTGCTCAACAATCTCCCCCTTTGGAATTTTTGGCAACACACGTGCAATTTCCTGTAACTCTTCTCCCCCTTTGACAATAATACCAAAGGGCTACTATAGACTCCCCCTGAGTCCATGCACAACATTCTCAGGCACAATTTATTACACTTAGAAAAAATCTTGAACATGAGCAAATAGATAATCAAATACTTAAATGCTCCCCCTGAGAATGTGACCCATGTAGCTAGTCAATTCTTGGGAAGTGTGACCACTCCTAATTTATTGTGAAGGTACTCAAAAACTTCCTTGGGCAATGGTTTTGTGAAGATATCTGATACTTGCTCTGTAGTTGGAACAAAATCCAACTTAACCTCACCTTCTGCAACTTTCTCCTTCAAAAAGTGATACCTGATAGCAATGTGTTTTGTGCATGAATGCATAACTGGATTCTTGGAGATGTTAATGACACTGGTGTTATCACACTTAACTGATATTGGCTCACTGAAGTAAATACCAAGATCTTTCAGGGTTTTTTTCATCCACAATACTTGCATATAACATGTTGTCATTATAATATATTCTGCCTCTGCTATCGATAAAGAAAATAACTCTTGTTTCTTACTGTGCCATGCGAACAATATGTCTCCAAGATAGAATGCACCTCCACTGGTACTCTTTTTATCATCTACACATCCTGCCCAATCTGCATCTAAATACGAAATAAGGGTGAAGTATTTACCTTTTGGATACCATAACCCATACTCCATAGTACCCTTGAGGTACCAAAGAATCCTCTTCACTACTGTCACATGAGTCTCCTTGGGATTAGCCTGAAATCATGCTACCATGCATACTGCTTGCAAAATATTTGGTCTGGTAGCTGTCAGGTATAGTAAGCTTCCAATCATAGATTTGTACATGGTTTGATCAACAAGTGGATATTTTTCATCCTTGCTCAACTTGCAGCCTGTAGTCATGGGATTGCTAACTGGCTTACAATCCTCCATTGTGAACATTTTTAATGTCTCTTTTACATATTTAACTTGAGAAATAAATATGCCCTTCTTACTTTGATTAACTTGCAAACCGAGGAAATACGATATTTTACCAATCATTGACATTTCAAATTCTTTCTGCATCTTATTTGCTAAATCTTTACATGACTCATCTTTGCTGCTACCAAATATGATATCATCTACGTATACAACAAGAACAATAATATGCCCATTTTTTGTTTTGACATACAAATTACTATCCACCATACCTTTCTTAAACCTTTGTTGAGTGAGATAGTTGTCTAGCCTTGCATACCATGCTCGAGGTGCCTGTTTTAAGCCATATAACGCTTTCTTCAACTTGCAAACCAAGTTTGGATCATCACCAAGTTGGAAACCATCTAGTTGCTCAATATAAACCTCTTCTTCAATTTTTCCATTCAAAAATGCTGATTTCACATCCATTTGATAAACTTTGAAATTCTTATAGACTGCTAAAGCCAGAAACATTCTAATTGCTTCTAGTCTAGCTACTGGTGCAAAAGTTTCCTCAAAGTCAATGCCTTCAACTTGTGCATAACCCTTACATACCAATATTGCTTTATTTCTAACTACATGTTCGTCTTCATTCAATTTGTTTCAAAAAATCCATTTAGTTCCAATTATATTTTTATTTGTAGGTCTAGGTACTAACTCCCAAGTTTTGTTTTTCTCGATCTAATCTAATTCTTCATTTATTGCCTTCATCCAAATTTCATCTGTGCTTGCGTCAGTAACATTTTTGGGCTCAATCTCTGGATAATAGAGAGTAGTTACTACTCTTCTTCTTGTTTGAACACCAACTTTGGGGTCTCCAATTATTTTCTCTCTAGGATGATTTTTCTACCAACTACCTATTTTGAATTTTTATTTTCTTCCACTTATGAATCACAACTTAAATCATCTGAGTCAATTTTCTGTATCTTTTCCATTTCCTTTTCCTCATCTCCTTCAATAACCTCTTCATAAATTGGGTAGTTCATTTCATAGCTAATTACTCGTTCTCTACCTTCATCAAATTTAACATCGGCACTGTCCACAATTTTCTTTAGCCTCTTGTTGTAGAATTTGTAAGCTTTGATTTTTGACTAATAACCAACAAAAATACCTTCATCTGCTCTATCATCAAACTTACCAAGATTATCTTCAGTTCTTTTGATATAGCACTTGCTGCCAAAAACTTTGAGGTATTTTTTTGTTGCCCTTTTAACGAACCATAATTCATAAGGATTTTTGCTTTCATGTGTTCTCAGCATGTACCTATTTTGGATATACAACGTAGTATGAACTGCTTCTTTCCAAAATCTGTTTGCTACTCTGCTTTCAGCCAACATAGTCTGTGCCATTTCTTGCACTGTCTTGTTCTTTCTTTCTACCACTCCATTTTGCTGAGGTGTCCTAGCTTCTGAGAACTGTCTCCTAATACCATACTTTTCATAGTATTCTGTAAACTCCTTTATCTGATCTTAAACATTTGATCCTCTTTCCTGTTTCATTATCAACCTAGTTTTTGAAAATCTTGAACATATCAAAAGCTTCTGATTTTTGCTTCAAGAAAAATATCCATGTCATTCGGGAATAGTCATCAATGCACAACATAAAATATTTGTCACCATTTATGCTTTGTGTTCTCATGGGTCCACATAAATCAGTGTGTATTAGTTCCAAAGGTTTGCTTGTGTAGTATTTTTTTGTTTTGAAAGTGACTCTAGTTTGTTTTCCCTTTTGGCATGAAGCACAAATGTTGTTTGTAGGTTTGCTGATGGTGGGAATATCTCTCACTACTCTTTTTGAGGTGATTTTTACTAGATTATCAAAATTGATATGACCGAGTCTCTTGTGCCACAACCAATTTTCTTCTTCTTGTCTAATAAAACAAGCTCCTTCTGAAGTCCCTGAGAGCATGTACAAGTTTCCAGATGTTCTTGATCCAGTTGCTATCAATTTTACACTGTTTGTCTTTCTAACTTCACAACCCTGCTTCTTAAAAACTAAGTCATGACCTTTATCACAAATCTGACTTATGCTGAACAAGTTATGTTTCAAACCATCCACAAACAAGACTTCTTTTGACTTAATTTTTTTGTCAATAATTTTAACTGAACCTTTGCCAACTATCTTAGCTCCATCATTATTTCCAAACTTTACTGAACCACCTTCATATTTCTGTAACTTCTCAAATTTTTGTTTGTTACCTATCATATGATTGGAAAATCCACTATCAAGTATCCATGGTACATATTTATTCTATGCTTTAAATGTTGTTTGTACGATTAAGGATTCATTTTCTTCCTTAAGTTGTCCTTTTTCTTTCCACTCTATTTTGATAGTGGTTTTGGGCTCTTGTTTTGCATTTCCCTTATCAACAGCTTGTGCATGTTTTACGAGAAGTTTTCTATTTTGTCTCATCCTATTTGGTTGAACTTTTCTTCCCTGAAAATGATTTGATGCAAATGCACTTCTACAGTTTCTTGCAATGTGCCCAAAATTATGACAATTATAACATTCTACTATATAATTCATCAGAGGAAAAAAAGCATTTCTACTAGTGAAATTCCTTGGTCTTACATTATATTTATAGTCTGAGATTTTATGTCCATAGCCATTGCATTTAAAACAGAAACCAAAGTAGGGATAATTGAACTTGGAAGATGGTCTTTGCCATGTTTCCATAGGAGCCATAGGTCTTCTTCTTCTTTGATGTGTGACATTGGTGAATCCATCATTGGCAGTTCTCCTTTCGTGCCTGGATTTCTTTTTCATGAGACATTTTTCTTTAATCAACCTGTTTCTTATCTTAATTCTTTATGGATTCTACATTTCTAGCCTTTGATCCATTTGATGATTCTCCTTCGATGAAACCTAGACCAAACTTGATGCCTTTAGGCCTTTGGTCATTTATGATCTTATCCAACTTCATATAACTTTCTTCACGTTTGTGATAACAACTAATTTTCTTATTCATATCTTCTAGTTGCATTCTCAAAACAACAGTCTCTTCTTCTAGCTTGTTGCAATAATCTATTTTCATGGTTATTTGCACTTTGAGATCTTCAAAGATTTTCTTGGATTCTTCTATCTGTACTTTCAAATTGGTTATGATTTCATTTGCATCCTCAAGATTTCTTGAAAGTTTCTTATTCTTTTTCTTTTCTATCTCCCACTCTTCAAGTGCAGAGATCAACTCACCTTCTAGATCTACTTCAGCCTCAAGGTTTTCACCACATACTTCAGAGTTCACTCCTTCTTCCTTTTATGATTTTACTTCTTCAAATGCCATGAAAAGACCTTCACATTTTTCCTCTTCAGAATCTTCACCGAAGTTGTCTTCTGATGAACTAACATTCTTGGAGATGAAACTTTTCTTCTTGAAGTTGCCTTTTTTGAAATTCGTTTTCTTCTTCCAGTAACTTCTTTCATGGTATGATCATTATTTTTGTTCTGCTCTTTAAGTGGACATTTAGTCGCAAAATTCCCAACGCCTCCACAGTTGAAACATTTAAATGGTAGCTTCCCTCTGTATTTTCCTTTTCCCCTTTTTAATTTTCTAACAAAGTTAGCTTCCATTTCATTTGATGTCTCTTCTTCCTCGGACTCTTATTTTGTGTTTTTATTTTTAAGGGCTTTAAAATCCGCTTCTCTGTCTGTGGGTTTAGATCTTCCTATCCTCATCTCATATGCAGTCAAAGAACCATACATCTCATCTATACTGAAATAATTTAGATTTTTAGCTTCTTCTATTTTTGAGACTTTAGAATCAAACCTTTGAGGAAGAGATCTTAGTACCTTTTTCATAATGATAGAGTCTCCAATATCCTCGCTAAGTCCTCTGATCGCATTAATTATTCCATTAACTCTCAGCATATATGCCTCAATGTTTTCATCGTCATTCATTTTCAATGCTTCGAACTAAGATTGATGTGTCTGTAACTTGGCCTCCTTGATCTTATCATCTCCTTCATGAATACTCCTCAGTTTTTCCCATATCTCTTTTACCGTATTACATCTCATGATATTTATTAGTTCACTTTCTGCTAATCCGCATATGAGAGCATTTTTTTCTCTTGAGTTGTTTTCAAACAATTTCTTTTCATCAACATATTTTGGAGGAGTGATGGTTATTATGTATCCACTAACTACTAAATCCTAGATGTCATAACCCAAAGCACAAAGATATGTCTGCATCCTGATTCTTCAGAACGCGTAATTAGATCCGTCAAACAATGGTGCTTTATTTGATGAGAAGCCTTCACCACCTACCATTGTGTTACTTCCAAGATCACCCTAGCCGGTTAAGCTTGTACAAAAACTTAGATCTGATACCAATTGTTAGTCTTACAATGGCACTGAGATGGGGGTGTGAATCAGTGTAGCTCTTTAAACTTAAATTCACAGCTCTTAAAACTGAAATAATGAAACCTTAAAACCAGGTAAAGCAAGTATCATAAGAGAACATCACACAACACAATATTTAATGAGGTTCACCAATTTGGCTACTCCTTAAGAATAACTTCTTAGACTACCATCCAAATCCAGCCTTTGTAAAACACCAACTTTACAATCAATTTACCAGCACCAACTGGAAGGAGCACCAACCCTTGATTTATCTACACCAGCAAAAAGGAGCACCAACCCTTGATTTACCAGCACCAACTAGAAGGAGCACCAACCCCTGATGCCAAGCACCAACTTGGACTTCAATTATGAAACTAGAAAATTGATAGTAAGATACCTTTGCTTTTGCAAGACCCTGACTAGTCTTCTTCACCTTTGTGTTCTCTATGCACTCTACTTTCTCTACATAATCACAACAGCACCTGGTTGAACTTCAACCTTTTCTCTCTCTGCACACTCTGCTCTCTCTACGCAATCACTTCGCACCCTCTACTTCATTACAGTAAAACTTCACGATCGTCTTCTCCCTTTTGCGCACTTTGCTCTCTTTATGAATTTTGCACTTAGCACAATTCAACACTACTTGCTCTTTGTGCACAACGATCGTATCTCACACACCTTCGACACACTCAAATCTCCAAACATCCCTCATTTTATAATAGAATGTTTGAGATGAAAACCCTAATCTTAGTCGGCTATAAATCCTAATCTTAGTTGGCTTTCATGACAAATGTAAGACCTAAATTTAGTCGGTTGTTCGTCGGTCTTCGTCTGCTTCAACTTAATCGCAAAAATGCATGTCACGATATCACAAAACTTTTTCTCCTTGCTCTTTCTCTTAGATTTGCTTGTTCTCTCCTCTTTCTCTTTGCTTTGGCCCACGAAAATACAACATGTCACAATATTGCGACACTTTCACCTCTGTACGCTTTCTCTATTCCTTTGTCATGAAAATGCAACATTGCATGATATCGCTACACTTTTGTTATTCTGCCTACCTGCCCTTCTTGAATTGTGAAACTATGACATGTCGCAATATTGTGACACTTTTGCTTCTCTGCCTTCCTATCCTTTTCGAGTCATGAAAATGTGACATGTCATGAAATCATGACACTTATGCTTTCGAAGTCTTGCTTTCTGCTTTTGTCACGAAATCATGACACTTCTACCTTCGAGGTCTTCTTCTTTGCTTTTATCATGAAATCATGACACTTCTACTTTCGTACTTCACTTCTTCTTTTTTTTACAAAATTATGACACTTCTGCCTTCAAAATCTTCTTCTCTGCTTTTGTCGTGAAATCATGACACTTATGCTTTCGCAGTCTTACTTTCTACCTTTTTCATGAAATCATGATAGTTTTGCTTCTGTACGCTTCCTCTCTTTCTTTTGTCATGAAAATGCGACATGTCGCGATATCGCGACACTTTTTCTTTCTCTTCCTTCCTGCCCTTTTCGAGTCATGAAAATGCGACATGTCACGAAATCGTGACACTTTTTCAACTTACTTTCTCTCTCCTATTTTAGTCGCAAAAATGCAACATGTCACGAAATCACGACACTTTTCAAACTTACTTTCTCTCTCATTTTTTAGTCGCAAAAATGTGACATGTCACGAAATCATGACACTTTTCCAACTTACTTTCTCTCTCCTATTTTAGTCACGAAAATGTGACATGTTGTGAAATCGTGACACTTTCCTTACTTGTTCTCTTTCTTTGAACTTGTCACAAAATCGCAACACTTCTTCCTGCTTTCTCTTTTTCTTCCAACATGTCACGAAATCGTGACAGTTTTTCCACTTGCATTTTTCTCTTCCAACATGTCATGAAATCGCGATAGTTTTTCCACTTGCCTTTTTCTCTTCCAACATGTCACGAAATCGTGATAGTTTTTCCACTTGCCTTTTTCTCTTCCAACATGTCGCAAAATCGTGACAGTTTTTCCTACTTTTTTTCTCTCTTCCAACATGTCGCGAAATCGTGACAGTTTTTCCTGCTTTTTCTCTCTTCCAACACGTCGCAAAATCGTGACAGTTTTTCCTGCTTTTTCTCTCTCTTCCAACATGTCGTGAAATCGCGATAGTTTTTCCTGCTTTTTCTCTCTTCCAACATGTTGTGAAATCATGACATTTTTTCCTGCTTTTTCTCTCTCTTCCAACATGTCGCAAAATTGTGATAGTTTTTCCTGCTTTTTCTCTCTCTTCCAACATGTCATGAAATCATGAGTTTTTCTTGCTTGCTGCATATGTCACGATATCGCGACACTTTTCTTACTTGTCTTTTTCTTTGATCTTTTGCATATGGGCCCCTTCAGTCTTCTTGGTAAATCACTGTACATACTCTGAGTAACCTTTGAGCTCCTGTCTTCTGCATCTGAATAGCTTTTGAACTTCTTGTCCACTGCATCAATAGATCTATATGACTGTGTTGACAACAATGACAATACTGTTGCTGCACCTTGCTCAACAAATGATAAAGAAATGCTTTAAAACATGAAGTAAATCTTAAAATATTGAATATAAAGAATGAAAATTCTGCTACACTACATTAGAAATCAAATGAAAAGATTTCTAATCTAATTTACTAGCTAAAAATAAGAAAAATGAATAGTCAAACCCTAGTAATTGTTAATTAGAGCAGCTACCTCTAATATCTACTATCAAATTCAGTGGATAAGCCTATGATACACTATTAAAAACAATAACCATGGATAAAGTATTTTTCTCCTTGAGTCCCAGCTTGATGATGCTCAATTTCTCTACTAAATTGATGTTCAATTATTGCCTGTGTATCAAAACACATATTTTTGGTGGATTATCTTGGATTTATGATAAATTGATGGTGAATAGCAAGCTTACTCCTCAATCCTTTGGAAGATCAATTTATGGATGAACATTTGTCATTCTGTAATTAGAAAAAACCCCACTACTCCTCAAGGGATGCAAATTTGCTCTCCAATCTGATAGGGCTTTGCTGCAATCAATTCAAGATCTCAACACTCTTTGGGAGGCCTATAAATATACTTACAAAATCCTCACCTTAGATTTTGAATGAATCCAAGATCAATAATCTATAGGCATGGAGTATTTAGGGAGAAGCTTCTAGAATATTCACAGACCAAATCGCTCAAAAACCATTGAAAATTTGTTAAATGCAACTGATTTTGATTGGCTTGAGAAGCCCAAGTCATTTTTAGGGCTAGCTTCTCTCACTCGGTATGGCTAGGGAACTAGATACTATCATTTTTAGTAGCTACCTCTTAGTCACATTGATTATCAATATTTGGGATCCTAGCCACTATCGACATCAGCAGTTAGAGATGCATAGGACTAGATTGCCCTAAATGAGTGGTTAAAGCTACTACTAGGTCTTGTAAGGGTCCAAGCTCATTCATATGGTCTTCAAATGTTCCCATATGAGTATTCTCCTAAACATGACGTGTTTTAGTTGTCTACACATACTATTACCATACATTCACTATTCAATCGATTATAAAAATTATACACTTCTTGATAATATTTTTTTATGTTGTTTTCCTCTATTACTATTGCATCATGCACTCTTTTTTTATTTCTTTATATTTTTTAGGAATATATTATTAAAAATAAATACACTCACACAAATATTTAAAATAAACATAAAGCTCACACACAACTATAAAAATACAATTGCAAAAAAGAACAATCTCATAGATAACACAAAATTGCAAGCCACTTTTACAGCGCAACCTCTTTCAATACTTTCATTCAATTATGAAAAAATATGCATAAAATACTTCCCCTATTAGTTTAAAGGATTTCATCAACCACCTAAATCCCAATGTTGTCTTACATGCAAAATTACATCTAGGCTAAAATATCCTACCTATAAGCAATTACATTCTTGGTAACTATTACATAAATTGGTGCCACTTGTCTAGGTTCATCTAGATCCACAACTATTACAAAATATAAAAAAAATTATCATGGGTGTTCCCCCATGTTTACAAGATATTATAAAATATTCACATGGGTGTTCCCCATGTTCAAAAAGGACTATTACATCATAGTGTTATAATGGG
This sequence comes from Wollemia nobilis, assembly GCA_028583015.1. Taxonomy (NCBI): domain Eukaryota; kingdom Viridiplantae; phylum Streptophyta; class Pinopsida; order Araucariales; family Araucariaceae; genus Wollemia; species Wollemia nobilis. The sequence continues at coordinate 580,635 of JAQPPZ010003256.1, forward strand.
GTTCTAACATACCCTATCCCTTTAAAAAGCTTTGTCTTCAAAGCTTAATATGAGGAAACTACTTTTTAAGTTGGTGAAGAGGTTCGCACATCGTGCCTTCTAGTTGCAAGCCATGCCATTGGACCAACACATCGATAATAACATGGTGATGAAGGTTATGAGAGTGATGTTCTATAATGCATTTGGGTTCAATAATGATGGAACATTCCTCGTCCAACTCTGGAAGTGTAGACTACACCTAAACCTTGTTTCCAACAACTTGCTTGTAAGATAATATGTGGAAGACTAGATGGATTTTTGAGCTATCTGAAAGGTCTAACTTATAGGTTGTTGATCCGATCCAATGGAACACCTAATAAATACCATAGTATTTTGCAGTAAGATTTAAATAACCATGAATTTGGAGAGAGGAATGTATGTATGATAACATGGTTACAAGAAAAGGATAACCATATCACCAATGGAAAAGTTGTGATTGATACAATTTTTATTAGCTTACTATTTTATATGGTTCTGAGCCACATCCAAATTGACCTTGAGTTGACAAAGAATGAAGTCATGTTGGAAGAGAGTGAAATCCATATATTGAACCTTGGAACTTTTTTGTATGTAAAACGTTGGTGTTGGTGAATCCTAGCCATAAAATACTTCAAATGGAGCCTACTTAGTGGTATTGTGATATGTGGTGTTGTACCACCATTCATCCAAAGGGAGCCACTTAACCCAATGTGTAGGATGCTTAGAGGTGAAACATTAAAGATATGTTTCTATAATTTAGTCATAAATTCTATTTGGCCATAAATTTGATGATGATAGGCCAACCTCATCTTGATAAATGTTCCCTACAACTTGAACAATTCCTACCAATATCAACTAGTAAATATAGGATCCCTATCAAAGACAATGGATTTTGGTATTCCATGAAGGTGAAATATAGAGTCAAGAAAAATTTGAGTGGCAATGGATGTCGTATATGGATGGGATAGGGAATAAAAATGAGCATACTTTGAAAGAAATCCACTATCACTAGAATAACTGATTTGCCTCTGAACTTAGGTAACCCTTTAGTGAAATCCATAGAAATATCTATCCAATTCTACTTAGGAATTAAAAAATTTTGAAGCGTACAAGGGGAAATCATATTTTCACCTTTCATATGTTGGTAATGATCATTTTCAAACACAAAAGTATGAATTATTTTTTCATATTATTCTAAAAAAAGTATGCTTGGTCCTAGTATAAGTCTTGAGAAACCCTGAATGACTAGTTGTTGGGAAGGCATGCATTTTATAAATAATGTAGTCCTCTATCTATGACTGAGTGGGTACAACGATATGGTAATATTACCATAAATCATAACCATACCATGCATATACAAGATATGAATGAGGATTTGATTGAAGTTGGCAAATAATAGTTTCCAAATAAGAATCCTTGTGTAGTTCCTCATGTAGTTGATGAATCCACTAAGGATGTGGTGTGGACAACACTTGGAACATAATTTGTTCTTAATATAATTGAGATAAAGTATTTACCACCATATTTTATTTACCCTTATTATATGTGATATCATAGTCATAGCCCAACAATTTGGAAACTCACTTTTGTTGTTATGGAGTGTCCACTTGTTGTTTTGTAGACATAGAAAATTGACCCATTAAGATGAGTCATTTTCCTTAGTTTTCCTCATTGAAAATTAATTTCATATTTGAGATTATTTTTACCTAAAAAAATACCATCCAAATTTCTCAAAACTGATACCATTGGATGGGAATGGAAAATGTCTTTTCAACAGTATATAATATAACCATTTTTGACTTTGTTTGACCCTCCAAAGTGCTAAAATACTACACATGGGTCTAACTATCATGAAGTTTTCATGATTTTGCATCATAGCAGCTAGAACATGTATCTTTCAAATCTGAAACCCACTTCTTGCCAAGTCAAAATTTTGGATTTCATCCCAAATTAGCCAATGGTTTGATCTCAATGATTTTACGGCCTAGCAACCAGGTCATAAATTCACTTAATTTAGGAAATATCCATATTTTCTTGAGAAGGCCTAATTTGGTACCCTATATCTCATAACTACCAACCTATTCTATGACCCATAAATCCATTAAAATGAGGGTTCAACATTCATAATGCATTGGATAGTTGGATGGTTGAGTAGTGAATTGATAAGCAAAATAATTCATAGTTTTATGAGTGAAAACATGAAAATATTATTTTCTAACTTGGAGAGCACATATCTAAAATTTTTATTGCAGGTTCGATAATATGGAACAAAGTCTTTTTGCTTCCATGGAGATCAATTGTAGGGAAAGTCTTGTTGTTGCTTATATCTACCACTTCATCATCCCTATTCAAGTATCCAATGATCCAATTATTTGCATAATCTATTGCATGTTTCTTTCATATTCCTTGGCTTATCATTAAATTGCATTTCATAATGAAAATATATCATTTTTCTACCAATATAATGAATATACATCCTAAAAGTCATTGAATACGTGGACCGCATATTTGCATCTAGATCACGAATTTGTAGAAGTGCAGATCTAGGGGTAAATTCATGCTTTTAGATTTATAACTTCACACATATATCATTTTAGATCAATTTACATTTAAGAATACTTAATAATTCTTAGATCCCTTTGCATATTCAATCTAGATTCATATTTAGGTATGTTTTCATTATTTAATTTTCTTGTGCAAGGTTGTTTAATAGAACTAGGGGATCTAACTACTGCACCATAAAGAATCATATCTAAGTAGATCTCCAAACTCTAATCACCAAATATAAGTGTCCTATACATAAGTTATTTGTAGATATTTTAAGGACTCAATTTTGCGGGCTAGCTGATAGAGTGTAAATTTACTAATGTGATTTTGTGGGCTAGCCAACAGAGCAAAAATTTTTTGATGTAATTTTGTGGGCTAGCTGATAGGATGTGTATTCAATGGAAGAACATGTATTCCATTGTACCAACCATCCATATCAGATAAGTAATTGCTCCCTTTAGTTTTGATTTAATTTTTCTCTTTTCTATCAATTTTAGGTATTTTATTTACAGATCATTCTAGTAACATAAGAAAATATAAAAAAGGAATAAAATAAATATATATGCATATGATAGCATACAATTATCTTTTTATTTATCATTCATAATTTTTATTGCATTATAGTTAATTTTGAAAACACTTTATTGTTAATTGTGTTATGCTTTCATTAAAATTAAAATGCATGTAGATTAAGTGTAGCTGCACTTTACCCAAACTCTAGATGTATGTCCATTTAAATAACAAATAAAACATTCATATTGCATAAGCGTGGAAACTGCAACCATGTATTTCCTAGTGAACCCCACCATAATTCATCGACAACCACCAAAAAGAGCACAATATAAGTGCTTCTCATCTAAGGTGTAGATCCCCTATTTTCACATCCACCTTTCACATGTGGATCCATTAGCCTAAAGGAAAGGGGTGTAAAAATTTTGAGTCTACATTCTTTGGTGAACCCGACATGAAACACCACCACTCTTATTTTATATATTTTTTTTATTTCAAAAAAATTAAAAAGACCATTAAAATATATTTGCCTTAGAGTAAATCATATAAAAAATTTATTTTAAATTGACTCAATTCTCACCTTTCATTTTTAGACATCATCCCCTAAAAATAATCACATTCAATGTATTATTCCACAACTTCAGCTGGTCTAGACACAATGAGAACATATAGTGAAGGGGGTTAGCCACCCACAAACATTTATAAAGTGATTATCCTTTTGTCTATGCCCAAAAACTAAAACCTTAATCAATATTTACAATTTGGTCCATACAACAACCATCATAACCATGGAATAAAGCACACACTTCTCTTTAGAGAGTGTATCATTGACCATGGTGAAATGGGTGAGGATTCGTAGGACATGGGATTCATCACATATTGGACTTCATCCCCAAGCATTTACATGCAAGCATCTAGGTGGAAGCCTAATTTTAAACAATAAAAATAGATCTCCAACTTTTCACATATTTTGAAGAAAGGATTATAGTTAGAAAAACCCTTTTTCTAGGATTTTTTATTTTTATTTATTTGTTCTAAAATAAAAATAAAACAAATATAAATGAATACCACTTTTAGAAATTGTGAAGAGATCATGGGTCTCATAAGTAATCCAATTCAATATAAACCTATTTATGTCACTACTTCGATTAGCAATGTTGGGGGACTTGCACCAACTACAGTAGTTAATTATGGCCAACCTCATTCACAACTTCATCCATATTCAACATCATATTTATCACAATTTCCTCATATTTCATCCTTTCCCACTCAAATAATCCCTCCACAATTCTCCTTTCCATAATATTTTCCATCATTATTACAATCACAACCACTTCCATATTCTCCTTATAACATGACATATCCACCTAAACAAAGCAATGCTTCCTTTTTCAATCCTCTTCATAATGGTGTTACCATTTCCACCATCCATCCATATCATGCTTCTCATCCAACATACAATCCTTTTTACCCATGATTAGATCATACTCAACCTTATCACTTCACTTACAGTCATAAAGAGACATGTGATCAATCATTCAATCCTATTATCACCAATCCTTTGAAGAAAATTTTATTAAAGATTTTTGAAAAACCTTCATCACATCATTTTACCAATATTTATCAACCCATGTACATGGTTTTCAAGATATTTCTAGATAAGAACATGATTGAGTTACCTCCTATAATACAACCAAATACCACAACAAATTTGTATAATCTTGAGCTACACTGTGAATACCATAGAGTGGACGGGAACATGACAAACTCATGTAAGAAGTTGAGATATGTGATTCAAGACTTGATTGATGCAGGTCATTTTGTTGTAGAGGACTTTCAACCTATTCTTGATCATAATCCTCCAATGAACAATCAACTTCCTACACCCATAACTAATCAAGACATGGGGAGCTTCCAAAATTTCCAATTCAATCATCAAAAATGGTAAGCTAATCAAGTGTTATATCCTAATATGTCTCATCATAATGATATTATCATAACTAAGACTACAAGAAAACAAGTTAAATCTCAACCTACTCAATTTGATAAGTAGGAGATAAATTCTTCATCCAACCAACCTTCAAAATCTCTCTTAATTTTGAAGAAAAATAAAAAAGAGAATGCAAGCATAGAAAACCCATATTTAGTGTTGAAGTCTCAACCTAAAGTTTCCTTCGACATTCAATAGTAGTGGACAAATACGCCAACTATGATATCCCTTTTGGAAATTTTGCAAAACCTCTCCTATTTGTAGGGAATATTTGTTCTTCATTCTCTCCTTTATTGTTATTGCATCAAGTTCTCTATTATTTTACTTCTTATCATCATCATCGCCTTCTGTACATCACCTTTTATTCTTCATTATCTCCTTATTTATCATTATCACATCAATTTATCTATTTTTTTCTTTATCATCATCATAAGATTTTTTCCATCACCTTTCTTCATCTACATCTAATCACTTTTCTACATCTACATTTGATCACCTTTCTTTATCTATATTTGATCATCATTCTTCATCACAACAATCTTAACCATCAAAAAATTAGATTCAATCACCTTCACAACAACCAGGTTGTTATTCAAAACCTCCTTTGTTTTTGAAGTTGCCTTAGAAATTTTATTCATGCATCACCTTGTATAGTGTATATATAGATCATCTTGTATATATCACCAATTCCATCATAAAAAATCCAAAAAAAAATTATCAAATAAAACAAAATTTATGCATAGGTATTGCATCCTCATCTAGTTTACATTTCAATCATTGCATTTCCATATTGCATTGCATAAACCATAATCATCTATCATGTAGCCACATTTTTTACACATCCATAAGTTGGTTTTTGGCCTAATTGTATAGGTCAAATGGTCACATCCAATTATTATATTATTTAAATATAAAATAGATGCTATCAAGTTCATAGTCAATCCTGGTCCTTTTGATGTGATTTTGAGTCTATATTGAGTTACACATAGGATTTATATTTTAATAAATATTTATTCTAGATATTGATTAAAAATCTCTCTTGAACTAAAAGCACTATTTCTGATTAAGAAAATTTTGAGTTTTAGGAATTGATTCTACCACTTTAGAACCAAAATACATTTACACAATTTAAATATGATTCTATGAAAGGAAATATCATGCTACATAGTATTCCTTTCCCATTAACTGAAATTTTTCCCTTACTATCCCATTAAATGCATGGTCTAGAATGCTAAGAATTGAAAAAAGGACAAGCTTCCCCTTACCCAAAGCAATAAAATTCCTTGCTCTTACACTAAAATGAGCAAGTATCCCTTGAAAATAAAAATCCACTTGTTCATCATCAAAATTGAGCAAAAATACCCAATTAAAGGAATCAAAAGAAAAGAAGGGGGTAATGAGCTTGAATTCCTAGAATCCTTAGTTATTTTAAATTTGTAGGATGATCTCCATTACAAAAATAAGTTTGAATGAAACTCGCTTGGCAATGGGGTATTCTTATGTAAGGTGACATGTCTATCACATTAGTGACCTTCTTTTGTATAGATCAATGTTTGATTATGGATCAAATAGCTTTTGGTGGCTTGCATTACAGAGTAGTTAAGTGTAACCACATACAAAATCAAGGTAAATGAATCCACTTTTGTACACACAATAGTTCTTATGTTGGTTTGCATCATTACCCTATTCAAAATTGTTTAAAGAACTTCATAAGCACACATACTTGATCTTTGAAATATTTGCATCATAATCAAGTTCAAGATAAGAAATGAACTCACAAATCAGACACTGGTTGTTAATAGGCTTGGTTTTCATTATTGAATACCCATTATTTTTTATGAAATTTTATTAGTTTAAGTCACCATATTCTCATCGTATTGTATGATCATCATCATAATAAATTGAGACCAAATCAGTCGTAATCCTTGCATTTCATTATCATAGATAATTGAGAATGTTAAATTAATAATAAATCTTGCATTTTATAACTATCACCTTGGTACAATACATATTTAGTAATTTGTTTCACCATATTCCATGATTATTTGCAATGCATAACTTTACACTGATCATACACAATTACTTGGTCATGTAGTTGCATAAAAATCTTACGATGATGTCATGAGATAATATTAGTAAGGTTTATTATATTCACTTCACACTAGGAATCTTATGCCTAGCACAATACCTCTATCATATTATTCATGCTCAGTCACTCATACTACCTCCTTTTACTCCCCTTAATTTTAATCAAAATTAATCTTAAGGGTATACATTATTCATCACCTACAATGTCACTTTCATTCAATCAATCTTAAACACTTTTTGGATCACCTCCTTTCGATGCAGGGTTATGCACAATGGTAAATATTTACAATTTGGGAAAATATTAGGATTTACAAAATTGGAAATTGGTGAATATGAGGACCCTCGACGTCAGCCCATTCACCTAAATTTTTTAGGACCAATTTTATCTTAGGGTTATTTCTCCATAATATATATCCAAACATAGGTATATTTGTAATTGTTGAAAACATATTTTCAAGCTTGATCTAATGATAGTGTGTTTATGAATTTATAATGTGATTTAATAGGTCAAAATGTGCCCCAAATATGACATTACCTTTTAGGGATTCAAATGCCCCAAATTTTGGTGTGAATATGATTGATTTGATTTGATTAGAATTCACCTTGATTTTATTAGGATTCACCATTTTTTTACAAGTAAATTTTGAGTCCAATCCCTTTTGCATAGCCTTGCTTTGATGTTAGCATCACAACAAAACCTCACACAAGATCTGTTTCATGACCACATGGGAGGGGCAACCTCCATATGAGGTCATACACAAACACACATCCTTGAATCCTATTGTTGACTGATCAAAATTGTAAGAGTATATTTCCCAGCAAAAAATTTATACAAATATCAATTACATTATATCAAATTATGTGTTGTTATACTACAATAATATCTTGACTACCATGATAAAAAGTGCATTGAAAATCAAACATGACTATAAGCATCATTATGTAGGATCCTCGAAAACAACAAAAAAATTTACATTTGCATAACATATATAGACAAAAATAGTAGTAGTATATTACACATGAGAAAATATACATAAATATATAAGACCATTATCATAATATATACTACTCAACACACTTCAATTATCTCTATACACACATTATTGTTCATCATCATTTACCAAATCACACTTCATATTTCTACAAAAATATAACTTTTCCTAGCATGATAGGTGCACATTAAATTCATTATAATCATAAGCATTAGTATATGCATTATCAACATACATCATGCATAAAATATCAAAAAAAGCATAATCCATTTTCATCATCGCTTAAAGCATATAGGAAAAATGCATCTTTCCTAACTAGTTATTTTGTGTTGCTATCATAAAAAGAGTATGAACCATTTCTCATCTTTGAATCATTATTTTTTCTCATAAAAATTAATTATTTTCCATACACATTGGATTGCACATATTCAATTTCAACAGGACAATACTCCACACATAGGATTCGCTTTGTGACCACATGCGAGGGGTAGCCTCCATCTCGATCATATACAAGCATACATCCTTGTGATTATTTCTTACAAACTATTATCACACAAACATACCAATAATTTTTTTTATCATTTCATTTTCAACCATAGGGGTTATATACTTTCAAATTTAGCATGACAGTATACCTCATACAAGATTCACTTCATGGCAACACACGAGGGGCCAACTCCATCTAAATTATATACAAGCACACATCCTAGTAGGACATTACCTAAAAATTATTGTTAATAAGGATAAACCCAATGCATTTTTATCATCTTCTTTGCATACTATTCTTCACTTCTTATACATCATTGTTTGCCATCATACCCTATTTATTTTCACAAACTGCATTTAGACTTGCATGGCAAGTATGCATTAAAACCAACAAGATCATATGCAATCATCATATATTTAGACCATTTAAAATATGCATCAAAACCAATAGAATCACATGCATTACCATTTAGATCATTTACAATATACAAAAAAAAAAAAAATTACATAGACTAATTTACCACTTACCAAGATCCTCCCAGCTACTTTATCATTGCCTCTCCACACAAATTCCACTTTGCAGCTTGCAAGTGTCATTTTTCTCTTCAAAGCTCCAAACCAAGAAGAATAGTAGAAATGGGTTGTTTTTTATATAATACTCTTAACATCACCATTATTTTTAATTTTCTTTTTTATTTTTCACACTTTTCTCTTCTATCAATCATATCGAGTTCTATCAAGAATATTAAATTCCTCATGAAACTTGAGGGGGCATCCTAGCCAATAAATAAATAATTATTTTTTATAAAACATAAATTTTCCATGAACCATTCATTCTAAAACATCTACCCCCTTTTTCACCCATGTTAGCAATTTTCACCTCTTCTCAAGTGGCTACACATTTCCTTCATGCATTTATTGCTCATAGATACACCAAAGAGGGGGTAAAATGTAGAAATGGAAAATTGACCCATTAAGATGAGTTATTTTCCTTAGTTTTCCTTTTAGAAAATTAAGATTATATTTGAGTTTAATTTTATCCAAAAAAATCCTATCCAAATTTGCCAAAACCTATACCATTGTATTGGTCTTGAAAATAGATTTCCAATGGTATATAATATGTCTTATTTTGATTTTGTTTGACCCTCCAAAGTGCTAAAATATTGCACATGGGTATACCTATCTCAAATTTTCCATGATTTTGTGTCCTAGTGGCTAGAACTTGTATCCTCCAAATCTGGAACCTGCTTCTTGCCAATCCAGCTATTTGGATTTCATCCCAAATTGGCCAATGGTTTGATCCTGATGATTTTGTGGACTAGCCACAAAGCCATAAATTAACTTAATTTGGAAAAACTCTAAATTTTCTCAAGCATAATCAATTTGGAACCCCATATATCACAACTACAAACCTATTCTATGATCCAGAAAGCCATTAAAACTAGGTTTTAACCTCCATAATGAGTTAAATAGTTGGATGGTTGAGTAGTGAATTGATAGGCAAAATAATTAAATTTTTTATGAGTGAAATCATGGTAATATTATTTTCTAATTTGGAGAGCACATATCTAACATTTTTCTTATAATTCTTATAAGCTAGAATAGGGTCTCTTTGTTGCCATGGAGATAAATTGGATGGAAAGGCTTGTTGTTGCTTATATCCACCACTTCATCATCCTTATTTAAGTATCTAGTGATTTGATTCGTTGTGCAATCCACTATATGTTTCTTTCATATTTCTTGGATTATCATTTAATCATATTTCATAATGAAAAGATTTCATTTTATACCAATCTAGTGAATACACATCCTGACAGTCATCGAATACACTAATCGCATATTTGCATCTAGGACACAAATTTGTGGAACTGTAGATCTAGGGGTAAAGTCATGCTTTTAGATTTACAAAATTCACACACATAATTTTAGATAAATTTACATTTGAGAATACTTAATCATTCCTAGATCCCATTTGCATATTCAATCTAGATTCAGATTTAGGCATGTTTTCATTATTCAATTTTCTTATGTAATATTATTTAATATATATAGGGTATCTAACTACTACACCATCAAGAATCATATCTACAATGGCTTAAGCAGATCCCCAAACTCTAATCACCAAATTTAAGTGTCCTATGTAGAAGTTATTTGTAGATCATTTCAGGATGTGATATTGCAAACTAGCCGAAAAAGCATAAATTTGTTGACACAATTTTATGGGCTAGTTGATAGAGCATACATTTGCTGAAGTAATTTTGTGGGCTAACTGACAGGATGCATATTCACTGGTAAAATGTATGTTCATCTAAGCCAACCATTCAAATTAGATAAGTAATTTCTCCCTTTAGTTTTGATTTGATTTTTTTTTTCTCTATCAATTTCAGGCATTTTATTTATAGACCATTCTAGTAACATAAGAAAATACAAAAAATGAATAAAATAAATATATATGCATATGATAGTATAGAATTATATTTTTATTTAGTATTCATAAGATTCATTGCATTATAGTTAATGTTAAAAAGGCTTTCTAGTTAATTGTGTGCTACTTTCATGAAAATTGAAATGAATGTAGATTAAGTGTAGTTGCACTTTACCCAAACTCAAGGTGTATTCCCAACTAAATAACAAATAAAACTTTCATATGACATAGGCATGGAAACTACCACCAAGTTTTTCCTAGTGAACCCCACCACAATTCATTGATAACCACCAAAGAGATCATGACATAAGTGCTTCTCGTCTGAAGTGTAGATTCCCTATTGTCCCATCCCTATTCTAGGTGCAGATCCATTAGCCTGAAGGAAAGGGGTGCAAAAATTTTGAGTCTACATTTTCTAAAAAATATTTGAGACTTCTATGATCAGTCTTGATGGAAAAATATCTCCCAATAATATATAGTCATCAATGATTGATGACATAAAATATGGCAAGCATTTCTTTCTCATAGGTAAACTTACCCAAATATTGGCTTGAGAATGCTTTTCTAGTAAATACCAAGGGTCTACCTTCTTGCATGAGAATGATCACAATGTCAATGCCTGAAGTAAAACTTTCAATGAAAAATAGTTTAGAGAAATTTTGCATTGCTAACACAAGAGTAGTGGTCATGGCATACTTCAAATAAACAAAATCCTTTTTGGTTAGGTCTGACCACATAAATAAATTCTTCCTCAACTTGGTGATCAATAAGGCTACTCTCTTTGCATAGTTCTTCATAAATTTACTGTAATATCCTATGAGGCCTAAGAAACCATAAAATCCCTTTAGAGTACAATGTTTAGGCTAATCGTGGACAACCTAATTTTTTTATGATCAACATAATCACCATCCTTAGTGATAATGTGACCCAAGTATTCAACCTCTTGTTGGCCAAAGGAGCATTTGGACATCTTGGCATAAAGTTGATGGTCAAAAAAAAGTTTTATTTTTTGTATGTGTTTAATATGCTCTTCCCATGAATGGCTTAGATTAATATGCCATCAAAATAGACTAGAATAAACTTGTGAAGGAAAGGTAAAAATGGAGTTCATCAAATTTTGAAAGGGAGAAGGTGCATTACCCAGATGATATAACGGGGAACTCATAATACCCTTCATGAGTTATAAAATCTATTTTTAGAATATTTTCATCCTTAATGTGAATTTGATGATATCCTGACCACAAATACAACTTGGAAAAACACTGGGCCCCATGCAACTCATCAAGGAGTTTATCAATTACAAGAATTGGAAATTTATCCTTAATAGTTATTTTATTGAGGTCCTCATAATCCATACACAAGAACCAAGTGCCATCCTTTTTCCTTACTAATAACACTAGCAAATACTAGAGACTAATGTTGGAATGGATAATTCCCACAACATGAAGCTCCTTTGTTATTTTCTTAATTTTTAACTCTTAAGCATGAGTATATCTGTATGGATGAACATTAGGAGGAAGACTACCAAGGAAAAGTTGTATTGCATGGTCATAGGAGCGATAAGGAGATAGTCCCTTAGGTTCCTCAAAAAATTGAGCATATTTGTTTAATAATCCTTATAATTGTAGTGAATAATTTTGTTCCTTTTTGTTACAACCTGCCCTATTGGACCCTTGAAGAGGAAATATTATAATTTGATTTATTGTTTTAATTGTCTAACATTAATGATGTTATGGACATGCATGGAGATGATGCATAATTTGATTGTGATCTATTCCTATAACACTATTATATTTTATGGTTTTTCAGGGCTAACCATGTTTATAGGTGGAAATTGTCAAACTATCGGTTTGATAATAGCTTTGATGATATTTTTAATCAATTAAAAAAAGATCTAAATAAAGGTATTTATTGTAATAATTTTTTTTAAATTTGACTAACCATTTAAATTGCAGGTTACAGTTTGATATCCATCGTGACGATGTTATAATTGACTAGCAATTTAATATTTGATTTAATATTGCTTTTTTTTTGGTATATTAAAAGTGGGTTTTTATCAAGGATCCCAAAACCTGATTAAAATGAAACTTGAATACAATAAAAGGAATACGTCCAAGGAAGGACAACAGGAAAAATTTGAGGAAAACTAAAAGGAACAAAGGAAGGAAAGTGCCAGAGGATCCAATGTAGGAAAATGCAAAGGAAGGTGCAAAGGAAGCAGGAAAAGGATGAAAGTGAGGAAACCTGCAGAGGAAAATCATGCAGGAAAGGAATTCCCACCAGAAAAACAAATTTGAAACTTTAGGCACTAAAAACAAAATTTGAAGCTTTCCAAGGATGGGGAAAAACACCAAACCGTCCATTCTGCCAACCAAACATTTAAAACTTCCCAAATGCAGGAAAAGGACAAGTGCTAGAATTTAAAATTTGAATCCTCCCAAGGGCAAGAAAACTAGAAACCACCCTTGGGAAACTAGGACCTGAGAAGAAACTACTTCCCATGTAGGGGAAAACCAAGATGAATCTAAAAAACCACCCTAAACAAAAGGGTGGAGCAGTGGATAAAAAAACTATAAATCCCATCAAAATAGGGACGAGAATCACACATGGATGATGAAAATTACGAATACTGGAAAAACCACTCCCTGAATGCTTGAAAAATAAAGTAGCATCAAGAGGAACTTCATAGGCCATCAAATCCTCATGCGATGGAATAATAGCCTGAAGGATGGTGCAGTAGTGGATCAGGAACAAGAGGAACTTCACAAGCTACGAAGTCCTTAAGTAGAAAAAAGGAAGTCTTCAAGAAAAAACAACCCAAAGGAGGGAAAAAAAATAGTAGAACAACACATATAAAGTAAAAGGAGGGAAAATGCCACAGGAACCCAAAAAGGAGTCACGATGAGGCACGACTATAGAAATTAGAGCTCAAAATGAAAGGAAACAACTAGGAATCCTAGACAACCTTTAGCACCACAAATTCAAGGACACAAAAAAGGAAATCTTGCATGGAATCAGTAGAAAGAAAAGTAGAGGCCATCCCACAAGTCATGAAAGGAACTGAAAACCTGCAAGAAACACCACCACGAACCCAAAGAGTAAATTCATAGTAGAAAGCACATGGTCCCAACCAAAACTAAAAGGATGCTATGCAAAATTGCTCATGAAGCCATAATTCCTCAAACCCACCAGTGAACAACTTCAAGGTCATAGAAGAGGAAGTCCTAAAAGGATTTAGCAATAAGAAAAATAGAGGCCCTCCTAAAAACCATGAAATGAGCTGAAATCCCGCAAGAACCATCACTTCAAACCCAAAGAGCAGAGTCACAGTATAAAGCGCATGGCCATCCAAACCAAAAGGATGCTATGCAAAACTACTCATGAAGCCAAAATCCTCAGACCCAAAAACCGTAGCTGAAGATCCCCCTAAGAACTATTGTGAAGAAGACTTCCAAAAACAACCTGAGAAAAAGGAAATTTCAAGGAAAACCCTGAAAGATCCAAAAAACCCAAGAAAAGTCCCAGGGAAAACCTAAACCCATCCTAGAACCCAAACACCTAAGGAAGGACAATGGAGCAGAATGGAACACAAGTTTTCCCACCATAGGGTAAGGAAAGGGGTAAAACAATGGAACAATGATCTCTCCCCCCAAAGGAGATCGTCTGCAACACCTTCCAACCGAAGAGGATGGGAAAAGGAGGTGTCAAGGAAGCTGGGAAAGGATCAGGGACCTAGGACAGGGTCAAGGAAGGGATGCAAGAAAGAGGAACAAGACTTCTAAAGAAAGTCACCTGCAAAGCCATTCATTGCCCTCTATTGAATAAGTCGATTTAATATTGCTTTGAATTTAAATAAGTAAATGAGTTAATTAGTATTTTTTAATATTAATGAGAGTTTTTTTTAATGTGGGAGGATCATAAATATTTAATATATATTTTTTATTTATGAGAGAGTCCCTTTGACTTTCTAGATAAAGCAAGTTTCAAAATATTTTGAAAAATAACTATTTTTTGTTATGGAGTTATTGGGCTCAAGGTAGTGGGGGACTGAGCTAGTAGGCTGCTAATGAAGTTATACCCTATCATATTTTTTTTGGAAAATGTGCTTATGTTGGAGGAAAAATGGAGAATGGCTTAGAGAGAGGGCATTTTTTTACATGGGGAGGAGGGAAAGAATGGAGGGGGAAGCTATCATGCATAGGAGGAGAGGCAAAGAAGGAGAAGATTCTTAGGGAAGAAGGGATCAAGGATTTTGAAGGAGAGGAATTTTAGGTCGAAACTCTCTCTTTTTAAAAAATTTATCTATTTTTTGATTAAAAATAAGTTTGGGATGTTTGGGACTATGATTTTTATTTAAATTGAATCTTAATGTTCTAAATACCCTATAAAAATTTTTGTTATAAATCTCCCCAATGATTTGGTCTCTGTTTCGAGGTCTTGTAAGCCCCTTTTCTTTAGTCAGTTGGGTAGTTTATTTTTGGGATTGTAGGTTGCTTTGTATACCTTTAGTTTGGGATAAATTTAGATCCCCTGAAGAGACCCATAATATTAAACTACATCCTTTCTTCATTTGTTGTGTTTTATTTGTTTTTATTTTAGGATAGGGAAAACATGTTTGATTTCTCTAATGCACAACATGTTATTAAATTAGTCAGTCTGTGGGCTTGACTAGGAGTGCCTCCCTTACAGACCATTATTTATTTTTCTTTCTACTGACCATAAGACCTTGAAGATTCCTTCTTAACAAGGTTGTGAGGTGAACTTCATAGCTAGTTTCTCTAAAAAACCTTGAGAGTGTTATTATTTTTTTATTTACCTAAAGAATGGAATAGAATTTTATGATCCCTAGGTTGCAATGTGCTTTTTAGTTATATTTTACCTGATTAATAATTTTGTGCATGATGTAAATGGTATTGGAAACTCATTTTTATATATGCACCTACTGGTAAATTTGTTATGAGTCCTGATGAGAGACTACAAACTAGACCGTACCCATAAATGTGTTACGAGTCCCTATGAGAGACTACAAACTAGACTGTGCCCAAACATGTGGTGTATCCACCACTGCAGTGATTCAAAACTAGATTTTGAACATCATCTATTTTGTGTTATTACAACCTTATTTGTTGTAATTTTTTTTACCTCTCATCATCATTGTAGCTTGTGTTTCCATCCCCTCACTCCATTATGGTAGTTTTTTCCACTCCAAAATCTTATTTTTCTGCCTAAGTTTTTTTTGTGGTGTTTTTTAAATTATTTCCTCCCCACACAAATGTTGCTATTGTATGATGATGCTATGCATGGTTGGGTGTGGGTGGAAAGTTGACTATTAAAGGCCCCACATACATTTATCCCACATGGGAAGTGTGGGTGGGGCCTTTGAGGATTAAAGTGATTAAATCCCCCTTTAATATCTAACCACCACACAACAATTGGGATAGCTCTGTGTGGTGGTCACACTTGGGTTGTGTTAGTCAATTGTGGAGGCTGATTCACTTTGTAAAGCATGGCATGTTTCAAACCTATTGACATATCTGTAAAATTTACCTATTGAACTATCCAGATTTACGACTAACTATCTCTCATAGGTTGATGTGTGGTCATCGACATCCATTCATGTCTAGGTGGAAAATTTTTATGATTTAGGTTTTTTTTCCTCATCCCACTTTGGTCGTATGAGTAGGGTCATAAGTTTTAAAAGGGAGGGCAATCACCCTTCCGCTTGTATTGTTGAACACTCTATGTGGTTTGGTGGATATACTACCTACATGGCATAGAGCGATGCTATTGCAACATACCAATACTATCTCTTCATAATCCTCCTTGTATGTTGTGCCAATACTGGATTTAGGAACCCGATTGGGATAATAATTTACACATATTTTTTGTCTAAGAAAATAAGGTTTTATAAAGGGGTGGTGCTCCGTTAAAATGAGGAAAGGACCTCTTACCTTTTTTAAAAAATAAAGTGTGGCTTCTCAAATGAATATTGGAATCCTTGATTCTTTTAAATAAAAGTAGTAGGATGGCTATTTAGTTGTACAATAAAATAAAATAAGAAATAAGCTTTTAGTGATTAAATAAAAGGGCTATATGGTTTTACCCTATATAGAAATGGAAGATCATGAAGTTGGCAATAATTTTCTATCTAAAGTAAAAATGTTAAATGAATTAATTTCCCTTTTGAAATAATTAAAAGAGATTTTTTATTAATGTAAAGGTGTTCCATGAATTAATCACCCTTTTGGAAAAAAATAGGTATTTTGGTTAATGTAAAAAAATTTCATGAATAAGTCAACCTTTTGCAATGTAAAAAAGGAATCTCAATAATGAAAATATTTTATTCGAGTTGATGATATTTAATGTAAGGGGATATTACATTGTTGGAAATTTAATCCCTATTAGTATGAAAAGTATTTATGGGTTGAGTGGATATATTGAATGTCTAGTTAGAACAAATTTGTAAAAATGTTGAATTCTAGTAATGAGAGAAATTTTGTGGAAAATTGTTTGGAAGCTATAGGATAATTAGTAGAAAATTGTGTGTAACCTTAGACTAGTTTGTGGAGAAATTGAGAGGTTTTAGGATCAATTTTGTGGAGAAATTGAGTAATTGTTGAAGTCAATTTCGTGGAGAAATTGAGAGATTATTGGGGTCAATTTCATGGAGAAAATGAGTATTTAACATAGGATCAATATCGTGGAGAGATTGAGAGTTTGATGGAACCAAATGTTATGGAGAAACATAACTAGAGTTCTAGTTTCTAGTTTTGGTTTTAATGGAAGGATACCTAATAATGCTAGACCTTAGTTAACGGAAGATTATATTTGATTTTTTTAGTCAAAAATACATGTGTGGATAATGTATATTATTTGGTTTAATGATATGAATCATGTTAGCGGATAATATGTCTCATAGGGTAGAATTATACATTAGGGGGTAATGTATTTATTTTGATTTGATAAATTAAAAATTGTTAGTGGACAATATACCTCTTGAGTTAGAGATATATATTAGTGGATAACGTGTATCATTGATTTGATGATTTGATTCATATTAGCGAATAACATGCTTCATAGAACAAAAAATATATAAGTGGAAATTGTATTTGATTCAATTTGTTGAGTTGAAATATATTTGTTAATATTATACTGCATGGTTTGGAAAATACATTAGTGGATAATGTATTTCATTTGATTTGTTATATTAAAATGAGATGTTGGATAGTATACCTCATGAGATAGAAAATACATTAGAGGATCAAGTATTTCAATGGTTAAGATGAATTATGTTGGTGAATAATATGTTTCATGGGTTAGAAATCTAAATTGGAGATAATGTTTATCATTGGAATTGGATGTGTAGAAATGTGTTAGTGGATAACATATTTCATTGTGGACAAGTATTACTAGATAGCATAATATATGTCTAGATGTAATATTGATTGATAAATAATTTAGTAAGTAGGATAAGGTTCTTCTCCTACTTGGTAAGCTAGTATAGGAACTCATTTGAGAGGATTATGGGGTTCTCTCTAATGATTTGTTGTATGCGATGCTATGGTTTATATACAATTACATTGGACTCCTAGAAGAAGGTTACTCTTTGAGTTTGGACCAAGGGAAATTATATTCTTTGGAGGATAAATGTGGATTTCATCTGATGGATTTTTAAGGTTTCATCATAGCTATGTAATATGAATTAAAGGATATATTCATATAGTTGGACATGGGAATCATAGGATACTCATGTATTTATCTTGATATGATATAACATGAATTAAAGGAACTATTCATGCATTTGGAAGCATAGGAACTATGGGGTTCCTATGGTATTACATTGATGGATGTATCAAAATAATTAGGGATTCCTTTTATATAATTATATTACACAATTAAATTAATGAAATGAAAAAGTATTTTGAGGCTAGGTTTCCCCATAGGGGTTTTCCTAGGATACAAGTTGTGTCACTTATGTTGTGGATTGTTTTTATTTTTATGATCTTGTCTCTTTCTATAGCTAGCTCATTATGGATTTGTTAATATATTTTAAAGCGCTTTAATGGTTATAAATTTATAATGAAACACATGTGAATGGTTTATAGGTATGTATGATCCTTGAAAATCATAATTGCTATGATCTTGGGTTATTTTATTAGAAGTAATTGTAGAGATAAATAGAGATATGGCCTATCTACAATACGCTTAGTGAACCTACATAGATGGAATTATGTATGCTGTAGAGATAAGAGTGTCCTCTTGACAAACTAAGAGGTATAAGGTAGCTCATCATGGAGATAGGATAAATGAATTATTTACATTATGTTTAGTGCACCTGCGTAGATGGACTCACGCAAGGTGGGGATATGTGGACCCTTAATGAATATAAATAAATAAAAAATCTCTAGGGTAGGTTGGATTTAATTGGGTTGTTACACTTTTCCTTAGGGCCAATTATAGAAAATATTTGTCCCACCACTCCATAGGAGAAAATTTTCAATATTTTTTTCATTTTATGAGTAGAAATAAATTGTGCCACACCATATTTCATGCCATATAAAGCATATTCCTTCCCTTGTTGATTGTATTTCATCCATAATTCTATAAAATCCCACAAAACTAGTCTTAACATTCATAACCATTTTTCTCCAAAAACTATACCACATCCCCAAGGGGTAATGCAAATATATAATTATTGATATTATAATTCCCAACATAAAGTTTGATATTATGTCATTTTCCTTCACACGGAAGTGCACCTCCATTAGCAATCATGACCTAAAAGGAATTACATGTAATAATATAAAAATTTCCTTGTTTGGATACACATGGGCCATTAAAGTTAATTGTACTACCCAAGTTGATGAGAATATTGACCTTTTGTCATTTGAAGTGGCCAATTACTTTCATTGTTTGTGATATGGAAACTCCTACTAAGTTATGTAATGAGATTTCTAGTGGGGAGTCCTCTGAATCAATTGCTTATTTTGATGTTTTCCCCTCTACAATATCCTCCTCATCCTTAGATGATTATGCGGTTGGTGTTTCATCTAGATCAAGAAAAAACATTATTTGTTGCACACATTTATGCCCTTGAGAATAATTTTCATCACAACTAAAACATAACCCTTGTGATATTCTGCTCTCCATATTTTAACGAGTCAGTATTTTTATAGTGGAATATTTAGTGGTAGGACTTATCATCAGTTTGGATAGAAAGGATGGTCAAGATTGAGAAAATTTAGATGTGTTTTCTGGAGCCTTAAATTTTACTTTGACCAATTTAGCCAATTGTATTACCTATGGTAATGATTGGGGTCTCAATATTTTGACCTCATCCTGAATGTCATCCTTCAACCCACTCACAAAGCAACTTTGGAAAGAATCAACAGTTAGACTAGTAGTATGATTACAAAGCTTTTTAGATTAAGTTTGATACTCTTCAATGGTGGATGTTAGTCTAAGTTTGAAAATATCTCTTGTAAAATATTCAAATTTACTAGGACCAAAGTGAGTGAGTAGATGTTCAAAATGTTACCAAGAAAGTTTAGTTTTAGCCTTCCTAAGCCATAGAAACTAATGTAGTGCATCTGATTCAAAATTGAAAGAGGAAATGGTCAAACACATGTAGCATGGGATATTATGAAGAGTTAAATATTGTCTGGTATTACAAATCCACCCCTTAGGATCTTTTCCATCAAATTTTGGAAAATCTAATTTTAGCAATTTTTATCCATTATCATATGATAAATTTCATTAGTGATGAATTGTGCATATATCATGTTGTTCCTGATGACCAAATGAGTTAGTACAACTATCCAACTCCACCTTCAATTCTTTTTGTGACTCAAAAACTTTAATCCTAGTTTCCTAAAATGTTTTAAGTTATGTCGTTATGTCCTCTATGTTACAGTTAAGCTAGGTCCATATTTTTTTGTCCATATGATCCACATTTTTAACAATTTGGTTCTCAATTTTTTATTATTGAGTACTATTAGCCATGTTCTCAAAGTTTGGTGATAGTTACTAAAAATAAAAATGTGGTTTTAGGGGTTACTATTTTAGTAAGGGGCCAAAAAATGATTTGGGTGCTTTATATTAAAATTATCAACTTGATAAGGCAGTTACAATGAGTTATACACCACAACACTAGTTTTGAACATGGCCCTAAAAAGTGTTTTGATACCATTTTTTAGGAACCTACTATTAAAAATAAACATCATCACACAAATATTGCAAATAAACATAAAGCTCACACACAACTATGAAAATATAATTGTAGAAAAGAACAATATCACAGATAACACAAAATTATGGGTCACTTCGAGGGAGAAACCTCCTTCAATGATTTCATTCAATTATGCAAAAATATGCATATAATCAGGGTTATGCATAGCGGCTATTTATCGCCAAATTGGATAAAATTAAGATTTTTGAAATTTGGAATTGACTGATATTTGGGACCCTTAAGCGAAAATTTTGTAGGTGCAAATATTTTTTGGATTTTCACCCCAATTTGATAATAATTTGACCATTTTATGTTTAAATTTCCAACATTAACCCTAATAATAGTGAACCTTCTACATGCGTTTGGACACTATTCACCTAGATTTCGAAACTGAATTGCTAAATTTTTATAATTAAATTTTGGGGTTGATCCTTTATGCATAACTCTACATATAATAGTGCCCCTCATAATTTTAAGGATTTAATCAGCCACCTAACTTCCAAGGTTGTATTACATCCAAAATTCCACCCAAACTAGAATCCCCTACCTACAAGCAGTTACATTCTTAATAACAATTCCATCAAATGGTGCCACTTGTCTAGGCAATTCTAGATCGACAATTATTATAAAATACTACCATGGGTATTTCTCCATGCTTACAAAATATTACAAAATATTAACATGGGTGTTCTCCATATTCAACAAGGACTATTACATCATAGTGTTAGGATGGGATCCTACCAATATCTCTTGTTCTTATATGTACAATTAAAGCCATTGACCACTAATTCAATGCCTTCCATAGAAGAAGACAAGATGCTCTAGTAGGATTCATAAACAAATGTCATTTATTGGATTTTCAACACTTAATTTTAATATAGATCAAATTATTTGTAAATATCCCAAGCATGATCTCTTTTTATATTACTATGGCGGAACTACAAGCAAGATAGGCTAGGAATGAGCTATTTATTTTGTTCATGTTCTAAATAGTGTGGTCCTTGATGCCCTAGGTGTCAAGTAATTATTTTTACTACATTAGGATTAACCCTAGTTTAATGGTATTTTATGGAATATTTTAGTACAATTGTTCTTAAATGCTTCCATTTATTTGTGTTGGAATTAGGATAACTTTTAGTGTTTAGTATTAATTTACTACTTTATTATATTAGATTTATAATATTGGTTTATATTGTATTAATTTGAGTAATTATATTATATATTCCTTCTCTAATATAAACATTGATTTTAATATTTTATTCTCATTTGATTGTAGAAACACCCTAGGAGTGGAGGTAGTTGATTGAATACTATAGAACTACTCTAGGTAGTGTTCTAGAATTTGATAGTCATATGTTGACATCACCATCCTTGTTAGACCAATCATAATACCTAACTAACATGCATAACTAGGTCAACTAACTTAACATCATTTTGACATAAGTATTGAGGGGAGACAACATAACTAGCTAATTTTGAGATAAAATTAGGGATACAGTTGAAGCAAGAGTCCTTAGAGAGAGAGCATCGATTATAATAGTATATTATGTAGGCTCAATCAGAAATGCATAGTTATAAGGAGATATAGTGGATCTAAGGATGTGTGTATCATGACAATCCCACTCTAGTACCTCCTTGACCATGATACACATGCTTGATATATAGTTTGAGGTATGTAGGGGGTGATTTTGTGGCCATAGACCCTATATTACATGTTATATGATTCTTTCTAGTTATAATGGCATCATGATTAGTATGTACGTAGGATTATTTGAATGATGGGTATATCTACTCAAGATATAGGGTAGCTTACTATTATGGCACTTAGTGCTCCATGTACTGTATTGTACCACTATGTACCATGATTTTCTAATATACATACATACATATATACATATATATATATATATATATATATATATATATATATATATATATATATATGTGTGTGTGTGTGTGTGTGTGTGTGTGTGTGTGTGTGTGTGTGTGTGTGTGTGTGTGATATTTCCTTTGTAGCATATGATGTGTGTAATATTTAATGATGTTTCAAATGCTTTCATGATGTTATGGTTTTTATATCATATGATATTTACTTATTTTATCTTGGTAACACATGTATGATATGCCATTTCATATTTAATAAATAAACTTATAAGACTCTTGATACAAACAACAATATATCACATCATATCCCACTAAAAACTACTATAACCTATCATATCAAACTCTATATAAATACGAAAATAATCACATAACATCCCACATAAAATGGAAATATGCCATATCACATATAACCATGATCAAATTGTATAAGATATACTAAGCAATTTGTGATGAGGCCACTAAAGGAAGATCCCTTGATGATTCATATCTTGGTCAAGAACTAGCCCCTATAATGTTGCTCATGCCTGATGTCATAATCCAAGCATACATACCACTATAGTAGAAATAACATTTATAATGTCCAATAGGTTTGAAGTATCAAACAAACACACTCATCACTATAGCATAGTAGACAAGGAGAATCCAACTTATACCACACATAGTCATAAATACATATCCCTTAGACCCAAAATAAACTGTTAGATAGTTGTAAATGAACATTATGTATCATCAATCATGTCCACATAGTGCTATGTGGTTGCTTAGGATAATACAACTTATACCATGCATGGATACAAATATTTATCCCCCAGGCCAACTCACACCTTGTAACTGATGATGAGTGGGTTGTGTCAACAAGGCATGTCCACCATAAAAGGCAGAGAAAAAATAAATATGCAAGCAAGTCGATGGATATGCATTATAATATGTCCAAATAAAATATATCTATAAAAGAGAGAACCCCCATTGGCCTAATATAATGATCCAAGCTCGCACATAGTAGTATTGAGTAAGGTATGATGTGACAAAAAGCACTCTCATCATTACCATAGGAGATAAACATATTAAATATTTGTAATAATTTTTATTACATGAACATTAAAAATATTTCCTTGGCATTTTTACAATATAATATATATAATATGAAATTGGTTGAACTAAGGCAATTTCTTTATGGTACTCAAAGTAGGGTACTAACATGAAACAACAAGGAGACCTTGAATACATCAAGGTTCCTCTTACTAGAAAGAGTAACACCATGATGATGGAGAGAAACCATAGTATAAATAAATTTGGTAGCAATATATTCTAGTAAAAATAGATAGAAAACAATATGCAACTAGAAAAATAGAATATAAATCATGCAAAAAAGGAAATCAAAGTCAAAATCTAGAAAAAGTAGAAAGAATACAAATAAAAATTTGGGATGACTCACTCCTTAAAGTGGTGGTCTTAGGTTAGAGAGTATGACCGACATCCATAGAGACTCACAAATAGGCAGTCAAAGTAGAAAACAAAGCACCAAAACAAATAAGTAAACCTATAAATAAACAAAGACTGTACATACATATCAAAAGGTGATATGCATAAAATAATTTTACATGCATATAATTGGTGGATTTATCGAACTCATCTCCATCCATGGTCTAAAATTTAATTTCCTCATATCCAAAAAAAATCATTCACAATATATGTACCAAGCCATATTTATATAATCTTCCCCTTGCTATGCACACTATCAAGCTTGAGGACAAGGTATTTGACTTTGAAGTCATGATAAAAAACTTCCTTATCATATTTATTGTAAACATAACTCTTATAGTCCTTATGTTTCTCAATGTCACATAGATGACTCTCATCAAGAGTAGTAAGTTTGAAAAGATGGTATTCTTAATACTCTATGCAAGTTTAGGATGAAAAGCTAAGATTATGTTAATTTTGGATAGGAAAATTCATATTTGGCTTGATTTGTAGGAGATTCTATAGATGATGGATTACTTGGATAAACATACACATGTACTAGACATACTCTTAGATCTCTTTGACTTTGAGGACCATGCTCTCCTTGTGATGGTGGGATTACACCATGAAGCCTTGATTCCCAAGGTTAAGTTTAATCAATCTCTAGTGACTACACTTATTGAGTGCTAGTTTAGAGATGAATATATTTCAATTTCCATGAGGGAATATTACCATAATTGTAGATGGAATATAATAAATTCTTAGAGTATTTGTTAAAAAGGTAAATTTAACTATGATTCAATCATAGTAGCATAGTTTATAAAGGTTGACCAATGATCTACACTTTCTTTTTGATAAATTTGGCATTGACATCATGTTGTATACATTAGGGGTCATTAGGATACATACATAGCATTATTGGTCATGTTGGTAGTGGGGTACTAATTGGTGATATCGAAAACAAAGTGATGAATTGGCATTAGGTTGAGGTGGTGGTATATATGTTGGAGCACTAGATGGTGTTCACCTAAAGACCTATCATGCTATGTTGACAACATAACTCATTATATTGGATGGTTTATAAGTATGGTTGGGGTCTCTCTTGCTACACATTTTCTCTAGGTATGGTTTGAGAATATAGCCATCGTATAATACAAGTGGATGATATAGAGGCACCTATATTCTATAGATGGGCACACCACTTCATGGGTGACTAATAGAAGCATTTTTTTCATGGTTAGGCAGTTGATTGATGATCTCTAAAATGATAAGGTTACATAGCTGATGCGAAATCAAATATATTAATATAATATATTAAAAAAGTACAAGGCAATGTAATAAAATATGGTTGACACTATATTTTTTTACATGATTATATTAAATAGCCAATAAACCACATTCTATATCTTCCAACTGATCTTCTAGAGGCATCTATTTTTAATGTGACCTCATTCTTATAGAGGTATCCATATTTAATGCAATATCATTCTTCTAAAGACTCCATATTTAATGCAACTTCATTCTTTATCAATAGAATCCCTATAAAGACAAATTAACATGGGTAGAGGATAGTTATCAACTTGTCAAAGTGAGTAAAAAATGATGGCTTAGTGTAATATGGGGACAACACAAGATCTTCCAATTTGAGTGTATGGTTAGGAAGTTTAACTTGTAGTAGGTTATCCTGCTAGATCCGATATGGTATTATAGGTCTACATGGGAGTAAAGATTTTATTTCTTACAATATCATTAATCTTACCCAGATTGATATATGGATGATATAGTTATTTTGAATATTAGCATCAATGATCCCATCATTAACAACCATTTTTAGGGATGAAGAACACAAGCTTATACTGAGATAGAGGGTGAACATTATAAGACCACTTTTTACTTTTATTTCTCAATAAATATTATGCAATGTAAATATAGTAGTATCAAAATTAGTAATAAAATAAATGCACAAATCACCACACACAATAGAGACACCACAATTTACATGGTTCACCCAATGTGGGCTACTCCACGAAGAAAATATTTCACTAAAATTTTCTCAATCAATCTCTTGGGAATCCTTTCCCTATTACAATGTTTATGGATATCTATGAAAAGGAGATACCAATCCCCTAAATATTTTTTATGGATCTCTATCCAAAGGAGACACCAATATCCTAATCTCTGGTCTGTCTGGTGATCCTCTAGAAGACCTTTAACTCCACTACCCTTAACAAATGGAACTCTATCCATAGAAGACTCCTGTATTCCCTTCTCTGGCTCGAGATATTTGTCCTCAAATCTATGACCTCCAAAGCTCTATATCAAATCTACACTAAACATAGTCCATCGATCTATCACAAATATATCCTTAATATATATCTTTGGTCTAGCATAAATCTATCCTCAATATGCACCAAAATCTATCCTCAAATCTGCACTAAACATAATCCTTTACTCTAGCATAGATCTATCCTTAATCTCTATCTCTGGTCTGGCATAAACCTATCATAAAATTTGCACCAAACTTTGTCCTCAAATCTGTACTAAACACAGTCCTTTTGTCTAGGACAAATTAGTCCTCGATATCTGTCCTCAAGCCTTAACTCAACACTTGACTCAATCTCAAATCAAATCTGTTGGATCTACCCCAAAACTTAACTCAAGATTTGAAAAAATGAATAAATCAACTCTTCTCTCAAGCCTTCTAAAAGACTTATATTAAATATACCTTGTAATATTTCATAAAATCTCACACTAATCAGTCTATAATCCCTGTCTAGAACATTTCCAATTTGCTCAATAAGTCATCTCAAGAACTTAACCAAATCTGATCAATGATTCCTCTCAAGAACTTATCCAAATATGCTCTCAATATATATTGTAATCTTCCAAAAAATTTTACTCAAATCTATCCACAAGTCTTCTCAAAGACTTACCAAAAATCTACTCAACAAGTCCACACTATAACTTATCCAATCTCATAGAAACATAAAGAGAATTTTTAAAGACTCAATATGCTTTATACTCATCACAATGCTCAATCACTTTCAATCACTCTTTCAAAAACATATAGAGAATTGTTAGAGACTCAATATGCTTCAACTCAATACTCAATTATTTTCTCAAATTAATTCAGAATATAGAATAGTTTATTTTATGAACTTGAACAATCACTTCACACACCCACTTGACTAGACTCAATCAACTCTACTCAACCAATCACTCAATGAAGCAATCCTTGCTTACAAACCCTAGTCCAAGTATATGATCATTCACTCAAAATATTTTCAACAATGCTCAACAACAAATCTCACATAACAATGATACTCATGTTCTTTTCAAACCCTAGTTCAAGTTCTTCACTCAACAACTCACTTCAACAACAATGCTTATAAAACAACTCTCACATAACAATGATACTCATGTTATTTTCAAACCCTAGTTCAAGTTCTTTGCTCAACCAATGGCTTCAACAACAATTCTTATAAAACAAGGTTTTAATAACAACTCTTTATTCCAGAAAACCTTGAAGCATTAACTCAAACACACTTAATAAGGAAGCTCTAATCAAATCCTTTTCACTCCAAACTTATTTTCAAAATAACCAATCAATCAACTCAACTATGGAAGAATGTGCTCATACCTTTTCTTGATGATGAAGAAACCTCAAATATCTACCATAACCACAAACATTTCTATGCCAAACTCAAATATGTTAGAAGATAAATCTCTCTCACAATGTAATGCAAAAACTCAATTACACCTTATCACTCCATCTTTAAAAACAACCATCAACATACATAAAATATTTATCAAATAACACCTTATAATCTCGCAATTAAAATAAATTTAACATCCACCAAAATTAACTCAAAAACCTCTTTAATTAGATTTAATGGCAAAAATAACTTTGGCAAAAATCAAATCCACTTTCCTTATAACTCCAATAACATAAATTAATTACCAAGAAAGCAACCTTTCATATACCATTATAACTCCATATAACATAAATTAATTACCAAGTAAGCAACCTTTAATATACCCTTATAACTCCAAACAAAACCTTAAGAAAACATTAGGAAAATAAAATATTTAATTAAAAGTACCTTTGCCACTTGTGGGATTCGAACCCACAATCAACACCTCCTTGTGCACCCTAGTCATGGGCTTGACCAAATTTTGGGATTCAAACCCACAATCAACACCTCCTTGTGCACCCTAGTCATGGGCTTGACCATCGTGTGCACTAGATGCATGCTTGGGAGGCTAAGAGCACCACGTGCTCTTTCTCCCCAAGCCTGGCACTCTAAAGAGCATGTGCCAAAATATTTTCACCTCCATGTGAATCGATCATGGTCACTTCCACTCCCAATGCTCTCATAAAACTTGTGCTACCAATGGATCACATTGTAAAATGGGAGTGAGGCCTTAAGCCCTCTTGATTTGTCTTCTTCCTGGTTCTAAAAGACAAAATGATTTTTATCTTATTCCTCAACGATTTGCATGAAATACACTTTGCTTGATCGCTTGAATACTAATTGATGAAGGATGAAATTTGAATGCCCCTTTGGCATGGCATTTATACATGAAATTCACCATTTGACTTAGACATCAGTGCTCCACTAAATTTGATGACGTCGGTGGGGAAAAGACAATTGCTATTTAAATTTAAACTTTGCCAACCTTACCATAAGGTAATTTAATTAAATTATAAATTAATTAATAATAATATTAATTAATATAATTAAGTTATAATTAATTTAATAACCAAAAGGATTATTAAATTAAATTATAAATTAATATATAATTAAATTATTATAATTAATTTAATTCCTTAGGCCTCTCCATAGGTTTTAAGAAAAACCTTTTAATTTTCCATCAATGGTTTTGAGAAAAACTATTTAAATCATGCTATACATAAAGCTCTTTTGGAACTAATCAAGATGCAATCCTTCTTAGAACATTTTCACATCAATGACATCTAATATTTCTCTATATATCCAAAAATATTCTCCTTTGTCATTGATGGCAAACCAAACTCTTTTTACCATAAACATAACCTTTTCTGGGTTCTGCTCCCCCTGGGACATTACTCTCCCTGGTTCAAATCTCTCCTCTTTGCACAAATACCAAATCTCTCCCACTTACTCAAATCTCTCCTCCTTTGAAATCAATGGAAAAGGGTCACCTTTGGGGCTCGGGGCTAAGAATGAGCCTCTTAGCTTAGCCCCTCCCTCACCTCCTCTTGAGGTGGTTAATTTTGGGGTGGGAGTATTTTTACTCCTAGAAAACACTGTTCTTTACCTTTATCCTCTTTTCTTCTTATCTGATCCTTTTGATTTCTTTGATTGTTTCTTTCCATGTACATGTTCCTATTCATATCCATATTTCTATTCTTGTCCTTGTTCCTATTTCTATTCATATCCATGTTCCTATTCTTGTTCATATCCATGTTCCTGTTCCTATTCATAATTATTTCTAGAATGTCTACTCTACACCACTTTTCTCTGTGACCATCATTATTGCACTTATAACACTTAATGTTATTATTCCTTGGAGGTGGAAATATCTTAGGATTTCTCCTAGTGAAGCCATATCCTCTTCTATCATGAACCATGCAATTTATTGCCTTGTGACCAAACTGATTACATGAGTAGAAATACCCATTAAAACATTGTTTGTTCCTTGTAGACACCTAAAACATTTCATGTCGAGGGTGACTACTCATATGGGACATGCTACAAGACCATATGGAAGATCTTGGATAGAATCCAAGATAGAGTAGTGGTTATAACCACTCAATTTGGGCTCCTTGGCCTAATCAGTATGAACCACAATTGAGACCTACGATATACAGTCTAAACTGTGGATGAGACCTGCAGTCTATAGTCTAAACCATAGCTTTCACCTACAGTCTAAATTTAAGTTTAGTTGGCCTTAATCCAAGCCAAATCAGTTTGAACGACCATTTGTTCTAGAAGAAGGCGGTTAGAGGATGGAAGCTTTCAATCCAACTATCCTAACCACCCCTTTTTGATCTTGGCTTCTCCATGAAGCTACCCCTAGCCCTTGGGTAATCCTATAAGTACCCCTTCAAAAATAGGGTAAAAATATATAGAGCATAGAGTGCATTTTGATAGCGAAGCACTATCGAAATAGAATGAAGTAAGCATTTGGAGATTAAAGCAGTGAAGCCCTATCGAATTATGCACTCACTTGAGTGCATAGATAGAGCCTTGTTTCCATTCCCTTTGTTAATTTGTCAAGCATCATGTCAATCATGCCATGGATGCTCTAAAGAGCTAGGAGATCCAAGAAATGTAAATTCAAGAAAACGGAGGCCCAATAAAGCAATTCAACCGCAAAATAAATCGTAGGACACCAAGGCAACCGTTGATCATCAATTTTATAAGGAGGATTCCATCCCATTACCCTAGAATTGGAGGGCAAATCTACTTGGTTGCAGGTCATGGTTGTCAGCCATGGTTTACAGTGTAGATTTGTCATCTGAGCTACAGTTTGCATCAGGTGACAGATCTCCTTATTTTTCCTTTTACAATGTACTTAGATAGAATAGGTTAATCATTTTACTACTTTATTTGGTAGTTTAGAGACTCTGACTTACCAAATTAAGGATTTAGTTAGATTAATTTCATTATAATAAGTAGGACACGATTAGTTTATTTCCATGTTATAATGCTTCATTTCAAGCAATTGATTCCATAGATTGATAGTTGTGCTATTCATTTACATATTTCCATCAATATTTATGATAATTGTATATGTTTAGCATAGTTTATCTATTTTCTTGATTTCATATGGATATGCCACCTTTATGCTTATTTTCCTTAAAGGGCCTCATCATGAGAGGTTTCATATGCTTTTAATGCTTTTGTGTTGTTGCTTGACCATAGGAAAGTAGGTTTAAAGGAGGCTCAACCATCCAAGTCCTTCCCCAGCATGAATAAGAGGGTCACCTCCACCCTAGAGCAGTTCGTGTCAATTTGAATGGCCTAAACTCACATGCACCATTGAAAAGGGAACCCTATGCATTTCCTATTGTATTAAGAGTATCAAAATTATATCCCTAAGAGGGACGTAACTGTAATCGAGATCGACATATTCAGTAATGGAATAAAAAGCATTTTTCTTGCTCCATTTGTTGTTGATTTCTTATGCATGTGTTTGGTACCTTTTATTTCGTTTACGCAGTAGGAAAATATTACATGTGAGAGGCTATTGTTTGTTCCCATATTCTTGTCTTTCATGTTTCATACACTATGAAGCCATGTACCCAAAACTGTGACATGAAAATATATTCGATTGAAGTTTCCTTTTCTTGACTTCATTGGTCTCTTAGTTTCTCTTGACCTATTTTGATTGTTTTACCATTTGTATCTTCTTTGTGCATTGTTCCTATTCTTGTCGAACTTTCTATTTTCCAAATCATCCTCAGTTGTCTCACTTTATTTTATGCTATCTTCTTCTAAAGTGTCTTCATATAAAGTTTCTTCTTCTCCAGAACTTGAGGTTGACTTTCCTTCCCATTTCTTCTATCCTTGTTCAAATCCAAGGCCTATTTTTCTTTATGTAGGCTTTTGTATCTTGATGAACTTATCCAAGTTCTTTGAGCTATTTTTGAACCCTTTTAGCTTGACTTTAGAGTATTATAAATATTCCCTTAGTAGTGCCACTTCTTGTGCTAAATTTTCACATTCTAAGATCTTTGTTTATAACTTAGCCTTGAACTTATTTTTCTTAGCCTTTGATTTTTCTAGATCCTCTATAAGCATCCTTCTCTCTTCATCACATTATTGAAACTAAATTTCAAGTTTAGAGTTTTTATTTCTTACCTTATTCACTATGTCAAGGGCATAGATAAGTTCTCCCTTGAGATCATATCCATATTTATTTGAATATTCCTCTATTTGTTTACCTTTGTTCATATCTTCATTTTCTTTTGACTTATCTTCTGTAGGATCACTTTCTTATTTCTTTAGAGCCATTAGAATATTCTCTTCTAGTCCTTCAAGTGCATCCTCATATTCATCATCACTAAAACTATAACCATTCCTTGTAAAACTATCTTCAAGATGTCCAAAGTTACCACATCTAAAAAACTTGAGAATCATTAGAGTCATTTTCTTAACTTTTTATTTTTCTTCAATCATAAATATGATTTCATATCTATTATTATCTAAAAAACTAGCATCACTATCATTTGAGTACTTACTTGCCTTATCCACATAGTAGCTTCTATTTTTTCTTTGAAAGAAATTATTTCCTTGTTTGCTTTGTCCATCCTTGTTTTTCTTGTGGTGCCTGTATCTTTCTGATTCCCTGTTTCTGTGATCCTGTATCTCTTCACCATTGTTATTATTAGCTTCTTGACAATAAATTGCATAATGATCATACTTTCCACAATTTAAATATTTAACAAATTTTTTATCCTCAAATCTTATTGAATCTTTATTCCTTTTGCCATAATTTGCTTCTTCAACACTTGATGACTCATTTCTTGATTCTGACTTCTTACCCTTTTTCTTCTTGATTGCTTTGAAGGTTGCTTTCTTTTGGGGAATATTTTCTTAACTCAAAAGCTTTAAGAATACCAAGCAACATATCTCTTTTCAAATAATCACCATCCTTTGATTCTTCTATAATATAAATATTTTCACTAAATATTTTTGGAAGAGATCTTAAGACTTTATCACAAACATATGATTCATCAAACTTCATTCCAATTCCTTGCATAGAATTAACAACCTCATCAATTCAAAGTAGATAAGTACTAATATTTTCCTCATATTTCATTCTTAATTCTTCAAATTGTCCTTTGAGATTTTGTATCTTTACTTTCTTGACACATTTATTTCCTTCATATATATTTTGCAATTTATCCCACATTCTTTATGCACTTTCACAATGCATAACTTTCATGGACTTTGTTCTATGCAAACCTCTAAAAATTGCATTCATTGATTTTGAATTGTAATGTTGTAGGAGCTTGCCTTCCTTATCTGTAGGTGGATAAACTAAGGGGTCATATCTATTTTCAACTGCTTCTCAAATTTTATTACCAAGTGCCTTTAGGTAGATTTTCATTCTCAAACTCCAATATACATAATCACTTTTATCAAATACTGGTGCTGAATTTTTTGATGATCCATTCTTAGAATCCATTGTGTTCTTGTAAGTTTTTCCTTCAATATGTTAAACTCTTTTGAAGGAACCCTCTCTGATACCAATTGAATAACACAATCTTATACTAAGAGGGGGGGTGAACAGTATAAGACCACTTTTTAATTTTTTTCCCAATCAATATTATGCAATGTAAATATAGCAGTATCAAAATTAGTAATCAAAGCAATGCATAAATCACCACATACAATAGAGACCCCATAATTTACATGGTTCATCCAATGTGGGCTACTCCACGAAGAAAATATTTCACTAATTTTTTCTCAATAAATCTCTTGGGAATCCTTTCCCTATTATAATGTTTATGGGCCTCTATCCAAAGGAGATATCAATCCCCTAAATCAAGTTCATGGATCTCTATCCATAGGGGAGACCAATATTCTAATCTTTACTCTGGCTAGTCATCCTTTAGAAGACCTTTGCCTCCACTGACCTTAGCAAATGGAAATCTATCCATAGAAGACTCCTGGCTTCCTTGCTTTAGTTGGAGATATTTGTCCTCAACTCTATGACCTCCAAAGATTTGTCTCAAATATGCACTAAACACAGTCCATTGATCTAGCACAAATTTGTCCTCGGTCTCTATCTCTGGTCTAGTACAAATCTATCTTCAAATTTGCACCAAAATTTATCCTCGAATTTTTATTAAACATAGTACTTCGGTCTAATACAAATCTATCCTCAATCTCTGTCTTCGATCTAGCACAAACATGTCTTCAAATATGCACCAAAATCTATCCTCAAATTTGTACTAAACACAATACTTTGGTCTAGTGTAAATTAGTCCTCAATATCTATCCTCAAGCCTTAACTCAATGCTTGACTCAATCTCAAATCATCTCTACTGGATCTACCCCAAACCTTAACTCAAGGTTTGAACAAATTAATAAATCAACTCTACTCTCAAGACTTATCAAAGACTTATCTCAAATATGCATTGTAAGTTTTCACAAAAGCTCACCAATCAGTCTACAAGCCCTCTCTAGAACTTGTCCAATATTTTCAATAAATCCTCTCAAGAACTTAACCAAATATGCTCAATAATTCCTCTCAAAAACTTATCCAAATCTACTCTCAATCTGTATTGTAAGCTTCCACAAAAGCCTACTCAAATATGTCCATAGGTGTTCTCAAGGACTTACCTCGAATCTACTCAACAAGTCCACACTAGAACTTGTCCAATATCATAAAAACATAAAGAGAATTGTTAAAGACTCAATATGCTCTATACTCATAACAACGCTCAATCACTTCCAATCACTCTTTTAGAAACATACAAAGAATTGTTAAATAATCAATATGCTTCAACTCAATACTCAATTACTTTCTCAAATTAATTCATAATATAGAATAGTTTATTTTATGAACTTGAACAATCACTTCACACACTCACTTGACTAGGCTCAATCAACTCTACTCAACCAATAACTCAATGAAGCAATCCTTTCTTACAAAACCTAGTCCAATCATATGATCCTTCACTCAAAATGTTTTCAAAAATTCTCAACAAAAAATATCACATAACAATTATACTCATGTTCCTTTCAAACCCTAGTTCAAGTTCTTCACTCAAAAACTCACTTCAATAACAATGCTTATAAAACAACTCTCACATAACAATGATACTCATGTTCTTTTCAAACCATAGTTCAAGTTCTTTTCTCAACCAATGGCTTCAACAACAATGCTTATAAAACAAGGTTTCAATAACAACTCTTTATTCCAAAAAACCTTGAAGCATTAACTCAAACACACTTAATAAGGAAGCCCTAATCAAATCCTTTTCACTCCAAATTTATTTTTAGAAAAACCAATCAATAAACTCAACTATAGAAGAATGTGCTCATATATTTTCTTGATGATGAAGAAACCTCAAAAATATGCCACCACCACAAACACTTCTATGCCAAAATCAAATATGTTAGAAGATAAATATCTCTCACAATGTAATGCAAAAACTCAATTACACCTTATCACTCCATCTTTAAAAACAACCATCAACATACATAAAATATTTATGCAATAACACCTTATAATAACCAGTTAAAATAAATTTAACATCCACCAAAATTAACTCAAAAACCTCTTTAATTAGATTTAATGGCAAAAAATAACTTTGGCAAAAATCAAATCCACTTTCCTTATAACTCCAATAACATAAATTAATTACCAAGCAAGAAACCTTTCATATACCCTTATAACTCCAAATAACATAAATTAATTACCAAGAAAGCAACCTTTCATATACCCTTATAACTC
Organism: Wollemia nobilis; assembly: GCA_028583015.1. Taxonomy (NCBI): domain Eukaryota; kingdom Viridiplantae; phylum Streptophyta; class Pinopsida; order Araucariales; family Araucariaceae; genus Wollemia; species Wollemia nobilis. The sequence goes on from JAQPPZ010003256.1 coordinate 616,721, forward strand.
CAAATAACACCTTAAGAAAATATTAGGTAAATAAAATATTTAATTAAAAGTACCTTTGCCACTTGTGGGATTCGAACCGAAAAGCACCACCTCCTTGTGCACCCTAGCCATAGGATTGACCACCATGTGTGCTAGATGCATGCTTGAGATGCTAAGAGCACCACATGCTCTTTCTTCCCAAGCCTAGAGCTCTAAAGAATGTGTGCAGAAATATTTTCACCTCAGCGCTCAAGACAAACACCCCAACAACCTCCATGTGAATCAATTGTGGTCACTTCCACTCCCAACACTCTTATGAAATGTGCACTGCCAATGGACCACATTGTCCAATGGGAGTGAGGCCTTAAGACCTCTCGATTCATATTCTTCCTGTCACTAAAAACAAAATGATTTTGTCTTCTTCCTCAATTATTTGCATGAAATACACTTTGGTTGGTCACTTGAATATTAATCAATGAAGGATGAAATTTGAATGCCCCTTTGGCATGTCATTTATACATGAAATTCACCATTTGATTTTAGTAGGGAAAATGCAATTGCCATTTAAATTTAAACTTTGCCAATATTATCATAAGGTAATTTAATTAAATTATAATTTTTTTTTTTTAACATGGTGGAATTGGTAGCCGCCATGAATCCGAGCAGGCTGTCCAGCTTTTATGGCCACCATAGTATTCTGTGTTGTCCATCCCAAAAGTTACCACATAGATCTTCATGCAGTCCGCCCCTATAACCACCATGCCATAATCATTTTAAACCTTTTACGCCGCTGAAAGAACTAGGAAAGGGACAAGCGTTCAGTCTAGTGAGGCCCGAGATTTGAACCTTGGACATCCGCCCCCTTATGGGGTTTGGATAAACCAATTGGTCTACAACTCGGACCTAATTAAATTATAAATTAATTAATAATAATATTAATTAATATAATTAAGTTATAATTAATTTAATAACCAAAAGGATTATTAAATTAAGTTATAAATTAATATACAATTAAATTATTATAATTAATTTAATTCCTTAGGCCTCTCCATAGGTTTTAAGAAAAACCTTTTAATTTGCCATCAATGGTTTTGAGAAAAACCATTTAAATCATGCTATACATAAAGTTATTTTGGAACCAATCAAGATGCAATCCTTCTTAGAACCTTTTGACATCAATGACAACTAATATTCCTCAAAATGTCCTATAGGGGATGGTACCAAACCATATACCTATGAAGGGTTACAATGGTAGTATTCAGGATGGGAGAGATTATGCAAATAGGTAGGCATCCTAAGGAAACTTAATGGATAGTCCTATTGCTTTTTAGATAATGGTAGGAATAATAGAGGAAGAGGTAAAGGAAAATAATAACAATAGGAGCAATGGTCACACTGATGATCATGGTGGGAGAGGTAGATCCTAATGGGTCACCTTAGTCCTCTATGGACGTAAAGAGGGATGCAATGGCTAGAAAGATGGCCTGTATATAGGCTATGATGGTAAATAAGGATGCAACCAAAGCAGAGGTAGTGGATTACACTTAGGAGTGGGACTACTTGGTTTAGTAGATGTCCATCATATAATTGACAATCATGAGTCTAACTGCTAAGAAGGGCATAGTTGTAGTGAAGTTTGCTGCAATAGCTACTATGAGTTACATTTAATTGGTCCAAACTTTACTAAAATAATTGGCTATATATTTTAAAAAATATGTCTCATAAAATTGCTAGAATTATTACAAGATAAATTAAAATGCCCAAGCCAATGTATTAAACTAGCAATTATGCAATTAAATTCAAAACTATATGGATCTACGCATAAATTAAAAGAGGGTATTTAAAAACATACTATACTAATATCATCTCTAAAAAAAACAAGCTAGGGTAAATCCTAATGCAAAAAAATAAAAAAATGATACCTAGTGCATCAAGGACCATACCATCCACTATTAAGCACAATAAAAAACACTCACCCATATAGTATCTTACCAATAATATCAACATAATAAAAAAAAAAAAATCACACATAAAACGGATGTAGAGGATTTAATGTGTCTTAAAAGCTTGTATTTAATTGATATTATTTTATCTTTGGTTGCAAATCCTAGTAAAGCATCATATACTCCTCTATGGAAGGAAGCAAAAAAGTGGTCAATGGATTTGGTTGTACCTACAAGGATGTGAGTGTGTGAATGAGTGGTTGTGAGAGAGAGAGGGAGAGAGAGAGTAATAATATCACATGTTGTGATAACAATAAATAAAAATACTTAAGATCAGTGTTAGAAATAATCAATAAGTGAGTGTATGATGAATAAATGAGGAGATAAAGTGGGTACTTATAGAAAATAAAAATAATAACTTTACATTTTGAGGATAACAAATAATTTACACTTTTTTGGAGCCATAAAATTATAATTATCAGTTCAATGGCATGCCATATTAACCCTATGTGCAAAAATATTCTAGAATCATGACCATACAATAAAATTATATAATCTATCAAATACTTTTATCTTCATTTTAAAGTGGTGGTCTTAGAACCATATATCTTAAGGACATGTGCTTTGGAAGACACATGTAAAAATTATTGAAATATGTGTAATATAATCTTGTTAGACCAATTTTAAAAGTGAGAAGTGCTTATGAGCACTATTGGAGAATTACAAATCATATGATATGATCTTACAAACCATGTCTAAAAGTGAATACCACCACATCGGATGGTAGATATCCTATATAAGCAAGCAGACTAGTGAATTTTAAAATATAATCCCTTACCAAACGAGTTTGTTTAAGTGCCAACAAACAAACCATGTACGAGGATGAACTTCCTTCATCAAATATCTTGAGAAAAATCTTCTTGAATTCAGGCCATATGAGGGGTCGACTATGCTGATGTTTTTGCCAAGAAAACCATTGGTAAGATTCCATACCCATTTTTGAGGAAGTCTAAGGAAATTTTTCAGATTTGGGAACCCAATATAGTTCTAAAATGCCTTTTATTTTAGCTATCCACCCACGTGGATCACCACCCTCAAATGTAGGTATATCAGGATGTGGAATATTAACACATGTAATCCATGTTGTTTGTTGATAATCTTCTTTTGTATCCTGATCCTCATTAGTATACCTTCTATGGTAGTTATGTGGGAAATGAGGAGCTTCTTGGTTTGGTTTCCTCAATAATTATTGTAGCATTGAAGTCATGGTGCTCATACTAGTCATTAGGTGAGTTATACATGATTGGACATCTTGGTTACTTGCATTGGTATTTTCTATTTCCTCATGTGCAATATTTTCATGGAAGGATTTGGATGGAGCCATAGGGTTAGTAGTAGGATGGTTGGGATCAAAGCTATTAATGCGTAAAGGAGAGTTGTATTGTGTACCTTTATTCCGTGGAGGTCTTCTTGGTGAATTTGCAAGTCCATTTATATTTTTTGTGCTCGATAATTGATCGTTTTGTCCTTTAGTCCACCTTACACTCATGCACTTGCTTTATACAAAGAAAAAAATTTGTTGAAAGTTGCTCCCAGAATAAATGTTGCAAATTTTCCTCCAAAATTTGATCTGATTTCTACAAAAGATTAGTTAAGTTGATAAAATTTAGGTTTTTTTCCCTCTCAATTGTCACTCCAACTATGATGTAGATATTGAATTTGAATTTCAACAACTGGCTTGAATTTTGAATTCCAATGGTCAAGTCTCCCAACAACTATTTTCTAATTTGAGTGTCAATGGCTATTTTTGATGAGTGTTAACGACTAGTTATAACAATAGGAGACAATGGCTAATTTTGACCAGGTCAAGACTCAATGGCTCTATGCCCACAATATGATGACCAAATGGATATTGATCACACGTATGATGTAGGGATATGATACTAGACGAACCTTATATAGGATATAGTGTAGAACATAAGACAAACTTATTAGAAGCATGTGACAATACAATAGTAAAGATATGATATGGAACATAAGACAACATGATGATGCGACAGGGGCTAGAACATAAGATAAAAATAGGTAATACAACCAATGACATGATAGGACCCTGGGAGAAGAGATCAAAGACGTTATAAGGATAAGGAGGGACACGTGGGATGAAGAGATCAAAAACACAATACAACCTAATTGCCAATGTGATGTGTGCATAAGGTTTGAGGATACATGTGATTGAAGTTACATTAAGTTATATGTGTGAAAATGTTTTTAAACCCCTTATAGAATACCACATGATCTACATGGGATAAATATTGCTATGCTTTATAATGGAAACGAAGGCAAAATGTATTTGCATAGGATATCAATGGTTTAATCAATCACCGACTGATGAAAATGAACCAAAGAAAGATTGAATGAGGTTTATGTGCCTGATGATAGAAAAATACTAGGATACAGATTCAAAGTGATGGTAAAATATATTTAGTTTGGATGCCATGATGGTTTCAAATAAATTGGATTAGGGTTAGGAGTGAATATTGATGGATACCAAGGTCATTATAAAGCTCTTGCTTGGGCTTGGAATTAAATTTAATTTCTTGATGGCTAACTAGAATATGGAAGAAGGAATTAATATGTTATTGACACTAATAAAAGATAGGAACGAAGGTTTACATATCCAGTATAGAATTGCTCATGATACACTTGTGCTTGGAAAAAACATTAGTGATAATATGTTGGCTGGAACGTGTATTCTTTGGCAAATTGGTTCATGTTGAATACTTTGAATTCCTTTGTGATAAATTTTGATGTGTCATCTAATCATGCTCTTCAATTTAGGGTTCCATTATAAATAAAAAATATAACCAAGTCAATTAGATTCTTATCTGCACTCTGATTTGTGGAAGATGCCTTAGGGTTGCTACTATTTTTGAGATAACTAGACAAAAACTACTGCACCCTTTCTTGACACTCCTAGTTCTCAATAAAATTGTGTGTTTCTTCTCCTAAAAACTCCTGGCCACTCGTAGGAACCATATACTGGTAGTACAATACACCTACATTGGATTGTTCTAGATGGTAACACAATACGATGTCTGTGTCTGCACTAACTAGTAATATTGTCCTATGTTTTAATGAGCATTCTAAAAAAAATTCCTTGCTTGATCTAAATACAAGCGAAGCACATAATTCTTCTCTAATATCACTGATTATTTAGACTAGGATTTTAACCATAATTTTAACTTGATGGAGGATTTCAACCATAATGCTTACCACAACTGCTAGATCTAATACCACTTGGAGCATTACAAATAATTCAAAAATTAGAGAGAGAAGTATGTAATGGAATTGAAAAATGCTTGCCACTTTAGGAGGGCTTAATGCTTCACCACTAGGAAGGTTTAGTCCTTGTGAATACACAAATGATATTAATGATGATAGATGATCAGAATTAAATCAACCTACTCTATTTATAATATTAATCAATGAACAAATATTGGTGATAGCAATATATCCTACTAAGCTATATTAGGGTTGTAACAACTATTAATGTAGACTATGGCAAAGTATATATGTAATCCTATGGGAACTCTTTATGTAAAGCCTTTAGGCTCATTCATGTGCACCTACGAACATGTTCATGTAAGTCCAAATAGAATAATTCATATTTTACCCTCAATTATGTTGATAAATCCACCTTTCTAGATAACCTTTTTTAAAGGTTGTAATTTATTGTCATTTTATTTATTGTAATTTAATGTCAAGGTCAAAGTTAATATTGAATTGAGGTTAATTCTAATTAGGAATTTGGTATTATTAAAAATATCCCCTAATGGTTGGTCCATTGTATTAATATGCAATATATGTCAGATATTGTAGGGTACTTATATCCATCCACCATTCATTCCTTTTGTGTCATTTATCTCTATCTCTTCTCTCTTTATTTTGTTTGTCAATGCTATCTTCTTTTAATATGAATATGGTGAATGCATGTTTTAAAATATTTATGAAAAATATTATGAATTCCATAATGGTACTAGAGCAAATAATAAAGTTGCATAATATAGAAGCAAAAAACATCTTCCATCAAGGTTATGCTTAGTGGCTATTTGTCGCCAAATTGGTTAAATTTAATATTTTAAAATTTTGGAATTGGCTAATATTTGAGACCCTTGATGAGGTTCCATTAGCCAAAAAATTATGGGTGAATTTTTTTTTTGGGTCAATTCACCCCAATTTTATAATAATTTGACCATTTTAAGTTTAAATTTCCAACATTACCCCTAATAATAGTGAACCTTCTACATGTGTTTGGACACTATTCACCTAGATTTCAAAATTGATTTGCCAAATTTTTATAAATACATTTTGGAGCTAACCCCTTATGCATAACCCTATCTTCCATCCTTCAAAGTGATAGAAGAATATCTCAAGCTAAATAGGGAAAATTTTCACTTGGGTCTTGTTTTATTATTTATTAAATTTTCAAATTTTTAAAATTTGCCACCCAAGCCTTTTCCCTTAAAAAATCTACTATTTTTTCTTGTCTTCATGTGCATGTTGTTCCATATTTTCCATATTTGATGATTCTTTCTACTTTGTGCAGACCTTTATTGCACTAATAGATGGAGTTTTGATAGTAGGTGCTATCACTCCCTTGAGGTTGTGATTTTTATGCCCCTTACACATTTTTTAATATTTTTCTCTATATAGCCTCCTCTAAACTGCATCCAACTCCACCATAGCTAAAGAGAGTAATGTGGTGGTAAAATACTTCATTTCTAGACAAAATGTTGTAGGTTCAAATCTCAAAAGGGTAATCTTGTTTAGATGTGTTCTATAAGAGGGCATATTCTATAGGTGATTTAGGATCCAACATAATAACCCTAATTGATCCTCAATATAGTGACCATATTCATAAAAAACAAAGCAAAGATTTGATATAATAGTTTGTATTGTGCTTTGATTCCTAGAGATAACTAGTTTAAAAATTGAAGACTCCTTTTATTGTAGCATTTTTAGAAGGAAATTTGTTCATTGTGGTTTAGCCTTCTTTCTAGATCTAAACCATGCATGTGAAATAACGGATGGTAATATTTCTTCTACTAAGGAGGATGCTAGTTTAAATTCCTCAAATGTACTTTTGGAAAAAAAATTAAAGCATCAATTCATGCTTATGGGTTGTGAATCCAAAACTATGTGCAATGTCACTTATTGATTAAAAAAAAAAAAAATTTCCTTTCTTCAAACTTGGAGTGTTCAACTAGAGCTAACAAGTAAAGTGCTCAATTTTAAGCATGTTCTTTTTCTTAACTCAAGTTATGATCTATTTGATGAAGGAGGATAGTTATTTACATCTCAAAACATGCAAGTGGTGTGTTGGTAACTTTCCTATTTTCTTGGGAGGTCTTAGGTTCAATCCCTATCAACTACAAACTCTTAAAAACTATAAATATATATATTGTGTGTGTGTGTGAAGTGCTATCTAACCAATTGATGTAGGATCCAATTTCTCATAGCTCAATACCACCAATTCCTCATTAAATAACTTGAAAAGCCAATTACAATACTAGACCGTAGGCGTAGTCTTTCGTTTTGCACTTGATCGGGAGCCTCCTCCCCTCGTGCCTGAATCTTCACCTCTTTTCTCCTAATAGGAAACTGCCACCAGGTCAGTCATGGAAACATGTATTGATGAGTTGTCTCAATGTCTCTGACCTCTAGGCACAGCAATTGAGTGGCTGCCATGATCAGCAAGCTTACCGAGCAAGAAATCATGCATTAATGAGGCCCTTGACTGCCTTGAAAAACATCATCTAGGAACGCATGCTTTTTTGAATCATGAACTAGAAGTATATGGTGATATCGTGACATCTTTCCTTTCTGCTTCCTCATCGCCTCTCGGGTCACGAAATTGTGACATGTCATGATATTGCAACATGTCGCGATATCGTGACATTCTTCCCTTCTACTTCCTTTTCGCCTCTTTGGGTCACAAAATTGTGACATGTCACGATATCGTGACATTCTTCCTTTCTGCTTCCTTCTCACCTCTTTGGGTCACAAAATCATGACATGTCGCGATATCGCGACATTCTTCCTTTCTGCTTCCTTCTCACCTCTTTGGATCACAAAATTGTGACATGTCACGATATTACGACATCTTTGCTCTCTGCTTTCTCCCTCTATTTTGTGTCATGAAATCATGACGTCGTGATATCGTGACAGCTTTGCCTTTCGCTTTCGCTCGTTGCTTTAGGTTGGGAAATCACGACATGTCGTGATATTGTGACAGCTTTGTCTTTCGCTTTCGCTCTCTGTTTCAGGTCATGAAATCATGACATGTCACGATATCATGATAGCTTCATTCCTTGCTTTCTTTCTACTCCTTTGGTCGTGATTTCGTGACATGGCACGAAATCATGAAATTTTCTTGTCTAGCTTTTCCTATCTTCTTTCGGTCACGATTTCGTGACATTTTCCTTGGATGCCCTCTCTCTCTTGTTTTAGTCATGATTTCATGACATGTCACGATTTCATGACATTTTTCTTTGGACGCCTTCTCTCCCTTGCTTCGGTCGTGATTTCGTGACACATCACGATTTCATGACATGTTGCGATTTCACGACACTTTTATTTTGATGCCTTCTCTCCCTTGCTTCGGTCGCAATTTTGTGACATGTCATGATTTCACGACATTTTTCTTTGGATGCCCTCTCTCCCCTATTTCGGTCATGATTTCATGACATATCATGATTTTGCGACATTTTTCTTTGGATGCCCTCTCTCCCCTGTTTCGGTCGTGATTTCACGACATGTCATGATTTCGCGACACTTTTCTTCGGATGCCCTCTCTTCCCTATTTCGGTTGTGATTTCATGACATGTCGTGAAATCACAAAATTTTTGCTCTACACCTTCTCTCTCCTTCCTGAGTCAAGAAAACACGACATGTCATGATTTCATGACATCAAGGAAAACACTTAGAAATTTTTTTTGTTGATGCAAGATTGCTCTGTTGCCACCGAATGCTCTTACATCAAACACCCGAGGTGGATTGAGAAGTGTCCTTCACTTTTGTACTATTGGAGGAAGACCCAAGTGGTCGACCTCTATTTTTGACAACCAAGTTGCATCTTCGATAGGCCTGCCCTTCCACTTGACCAAATATTTAGAATACTGCCTGTTCTTGGTACTTCTGCCTGCTCGAGTGTCTAGTATTTCTTTGATCTCGTCTGTTGCTAGAGTAGATGTTGGAATAATCCACAAATCTATTCTTGGTGTCTCACTACTACCTCCTTCATGGTATTCTACCAAGTCTAAAATATTAAAATAGGTGATATATTCAGCTCGCTTGGTAGTTCCACTTTGTAGGCATTTCTTGAATCTCTTTTACCTATAATCTTGCATGGTCCAAACCTCTTCATCTCCAGCTTGTTGTAGGTTTTGCTAGGAAACCTTTCCTTTCTCAAGTGAACCATGACCTCATCTCCCACTTGGAACTCCTTGAAACACCGCTGCTGATTTACTTTGGATTTGTACTAAGTATTCATCTTACTGATATGTTGTTTTACCTCTTCATGTAAACTCTTTATGTGCTCTGCAAAATATTCAACCTCAACACTACACTTTTCTCCTTTACCCATCGTTCGTAACTCAAAAGCATTCCTTGGGTTGTTCCCATACATAATCTAGAATGATGATTTACCAGTACTTTTGTTGATAGAATTTTTGTAAGCAAATTTTGCCTATGGAAAAATCAAATCCCATCCCTTAGGCTTATCTCCTACCAGGCATCTTAGAAGATTACCCAAACTTATATTCACCACCTCTGTTTGTCCATCATTCTGTGGGTGGTATGCAGAACTAAACTTCAAATCCATTTTCAGTTGCTTCCACAAAGTCCTTTAGAAATAACCCACAAATTTGGTATCTCTGTCAGATACTATACTCTTGGGTAGACCATGAAGGCATACCACCTCCTTGAAAAACAAGCCTGTAACATGAACTGCATCACTCATTTTTTGACATGGAATAAAATGATCCATATTCGAAAACCTATCCACCACAACAAAAATGGAGTCACTCCCTTGTTGTGTCCTTGGTAGACTAAGAACAAAATCCATACTGATGTCCTCCCATGGTCTCTCTGGTACAGGTAATGGCTAGTACAATCCTGTATTCTGTCTCAATCCCTTAGCCATCTGACACACTCTACAACCCTACACAAATTTTGTCACACCTTGTTGCAACTGTGGCCAATGGTAGTTTTCACTAACAAGGGCAATAGTCTTATCTTGACAAAAATGTCCAGCTAGTCCTCCACTATGCTTCTCCTTTATCAGATTCTCCCTCATTGAACTTCTAGGAATGCACAATTGACTTCCTCTAAACAAAATTCCATATTGGATTAGAAAATCCAACCACTTGGTCCTATCCCAAGTAACAGGTGCCAAGCAAGCCTTCCAGGCTTCTGCAAAATCAGGATCTTTAGGGTACAAACCCTTCAGTTCATCAAATCCTACCACTTCCACCTTCATTTCTATCAACAAACACTACCTTCTACTTAAGGCATCTGCAACTCTGTTTGACCTTCCACTCCTATGTTTCAACACAAAGGTATAACTCTGTAGAAACTCAACCCACTTCAGGTGCCTCTGATTTAGTTTCCCTTGGCTATTAATATACTGTAAGGCCTGATGATCAGTATATAGAACAAACTATTTTGGTAGCAAGTAATGTCGCCACTTCTTTAGAGCCTGAACTATAGCATAAAACTCTTGATCATAAATTGAATACTTCTTACTAGCATCATTGAGTTTCTCACTAAAGTAAGCAACAAGTTTACCTTCTTGACTTAAAATAGCTCCTATGGCACTACCACTAGCATCACAATCTACCTGAAATACCTTATTAAAATTTGGAAGTGCCAAAATAGGTTGCTCTGTAACCTTCTTCTTCAACATATCAAAGCTCTTATCTGCTCCCAAGGTCCACTTAAATTCTTTCTTATCCCCTCTCATTGTTTCTGTAAGGGGTGCACAAATACTGCTGAAATTCCTAATGAATTTCTTGTAAAAACTTGCTCGACCATGAAATGATCTTACCTCAGTCGTGCTTCTCGGAGTAGGCCATTCAATGATAGCTCTCACTTTTTCTAGGTCCATTCTTAGACCTTCGACTGAGATGACAAATCCTAGGTACACTAACTCCTTCTTCACGAAGTTACATTTCTTTAGATTAATTAACAACTGCTCCTCCCACAGCTTCTCAAAAGCCCTTTTGATATGCAACAGATGCTCTTCCAGGGTTCTGCTAAATATTAAAATATCATCCAAATAGACAATGACAAATTTACCTAAAAATTATTTCAATACCTCATTCATCAGTTGCATGAATGTGCTTGGTGCATTGGTTAGCCCGAATGGCATGACCAACCATTCATACAAACCCCCTCTGGTCTTGAAGGTTTTCTTCCACTCATCTCCTTATATGACATGAATTTGATGATAACCACTCTTCAGATCAATATTTATGAAGTACTTGGCCCCACTCAAGCAGTCCATAATGTCATCCATCCTTGGCAATGGAAATTTGTACTTTATGGTGATCGTGTTAATGGCTCGAGAGTCTATACACATTCTCCACTCTCTATCTTTCTTTGGTGCTAGTATTATAGGTACTGCACACGGGCTCTTCTCCAACAACTCTTGGACTTGCCTATTCAACTCTTTAGTTTATGTAGGAGTCATTCTATGTGTTGCCTTATTGGGTAAACTAGATCCTAGTACCAAATCAATATGGTGACTGATCTTCCTCACTGGTGGTAAACCGTCAGGCACATTATCAGATATAATGTCTAGAAATTTTTCTAATAGTCCTAAGACTTCTACAGGGATATCCTTACATTCTTCCCTCCCAAATCTAGGAATTTATGCATATCATATATGCTCATGTTTTAAGCTATCCAAAAATCTTCCCCCTTCAACTAGATAGATTCTAGCACTGCTACATACCTTTCACCTGCCTCCTTCAAGGGCTTCAGCTTATGGCACACTCCATTATTTGTCACTGAGTAAGTGTTGCCATGACCATCATGCACTACACACTGATCAAACTACCATGGCCTTCCCAACAACAAATGGCAAGCATCCATAGGCAGGATGTCACACAAGACCTCATCACAATAATTCCCAATATTAAATTTCACTAAGCATTGTTCATCGACCAAAGACCTATGGTCCTTCTGTAACCATGCAATTCGATATGGATGCGGGTGTCTCTTCCTATTTAACTGTAACTTGGTAACCATTTCTTCTAAGACCAAGTTATCAGTACTACCATTATCTATAATAATATTATAGACCTTACCCAAAATTCTACACCTTATGTCAAACAGGCTCCTCCTCTGGTCTGATCCTTTCTCCTCATTCAACAGGGTCCTCCTTGTGACTATAACTTCTCCTCTCTCTGCCTCCTCAAAATGTTCTGATTCAACACCTTCATATACTACAGTAGCTTTGGCAAGACCCTCAAGTCTCTTATTTGTCATTTCTCGATGTTGTGGACACTTGTAAGCTCGATGTCCTTCTTCACCACAGTGGAAATAGGTTCCATGAAATCCTCCTCTTCCAAATACATGTCTAGATATACCTCTCCCTCTTTCTGATCCTGGGTATTACTGGTTTCACCAGCCTTCTTCTAATCCTTATATTTTTCTCCACTGGTCCTTCCACCAGTTCTTCCACCATGACCTCTTCCTCTTTACTTACCCTCAAACTATTTTTTCAGCTTCTCTTTGACCTTGAGGGAAAATTGGTAAGCATCCTCAATGGTGCTCACCCTAACCAGACTCAAATCTTCTTGAATACTGGTTCTCAACCCTTTGATGTAACAGGCCACCTTATCCTTGTTAGCCTTTGAATGAAAATTCCCCAATAAAAAAATCCTTTTTCCCCCCCCCCCCAAACAAAAAAAAAAAAAAAACCCCCAGCTAGTTCGATGGAGGTGAAGAACACAAGCTTATACTGAGAGGGGGGGTGAACAGTATAAGACCTCTTTTTACTTTTTCCTTTATACCTCAAAATAGTAAAGCAATATACCCAAAGCAATATCAAAGCAATGCACAATATCATCCACAAAGTGACACCAATTTTAACGTGGTTCACCCAAAATGGTTGGGCTACGTCCACAAAACTTTTCTCTAAAAGTTATCTCAAAGTTCTTTGGGAATCCTTCCCAATTACAATATTTATGAGCCTCGGCCCAAAGGAGATACCTTCCCCCTAATCAGAATTTATGAGCCTCTCGCTCAAAGGAGATACCTTCCCCTCTGCTCTGGAAATGATCCCTCAGAAGATCAACTGCCTCTACCTCTTGCCAACACGTGGAACTCCTTTCCACCGAAGACCTCCTGTCCTCAATGCTTAGCCTAAGAGACCTCTGCCTTCTATGATCACGTCCACAGCAGCTCAACAACCTGTACCAAACATAGTCAGTCGGTCTAGTACAAGTCTTCCTCTATCTGTCAGATCTGTCCAATGCTTGAACAAATCAATCCTCTGCACACAAGCCTTCTCAAAGACTTGCCAAATCTGTCCTCAAGTTCTTCTCAAAGAACCAGTGCACCTCTGTCCTCAAGTTCTCAGATAGAACTATCAAACTCAGCTCACAAGTCCTCTGCTAGGACCTATCCAAATCTGCTCACAAGTCCCCACCGAAACCTGTCCAAAACTGCTCACAAGTCCCCACCGAAACCTGTCCAAGACTGCTCACAAGTCCCCACCGGAACCTGTCCAAAAACTCAGCAAGCTCACCAAGAAAAAAAACTTTCTTAGTAGGAAATCACAAGGTGAATTGTTAGAGACCCAATGTGATTTTTCAAACTCATAGAAGCATAAAGAGAATTGTTAGAGACTCAATATGTTCTATACTCAACTCCCAATCTCAAAACTCAACTCAAATCAACTCAGCTCAAACTCAATCTCAAATCTGAAAACTCAACTCAATATCTGAAATGGATAGGATAGAATGCTTTCTTTCAAGAACATGAAACCCCAACAATTGCCAACTATGCAAAGAATCACATAACAATGATACTCATGTTCTTTTCACCATCAATTAGGGCTTCAACAACAATGCTCATCAAACAAGGTTCAATCAACACCATTCAACTCAAAACACAACCTTGAAGCATTTCACAATCAACATCAGAAAAGGAAACAAGTAGAACTCCTTTTCTCTCCAATATTGTTTGAACAAAAAGCATCCACCAACTCAAATCAACAAGAGCACAAAACAACTTTTCAAATCATCAACAAAGGAGTAAGCCCAACACTTTAACCAAGTAAAGAATAGCTTGATTATTACCAATTTAATGAAAGCAAATGTCAATCTCAAAGCTGCCCACTTAAGGTTTCACAACTTCACACAAGAAGCAATTTTAACCTTAAAACATCATGCTTTCATTTCCATAATCAACCAAAAGCACTCTCAACATTACAAGAAAAAATTTATCCCTTATACACCTTATTTCTCCCTTATAGTCTTATCAAAAATAAAATTTATCTCTCATAAGAATGCAATAAGATATTTCAAACAACACCTTCAAAAGAATCTTTTATCAAAAATAAAACAAGCTTTAAACTCCTTATAACTCCTAAGCTGTTTTGCCCTCTAATAAACTTCCTCCATCCGCAAAATACACTTAGCAAAAATTAATTTCGAAAATACCTTGGCCAACATCAAAAATCGCGCTATGGAGAAATTGCGCACGAATTCTAACACCACCCGCTGCGTCCACTTCACGATGTAAAACCCTTTCGCGTTATTCGAACGCGGAACCTCCCGTTCGGGTAGCGCGCCAACAGCCTAGCCGCTACCGGTGCGCCAAAGGCGCCCGATGAGGTTTAAACCTCACGCTGTTAGCCTTGTTCCTTCTGTGCCAGGGATTAAATAAAACAATAGTGCCTCCCTTTCTTCTGACGCGAACACGAAGACGAAAACCTTACGATGGATTTACGACAAATGACGAGTACAAAAAAAATGAACAACGGATTCACGAAAACGGCGAAGACACAGTCGAACAACAGGTTACGAAAATGGCGAAGACACAATCGAACGACGGGTTTACGAAAATGGCGAAGACACAATCGGAGAAGAAATCCGAACAACGGATCACGAAATCACAGCGAGGAAGAAATCGAACAGCAGATCACGAATTCACAGCGAGCAACTCTTTTCAAAATGCGGATGGGATAATTCTTGATTTTCATCGAGGGAGATTTATATGCATTTTTACCATAAGCTCTTGACGTCGACGAGGAGTTTAACACGTCGACGGAGGTCTTGGCTAGCGCCCACAATCTTAAAACATAGTGCCATGGGTTAGGAGAACCCATTGCAAACAATAATTTAATATTTATTTAAAAATAATTAAAGGGAACCTTAACAAGGTTTTTAATTATTTAAATAAATACTTCCTCCTGGACCCAAATGCATTAAACTAATGCATCCACCGGTAATCTTTAAACCTGCCAACTTGGGGTTTACAAAAGACCTTTGAAACTGTCATGCCGTAACCTTCATCAAAACAAATTATTTGACATCAAATCAAATTCCTTCAAGAGCTTCTTGACATCAATGACAACTTATACACATGATCAAGGGCAATGTACCCAATGTACCCAAAATTGCCAACAATCTCCCCCTTTGTCATTGATGGCAAACCTTTACTGAAAACACTTCTCAAGAGCCAAAACTGAAACCAACTGTGCTAACAACTGACCAACCGTGCCCACAACCGAGAATCTTCCTTTGAAGTTTTGCTCCCCCCGACTTGAAGCCCTCCTCTTCACTTTGAAGCTCTCCCCCTTACTCATATCTCTCCCCCTTTGTCATCAATGGCAAAGGGTCACCTTTGGGGCTCGGGACTAAGAATGAGCCTCTTAGCTTAGTCCCTCCCCCACCTCCCGATGAGGTGATTAATTCGGGGTGGGAGTAAAACTCCCATTAGGCACCGATCATCATCAGCGTCTATAACTTCCTTGTCGGGCCTTCTCTTGAACTCTTTGTCCATATTCCTGTTCTTGTCACTTGTTCTTGTTCTTGTTCTCATCCCTGTTCTTGTCCATGCCTTGATCCTTGGACCCGATCATGCCACTGTTCCTGTTCCTGTATTCTAGAATTTCAGCTCTACACTCTCTGATTATGTGACCTTCATTGTTGCACTTGAAACACTTGACGATGTTGTTTCTCCGAGGTAAACCTGATCTTTGAATCCACCAGTTCTGACCAAACCTGTTCTGACCAAACCTGTTATGGCCAAACCTGTTTTGACCAAACCTGTTCTGACCAAACCTGTTCTAGCCAAACCTATTCTGACCAAACCTGTTCTAACCAAACCTATTTTGATCAAACCTGTTCCTGTTATTTACCTTGCAATAGACTGCCTTGTGCCCAAACTATTTACAAGAGTAGCAATACCCTTGAAAGTAACTAGCACTTCTAAAACTGTCATTTACCTTCTTCACTTGAGCCATGCAATGTGAAGCCATGTGACCAAACCTATGACAAGCAAAACATCTGCCTTGAAACTTTCCTTTATTTGACCTCTTGGGTCCTGAATACTTCTTCTTCTCATTCTGAATTCTGTTTTCTATTTTTGTGCATCTATCATTCAAGGACTCCTTTTCTGAAATACTTTCCTCATCAGAACTCTCTTCCTTTTGGAGTCTCTTACTAGACTCTCCAACTTGTTCCTTGTGTGGCTTAACAAAACCAAGGCCTGTTTTATCTGTTGTCTTTCTTTGACCTTTGATGAGTGACTTAACCTTTTTGGAGCTATCTTGAAACCTGTAAAGCTTATCCTTGTACTCTTTAGTTTCCTCTTTCAAAGAAGCCATTTTCTGTTCCAACTCACTATACTCAAGAACCTTAGACTCTAACTCATCCTTGAGTTCTTGTGTCTTAGCTATAGAGAAGTCAAGACTTTCTATAAGATCATCTCTTTCCATGCAACATTCATCTAACTTATCCTTGAGTCTAGCATTCTTCTTTCTTTCCTTTTTCAAAGCACTAAGAGCACTAATAAGTTCACCTTCAAGATCTACTTCACCTTCCTCTATATCTTCCTCTATTTGTTTGCTTTTTGAATCATCAAAGCCTTTTTCAGATTTCTTATCACTAGAGGTGCTACCCTTTTCAAAAACCATACATGCATCTTCCTTATAGTTTTCTGAAGCATCCTCATACATACTAGAAACCAAATCATTATTTGTGCAATCATCCTCAAGGTGACCAAAGTTTCCACATCTAAGACATTTCATGATAATGAATCTATGTTTCGGTTCTTCCTCTTTTTTTGATATGAACAACATCTCATTTTCATCATCACTTGAAGAACTTTCACTATCACTACTAGAACACTTACTTGCTTTGTCTAGGTAGAAACTCTTCTTGTGCTTGTGAGAATACCTCTTTCCTTGATTGTTGTGCTCATCTTTGTTCTTCCTGTGATGCTTGTGCTTTTCAGAATCCTTGCTCTTAGAATCCTGTTTATCTTCATCACTTTCATTCTTGGGAACAGATACGATCAGTAGCATAATGACCAAACTTTCCACAATTGAAACATCTTATATTTTTCATACTTTTGTGCTTTCTAGAGAACTTGCCTTTCTTGCTGTAATATGCCTCTTCATCACTAGAAGACTCATCACTATCTTGAAGTTGTTTACCCTTGGATTTCTTGGTAGCCTTGAAAGTTGCCTCTTTCTTGACATCAACCTTCACTTGAGTTCTCAACTCAAATGCTGCAAGTATACTATGGAGCTCATCCTTTTTCAACTTATCCAAATCTTTAGCTTCCTCAATAGCAAAAATATTTTCACTAAATCTATTAGGAAGAGATCTTAAAATCTTATCACAAACATCATTTTCAGCAAGCTCAAGACCTAAGTCTTTCATGGAGTTAACAACCTCATCCATACGAAGCATGTAGTCACTAATATTTTCATCATCATTCATCTTGAGTTGTTCAAACATACCTTTGAAGTGTCTCAACTTGGCCTTTCTGACATTTGTATCACCTGTATGAACCACCTTCAACTGTTTCCACATTTCACTAGTTGTCTTGCAGTGAATCACCTTGGTGAGATCTGCTTTCTGTAAGCCTTTCAAGATTGCATTCATTGCCTTTGAATTGCTGTGATGTAGGAGCCTTTCTTCCTTAGTAATAGGACCATGTACAAGAATAGTGTACTCATCTTCAATCACTTCCCAAACCTCATTACCAAGTGCCATTAGATGAACCTTCATCCTTGCACTCCAAAGACCAAAATCTGACCCATCAAGAATAGGTGTTGCATTGCCACTTGAATGATCCATTGTGTTCTTTACTAGCTTTTCCTTCAAGCTGTTAAACTTTTCGAAGGCACTGGCTCTGATACCAATTGAAGAACACAAGCTTATACTGAGAGGGGGGTGAACAGTATAAGACCTCTTTTTACTTTTTCCTTTATACCTCAAAATAGTAAAGCAATATACCCAAAGCAATATCAAAGCAATGCACAATATCATCCACAAAGTGACACCAATTTTAACGTGGTTCACCCAAAATGGTTGGGCTACGTCCACAAAACTTTTCTCTAAAAGTTATCTCAAAGTTCTTTGGGAATCCTTCCCAATTACAATATTTATGAGCCTCGGCCCAAAGGAGATACCTTCCCCTAATCAGAATTTATGAGCCTCTTGCTCAAAGGAGATACCTTCCCCTCTGCTCTGGAAATGATCCCTCAGAAGATCAACTGCCTCTACCTCTTGCCGAACGTGGAACTCCTTTCCACCGAAGACCTCCTATCCTCAATGCTTAGCCTAAGAGACCTCTCGCCTTCTATGATCACGTCCACAGCAGCTCAACAACCTGTACCAAACATAGTCAATCGGTCTAGTACAAGTCTTCCTCTATCTGTCAGATCTGTCCAACGCTTGAACAAATCAATCCTCTACACACAAGCCTTCTCAAAGACTTGCCAAATCTGTCCTCAAGTTCTTCTCAAAGAACTAGTGCACCTCTGTCCTCAAGTTCTCTGATAGAACTATCAAACTCAGCTCACAAGTCCTCTGCTAGGACCTGTCCAAATCTGCTCACAAGTCCCCACCGAAACCTGTCCAAAACTGCTCACAAGTCCCCACCAAAACCTGTCCAAGACTGCTCACAAGTCCCCACCGAAACCTGTCCAAAAACTCAGCAAGCTCACCAAGAAAAAAAACTTTCTTAGTAGGAAATCACAAGGTGAATTGTTAGAGACCCAATGTGATTTGTCAAACTCATAGAAGCATAAAGAGAATTGTTAGAGACTCAATATGTTCTATACTCAACTCCCAATCTCAAAACTCAACTCAAATCAACTCAGATCAAACTCAATCTCAAATCTGAAAACTCAACTCAATATCTGAAATGGATAGGATAGAATGCTTTCTTTCAAGAACATGAAACCCCAACAATTGCCAACTATGCAAAGAATCACATAACAATGATACTCATGTTCTTTTCACCATCAATTAGGGCTTCAACAACAATGCTCATCAAACAAGGTTCAATCAACACCATTCAACTCAAAACACAACCTTGAAGCATTTCACAATCAACATTAGAAAAGGAAACAAGTAGAACTCCTTTTCTCTCCAATATTGTTTGAACAAAAAGCATCCACCAACTCAAATCACAAGAGCACACACAACTTTTCAAATCATCAACAAAGGAGTAAGCCCAACACTTTAACCAAGTAAAGAATAGCTTGATTATTACCAATTTAATGAAAGCAAATGTCAATCTCAAAGCTGCCCACTTAAGGTTTCACAACTTCACACAAGAAGCAATTTTAACCTTAAAACATCATGCTTTCATTTCCATAATCAACCAAAAGCACTCTCAACATTACAAGAAAAATTTATCCCTTATACACCTTATTTCTCCCTTATAGTCTTATCAAAAATAAAATTTATCTCTCATAAGAATGCAATAAGATATTTCAAACAACACCTTCAAAAGAATCTTTTATCAAAAATAAAACAAGCTTTAAACTCCTTATAACTCCTAAGCTGTTTTGCCCTCTAATAAACTTCCTCCATCCGCAAAATACACTTAGCAAAAATTAATTTCGAAAGTACCTTGGCCAACATCAAAAATCATGCTATGGAGAAATTGCGCATGAATTCTAACACCACCCGCTGCGTCCACTTCACGATGTAAAACCCTTTCACGTTATTCGAACGCGGAACCTCCCATTCGGGTAGCGCGCCAACAGCCTAGCCGCTACCGATGTGCCAAAGGTGCCCGATGAGGTTTAAACCTCACGTTGTTAGCCTTGTTCCTTCTATGCCAGGGATTAAATAAAACAACAGTGCCTCCCTTTCTTCTGACGCGAACACGAAGACGAAAACCTTACGATGGATTTACGACAAACGACGAGTACAAAAAAAATGAACAACGGATTCACGAAAATGGCGAAGACACAGTCGAACAGCAGGTTACGAAAATGGCGAAGACACAATCGAACGACGGGTTTACAAAAATGGCGAAGACACAATCGGAGAAGAAATCCGAACAACGGATCACGAAATCACAGCGAGGAAGAAATCGAACAACAGATCACGAATTCACAGCGAGCAACTCTTTTCAAAAATGCGGATGGGATAATTCTTGATTTTCATCGAGGGAGATTTATATGCATTTTTACCATAAGCTCTTGACGTCGGCGAGGAGTTTAACACGTCGGTGGAGGTCTTGGCTAGCGCCCACAATCTTAAAACATAGTGCCATGGGTTAGGAGAACCCATTGCAAACAATAATTTAATATTTATTTAAAAATAATTAAAGGGAACCTTAACAAGGTTTTTAATTATTTAAATAAATACTTCCTCCTGGACCCAAATGCATTAAACTAATGCATCCACCTGTAATATTTAAACCTGCCAACTTGGGGTTTACAAAAGACCTTTGAAACTGTCATGCCGTAACCTTCATCAAAACAAATTATTTGACATCAAATCAAATTCCTTCAAGAGCTTCTTGACATCAATGACAACTTATACACATGAGCAAGGGCAATGTACCCAAAGTACCCAAAATTGCCAACATGGAGATCTTTTAAAACTCCTCTGTGTATTATTTGACAGTTTTGCTTGACTGTCTCAAACTCTGCATTTTCCTTAGCAGATCCAATTTGTAATCTGCAAGAATAAACTGTCTCTTCAACTTCTCTACCATTCTATCCCATCTTGTTATTCTCTCCTTGCCTCTTCTATTTATTTCTAGTTTCTAGTTGCACTCCTTTCCACCATATGCTAGCATGACCCTTTAGCTTGGTCTTAGCAAATCTGACCCTATCAGGATCTTCAACCTCATCATACTCAAAGTATTATTCCAAATCATTGATCCAGTCAATCAACTCCTCTAGATCAAGATTTCCAAAATATGTAGAAACCTCCATCTTTGGTTTCTTTCCAATCTGGGAGATGGCTTTGTATAACCTAGCTTGTGCAGGATCTACAACCTCTTCTTCTTCCTCAAACTAGTCCTCTTATTCATCAACTTCATCTTCACTTCCTTCTTCTCCTCTAGGTTCAAGTCCTCTGCGTAGCTCCTCTTGCAGGGCCTGAACTTACCTCTGTAAATCTCTGAAATATTTTGCTGGCACCATATTTCTTCTACCACCATGATTTCTTCATGGAGGTATTCTTCTTCACTCTCTTCTCACAACCCTTCCATAGATCTTGGTGCAAACTGTCTTACTTTTGATGATCTGTTCACACACTCAAGAAACTCCTGCTCTGATACCACTAATGTAGGATCCAATTTCTCACAGCTCAATACCACCAATTTCTCATTAAACAACTTGAAGAACCAATTACAATACTAGCCCATAGGTGTAGTCTTTCATTTTGCACTTGATCGAGAGCCTCCTCCCCTCGTGCCTGAACCTTCACCTCTTTTATCCTCACTAGAAACTACCATCGGGTCAGCCATGGAAACATGTATTGATGAGCCATATGAACATCTCTGACCTCTGGGTATAGTAGTCGAGTTGCCGCCATGATCAGCAAGCTTACCAGGCAAGAAATCATGCATTAATGAGGCCCTTGATCGCCTCAAAAAACACCATCTGGGAATGCATGATTTTTCAAATTGTGAACCAGAAGTATGTCATGATATCATGACATATTTCCTTTTTGCTTCCTCCTCGCCTCTCAGGTTGCGAAATCATGACATGTCATGATATCGTGATATTCTTCCCTTATGCTTCCTTTTCACCTCTTCGGGTTACGAAATCGTGACATGTCATGATATCGCAACATGTCACGATATCATGACATTCTTCCTTTCAGATTCCTTCTCGCCTCTTCGGGTCACAAAATTATGACATGTCATGATATCGTGACATTCTTCCTTTCTGCTTCCTTCTCACCTATTTGGGTCGTGAAAATCGTGACATGTCGCAATATTGTGACATCTTTGCTCTCTACTTTCTCCCTCTGTTTCATGTCATGAAATCGTGACATGTCATGATATCATGACAACTTTACCTTTTGTTTTTGCTCACTGCTTTGGGTCATGAAATCATGACATGTCACGATATCACGACAGCTTTGCCTTCCTCTTTCGCTCTCTGCTTTAGGTCGTGAAATCGTGACATGTCATGATATCGCGACAATTTCCTTCCTTGCTTTCTTTCTGCTCCTTTAGTCGTGATTTCACAACATGTGAAATCATGACATTTTCTTCTCTAGCCTTTCCTGTCTTCTTTCGGTCATGATTTCGTGACATGTCACGATTTCTCGACATGTCACAATTTCACAACATGTCACGATTTCATGACATTTTCCTCGGATGCCCTCTCTCTCCTGTTTCGATCGTGATTTCACAACATGTCATGATTTCATGACATTTTCTTTGGATGCATTCTCTTCCCTGCTTTGGTCATGATTTTGTGACACATCATGATTTCGTGACATGTCACGATTTCACGACATTTTTCTTTGGATGCCCTCTCTCCCTTGTTTCAATTGTGATTTCGCATCACGTCATGATTTCGTGACATGTCACGACATTTTTCTTTGGACGCCCTCTCTCCCCTATTTTGGTCGTGATTTCACGACATGTCACGATTTTGTGACACTTTTCTTCAGACACCCTCTCTTCCCTATTTCGGTTGCAATTTCATGACATGTCACGAAATCATGATATTTTTGCTCCGTGCCTTCTCTCTCCTTCCTGAGTCACGAAAACGTGACATGTCACGATATCGCGACATCAAGGCAAACACTTGGAATTTTTTTTTGTTGATGCAAGATTGCTCTACTACCACCGAATGCTCCTGCATCACCAATTATATCAATCAACTTGTCAATTTGTGATTCACCAATAAAAATGGTAGTATCTAGTCTTATTTTAGAAAGTGGAAAATTTTAATTTAGCAAATGGTTTCTAAGATTTGACAATTTTATTTTTTCTAGTTTAAGTCCTAATATACCAAATATTTTAAAGGTTATAACTTTTGCATACGAAATTGTTTCATACCTAATTTTCCTAGATTGTATATTTTTTGAGCTCTACATAATGGTGACATCAATTTATATAAAATTTGTATTTATATGTGGTATTTGTATGTGAAATGCATTCCTTAGGGTATTTTACTCATTTTAATGGGTGAAATATAACATTTGGTTAGTTGAAATGTTAGGATTGATCAAAGCAAGAATATATGGTTTATTTTTAATAAAGGTCATGATCATGGTAAGGAAGAAACTTTTAGAATATTTTTTATGTTAGTTGAATCATATGTACTTTTCTACATTAGAGAGAAAACTAATCCTATTGAGGTATGAACCACTTTAAAATATCTCTATGGAAAATTAAGTGATTGTGAAGTTAATGTTAGGAGACAAAAATTGATGAGATATTTTATTGATACAAGAGAATACAATATATAGGCATAAGCCTATATGAAAATGTTGCAAGTGCCAAAAGTGGCATAATGCACATTATATTCTAACATTCATCCTTAATGTGCACTATATTAACTATAGAAAAAAAGAAACAAGTCAAAATTAGGTAACATTCCCCTTTAATGTTGACTTCTCTAAAAACAACCTATCATCCTCCTTTATTACTAATTTGGTCTAGGCTCGTGCTCTTTGTGCTTGGCTCTCCAACTATGAATAATTTTAGATAAACGGTGTATACATCTTGGTCTATTGCCTCAGGGTCAACCACTTACTCGGGTCTATTACCTCTAGGTCAGTCGTCTAAGTGCCTCTAGATCATTCATGGGTTTCTCAGGATTAGCCACTTCTAGGTCTATTGCATCTATAGATCTTCCTCAGAGGATGTTGCCTCTCATAGGTCACTGACTAGGTTCACCATGAATATCAAATCTCCTCATGGTGAATTCAATATAAAAGGTGTCGATCTCTATAAAAAATGCACCTTAATACAATAAAAAATGAGCTATGAAATACAATATAATGAGCCATAGAAGCTAAATATGGGGGAGAAGAAGAAGGAAGAGAATAGAATCTTCTAAAGTGTCTTCGTATGTAGTCTATAGAAGTTGATTTGTAAAAATATTCAAATAGAGTCTAGGGTGTCAAGATTTTGTAGTCCCTAGAGTATGTGTAATTATGGTAACCCTTCATCCCATCGGAGTGCATGGGTAACCATCCATTGCATTTGCTAGGTCTATAGAGAAGGTTACTAGGTACAAAGATCACATATAAATTTACCTTGGGAGTGGCACGTACAACCAAGAGTGCACTCTAAGGTACAAAAATTTAAGGCTAAAAAATGCAACTAAAATTAAAATTACAATTGGACACTACCATTGTATTCATCATGGAAAAAACTTTCCGAAGACTATAAATATGACTAGCTTCAGTTCACAACAAAGCTTCCAAAAGTGAGAAAAATTATAAGGCTCTTTGACTAGTTACAATATTCTACCTCCATATGACCAGTTACAATCCCCAAAAATGGGACTTTGACAAGCACGTGTACAATGGAAAGTGGAACAACCTTGGCCCCTTTGGAAGCCTCCCGAAAACACCCATTGGTAGAAAAATTTTAAGTGGAATTGCACCCATAATAAAAGGACGTACAATCCCACCATAATACATGGGATAAAAATTGACTACCCCTCAAAAAAAATATTACATGGGCTCACAAATTAAAATTTTTCTTTTTAAACACACATGGATGAAATTCTAAAATAAATCTTCCACTGCATACTTTCGCAAATTGTTAGGCTGTATCCTTGAACTCCCATGATAACCATAGCAGCTACCCACTACCATTGGATGTGGTGTTCAATGTAGTATTTGTGACATAAAAAAGAAATAACGGGACCCAAACATCTATCTCACCGCTCACAAGAACCAGAGGCAAAATGGGAGAATCCACACGGATCAAAGGGGAGCTCGATAAACAATGGCCTAGGTATCCTATGCCATGCAATTGCCACTCTAAATTTTCATCTCAGAATTCCAATTTTAAAATAAACTCAACATTGTTGTCACCTCTTCACTCTGACCTTAGCCTATGGTATCGATAAAACTATCCTCGTCTTCACCAACAAAAATTTTCTGACATGTCTCACCTCACGTCCACTAGTGCACTACTGTAACATCATCGAATTCACGTTATGTATTGTATTTGGAAGCACTACTTGGTTTCTCTCTTTCACAATGGAAATACAAGGAGCTATTGGTGTAGATAAATCACTTAGAGTGAAACCTAGGGAACATTGGATGCTACACGTAATCAACACTGCATCCATGTCAAACTGGTGAACTTCCAGTATAACAAACCATGACATCGTGCACTAGTAACGCCATCTACAACATGATAGACCTACAGAGAGCATTAAAAAAAAGTATAAATGGAATCCTATCGCTGAACATCCATAACATAGTCAACAAAACACGAGTCCAAAGGCATTCAATTTCTGCACAATCCAAATCTAGAGTACAATATAAATAGAGATCATGATCCATCGCTAGTTTGAAAACCATGATTCACAAAGTAAAAATGATCAATGCATATACGTGCAGGCTTCCTGAACAACACCCCACATCACTGTAGTATGACATAGTCTACACCATAATTGCAAAACAAATTTGGAGGAAAAAAAATGAATATGTAATAAATATCATCAGTGGTTAAGGTGGCTATGAATGATCCTTCAACAAATGTTGTGCATATATTTATCACTTGGTTTTGAGCTCAGCCAAAATACACATTGGTTGACCTTCCCTCTGTGAATGGCATCAACAGACCTCAAAACAAATACCACTGTGCATGTTCTCTTCTATAAAATATCCAACATCCTAATATTTCCCACTGGTATGGACCCATACAATGCACTCACCCAGCACGTCCTTTCACTTTCCATGTTATCTTCAATATTCACACGTCTCCATAGATCTGGGATTCAACACAATATAAATAGTGAGTGAATTTGAGGATCGCATCGCACTTGCGATTGTTACAATCTGCATTGATCACATAAATTTGACCACCTCCATTAAAAAAATGCATGAAAGATTTAGAATAATATGTAATTTCTAAATATAGTCTCTGCCAAGCATATAGTAACATAAATAAAAAATATAGCCTCCATTGTTCGTCTGCTAGGCTCCAAAAATTTGAACATAATGATGACATCAACGACACCAATGCAAACTACAATACCATTAGAAAAGGAGAATAGTTTTCACAAAAACCAAATTATTGCACATTCAAAATATCTAGAATTCCCATCACCGACTTCTTTAGGTGGGGATGCCCAGAATATATCTCCATAGAACTAGCCATTGTGGTCATAGGAGAGCATCGACATCAATCGTCAAGAATCTCTAGGATATCAACCACTGCATAAAATGCAGAACCTGTATAACATATAAATTATGGCACACCATTTATCCAAAAAATTTGGATCATCATGGAGTGGTCATAAAGATCATCAGTTTGTGTCAACTAAGCTTTGAACATATTTTTCTTGTGCACACATAAATATAGATAGATAGATAGTTATTAACGTGGAATGAAATTCCAATCATGAAATATGCCACTAGACTTGCATCATCACATTAACTGGTTAGAAATCAATACGGCCACCCCCCCACACACATGCCCAAACTCGATGTTAATAGGGGTGAGGAATCCCACAAAGTGGGACCAAGTACTTGCACCTTTAAGCCTGCTACCCCATTGGCAAAGAGTATGGCAAGTGTTGGGATTTATAAACCACTCAAGTCCCACAACATAGTTAATGTGGGATTATTCACAAACACACACACACAAACTACACTAACAAGATAGATAGGTATTAATGTGGAATGAAATTCTAATCATGGAATATGCCACTAAACTTGCATCATCACATTAACCGGTTAGAAAGAAAGAGGGCCAAAAACCCACACACATACCCAAAATCAATGTTAATAGGGATGAGGAATCCCATAAAGTGGGACCAAGGACTTGCACCTTTAAGCCTGCTACCCCATTGGCAAAGAGTATGGCAAGTATTGGGGTTTATAAACCACTCAAGTCCCACAACACAGTTAATGTGGGATTATTCACAAACACACACACAAACTACACTAACAAGATAGATAGGTATTAACGTAGAACAAAATTACAATCATGGAATATGCCACTAGACTTGCATCATCACATTAACCAGTTATAAAGTAAGAGGGCCAAACCCCCACACACATGACCAAATTCAATGTTAATAGGGGTGAGGAATCCCATAAAGTGGGACCAAGGACTTGCATCTTTAAGCCTGATACCCCATTGACAAAGAGTATGGCAAGTGTTGGGGTTTATAAACCACTCAAGTCCCATAACACATTTAATGTGGGATTATTCACAAACACACACAAACTACACTAACAAGATAGATAGGTATTAACGTGGAACAAAATTCCAATCAAGAGAAAAAATGCACAGTCCCACCACTCAAAAACAAATACATATCCATGGATCCCCTCCTCAGCTACTTGATAATATCCAACAATGTCATTACATTCCCACAGGTGAAATATCCTTGAGCATGAGAGTAGTTCCCATTAAACTTATTGTAACACTCTATTTCGTCCTGAGAGGCTTCCCGTATTCGCCTCTCCACCATTTTCCCCTTCTCTGGCACACTCGTTACCATATGAAATGAAAATGATATAACCAGTAGATCCAATCAGAGGTAGCCCTCTACTCTTCTCTTCATTTCCATATTGTCTTTTTTTTTTTTTGTTAGAACTATCTTTCGTCTGCTTGCAACAAATCCATGATAGTTGTAAAAAAATACAGTGGTGGTTTGGAAAGGGGGCTACTACAACTCGATCTCCACTTGAGCTATTAATGATGGATAGGCTACCATCACAACATAATATTAAATAAAATCTACCCATATAATTAAATCAAATCCACCAAATATGGATCGTAGATGGCAAAAAATACATGTTGGAGCGTGGCACAAAGTTCATCGAAGTTCACATTAACGACCTTACAAATGGGGTTCCATATCCTCTACACCAGTTTGAGAAAAATTGGATGCTAGAGTATAGTGCCAAGTAGCCAAATCAAGAAATTGTGAAGAGCAAGTAGTCTTTGCCATCTTGTGGTGTGCCTCCATAGATATAGCCATCACCACTACTGACATCACGATGTATTCATAGTTCATCCACCATGTCCAAAAATTTGGGAAACACAAATATGCCAAACTAAGAGTAATAGTCCTCACATGTAGATTAAATCCACTAAGCACCTCCAATCACCTAGATAGATAGCAAAGAATCTTGACTGCACTAGCAATTGTTGTCGCCTCCCTATCTATAGCCTACAGATAACAACGACATCTTTCGTGTACAAGAACTATCCTCCACTATTGTTATTTCTAGTAATATAATGCAACAGTCCTTCCATCATGCTCCAAGTGTTGCAAGGCCACTGGCTAAAGTAGGGACCGTAACAGGTAATCGAGGGAAAAAAAATTTATTTGTTTTTTCCACCATGCAACATCACTGTGTTGAAACGCTGCCATGTTTCTCCCTTTAAACTGCATCTTTAGCAGGTGAATTCTCTATCATTGCAAGTTGATTCAGAACCTTATTCGGCTCATTTGAGTGCAAAATGAAAACCCTCTAAACATCTAAGTATTCTTCAAAACTACTCTACCATAAATCTAGGGTGCAATCAAGTAGATTTTAAATGCAAATAAATCTTGGGGAAGTAGAATGGCCGTAAATCAATGAGGCCACAAATCCGTTGATGACATCACGAAAAACTTTAGCAGCATTGTAAAATCATAGGAAAATACACCAAATCATCGAAACTCCATTTTCTTCCTCTTTGGTGTAGATCTGCAATTCAGATGGACCTTTTCATTTCTCTTTCGAGAAATTACTTCTACAAATGGAAACCTCTAAACAATTGGCCAACCATTAATTTTTCAAATATTTTGGTTTATGATCCATCACATGGATGGAGAGCATAATCCCCGGCTTGAAGAAAAAATGGAGGAAACAAAGGAATGGAAGGAAAAATAACGAGGGGGGTATTTTCATGAGGGAAATCCCCCCTCAATGGGTTACATAGGTAGGAGAGTGAACCTGCTCTGATACCAAATATTAGGAGACAAAAAAGATATTTTATTGATACAAGAGAATACAATATATATGCATAAGCTTGTATGAAAATGTGACAAGTGTCAAAAGAATATGATAAGTGTCAAAAGAGGCATAGTGCACATTATATTCTACCAGTTAACAAAATAGAGGTAGAGCTTTCCAATTTCAAAATTTTGGATTTAGTAGTGTTGAAGATTACATATCTCACTTCAAATCCCTAAATTTTTACTTATCAATGGTAGGATACAAGGTAAAATATGATGAAAAGTATGTCAAATCCATTACATCCAATGTTTATCCTAGTTTTTATATAGTTGGCAAAGTTATTTATGTGAATGCTATGACTATCAAGGACACACAACCCATTTAACTTAAAGGAATTTTCTGAGCTTCTTATTTATTATGAAGTTGCAATAAATATTTATTGAACTCTTTCTCATACATAGGCTCATCTAAAAGACTTTAAATCAATTAAATATAACGATCAACTTCTCAAGAGCAAGTCTAATATTTCAAATAAGTTAAATACTTGCAAGTATAATAAAAGAGAAGGATACTCTATCAAAACTTGCATAACAAAATTGACATAAAATTCTTGAGAGCTAGACACAAGATTTTTGTTGATGAAGTTAGATATGTAAAAGATATATTAATGCACAAAATAATTGTTAAACAGTGGTGGCTTATTACAATTACTAAACAATATTAGAGAGAAATATGTAATAATTAAAATAGTCTTTGAATGATTGTAGGTCTAGATAATACATATGAAAAATAGATTATGTAAATAATAGTTTAAATATGTATATTTAAACTATTTTATTTGAAACTGTGGAGCTTTACAATGTGGGAAAACTACACAATTAATGCAAGAAATTAATGCAAGAGTTTTCTTTAGAAAGGAAAAAAATGTTAAAAACAATTAGGCATGAAGAAAAGAGATTAGAAAATAAAATTATATGTAAAATTTAAGAACTAATAAAGTTGTTATTATTAAATGCACATACCCTCAAATTAAAAGATGTTTAAAATCTAAAAAATTATTTGTTGGTTAATAATATAAATAAATAAACCTGCAAAAACTCTTGCATTGTGGATTATAAGATCCAAGTTCAATCCCAAGATAAACGTGTCTAAGAAATATTAATTATAAATTAATTATTTAATTTTGTTGGTTTACTTTTGACATGAAACCTATGGTCATCATAAATCCACTTGTATAAAAATAAATATATAGATATGGGTGGAATTATCATGAACACCAAATTATTATTAGCAATATTACAATGACACGCTTTGTGGTATGAGGTTTTGTATGTATACATAATTATATTAAAATATAATTAAAAGCAAGTACCACATTATGAATAAGTAGAAGATAGTAACTTGCCTTGTATGTGTTTGTGAGGCACTATATGAAATCACCTATGGTTGAGGTAGTGGCTAATGGTGGTTAGGCTCTTTTGGTGGTGAAGGGAATGGTGAGAGGCAATTGAAACTCGAAGGTTTTTAAATCCTCTCCAATTAGGGGTGGGTAAGAAGCTCTCCTTTTAAATTTCCAATGAAAATTTGTTCATGGAATGTTAGAGGGCTTAATAGCTCCTCTAAGAGATGGTTATTAGCTTTGTTCAAGAAGGAAAGATCCCCTAATATTTTGTGTATTCAAGAGTCTAAATTAGAGGCCTCCTCTTGGGATTCAATGCATAATTTGGTTTGGAAGGATTTAGGTTTCATGGCTAGTGAAGCCTTTGGTTCTTCTGGTGGTCTTCTCTTTTTTGGGACACCTTGAAATTAGATGGTCATGTTATATCTTCCTCTAATCGTGTGATTAATATTTTGTTATGGTGTAAAATTTCTAAGAGGAGATGGGTAATGTCTAATTTGTTTGCTCCAAATTTGGCTTCTACTACTTGAGATGAGAGATACTTTTCGAACTAAGTCTTGGGTTGTAGTAGGTGATTTTAATTCTCATTTATTTATGTTTGAGAAGAGTGGCGGTAATCCTATGGATAATAGGAGTTTGCAAGATTTTTTTGAGTTTGTAAATCTAGTAGATCTTTAGGATTTGGATTTAATGGGGGCAAAGTTTACTTGGAGTAATAGGATATCGGGTAGTAGTCTAATTTTTAGCATCTTGGATAGGATTATTGTTTTTATTTCCAAGAACAATCTATTTGGGGATGCATCGTTGTCTTATTTTCCCAAGATTGGTTTTGACCATAACCCCTTATGGTTGGAAGTCCTTGATGGTATCACTTTTCTTCCTTGACCTTTTAGATTTGAAGTTATGTGGTGTTCCCATATTGATTATGAATCTTGTGTTTATAATTGGTGGTAGGAAGATATTGTTGGTGAAGGGATTTGTAAATTAACTAATGAGCTTAGGAAGCTTAAATTTAATCTCAAGATTTGAAATAAGTTTACTTTTGGTAATTTGTTTAGAAAAAATGAGAGATTATGAGCATAGCTAAAGGATATTGAAGTTGTTAAGGAAGATCAAGGTAGTTCTAATATCTTCTCCAAGATGAAATATCTATCCTTTCATAATATCATAATAAGGAAGTAGAGGAGGAGCTTTTCTGGAAATAGAAATCCAAGGAGTTGTGGTTGAAATAAGGCAACCATAATTTTGGTTTCTTCCATGCTTCTACATTACAGAGGAGAGGTCATAACAAAATTAGAGAGATTGAGAAGGATAGTGGAGGGATAAATTCAGATGTGGTGGAGGTTTGGGAGGAATTTTTTAGCCTTTTTAGCTATATTCTTTGCTTTGTGTATGATCGTGATCTCCTTACTGAAGGTGAGATGTTAGAGGTTATTTCAAGAATTGTTTTTGAATACTAGAATAGGATACTTATGGCTCCTTTATTTGATTATGAAATTCAAGTGGTTGTTAATTCGATAGGTTATCTTAAGTCTCTAGGGCCATATGGTTTTCCTCTAGTGTTCTTTTAAAATTTTTGGCATATTTGTGGGGAAGATGTCTTCTCAGTTATAAGGGATTCACAACATTCTTTGTTTATCTTGAAAGTGGTGAATTCTACTCTCTTGTATCTCATCCCATGAGAGTAATATTGTATATAATATTTTATCGAAGACCATTGCAAATAGACAAACCATTTTTGACTCTGTTGATTGATTCTACTCAGAGTGGGCTTGTTTTGGAAAGACAAATTATGGACGAAGCTATTGTTATTCATGAATTGATAGATTTTGTTTATAAAAGTGGTAGAGAAGCATTTTTCCTCAAGTCGGATGTTAATAAGGCATATTATCGGGTTTCCTAGGCCTTTCTCTTTAGTGTTTTGAGGAAATTTAGCTTTTGTGAAGGTTGGATTAAGTTAATAGAGGCATGTATTTCATCGACATGGTTATTTCTTATCATTAATGGCTCTCCTATGGGGTTTTTTCATTCTTGCCGAGGTCTTCATCAAGGTGATCCATTGTCTCCCTTTCTTTTCATTCTCATGGTTGAGGCTCTTGGAAGATCTATTTCTCGGTATTGTAATAATTTTAGGCTACAACCAACTCTTCCATGTAATTCGATTTTTCATCAGCAATTTGTTTATGACACTCTCATTTCTTGTGTTGCCTCGATGGTCATTGCCAGGGAAGTCAAATATCTTTTAGATTTCTATAAAAGGGCGTATGGTCAGCAAATTACCTATTTAAAAATAAATTTATTTTTTTATCAATAATCTAAAGGTAAGGTAAAGAAGGATTGTTGATATTCTAGATTGCAGGATTACCTCTCTCCCATCCTCTTATATCGATCTTTCTCTTTTTATTGGTCATGTTAAATATGCTCTGTAGACCTTGATGGTTGAAAGAATTAATCATAAATTAGCTTCCTGGAAGGACACACTTCTAAGTCAAATAGGAAAGGTGGTGCTGGTCCAAAGTACTTTCCAAAGCATCCCTATCTACTTTTTTTCACTGTTCCACCTTACGGGTAAAGTGGTAGCAAATTTGGATAGCATTTGTAAGGCTTTTCTATGGGCTAGCCTTGATATTAAAGGTAAATTCCATCTAGTCTCATGGAAGTAGCTTTGTAGAAGGAAAAAATATGGTGGATTAAATCTTAAGAATGCATCTAAGGATGAATAAGGCTTTGGTAGCAAATCTCATTTGGAAGGTAGATTCTAATGTTGATCGTCTGTGGTGCCAAATTTTGAATTCTAAGTATAATTTTGATTCATTCATTTCTGGTTTTCTTCCATTTGGTGGTTCGACCTTTTAGAACAATCTTGTAAAATATTATGAGTTCATCAATCATAATTGTAGGTGGATTATTGGAAATGGGAGGAATGTGAATTTTTGGGAAGACACTTGGTTGAGAGATCATCCTTTGATTAAGGACCTGTATTTTAGAGACTTGAGTCAAGGGTCTAGACTTTCTTGGCTTATTAAAGTGGTTGACTTTATTGAAGTTCATGGAGGTAGAATTATCTAGACCAATCCTTCTCCTATGGTGAGGAATGCAATAGATTGACAATTCTAGAAATTGCTCATGGATGAGCTTCATATTTACATTGTGCAATAATAAAATATGGAGGATTGATTGGTTTGGAAAGTTGATAGTGCAAGATTGTATTTAGTCAAGTTGGCTTATGATCTCCTAAGTGCTGAAGGGGTTGGCTATTTTCCTAATGGCCTAATTTGGTTAAAGAATTTAACCCCTAAAGTCAATATGTTTTTTGGTTGGCAGTGTAAAATAAGATTCTAACAGTTGAAAATATTCATAAGAGAGGCATGTGTTTGGTTAATAGGTGTTATTTGTGTAAAGAATCCTAGAAATTGCCCTTATATTTACTTCTTCATTGTCAGGTTTTCAAGAAGTTTTGTTGTCCATTATTTGTAGGATTGCAGTGAGTTGGATTTTTCCCAATTCAATTTTTTATTGCATCTTACAATGGGATTCTCCATTCACCTCATGTGATGTGGGGTATTTGGAAGGAGCAGAATACTCGAGTTTTAAAATATAAAGAAAGCTCAAGCTTTCCTTTGAGCTCTCATATTCTTTGGAGGACAATGGAGAATGTTTCATATGCCTTAAAGAAGTCAAATTTGTTGGTGGCTTTGATATCAAATGAAGTGTTTATTAAGCCATGTCTTAGGTTTGGGCATGTGGATCATCCTCCACCAACTCTTGATCCCAAAATTTTTATTCATTGGACCCCTCCCCTTGTTGGTTGGTATAAATTAAATTTTTATGGGGCTTCTAAAGGTAACCCAGGGGTGGTTGGTGTTGGGGGGTCCTTTGTGATAAAAAAAGTAGTCTTGTTCTTTATTATTTTGAAAATATAAGTGTCCAATCATCCCAGTTTGCCGAAGTAAGAGTAGCATTTTTAGGTATGTATTTTCTTAAGGATTTGGGTATTTGAAAAGCTATTGTCGAAGCTAATTCTTTAAATGTTATAAATATGTTAAAAGGGTCTTGTCATGTAAGTTGGAAGTTGGCCAACCTGATTGATGAGACCATTGGAATAATTTAAACCTTGGGAAATGTATTTATTGTGCATATTTTTAGAAAATGTAATGCTACGATGGACTTGATGGCAAATCTTGGGACCTCTCAGTTGGGATCTTCAATTTGGCATAGGGACTTCCCTTATGAGATTATCCAATGTATCAATAATAAAATTCATTAATTTCTATTAGGAGGTTTACCTTCATTCACTATGGTGGGGAATGTTGTCATGTAGTTGCAGTCGTTTGTCAAAGTCCGTGGTGGCAATCAACATTTACTTCCTAGGTATGGTGGGATTTATTTCCTTTCAAATTTTAAATTTTTAATATTATTCCCCCCTTATTTTTTGGAACCAGTATCTATCTTGAAGCTTCCTTAGCTTCCATTGAAATGCACTCTCCTTTAAATTTCATATCATTGTTCCTTTGTGTCAAATATTCTTACTCGCTCTTGGGATAAGATACTTGTCTTGTTCTCTGCATCGGTACTGGACCACTCCTCTCGTGTCTCCTTTTAGAATTCTTGGGTGGTGGTGGTTGTTCCATGGGATGAGTACCTAGGTGGTTATTAATTCCCTATATTGGGAATGATATTTGGGTAATCATTATTGGAATTGAACTTTTTTGTCTATGTAAGTTGGTCATTTTCCATGTCATTGCCTTAGTGTCATCTTTCTCGATGTGCAATTTTGGTAATCTTACACCTATTTGTAGTACTTTTGTTTATTGGCCAGTTGGAGGTGTGTGGAGGGTCAATTGGTATTGGTGCGTAATAGGTGGCCCTTTCCCCTTTGCTATTTGGAAATGGTTCTTTGTTGTTATGTGTAGGAGGATGTCTGTGTTATTTTTGTTTGAACCTTGGTATTTTATGCTCCTTATCATTGTTGCTAATTTGTGTTATCCTTTGTTCATCCTCTCATATTTAGTGTTTGGATGGAGAAGTTTTAGTTCCATTTCTCTTTTCGATGTTCATGAGTCTCTAGCACCACAAAATTTTGTAGTTCATTTTGGGGTCACGATTTTGCTTATGATGGAGGTGGGTAACTATTTTTTCTTGGGCCTATTCTGGGGCCTCCTGTGTTTTGTTGTTTTCTTAGGTATTTCCTCCTATGGCTTCCTAGTTTGGAAGGATGTGGTTTTAAGATATAGTGATTCAATGCATTTTTTGAATACGGGGAAAGTTAATATATATGGGCCCAAGTCAAAGCATGTTAAATCTACAGTGGAGCTTGCTTCCCTACTTATTGATGAGGAGGTTAAATCTATTCTAAAGGATGGTGGCTTACTAGAGTGTGTCTTAAAATTTCATAGATACAACCTAGTTCTTTCCAAATGGATGGCAACAACATGGAAGGAGGGTTAGATAAGAGTTGGATCCTGGTCCTTTGATTTTTATATGGAGTTGATCAGTTGCACTATGGATCTGGTGTTGGATGGTGTGTATCATAACTGGGATAAGCATTTTATGCTAAAAGAAATTAGCTTCTTCCTGGAATATGATGAATTTTTATCCATAATCCAGAATGGGTACAACACCAAGGCCTTTTCTCCACCATGGGATAGGGTGATTAAGGTTATTATAGAATATTTTACCTTGTATTCTATGTATGATGTCATATGTAGCTTGCACATGATGTTTCTGAATTATCTTAGGAGACAAATGTGGATGAATACTCCCTTTTTTTGTTCCATTCTATGAGGAATTTGATGTTGAATATTCAAGGAGGACGTAGTCAGTTTCTCCTTCACCAAGAATTGGCACTTTTGGTTTTTTAGTAAGCTACAGTGGAGAAAGGGATTGATGTAGAGGTGATCCTATATTATTTGTATGATATTTTGATCCCTGCACCTAGCCAGGCCTTGGTGGATTTGGATAGTTTGAGTGAATATTCTAAGGATGTTTTCTCCTTTTTGTTGGGTTCTGATCTAGAGAAGATATCCCATAAAATTTATGTTTTTGATAAATTTATTAGGAAATTAGCAATTAAGAGCTCCACTAATGATATTATTAAGAAGTCCCTAGGTTTTTTAGTAGACAATCCTGTAATGGGGGATCATCCCTCTATCAGTTTGGTGGAAGGTAGTGGCACCCGTAAATCAATGTGATTGATTGGTAAAAAGTGGGATGTGGTCGAGTCTTCTCCCTTATCCCATCTCGATGATGTGGAGGTTCTTCCTAGATATTTTATTAAAGATAAAATGGTGGATGAGGTTTATACTTCTGGGAAGGTTTCTGCGAAGAAGAGTGTAGTTTTGCATAGTTTAAAGTTGATGGAGATCAAACAACATGTGGTGTGGAGTTCTATCAAAATGGCATTGGATTATGTTGAGGAGGTTGCTCAAATGTCTGGTAATATTTCCCACGAGATTGATTTAATGTTGTAGAACTTTCTCGGTTCTCCCATTGATCGTTTTTGTCTATATTTTCCTTGATGTTTTTTGGTGTGCCTCTTTTCCTTTTTGTGCTTTGTGCTTTGTTCTTCTAGCTGCCTTTGTGGCAAGTTTTTTTGTAAAAGGTTGTGGGGTCCTTTTCAAAACCCTCTTTTCTCTTAGTACTACCAAAAAAATAATTTTATAGTGAGAATTTTTATTTTCATTAATAGTTCAAAATCATGCAAAAATATATTATAATAAGCTTAAATTTATATATTTAATTAATATTTATATCTTTAATAGAATTATAATGTAAAGGAAAGTTATGGAAAATGGAGGGTCAATAAATCAAAAATCACAAATGATAGAAAAATTGATCCTTTCAAATTGATTATTCATTATTGGTGTCAACCAACTAAAGCAAATGAAAAATTAAAGGAAATTCATGAAGTAGATAGATATAAAATGACAAAACAAAATATTTCCTTAGAGATGATGATGTAGAAGAATGACATAATCACATGTCAAACCAAATTTATTGGATACCAAACATATTTATAAAAAAATCAATGAGATTAGATGATCTAAAACCTAAGGAATAGAATAGGACTACCAAATATAGAAAAAATGGGACAATCACATGACACCTTAAGGAAATAACATGTACCACCACATTGTGTGTGTGGGTGCACATGCATGCACGTGTGTGATGGAAAAGTAAAGGAAATTTATAAAGCAGATAGTTATAAAAATGATAAAACAGAATATTCCCTTAGAAATGATGATGTAGAAGAATAATATATTCACATGTCAAACCAACTTTGTTGGACACCAAAAATGTGAAGAACACAAGCTTATACTGAGATGAGGTGAACAGTATAAAACCACTTTTTACTTTTTCTTTCAATTCAATATTATGCAGTGTATAGATAGCAATTTCAATAGCAGTAATCAAAGCAATGCAAAAAACACCATACACAATAGAGACACTATAATTTACGTGGTTCACCCAATGTGGGCTGCTCCATGGAGAAAATATTTTTACTAAAATTTTCTCAATAAATATCTTTTGGGAATCCTTCCCAATTACAATGTTTATGGACCTCTATCCAAAGGAGATGTTGATCCCCTAATCTCAAGTTTGTGGATCTCTTCCACAAGAGAACACTTTCCCCTTATGCTCTAGCTAGTGATCTTCTAGAAGACTTTGTCTCTCTGCACTGACTTGTGGATCTCTCTCCACTTGAAGACTCCTCACTCAGATCTATCTTCAATTGTACTAGATGATGAATCTCTATCCACTAAGACTCTATCCTTTGTACTCTGTCACCTCCAAAGCTCTGTCTCAATACCATACTAAACACAGTCCAGTCAGTCTAGCATAGCCCTGCTCAATATCTTGTACTAAACACAATACATTCAGTATAGTACAATTCTACTCAATAGGTCCACATAAAACCTACTCAAATATGCTCAATAGGTCCACATAGAACCTTTTCAAATATGCTCAATAGATCCACACAGAACATAATCAAATCTACTCAATAGGTACACATAGAACCTACTCAAATTTGCTCAATAGGTCCACATAGAACCTGCTAAAATCTACTCAACAGGTCCATGCAGGACCTGCTCATAGGTCCACACAAAACCTTCTCAAATATTCTCAATAGGTCCACACATAACCTACTCAAATATACTCAATAGGTCCACACATAACCTACTCAAATATGCTCAATAGATCCACACAAAACCTGCTCAAATCTGCTCAATAGGTCCACACAAAACCTACTCAAATCTGCTCAACAAGCTCACTTAGAACTTGTCAAGATTTGCTCAACATGCTCACTCAGAACTTGTCCAAATCTGCTCAAAAATCTCACTCAGAACTTGTCCAAAACTACTCAACAAGCTCACTCAGAACTTGTCCAAATCTACTCAATAAGTCCTCTCTAGGACTTACTCAAATATGCATAGCAAGCTTCCACAAAATCTTACACAAAATAGTTCACAAGCCTTCATAATGACTTGTCACAAATCTGCTTAACAAGCTCACACAAAACTTGTCCAATATCATAGAATCATAAAGAGGATTGACTCAATATGTTCTATACTCAATGCTTAATCAATATCTCAATTCAATCTAATAGAAGCATAAAGAGAATTTTTAGAGACTCAATATTTTCTATACTCAAATACCAATCTCAACTCAAATAAATCTCATAGAAGCATAAAGAAAATTGCTAGAGACTCAATATGTTCTATACTCAAATCCCAATCTCAACTCAAATCAATCTCATAGAAGCATAAAGAGAATTGTTAGAGACTCAATATGTTCTATTTTCAAATCTCAATCTCAACTCAAATCCAGAACATAGAATAGTTTGTTTCATGGAACTTGAACAACCACATGCATCCACTTGACTAAGATGAATCAACTCAATTCAACCAATCACCTCAATGAACAACCCTTTCTCACAAACCCTAGTCCAAGCATGTATCAACTAACTCAAAATGTTTCCAACAATGCTCAACCATAAATCTCACATAACAATGATACTCATGTTCTTTTCTAACTCAAGTTCAAGTTCTTTGCATAACCAATTGGCTTCAACAACAATGCTTATAAAACAAGGTTTAATCACAACTCTAAAACTAGAAAACCTTGAAGCATTTAACCAATCACTTTCAAAAAGGAAACCACAATCAATCTATTTCACTCCAAAGGTATTTTATAATCAACTACCATAATCAATCAATAGGATAATGTGCCCATACCTAATATTCACCAAGGCTTTTAATTAAAAAATCTTCTTAATAATTGATGCACAACATCCTTATCAATACTAAAACCACTTGTACCATAAAATAAAATAAATCAAAACATTGCATAACCATGTCACTTCAAAAACCACTTATACCATAAAATAACTCAAATATTGTATATCCTTCCTTTCAACACTTTTGCACTTAAAAAAATAATCACAAAGCCTTCTTAGGCAATATCCCACATTAATCAAATATCAAAACTTAGCCATATGTAAAAATTAAATCCACTATACTCTCCGTGAAAGTCAATGCTTAACACAACCTTAGCAAATTTGAAATATTTCATGCACCCAAAAATTTTGGCGATCGAATTATGGCATACCTTGCAAAATGGCTTCGGGTGGTTTCGACCCCGCGTTCCTTCTCGTCATGCACCTTAGTGTATTCTTCGCCCACCGTGTGGGCTAGGTCTCCCATGTGGAGGCTTTAAGCCTTTGAGACTTATAGTTCCATCCTCTCCACCTATACCTTGAAACTTACTCCCTTGTTCCACGTGTAGTGCGCAAACGATATCAGAAAGGGGGAATCGATGATTGCGAATGAGGGGATACTCGAATGCGGATAATATTTCTTGTCTCCTTATTGGTTGATAAAATCAACCCCTTTAAATATTTGGACCTTTTCATGATAAAAATATATGATGTCGATGGACATGGCAGGAAAAATAATTTATTTAATTTAAAAATCTAAATTTAAATTTTAAATAAATTTAAATTTAAATTAAACCTTTAAAATTAAATTTCTCCATCACCAGGGCACCTTTTTCGATGAAATGAAAAGCCAACTTGGGTTTTAATAAAAACCCATTTCAAATCTGCCATTCATGGTTTTAAATAACTCTTCCTTACCTTTTCATAAAAACATTTTACTAAGCTTTCCTTGAAGCTCCTTTTGGAACCAAATGCCATGCATCCCTTCTAGAACCTTTGATCAAAACCTTTGCTTCTCATGAAGCTCTTTGTGGAGAAAAATCATAGTGCTTACTTACATAGGTCCTTTTGACATCAATGACAACTTTTAGCTTAGGGACTCAAATTGTCCAACAATCTCCCCCTTTGTCATTAATGGAAACCCATATCCTTTTACTGAAACCTGACCTTATTTTTTTCTCCGCCTGGGACTTTGCTTCCCCTGGCTCAATGCTCTCTCAAATATCAAATCTCTCCTTATACCAAACATCTCCCCAATACACAAATCTCTCCCCCTTTGACATCAATGACAAAGGGTCACATTTGGGGCTCGGGGCTAAGAATGAGCCTCTTAGCTTAGCCCCTCCCCCACATCCACATGAGGTGGTTAATTCTGGGATGGGATTATTTCTACTCCTCGAAAGCATAGATATATGCCTTTACATTTCTCTCTTCTTCTATGAGTTTTTTAATTGTCTCCCTATTTCTTTCCAAGTTATCATCCTTTTTCTTGTCATCACTTCTGTTCCTGTTCCTATTCTTGTTCTCATCCATGTTCCTATTCCTGTTCATATTTCTATTCCTATTCGTATTTGATTCCTGAATATTTTCTCTACACCATCTTGTTATGTGACCATAATTATTGTACTTATAACACTTAATGTTATTATTCCTTGGATATGCAATTGTCTTAGGATTTCTCCTAGTGAATCCATATCCTCTTCTATCATTAATCCTACAATTCATTGCCTTGTGACCAAAACCATTGCATGAGTAGCAATAACCTTGGAAAAGTTTTTCTTTTCCATATACCTATCTTTCATGAGTCCTCCACTGTGATGCCATGTGTCCA
Organism: Wollemia nobilis; assembly: GCA_028583015.1. NCBI lineage: Eukaryota > Viridiplantae > Streptophyta > Pinopsida > Araucariales > Araucariaceae > Wollemia > Wollemia nobilis. Next base: position 658,761 of record JAQPPZ010003256.1, read on the forward strand.
AAACTGTGACATGAATAGCATATTTCATTAAATCCTATTTGTCTTGACCTCATTGGTCTCCTGTTTTGATTGATGTTCCATCTGCATCTTTTTTGTGCATTTTTCCTCTCTTTGTTGAACTCTTGGTGGTACAACTCATTCTTTGATGTCCCACTTACACTTAAAATATCTTCTTCTGATGTATCTTCTTCTAAAGTTTTTTCTTCATCAAGAATTGAAGTAGACTCTTTTTCTTGTTTCTTTTGAGCATTTCCAAAGTCAAGACCTGTTGAACATGATGTTCGTTGTTGTCCATAGATGAGCTTATCCAAGTTCTTAGAGCTATTTGTGAAACTCTTCATATTGATCTTGGAGTCCTTTAAATATTATTTTAGAGTAGCCACTTCTTGTGCTAACTTATCATATTCCAAAATATTTGGTTCTAACTTATCCTTGAACTTGCTTTCCTTAGCCTTTGACTTTTTTGGATCCTCTATGAGCAATAATATTTCTTCATCACATTCTTGAAACCTATTTTCAAGCTTAGAGTGTTGCTTTCTAACCTTCTTTAGTGTGTCAAGGGCATAGATAAGTTCTCCCTTGAGATCATAGCCATTATTTGTTGAATATTCCTCTATTTGTTTACCTTTGTTCATATCATTACTTCCTTTTGGCTTGTCTTCTATAGGATCATATTATTTATCTTCCAAAGCCATTATAATATTCTCATCTGGTCTTTCAAGTGCATATTCAAAATTATCATCACTAAAACTATAACCATCCCTAGTGCAATCATATTCAAGATGTCCAAATTTACCACATCTAAAACACTTGAGAATAACTGGAGTCCTTTTCTTAACTAGATCTTTCTATTTAACCATAAATAGAACTTCATCTCTATCATTGTTTGAAAAACTAGCATCACTATCAATTGAGTACTTGCATTTTTTGCATAGTAGATTCTCTTTTGTCTCTAGAACTTATTTCCTTGTCTGCTTTCTCCATCCTTGATTTTCTTTTGGTACCTGTATCTTTTTGATTCCCTGTATCTGTGGTCCTATTTTTCTTCATCATTGTTGCCTTTTGGTTCTTTGAATTCTGTTGCATAGTTTCCATACTTTCCAAAATTGAAACATTTTATAGATCTTATATCTATGGGTCTTCTGGAATCTCTATCTCTTCTACCATAATTTTCTTCTTCATCATTGGATGATTCACTGCTCGATTCTATCTTCTTTCCCTTTTTCTTTTTGTCTACTTTGAAAAAATCTTCTTTTGAAGGAATATGATATTTTGTTCTTATCTATGATCTTTTTTTCTTTTTGGAATATTTCTCAAGATCTTATCATAAGCATCAGATTCATCAACCTTTATTCTCAGACCTTTCATCTCATGTACAAGTTCATCAATCTTACTGAGATAGTCACAAATGTTTTCATCATCCTTCATTCTTAAGTTCTCAAATTCTCATTTGAGATTTTTGATCTTAGCCATTATGACTCCTTTATCTCCTTCATATATTTCATGCAGAAGTTCCCATATTTATTTTGTTTTTTTACAATCCATAACCTTCATAGATTCTTATCTATGCAATCCTTTTATAATTGCATTCATGGCTCTTGAGTTTATATGCATTAGAAGATTACCTTCCTTATCTGTAGGAGGATTGACTCCTAAATTGCATCAAAGTTCCACTGCATCCCAAAATTCATTTCTAAGTGCCATTAGGTAAAATCTCATCAGCATACACCAATAGAAGAAGTCACTTCCATTAAATATTGATATTGTATTATTGAAGGGTTTGTATATTTGATCCTTTTGATCCATTGTGTTCTTAGACCACTTTTCCTTCAAGCTATAAAGCTCTTTTGAAGGAACCCTCTCTAATACTAATTTAAGAACACAAGCTTATACTAATATGGGGGTGAACAGTATAATACCACTTTTTACTTTTTATTTCAATTCAATATTATGCAATGTATAGATAGCAGTAATCAAAGAAATGCACAAGTCACCATACACAATAGAGACACCACAATTTATATGGTTCACCCAATGTGGGCTACTCCACGGAGAAAATATTTTAGTAAAATTTTCTCAATATCTTTTGGGAATCCTTCCCAATTACAATGTTTATGGACCTCTGTCCAAAGGAGATACTGATCCCCTAATCTCAAGTTCATAGATCTATTCCACATGAGAACTCTTTTTGATTCTACTCTAGCTAGTGATCTTCTAGAAGACTTTATCTCTCTATTGCACTGAATTGTGGATCTCTCTCCACTTGAAGACTCCTCACTCAGATCTATCTTCAATTGTCCTAGCTAGTGGATCTCTATCCATTGAGACTCTATCCTCTGTACTCTATCACATCCAAAGCTCTATCTCAATATTGTACTAAATACATTCTAGTAGGTCTAGCACAACCCTACTCAATATCTTGCACTAAATACAATACATTCGGTCTAGTAAAATTATGCTCAGTAGGTCCACATAGAACCTACTCAAATCTGCTCAATAGTTCCACACAAAACCTTCTCAAATATGCTCAATAGGTCCACATAGAACCTACTCAAATCTTCTCAATAGGTCCACATAAAACCTACTCAAATCTACTCAATAGGTCCACATAGAACCTTCTCAAATCTACTCAATATGTCCACACAATACCTGCTAAAATCTGCTCAATAGGTCCATACAGAACCTTCTCAAATCTGCTCAATAGTTCCACACAAAACCTACTCAAATCTGCTCAATAGGTCCACACAAAACCTACTCAAATCTACTCAATAGGTCCACATAGAACCAGCTAAAATCTTCTCAACAAGTCCACACAGAACCTGCTCAAATCTGCTCAACAATCTCACTCAGAACTTGTCCAGATATGCTCAATAAGCTCACTCAAAACTTGTCCAAATCTGCTCAACAAGCTCACTTAGAACTTGTCAAATATGCTCAACAAGCTCACTCAAAACTTGTCCAAATATGCTCAATAAGTCCTCTCTAGGACTTTCTCAAATCTGCATAGCAATATTCCACAAAATATTACACAAAACAATCCACAAGCCTTCACAATGACTTGTCTCAAATTTGCTTAACAAGCTCACACATAACTTGTCCAATCTCATAGAATCATAAAGATAATTGTTAGAGACTCAATATGTTCTATAATCAATTCTTAATCAATATCTCAATTCAATCTCATAGAAGCATAAAGATAATTATTAGAGACTCAATATATTCTATACTCAAATCCCAATCTCAACTCAAATCAATATCATAGAAGCATAAAGAGAATTGTTAGAGATTCAATATGTTCTATACTCAAATCCCAATCTCAACTCAAATCAATCTCATAGAAGCATAAAGAGAATTGTTAGAGACTCAATATGTTCTATTCTCAAATCTCAATCTGAACTCAAATCCAGAACATATAATAGTTTGTTTCATGGAACTTGAACAACCACATGCATCCACTTGACTAGGATCAATCAACTCAACTCAAACAATCAACTCAATGAACAACCCTTTCTCACAAACCCTAGTTCAAACATGTATCAACTAACTCAAAATGTTTCCAACAATGCTCAACCGCAAATCTCACATAACAATGATACTCATGTTCTTTTATAACTCAAGTTCAAGTTATTTGCATAACCAATTGGCTTCAACAACAATGCTTATAAAATAAGTTTTAATCACAACTCTCAAACCAGAAAACCTTTAAGCATTTAACCAATCACTTTCGAAAAGGAGACCACAATCAATCCATTTCACTCCAAAGGTATTTTATAATCAACCACCATAATCAATCAATAGGAGAATGTGCCCATACATTTTATGAATATGAAGAAGCCTCTTTGGAAATATGCCACAATCACAATATTCTTTTGTCAATCCTCACAAGGGTTAGAAGATCACAAAATAATCAACATTACTCCACTTCACAATAATATTCACCAAGGCTTTTAATTAAAAAATCTTCTTAAGAATTGATGCACAACATCCTTATCAATACTAAAACCACTTGTACCATAAAATAAAATAAATCAAAACATTGCATAACCATGTCACTCCAAAAACCACTTATACCATAAAATAACTAAAATATTTTATATCCTTCCTTTCAATACTTTTGCACTTAAAAAAATAATCACAAATCCTTCTTATACAATATCCCACATTAATCAAATATCAAACCTGAGCCATATGCCAAAATTAAATCCACTATACTCTTTGTGAAAGTCGACGCTTAACACAACCTTAGCAAATTTGAAATATTTCATGCACTCAAAAATTTTGGCGATCGAATTATGGCATACCTTGCAAAATGGCTTCGGGTGGTTTCGACCCCGCGTTCCTCCTTGTCGTGCACCTTAGCACATTCTTCACCCACTGTGTGGGCTAGGCCTCCCATGTGGAGGCTTTAAGCCTTTGAGACTTATATTTCCATCCTCTCCACCTATGCCTTGAAACTTTCTCCCTTGTTCCACGTGCAGTGCACAAATAAAATCGGAAGGGGGGAATCGACGATTTCAAAGGAGGGGAAAATCAAATATGAATAATATTTCTTGTCTCCTTATTGGTTAATAAAATAAACCCATTCAAATATTCAAACCTTGGCATGATAAAATATATGATGTCAACGAACATGGCGGGAAAACTATTTTATTTAATTTTAAAATTTAAATTTAAATTTTAAATAAATTAAAATTTAAACTAAACCTTTAAAATTAAATTTCTCCATCATCGAGGCACCTTTTTCGATGAAACGAAAAATCCAACTTGGGTTTTAAGAAAAACCCATTTCAAATCTGCCATCCATAGTTTTAAATAAAACCTTTCCTTACCTTTTCATAAAAATATTTTTCTAAGATTTCCTTGAAGCTCCTTTTGGAACCAAATGCCATGCATCCCTTCTAGAACCTTTGATCAAAACCTTTGCTTCTCATGAAGCTCTTTGTGGAGCATAATCATAGTGCTTACTTACATAGGTCCTTTTGACATTAATGACAAATTTTATCTTAGGGACTCTAAATGTCCAACAAAATATTTATAAATAAATCAATGAGATTAGGTGATCTAAAACATAAGGAATAGGAATGTGACTAGTGTTTTTTGCAGCTGGTGGGGCACTGATATAGTTTTTTTATCTACAAATTCATGCATGGGAAACATCTGCTTTGGCCTCAAGTATTTCCCAAGGTGTGTTTGGATTCGATGTCGCAAAAAGGCCCTAGCAAGAAATAACAAAGTTTTGGATATCCCTGACAATGAGGTACCAGACCCCACCATAATAGTCTTGGAGAAGATGACAATTTCATCAGCCTCCAACAATATCAACCAGTTGAAGAGTTTTTCTGGCCTCATTAGTGCAGCTGTTGATTTGTGTGATTCCCTAAATCTTCTGTTTTATAGCCAGCAGTTCCAGGGGCACAAGGAGTCGAAGGCAAAATCTAAATATGATGGCAAGGAGGATGACAAGAAGTTAGATGAGGACTACAAGGAAGACTGCTTGGCCTCTTTGCTGTCCATTCTATGGGATGTTTTTTTTTTTTTGACTATATTCTATTATTTTTATATGGGCACAAGCTACCCTGCATGGTGCTTGCATGATTAGTTTTTGTCTTTGTTAGTTCTATTTTGCGTCTTTCTTTCTACGATGGCTATAATATTAGGCTTCCATAGTTTAGTTTTGTTGTATTCATATGGAAGAGTAGGGCTTGGCCCTTTATGTTGTCAGTTTAAACTTTTAGGGCTTGGCCTTTGTCTAGTTGGTCGGTGGACCCTATTTTGTAAAATGGTTTTGGGTCAACCAGTTAAAACCCGGTGTTAATTATAATATTCTCTTACTTACCAAAAAAAAAAAAACATAAGGAATAGGATAGGGATATCAAACAAATAACAAATAGGAAAATCATATCATACCTTAAGGAAATAACATGTACCATGATAGTGTGTGTATGTGTGTTATAGCAAAAGTAAAACCCAATTAGAAAAACATATCAAGTAAAGCATAGTTGATTACATAATATACTGATAATACTGGTAATGAGAGTGATAATGGTATAAATATGCAAGTGTCTAATATAAATAAAATTTAATCATAATATAATATTTATAAAAAATGAAATACATCTAAAACGTAATTAAATAGACCAAAAAAAAATGAATAAAAAAAACACTTATAACATAATAAAAATAATGTTTAAGTTAGCATTGAAAGAACATTTTCAAGTGAGAGTTATGTAAGAAAAGATAACAAGTATATTTAACCCATAAATTGTTAGATTTCATAAAAAAATTCTAAAAATGAATGGAATCAATGTGTTACCTAGTATTTTTAAAATACACATGATATAGGGGTGTCTATTAGTAGCAAATAATATCACTATAGGTATATTGAATACACTTTAGCCAATAATAAATGGTTGGTATGATGGGTTATTTATACATAAATACCTAGCCTGTAGGTTTAAATAATAAAATATTACAAAAATACTTTTTTCAAGGTTTAAAATGACCTAAAGGGCTTATACATTAAACACAATACATAGTCAGTCATAGCCTAAATTGAAGCTTAGCTACCACATAACTTAAATTTTCTCCTTAAGCTGATGAGAGACATACAGAGACCTTTACTTGTCATCCACCCTAAAGGGAACTCCCCCACACCAAGTAATTCTTGTGTGAGAACAAAAGGAACATTAGGCATGACCTTGGTTATGATATTTATTGCCCTATCTATTGATATGGTGAAAATTGGATTAAAAATACCATAGACATCAGTTCATCTCATATAATGCATTGAAATTTCAATGTGCTTGGTTGATACGGAAACAATGGACATAAAAGATATTAAATTGTAAAAGCAATGACAAGTAATTTTATTATTTATTTGTGAATATAAATATTAAAATGAATAGAAATTATTTGAATAAATGTGCTCTTGAAAATATAAATTTTCATAAATTTATATTAATTATTAATTAATTAATATTTAATTAAATGAGAAATTTTATTCTTCTTGTTCCTCCAACAATATGTGCATTGGTCCCCAATTCATTTGTAAGTGGAAGAAGAAAATATCTAGAGGATCTTGATGTCCAAAAGGTCTAAAAATGTAGTTGACCATATTTAAAAGGACAACGTACGATTCCCAAATGAATATCTTACTAGGCAAAAGGAGCAAAATTCCCAGATGAATGTCTCATTGGGCAAAAGGAATAGGATTCCCAAATGAATGTCTCATCAAGAAAAATAGGTAGGATTCCAAAATGAATGTCTCATTGGGAAAATAGTCTAGATACTTTAGATGACCATATTGGAACTTCAGACACCGTATTGAAAGGATTCCCAAATGGATGTCTTATTGGACAAAAGAAAAGGAGTAGATAATATACTTCAAGTGGAATATTTTTAAGAATATTCCACATGTTCTCCAAGAAGAATATTCTTGGGAATTATTTTATTGTTTAATATATTAAATGCCTTACTTTTTCAAATGTATTTTGTTAAGGAAGAAAGTATTTATAGGGACTATGTGAGTTTACCCATGAAAAATGTGAGATTAAGGATTCATTTTTAAGATTATAACATAAGATCTTTTTTGGTAATTATTTTTCAAAGTGAACAAAAGAGCACATAAGATGTCCTTCCACAATGCATGTGGGATTAGTGTTCTATAATACACATCTTCTTCAACAGAAACCTTACCAATGCTAAACATGTTGTGGCACAATTTCTATAGTAAATAGCATTCTTATTATTTAACATGATTACTTCACAATAGATATCTCAACTTTATAAAAAAATCTCTCTAATGAGGATGTGCATCCATAATGTGGTCTTACCATGTGTTTATTTATGAAATATACCTTGGATCAATGGGAGACCATTTGTAATATTTTAAAGGAGCACTTGTGAGCATACGTGCAAAACAAAAAAATATTTTACCAACTCAAAGGCCTTGATACTTGACATGTAGTCAAATGAACTTAAACCATAAAAACAACATTAAAAGTTTCCACACCTTCAACACAATATATGTGTTTCCATCAACATAAATGATGTCATAGCAATTAATAATAATTAATTACATTTTTAATTAACTAATATTTTTAATTGAATTTTAAATTTATAGTCCTTATCCTTTGAAAGGATTGCATGAAGATAATGTTACATATTTAGAAATTATTAATAGCATACAAATATCATCAAAAATTATATGAGTCGATGCATTATCCATAATTGCAACTCCAACATATTAATTCATAAGACAAAATCTATATATATAATTAGAGAACTACTTTGATGCCTTGTACATGAAGACATTCATTGTGTTGGCATCACTGGTGTTGAACATGAGGTATAATATGCATATGGAGCTTCCTAGACGAATGAGAATATGAAGAAGATTTTGTTCTTGAACTACCTGTAGCCTAGGCAATATTTTGACATTGACAAATCTCTTATGACCATGGACATAACATTATTTGGAAGGCAAAATGAATATGTCCTTAAATATTTGTTGGAGGTAAAACCACTCTTTAGTATAGCTTATGAGGCTTTGGTTTTATTTTTTTTCTTCGACAAATTATCAAGCTTTGAGTGTCTTAGGGTAATAACATCCATTTATTCAATGCATGCATGTACAAGTCATGTATTATTTATTTTGTGTATGGATAATAACTTAATCAATATCTGGTTTTTTTAAAAATATGTTCATTTATTTATATTTTTTATCTGATTTTCTTTATATTCACATGCTAGTGGCTTGTTATCACAATGTTGATTAATGAAACATCATCATAATTATATTATTGTAAATTAAAATGCATTTTAGACCCAAATTGAGGAATGCCTACTTGATCTAAAATCATGAGCACGCATTAAAGATGCTTAGCTACTTCATTGGTAGCAAAAATTTTAACTTTTATGGAATTTTTAGATATAGGAGATTGGCATATGGAGAACCATGAAATAAGTTTTTTTTTTTTTTTGTGGAAAAAATCCTAGGAGGGATGCCACTTTTGGGTAAGGTCTAAGGATTCAAGGGTATCTCTTCCATAAAAACCACTAGGAGCTCACACTTGGCCTACCACCTTTGACATACTTGAGGAGCAAACTTGAAACAACAAAAAACAAGAACACACAAACAAAAAGACACAATAAGATGTAAAAAGTGTGTCAAAAATATAAATCACAACCAAAAATACATACAATAAGATTATAAAAAACACAACATGAACCACACATAAAACACAAGAACAACATAACAAAACATAAACATGATAAAAACAACAAAATGCTACAAAGGCACAACAAAAAAAAATGAAAAACAAAAACAACCAAAACCTAAAAAATAAAATAAACAACCAACAATAGACAACAATTAAAAACAAAAACTTAGAAAACACTCATAAACCAAAAAACAAAAACAACAACTAACACAAGAACAATATAGAAACACAAGAACAAGAAAAATAACAAAAACAAGAACAAGAACAACAAAAACACAAGAACAATAACAATAACAAAAAACACAAAAGAAACAAAAAACAAAAAAAACACAAGAACAACACAAAAAACATAAAATCAAAGTAAAATGGAAAAACACACACACACACACACACACACACACCTCAAAAAACTAAACAAAAATAAAGAAAAAAATTGAACACAATAACAACCTTTCTAGACCAAAAGACTTTTAAGGCAAGAATCAACAAAGGAAACAAAAGAAATATTAGTTTGAGCTAGGGAACTAAATACCTTGATCGAACCAAATACAAGCAAAAATAAAGCAAGAAGAAACTAAGTACCTCCAAAATTAGAGCCATTCAAAGAAATGATATAAAGAAGAACTTCCCTTATTTGCAAAGCCCACCATATAGGAGGGTGGTCATAGCAAGTAAGATCACATTTGTTCAAAGTCTAATTAGCTAAAGCATCAACACTCTTGTTCTGATATATAACCACGTAATTGTAATCAACTTTCAAATATCCCATTTGGATTAACTGAATCTTCTCAATAATTATTTTTAGTCTTTAATCAACCTTATGATTCTTAGAAGGAGTCTTCAAAATATTAATCATGATTTGAGAGTCAGACTCAACTAGCACCTTTTACCATCCAACCTTAGTAGCCTCTTCAATATCTCCAACAATGTTATTGGATATGATACACAAATTTTTAGAAAAAGTAAAAACCAGGGAGACATCTAAAAGTCTACCAATTCCTCCCATGCTAGATTTTCTAAGGTTCCCTCTAAAGGCTCCATTAGTATTAAATTTTCCAAAATCCTTAGGAGGAGGTTTCCAATTCTTTGTTCTATCCATATTGCAATTACTCATATTCCATTTAAGTTGTTTTCCCTTAGAATATTTAATTTTAATCTTTGCATCACTTGATCCCATCTTTGGTGGGAGTTTTAGGGGTGATTAAGGAGATGTTGGACTTATTCAACTAAGTTGGCAATTTTATTTTACCCAATATAGTTAATATCCTTCCTATCATGATTAAAATTTTGATTATTCCTTTCACTCTAGATATTCCAAAGAAGAATGGTATAACCCATCCAAACTAACTGCCTAATAAAATGATCAACATCCGCTTTTTTAGGCCAATCCTTCCAAAGTTTTTCGAAAGTAAAAAAAATGGACCACTATAAGCCAAGTAAAGTGTCCATTCTCCTCCATAGCTCAAAGGCTAAAGTACACTCAATAAAAATATGGATGCGAGTTTCCACATTCTCTTCACATATTTCACATCTAAAAGGGCCATGAAAACCACACTTCATAATTTGATCACCAGTAAGCACTTTGCGATGCAAGAAAAGCCAAGTAAAGAACCTCACCTTAGGCTAGATATTTTGAGCCCACAACTGACAAAATATGTCATATGATTGGTTGTTATTATTATGGCATAAGGCCAAATAACCTTGAGCAACTCAATACTCACCCTTAGTAGTGTTGTTCCATCCAAAACAATATTTTTCATGGGACCAAGAGAGAGATCTCATATGAAGGATGCATTGAATATCTTGTCTTTGCCTTTTTGGGATTTGAATAGGCCAATCCTCAATAGGGATCCAATATCTACCAACCTTTGAATTACTAGTATGGTACTGATAATAATTAGCCACCTTTATCCAGTTAGCTCGGTGAACCTCCTCCATCCAAGGCCTCCAATTGGGAAACTTAGTTATCAAAGGATTGTGACCATCCCAAGAATATGCCAAAAAATTTACCTATTGACCATTATGAATGATCCAAAAAAATTCTTTATCAAATCCTCACTAGTCTTAAGAATTGCTAAAATTAGAGAACCTTTGGTAGGCAATTGATAGCGAACAAGGTTTTCAAGAGTTTTGTTTTTAGAATATTTAGCACAAATATTATTGGCCCAAAGAGCATTGGGATTATGCAAAATCATCCAATATAATTTAGCATCTAAATATTTATTTTTATTAATAGCAAACCAAAATCCTAACCTCCCCTCATTCTTAGGAAAAAATAAAGTGTCCCATTTCACCAAGGCCCATTTTCTTTTCTCCTTAGTACCAATCAAGAGGAACCGATGACTAATTTGATCTAGTTCTTGAACAACAGCCTTTGGGATATTCAACATGGTAGAAACATAAATAGGAATAGCTTGAAGTATTGATTTTACCAAGGTGATTCTACCCCTAAAAGAAAGCCACCTATTAGTCCACTTTCCAATTTTCTTCTTGACTTTATCCAACAACCAATTCCAATCTTTTTTTGTCTTTGAAAATTGATGGGAATATCTAAATAAGTGATCTAAAGGGAGGTCTTATTATATATTAATTTATCCAAGACCATGGAATCATGTTTGGTAGATTAGTGAAAGAAAATAACTTTAGATTTATCTTCACTGATCAATTGCCCAGTAACCTTAGAAAAACAACTAATGATTTTCTTAATATTAGAAGATTCCTTAACTGTAGATTTACCTAAAAGAGTAGAGTCATAAAAAAATTGAAGATGAGATATAGGTGTAGCTCCACGAGCAATGGTAACTCCCTCAAGGATTTTGTTTTTTCTATTTTTGGTTATAGTCCTACCCAAGCATTCAACAAGAATTATGAATAAATAAGGGTAAAGGGGGTCACCTTACCTAATACCTATGGAAGCATGGAACAATTGAGAAGGCCTACCATTGATGAGAAATAAGTAGAAAAATGAAGAGATATGTTGGACATTTTGAGTCCCTAAGTCAAAGTTGTCATTGATGTCACCAGATGAAGTCATCAGTAATGTCAAGTAATTCGGCAAGAAATAAAGTTGTCAAAGTTGTCATTGATATCCAGGAAGAAGCTTCAACAGTGCAAAAGTTAAAGGTAAAAGGGCTCCATAATATTTTAATATTATATGAGAGCATAAGTTAAAATGATTTTCATAAATACCCAAGGAGACCTATTGCAAATTTAACAGGAGGTCTAATATTTATTTTATAAAATATTTAAATTCAAAAGGAATTTAAATTTTATAAATAAATATCATTAATACCAAGTTGTGCAATAAGAGAAGGCTCTAATAAAACCAAAGGTTATAATTATAATTTATAAAATTTAAATTCCTTGGAATTTAAATAATTTATAAATTATAAAGGTTAAATGGGCTAACGTCATCAAAATTAAAGCACCATTTATAAAGTTGTTTTAATGCTAATGTCATTGAAGAATTTGGAGCACCGATATTTGAAGACTATGAAGGCATCATGTATAAAAGGGTGGCCAAAGGAATTTATAATATAATCCCTCGTCGATTTGATTAATGCAACCAAGAAAAGCTTTATTATGTGATTCGATGTTTCATTTGAGGAAGAAGACAAAAGGTTTTTGTATTATCTGTAAGATTTAAAATGAAGAGGATTCATTGCTGAAGAAACATTGGATGTGGTGGTCCATTGGTAGTGCACGTTCTGTGAAGGTTTTAGTGGAAGAATTAACCCGTGTTCAAATCTTGCAGAGTGGTAGCTCCAAAGGAAAGGTTTTTGATTTGCGTTCTTTCATTTGGGTGCTAGGAGAGGAATAAATTGTGCTAATATATTTTAAGCTCTTAACGTGCGTTGAGTGCATGTGGTTGTGGATCCTGCAGCTAGGGTATTCAAGAAGGTAGAGGTTAAAGGTTTGAAACCCATGGAGGCCAAGGTAATATTTTTTTAATAAATTTTTATTACGTAAGGTTTGATTAAATATTGTATTAGGAGTTATAAGAATTTAGAAGGTTTTTAATTGGCAATAAATTAGTGATAAGGAGACATAAGGGGTGAAAGCAAATTATTTAGTGTTGATTAGTGATCTATAAAAAGAGAAATATTATTTTAAATTGGAGTAATAAGGTGATAAAATAAGGTGATAAATTAGTTTGAATTGAAGATCTATAAAGTGTTTCCTAAAGGCTTATTTTGGGTGTTAGATTTAATGTTGATATTGTGGAGATTATAAGGTGTATATAAGACTTGTTATATTTGTATAAAAATAATTACTATGTAAGTATTTACAAGGAGTTTTAAATTGAATATTTTGCTACCTAACCATCGAAGTTGTCAAGGAAAATTTAGTGTGATTGAAATAAGTTTTGAGATATATTATTTACCACAAGGCAAAAAGGTATGGAAAAAATTCTTCCTTAGTTGAGTTGATTGATTGGCTTTCTAGAAAATGAAGTTTGGAGTGAAAATATTTGATTAGGGTTTCCTTTTCGAGAGTCTTTGAGTTAATACTTCAAGGTTTTATAGAATTAAGAGTTGTGATTAAAACCTTGTTTTATAAGCACCATTGTTGAAACCATTGGTTGTGTGAAGAACTTGAGTCAAGGTTTTGCCAAAGAACATGAGTATCATTGTTATGTGAAGATTGTTTTATAAGCATTGTTGTTGAAACCATTGGTTGTCCAAAAGAACTTGATATAAGGTTTGCCAAAGAACATGATTATCATTGTTATGTGAAGATTGAGTTATAAGCATTGTTGTTGAAGAGAGTTATTGTGCAAAGAACTTGAAATAGGAGTTGAAAATAATATAAGTATCATTGTTATGTGATATTTATTGTTGAGCATTTTTGGAAAGATTTTGAGTTGGTGTTTACATGCTTGGACTAGGGTTTGTGAGCAAGGGTTGTTTCTTGAGTGATTGGTTGAGTAGAGTTAATTGAGTCTAGTCAAGTGGATGTGTGAAGTGATTGGTCAAGTTCCATAAAATAAACTATTCTATATTCTGAATTGAGTTGATAAAGTGATTGAGCATTGAGTGTAGAAGATATTGAGTCTCTAACAATTCTCTTTATGGTTCTATGAGATTGGACAAGTTATGTGTGGAATTGTTAAACAAATTTGAAGCATGTCTTTGAGAATATTTGTGGACTAATTTTGTGTGAGATTTTTGTGGAAACTTACAATACAAATTTGGTTAAGTTCTATGTGAACTTATTGAGCATATTTGAATAGGTTTTGAATGGACCTATTGAACTAATTTGGACAAGTTCTGAGTGAGCTTGTTGAGAAGATTTTGATGGGACTAAAACTAATGGGATTAAGTTATTTACAAGTTATCTTACAATATATAAGCATTAATCTTAGGAGAGAGATATGACAAGTGTCATAAGCTCCACTCCAAGTGTCTTTCAGAAGACACCACTCCAACTCAAACTGAAGACAAGGACAAGTGACAGAAGAAAAATGTCAACCTATCAATTATAGTCATAGTGCACATTATAAAAATAATAATATTCTAACATTCCCCCTTAATGTTGACTTCTTGTACATAGATATAGCAAATTGCTAAACTGAGAAAACTTGTATTTCCCAAGTGACTTGGTGAATATGTCTGCTACTTGATATTGAGTTGGTACATATTTCATGTGTATAATATCTTCTTGGACCATTTATCTAATGAAGTGATGATGGATCTCAATGTGCTTTGTTCTAGCATGGAAAACTAGATTCTTGTTCATCTTGATGGTACTTTGATTTTCACAATATATATATGTTGGACCATGTATGAATAGCCCAATATCCTAAATTAATTACCTCAACCATATTGCCTCCTTAGTTGCCTCAACTGTTGCTCTATATTCTGCTTCTGCTAAAGATAGTGAAACTGTGTGCTACTTCTTTGTGCTCCATGAAATAGAGCCTTGGACTAATTGAAAGCAATAACCTGATGTAGATCTTCTGGTTTCAGGACAACTGGCCCAATATGAATCTGTGTATCCAATCAAAGAAAAATTATCACTTTATTGATACATAAGGCTATGATGAGGTGTGGCCTTTAGGAATCTCACAATCCTCTTAGCTACTATCCAATGGCTCTTTTTAGGATCCTGCATGAATCTAGAAATAAGGCCAACCAAATAGCAAATATCTAGTCTAGTTGAAGTTAAGTAGATCAAACTTCCAACTAGTTGCTTGTAAAGTGTACCATCAACCCTTTCTTCTTCATAATTATTTAGCAATTTCAATCTAGTTTCCATAGGAGTTAGATAGGGCTTACACTCCTCCATGCAAAACCTCTCCAAAATAGACTGAATGTACTTAGCCTATGAGATAAAGATCTCACTAGGCTGTTTCCATAAGCAATAGTGAAGGAGGCCTAAATCTATCATCTCAAAGTTCTTGCATAAGTCCTCTTTGAGAAACCTTATTCCTTCTATGTCATCACCTATAATGAGGAGATCATCCACATACAATGTAATCAAAATGATGTGGTTCCTGCAATGTTTTACATAGATATTAGATTCTACTACAGATCTAGTGAAACCAAGGTTGAGGAAATAGGAGTCAATATTTGCATACCAAGCTCGGGGTGCTTGCTTCAACCCATATAGATTTCTTTAATATTAGGACTTTGTTGTCTTGGCCTTCAACTATGTACCCTGGTGGTTGTTTCACATACACTTCCTCCTTCAAATGACCATTTAGAAATGCACTTTTGACATCCATTTGATATATTGGCCAATGTTTTTGAGTTGCCATAGCAATAACTGTCCTAATTGTAGTCATATTAGCCACAGGAGTAAAGGTCTCCTCATAATCAATTCCATCTTATTTCTTATATCCTTGAGCTACTAGGTGATCCTTTTAGCGATCCAGTGAGCCATCTACTTTATATTTTGCTTTGTATATCTATTTTGTGCCTATGGTATATTTTCCTTTGGGTAAATCAACTAACTCCCAAGTGTGATTCCTTTCAACGGAATCCAATTCTTGATTTGTGGAATGAACCCATTTAGGATCACCAAGTGCTTCTTTGACATTAGAAGGTTCAGGTTGGCTAAGGACTTTGGCCATTAGGGCATAATTCACTTGGTGTCTTAGGGATGAAGGCCTTTTACCTGTATAGGTGGGCAAATGATTTTGGGCTTCATCTATTGTGGCTTGAACCCACTTGGGTAAAGGATTGGATGTTGTTACTTGATCATTATGAGGAGGAGATGGAGGACATGGATTATTTGTAGGAAGTTATTCTTGTTGATGAATTTCTTGATTTATGATTGAATGAGAAGAACTAGATGATATTGTATGCATGAATGGAGCAACTATTTCATTAGTTGTTTCTAAAATGGGGGCTTTAGGAGGATTAGGTGGGGGATACTCATGAAAGGTAACATCCCTAGATAAAATTATTTTCTTTGAAATAGGCTCATATAATTTATATGCACTGGCACTATCACTATAGCCAAGAAAGATGCATTTTTGGCTCTTATCATCAAACTTCTTCCTTTTCTTATGAGGAATATGAGCATAGGCATCACATCCAAATATTATCAAATTATCCACATAGGGCGTTCTTCCACTCCATGCTTCTTCAAGTGTTCTTTCATGTAAGGCCTTTGTGTATGACCTATTAGTCAAGTATGCAGCAATAAGAACAACTTCTCCCCAAAATGAGTTAGGTAATATAGCAGCATGTAACATTGATTTTGCCCTATTTGTGATTGTTTGATTCATCCTCTTAGCAACTCCATTTTGTTGCGGGGTATAAGGGGTTGTGAATTTCCTCCTTATCCCATGATACTTACAAAAATTAAAGAATTCATTGGAGACATATTCTCCACCATTATCTGATCTTAAGGTGGAGATTTTATAGCCACTTTCTCTTTCAATAAGTGCGATGAATTCTCTGAAATTATCAAGGGCTTGCCACTTATATTGAATTAGGTAGATTCATACCTTTCTACTATAATCATCAATGAAAGTGGTGTAGTATTTTTCCCTAGTATAATATTGAACAAACATTGGCCCACAAATGTCTGAATGAACCAATTGCAAAGATCTATTGGCTCTCCATGCCTTTCCTATTTCAAATGGTTGCCTATGGTGTTTGGATATTACACATGGATCACAAAAAAATTTTGAATTCTTAAGATGTGGAAGTCCTTTAACTAATCCTTTTATAGCCATCATTTGAAGATTATTAAAATTTAAATGTCCCAATATTTCATGCCACATGTACTCCAAAGAGAAAGTAGTTGTTGTATGCGAAGATGTTTGTGTTACAGATTTTGTAAGGAGGTAGTAAACACCATCCTTTTTCACTCTCATGGCCTTGATATTGCCATTGGGTTCCTTAATGTAGCATTTTTATTTTTCAAAATAGACATTATAGACCTTATCTGTAAGTTTTCCAATAGAAATAAGACTCCTTTTTAGACCAGGCACATACAAAACATCTGTTGCAGGAACATTATTACCATCATGCAAAGTAAGTGGTGCCTCCCCAACACCTTCAATGGGTAGAGCACTTTCATCACCAAAAGTAATGAATTGATTTGATGTGGTCTAAACCTTGGTCAACCAATATTGCCTTCCTGTCATGTGCTTTGCTGCTCCAAAATCAATATACCAAAATTCTTTATCTTCAACATTAACTTGGTTGGATGCATACAATGTGTTCATATTATTATTTTATGGTTCTCCCTGTTGTCTTTGCCTTTGATAGCAATTAGAAATATTATGATTCTATTTTCCACAATATTCACACCCTTTTTTATTGTTGTTTTGACCCCTTGAGGTCTTGTTTGCTATATTTTCTGTTGCTGGTACTGCTGCTATTGTGGCTGCTACTGGTATTGTTGCTGACGTGGTTGTTGATGGTACTATTGATTTGGCTACTGCTGGTACTGTGTGTATCTTTGGTGTTGTCTACCCCTTTGATTCTGATTATGCTGATTTTGACCCTTATTTTTTTTAGGCTGTAAAGTTGCCTTAGTGGCAAAAGCTGCTGATGCGGCTTCAATTTCTTCATCTTTGATTAGGGCTTGCTCATGCTTCTTAAGTAGGATCTCAATATCCTCAAGTGTTGAATTCATTGTTTTACCACTCATGTCTAACATGGTAGCATAGGAGTGAAACTTTGAAGGAATACCATGCAATATTATTGGAATTAATTCATTATCATCTAGGGTTTTACCAACAGCTAAGAAATCATTTTTAATAGACTTCACTTCCATAATATAATCGATAAGTGAGCCTTTCATACATAGATTGTGCAATTTTTGTTTGAGATACAAAATATTATCTTGACTTGGCCTATCAAACAATCTATTGAGAGCATCCCATGTTTGTTTAGGTGTTTTTACAGCCCTTACAGTTTCTCTGCATTGAATTCCTGTAGCTATCTTGATTAAACTTAAAGCTATGTTGGAATTCTTCTCAAATTGTGATTTTTCTTTAGGGTCTATAGGTGTAGTGAGTGGGTCTTCATTAGCCTGCCTATCTCTCAAAAATTCCCACATGTCATTCATCATTAATATAGACTCCATATCATACTTCCAATTTGCAAAATTCTTTGCTCCTTCAAGTTTCTTTGTAAGTCCACTTAATAGATTTGTAGTAGCCATGATTTAGAAAAGGATCAAAAGAAAAGGGAGCTCAACAAAGGATGAAGTAAGAATGACAAATGCCAAATTAGATCCCTCAAAAAAATCTAGGGTACACCGCTGAAGATCCATAAGAGGGTTCACCTAGTTTTTCCACTCTAAATCTTCAAGAGATTCCAATAGTGGGAGGGTTAAGTTGAACATAAGTGTCTTTTTCTATCCAAAGAGAGTAAGAATTAGAATTTTTCCAGACCTTTATACCAAAATTTTCAATATACCCACCCTTACGTGAGGGAGACTGTAAGTATTTGAGAAGTTGATATGTGGAACATAGGCGATTCTGAAAGGGAATAACCTGCCAGACCTTTATACCAAACTACTCAATATACCTGCCCTTACATGAGGGAGACTATAAGTATTTTGAGAAGTTGATACATGGAACATAGGAGGTTATAAAAGTGTGATGTTTGCTTTTTGTAGAATTATTACAATCAATGTGCCAATGTATTATTGCTGAAAATTCCTGTATGTGTTTGCTTGCTTGTATATGGCTTAGTGTCAAGTGTGTATGAATTGGAACTACACTTGATTACAATTATAAAACCTAAAGTCATGCAAGGGTGAAAGCAAGCATAAAATGTATACAAAGCCCAAATAGAAGATGCAAGCAACAAACACCTAGTGGCCAAGAGAGTGCCACAAAAATGAATCCACTGACAAGGGACAAGGGGCCCTAAATCACCCCTTAAGTTGATGATTTGTATTTGGCTAAAAAACAAATTAGCCCCAAATGTGCCTCCAAAAAAAATGAGACAATATCAATGCCTCCTTTTACAAGATTGCCTTCAAACTTGCCAAATTCAATGAATGACTTGGCATAATGTCTCCCCCAAAGATTTAGAATTGAGCCCCTCACAATTTTTACCAAATTATCAACCAAGAGTGTCGGATGCAACCGAAAATGCACATTTTTTTTCAACATCATCTTCAAGTCAAAATTTAGTTGAGTAAGAGGTCTCAAAACTGAAAAATAATTTCACCAATGGATCCCTCTCAAAATTCTCTTTCCAATGACTATATATAAGCCTATAGTTGAATACAATTTGATGTTCAAAATGGCAAAATAAATGAACTTCAATACAAATGTGCAACTTCGGGACTTCCCAAATGGTAACCCATCCGAGTTGTGATCTTTGATAAAATGGTTAACTCCAAAGTTTTTGTGGAATTTACAGCCTACTACAAAGCATCTCGCTCGATTTCAAAAATTTTGCCTTTCTTGATCGTATCTCAACTCCCGCTCGCTTCACCTCCTTTTACACACGCATAGTGGAAACTCCTCGCGTTCGGTGATGTTAGTGAAATATAGAATTTGGGCATAACTTATCACTTAGCACCAGTTTTAACTTTAATGCTAGCAAACAAAAGAGGGAAACGTAGAGAAATTTTACACGAAATCCTATAGGCTTTAGTCCTTGAAATTCGAATCTTGTAAATTGTCTATCATATCAGATCAAAAAGAATCTGAATTGATGGGGAAGAAGGTGGTGCTAGTGGGAATCAACTACCCTGGAACGAAGGTGGAGCTGAGAAGACATAAATGTGCTGATTGACATGAAAAAAAATACACTGAGCCAATGGGAGCCAACATCAAAAGAGCCCTCAAACGAAAAGAGTGCAGAATGAGCAAAGGCAGGAAGAGTATGTATAGCAGATAAAAAAAATAGAGTTAAAGGGAAGGAAAATGTTTTTAAATTGATGGGAACCAGAATGAGCAGTAGAAGACGAAAACGGTCATTGATGCCGAACCCAAGCTTTAACAATGGCAAAATTTCATTGAGATGGAGGCCGCAGACGGGGTCTGGATGACATGGAACGTGTGGCTGAGCTCCAAGATCGAAGCTAGCAAGTGCATGGTCCTACTCGATACTGTATACACCTCAATCTATGATTACTTGTAGACGCCCATGATGCCCTACGTGGCTCTGCACTACAAATCTTACATCTCGATCCTCAACTCCTACAATTGTGTCTACTATACTGCCAAGATCTGGATTTGCCCCTTCTATTACCAGGATGGCATTCTCCAGTTCAAGATCGACGAGCTACCGATGAACGGCAAGCAGAAGCACTTCAAGGTTTCGAACGTCTTGGTCAAATATCTTGACCAAAAAAAAAAAATTGGCTTTAAAGATTTAAAACAAAAAAAAAAATCCAACGAGGGTTTATCCATCGTATTTTACCTTGCTTTCGGATTCGAGAAAAACTAGAACACGTCTCTCAGCTCTCTCTTATGGGTGGGAAATAAAAAACATGGAGTTTTCTTGGCTTGGAGGTGAAAAAATGTCACCTACAGACTGATTCTCAATAGTCCATAACTATATTTGATGCTATCACAAATTTTTCATGAAAAAAACTTTCCCAATAATACAGACTCTTCCCAACAACAAGGAGCTTCTGGTTTCTGATCTATTTTGCAATAGAGAGCATACTCCCTGACTCTACAGACCAAAATTTTAATGGCAGGAAAAAAAAATTCTCAACCCTAAGGGTCCCCAAGACTGCAGGATAGGAAAAGAACCTGCTATGATACTAGATGATGGGACTGAAACTAATGGGATTAAGTTATTTACAAGTAATCTTACAATATATAAGCATCAATATTAGGAGGGAGATATGAAAAGTGTCATAAGCTCCACTCCAAGTGTCTTTTAGAAGACACCACTCCAACTCAAACTGAAGACAAGAACAAGT
The DNA here is from genome assembly GCA_028583015.1 of Wollemia nobilis. Classification (NCBI taxonomy): domain Eukaryota; kingdom Viridiplantae; phylum Streptophyta; class Pinopsida; order Araucariales; family Araucariaceae; genus Wollemia; species Wollemia nobilis. The sequence goes on from JAQPPZ010003256.1 coordinate 680,342, forward strand.
GGCAGAAGACAAATGTCAACCTGTCAATTATAGGCATAGTGCACATTATAAAAATAATAATATTCTAACATATTTGAGTAGGCTCTGAGTGGACCTACTGAACAGATCTGGACAAGTTCTGAGTGAACTTGTTGAGCTGATTTGAGAAAGTTCTATGTGGACTTGTTGAGCATATTTGAGCAAGTTCTGTGTGGAATTATTGAGCATATTTGAGAAAGTTCTATGTGGAATTGTTGAGTAGGTTTGAGTAAGTTCTATGTGTACTTGTTGAGTAGATTTGAGCAAGTTCTATGTGGAATTTTTGAGCAGATTTAAGCAAGTTCTATGTGGACTTGTTGAGCAAATTTGAGCAAGTTCTGTGTGGACTTGTTGAGTAGATTTGAACAAGTTTTGTGTGGACTTGATGAGAAAATTTATGCTATACTGAAGGACTATGTTGAGTATATATTTGAGATAGAGCTTTGGAGGTGACAAAGTAGAGAGGATAGTAGTATATAGTGGATAGAGATCCATCAGCCAAGGTAGTGAGGATAGGTCTTCTAAGTGGGTACAAGAGTCTTCAGTGGAGAGAGATCCACAAGCTAGTGCAGTGGAGGTAGTATTCTTTTAGAGGATCACCATCCAGAGAAGAGAAGGAGTTTTCCTATGGATAGAGATCCATGAACTTGATTTAGGGTATTGGTGTCTCCTTTGGAGTATGATGATGAAGATCTACTTGATGGCACTTGGAAATGAAATTGGGGAATCAGTGGAATTTGGATATGATCCCTTAGTCAATCCTCCTATAGATAAGGAAGTTAAGCTTCTACAAAACTATAATTCAAAAGAAATGAATGCACTTATGAGAGGTTTGCGTAGAACAAATTCTATGAAAGTTATGAATTGTAAAAATGCATAAGAGATGTAGGATAAATTGTAAAATATATATGAAGGGTATAAAAGTGTCAAGAAAACAAATATGCAAAATCTCAAAAGACAATTTGAATAATTAAGAATGAACGAAGAGGAAATAATTAGTGCTTATCTACTTTGAATTGATGATGTTGTTAATGATATGTGAGGAATTGGTATGAAGATTGATGAATCTGATGTTTGTGATAAATTCTTAAGATCTCTTCTAGAAATATTCAGTGAATAGGTTTCTAATATAGAATTATCAATATATGGTGATACTTTGACAAAAGAAAAGTTTCTTGGTATGCTCACAACATTTGAGATAAGAAAAAAATATCCTATGCCCCAGAAGGAATCAACATTCAAAGCAATCAATAAGACAAAGGGTAAGATGTCAGAATCAAGCAATGAGTCATCTAGTGATGAAGAAGCTAACTATGGTAAAAGATATAAGGACTATATAATATCTAGAGATAAAAAATATGTTAAATTTTTCAATTGTGGAAGGTATGGAAATTTTGCAACAGATTGTCAAGAACCCAAGAACAACAATGGTGAGGAAAAATAGGATCACAGGTACAAGGAACCAGAAAGGTATAGGCACCATAAGAAAAACAAGGATGGAAAAAGCAGATAAGAAAAGAAGTTCTTTCAAAGGTAAAAGAGAAGCTACTATGCAGATAAGTCAAGTAAGTATTCAAGTGATAGTGATGCTAGTTTTTTAGACAATGATAGAGATGAAGTCCTATTTATGATTGAAGAAAAAAAACCAACTAAGAAAAGGACTCCAATAATTCTCAAGTATTTAGATGTGGTAACTTTGGACATCTTGAAGATAGTTGTACAAGGGATGGTTATAGTTTCAGTGATGATGAATATGAAGATACACTTTAAGGACCAGATGAAAATCTTCTAATGACATTAGAGGATGAAAAATGTGACCCCATAGAAGACAAGTCAAAATAAAATGAAGAAGTAGACAAAGGTAAAAAAATAGAGGAATATTCAGAGAAGGATGGATATGATCTCAAGGGAGAACTTATCTATGCTCTTGACACAGTAAAGAAGGTAAGAAAGCAAAAATCTAAACTTGAATTTAAGTTTCAAGAATGTGATGAAGAGAGAAGATTGCTCATAGAGGATTTAGAAAAATCAAAGGCTAAGGCAAAGAAATTCAAATATAAGTTAGAATCAAAGATCTTAGAATGTGAGAAGTTAGCACAAGAAGTGGCACTACTAAAATAATATTTAGAGGACTCCAAAATCAAGATGAAAGGATTTAAAAATAGCTCAAATATTGTGGATAATATGGTCAAGGTACAAAGAAGGTCAACAAACAAAATAGGTCTTGGTTTTGAACAAGCTCAAAAGAAACAAGAAGGAGAGTCAACCTCAAGTTTTGGAGAAGAAGAAACTTCATATGAAGATACCTAAGAATAAGATAGAGTAAAAGAAAGTGAGACATTAGAGGATGACTTGGACAATGGAGAGTTCAACAAAAATAAGAACAATGCACAAAGAAGATACAAATGGAACATAAATCAGAATAGAATACCAATTAGGTCAAGACAAGGAAACTTTAATGGAAGATGATTTTTATGTCACAAGTTTGGGCACATGGCTTCACAATGCAAGACACATGTAAGACATGAATATGGGAACATACAACTTTTTCATGGGTATTTCTACTCATGTAATCAGTTTGGTCACAAGGCAATGAATTGCAAGGTTCATGATAGAAGAGGATATGGCTTCACTAGGATAAATCCTAAGATATTTTCACCTCCAAGGAATGATAACATTAAGTGTTATAAGTGCAATAATGATGGTCACATAGTAAAGTGGTGTAGATCAGATATTCCAGAAACAAGGAGGAAAATGAACAAGAATATGGATATAAACAGGAATAGGAACAAAAATAGGAACATGGATATAAACAACAATAGGAACATGGATATGAACAGGAACAAGAATAGGAATATGGATATGAATAGGAATAGTAACAAGAATAGGAATGTTGACATGGATAGGAACATGGACATGAATAGAAATAATCTGAGGAATCAAAAAATTCAAATAAGAATAAAAGAGGATAAAGGAAAATAATAGTGCTTTCTGGAAGTAGAAATACTCCCACCCTAGAATTAACCCCCTCAAGAGGAGGTGGAGGAGGGGCTAAGCTAAGAGGCTCATTGTTAGACCCGATCCCCAAAGGTGACCCTTTGCCATTAATGTCAAAGGGGTAGAGATGTGAGTAAGGGGTAGAGACTTGATACTTGAAGAGAGCATTGAGGTAGGGGAGAAGTGTCCCAGAGGGAGCAGAATATAAGAAAGGTCAAGTTTTCAGTAAAAATAATTTGGGTTGCCATCAATGACAAAGGGGGATATTGTTGGAAATTTTGAGTCCCTAAGTCAAAGTTGTCATTGATGTCACCATATGAAGTCATCATTAATGTCAAGGAATTCGACAAGAAATAAAGTCATCAAAGTTATCATTGATATCCAGGAAGAAGCTTCAACAGTACAAAAGTTAAAGGAAAAATGGCTCCATAATATTTTAATATTATATGAGAGCATAAGTTAAAAGGGTTTTCATAAATACCCAAGGATGCCTATTGCAAAGTTAATAGGAGGTCTAATATTTATTTTATAAATATTTAAATTCAAAAGGAATTTGAATTTTATAAATAAATATGACTAATACCAAGTTGTGGAATAAGAGAAGGCTCTAATAAAACCAAAGGTTATAATTATAATTTATAAAATTTAAATTCCTTGGAATTTAAATCATTTATAAATTATAAAGGTTAAATGGGTTGATGTCATCAAAATTAAAGTGCCATTTATAAAGTTTTTTTAACGCTGATGTCATCAAAAAATTTGGAGCACCGACGTTCAAAGATTATGGAGGCATCATGTATAAAAGGGTGGCCAAAGGACTTTACAATATAATCCCTCATCGATTTGATTAATGTGACCAAGGAAAAATTTATTGTGCGATTCATTGTTTCGGTTGAGGAAGAAGACAAAAGATTTTTTTCTTATGTGCAAGATTTAAAATGAACAGGATTCATTGCTGAAGGCACATTGGATGCGGTGGTCCATTGGTAGCACACATTCTATGAAGGTGTTAGTGGAGGAACTAACCCACATTGGATGTTATTAATTAATAATAGGGCTATAAAAGTTAGAAAGGGTATTAATCTTGCCTTCCTCTACAATCTTTTCACCTTCTTTTGCCCTATGATGTTGATTGGTCTTGTGACCTGCATTTTGATTAGAATCCATATTTAGTTTTTTTTCCTTATTTCTTGAATTACTCCAATTGAATCTAAGATAGCTTCTAACCTTGAAGAATGCATGTATACAACCAAATTGTTACCAAAAGGTTCAACAAAATCTATATTGGAACATGTATTATTTGAAGTTTTAACATTTAAAAGATTGTTTTTTTTAATGTATATTTTATCCTTTTTTTCTATTAAAAAAAATTTATTTTTTGGTTTATCTATGAATTCTTCCCTTCATATTTAAATTGTGTTTCTAATATTTATGTTTCCATTATTTCCTCTTCCTCACTTGGGACATCATTTGTGGAAATAATTTCAAACATATTAGTAGATAACTTAGATTGATCCTTCATAACTAGTTTTTTCTAAGTGTTCTTCTTCTTAGGCATTTAGAAACCTACTAAGTTTATATCTTCTTTCTTTTGATCTAGAATTTTATTAGGGCAAACAATAGCCAAAAGACCATATTCATGGAAAATTTGACAATGAAAAGAAATTTTCTCATAGTCCACTACTTGCTCCTAAGTGTCCTTCCCAGATTGTAATGTGATATTTCTAGGTATGGGTTTGTCAAAATCCATTAAAACACAAATCTGAGCATAAATAATATGTTTAAATTTTTTAGTACAATTAGCAGTCATCATAAAAGTTCCTAAAGAGTTTCCAATTGAAGGAAAAATAGTTGGATTCCAGAATTCAGTTGGGAGGCCAAAGAGACTAACCCACATGGGACCTGTAGAAGGCATCTCTTCTTTGGCTTTAAATTTAGTATCCAGGGCTTCATGAAAAGCCCTACCCTTACAAATAACCAGAGACCCCCTTGAAATATTTTTTCTCTATGTTCATTACTAGCAAATAAAATAAAAAATTAACCATTTGGATAAATAGAGATTTGTAGCTCACCTTTAGTTTTCTATATTTTTGTAGTCCAAACTTTGAAATTAGATAGGCTTAGACGAAAACCCATGAAATGACAAATTAGTCCTCTTTTTTCTAGATATTCAATGCCAGTTTGAATGTTACCCATATCAAGATTAATAGTAGGAGTTCTATCAACTGATTTAAGACATTCTGATTCCATTTTACTAGGATCCATCTTAGGCATTCTTAGAGGTTTAAGGGAAGACATAATATTAATATTAGCATTAGACCGAGGCTATCCACCATGAAGGGCATCCCTAAAATTTATTTTTGGGGATGATTCTTGGAAATTATTACTCTTGACAGGGGTTTCTATAGTAAATTTATTTTGTGGGTGAACCTTAGCACCAAATTCACTTGATATCTGAACCATTGTTTGATCAATTGCTTGAAACTTGTTTCATGATCTCTTTAATCCTTGCCCTAGATGTTGTGGAAAGGTATGATTTTCACTTTTATTTTGTGTAGCAAATTAGAAGTCATTGTCAATCAAGTTCACATCATGAATATCTATTGAAATATATATTTCTAACCCATATTGGATCCCCTACAACATATCTTGCTAAACTCTTGAGTAGAAACCACAAAAATATTGGCCCCTAGGGCCCGAAGGCCCCAAAAACCAACCTCTAGAGCTGCTTGCACTCAACCCAAATGAAACCCTTGCATAGTCGCTTACCAAAAATTATGTTCACACATAGGGATGTTCTAGGCTCTATGTTGCTCCAAATGATCTAAAAATTATTTGATACATTATAGGGTTTTCTAGTTATCTACCATAAAAATGGCAGCTAAATCTGAGTCTAGATGAGTGAAATATGGCCAAAACAATTTTGGTAGTTTTGGGAGTCCTCCTTTACCATATAGTAGCACAAAAGGATGTCAAATAATTTTAAATAGTTTTTCTACATAATTGCGGCTAAAGTATTATATTTAATAATAAGTTTAATCACTCAAAAATTGATGGGATGGAGCAAAATCATGAAATATATTTAACACCAAATAAAACATAAATTCTATGTTAGAGGACTCCTCATACGAATAATCAACCTAATCAACATTTTAAAACCCAATGAGAATCATAGGTGAACCAACTAAATAATGAATACCAATTTGATAACTACCTCTAGAATATTTGAGAATCCTCTTAGATGCAATCCATTGAATTTCTTGAGGGGTTCACATGTACCTAGTGCAATAGTTATCAACAAATGCTATATTGAGTCATGTGTAAGGTAAGGGAGAACTACCACAAGAGATCAATATAAATTTTCATCCACTAAGGAATTCATACTATTAGCTCAAATATTTAGTCTCAAAGCAAGAGAGGTTTGAATAGACTTACAATCCTCCATTCAAATTACTAAACAAGATCCAAGGCATATTTTATTTGTGAAATAGTGATACTAAAATAAATTCGATCTATCAAAATCTCTAAGAAATAGTGCAAAATACCAAAATATATCATCTTAAATAAAGTGTGAATATGTCACTTCATATCCTAAATTAATGGCAAATATTTATTTTTAATGAGAATATTATCTACCTAGAAAACAAACTCCAAGGTCTCCACATCTTGATGTTTGATTTATACATCAAGTTCAATGCCACATCATTGAATCCCACAACTAAGGGAGCAAGAGTGGATCTTCTCATACCAAGTTTTATGTGCCTACTTAAACCCCTACAAGGACCTACTTAATTGACAAACCAATGACATACAAGCCTAAAAATAGGTGGATAACATATATATTGTGTGTGTGTGTGTGTGTGTGTGTGTGTGTGTGTGTGTGTGTCATATTGAAGTTATACATTAGGAAGGCACTATTATGGATATTATCCTTAACTAAAAAAGTGACTTTTGGATGCATATTTCATAATTTCTGATTTATGTATTTTGCATCAAGAGTGACAACTAGGTGATGGAAAAGTATGAAATAATAAAAACCTAGCATATAGGTGTAGGATCAAGCAAATATGATATTGAACTCCATCAAAATATTAGTACATTACTCATGCTCAATTAATTTTAGGATTTTTCCTAGCTTAATAATCTTGGGCTTTTTAGAAGCCTCAATATTAATGTCCATAGTTTCCTCAATTAGAATACAAGACTTATATTCTAGTTGATGCTATTAGATAAAATAGCTAGGTGTTGGTCATGAATCTACCTAAGTACAAAATGCTTGTGCACCCTAGACCCGACCAACATTGAAAGGCTAAAGGAAAGAGATGTCCTTCGGGCCAATCTCTAGAGAGGTTTGGTTCCCGTAGTAATCTAAGATGGGTATAAGCTTAGGGTAACATAAGGATATGGAAAATAATATAAAGGAATGGGAAATATGGCTATGAGATAGAAATGTAAGGTGGGGATAAACTAGCAAATAAAATCCACATCATGTTTTTAACTAGCATGTAATAGAAAGGAAAGCATATGAACCATTCATATATTGTAGGGATAATTTCCAATGAACATTTTAGCATTCACTTCTCTATCAAGAATTAAATTAAAAAATGCAGAATTTAAATTTACCTAACAAAGATCATGAACCTAACAAAAATTAAAGGTAGAAAATAATTGCATACAACACTACTCCAGGAACCAGATCCAAATATTTTTCAATTAATGCAAAGAACTCAAAGTGTTTTTCTGGTAGAATATCTATCCTCCTATTTTACATCAAAATATTTATTTTTTATAGAGGATTTCACCTCTATAACTAAATGCACATTAAAACAAAATTTTGGTTAGTCAAATACTAGCAAGAGCAATTCTCTCCTTAGTAGCAGCGACATTCGAATCAGAACATTCCTTAGGAAGCAATAATCCCTATTTCATGGAAAGCGCTTAGGAAATCAGCTAGATTGGATGATTGAAAATCATCTCAAACTTTGATGCATTGTAACACATCAATATTGCATGAATACCAAAAGCTTGAACCTTAAATCTTAGTTGCCACTTTGTCATCTTATGCCTCAAAATTTTATCTTTTCTAGGAAGACCCACCAAAAATTAACTTTGTCTTGAAAAGGGGTGAGATCAGTGGAGGGCACCTTGGGAATGAACGAGATCATACAAATATTAGGGATGTAGCATTTAATATTGGCAACCCTTTAGCAAGAATTTTGGAAATATTAATTTCATTGCCTCAAGAATTAAATGCCATCAATTTCTAACCTTTCCCAAAAAATATTCTGCAACAATGGTGCCTTCACTGAGAGTAAAAGGTGAAAATTTATTTTTCCCGGGCAATGGGTCGAAAAAAAATTTGCTATAAAAAGGAGGAAAAAGTAATTTACTTTGCGAAGAGTTGCACTTAAACATTTAGTTTCACCCTTTGTTTGATTAATTTTACCTTGAAATCATGCTTTCTTAGGAACTTTACCCTAAATGTTGTCTTGCTTGAATTAGAGGCAAAAAATGGAATTTCACCCCCAAATAATGATGAAAATGGAATTTCACCCCAAAATAAGCGTAAAAATGATTTTTTCCCCAAGTTGGGGTGACTTTGACTTTGACTAGCATTGCTTCCATTATTTTCATCCCAACTTAGGCAAAATCATTAAATTTGCTAAAAATAAGGTGGAATTACTTTGGGAAATGCCTTCATCATCATGCATGCTTATTTTAGAGCGAATTTGACTTTGACCGACATATTTTTACCCCAAATTATGTCTACTCACCATTTGCGCTCCGAAAACATATTCAAATTGCAATTCATCCAAAAGAAAGGAAAAAATTATTTTTTCCCCTTACATGGGGTGAAGTTGACTTTGACTTCATGAGGTACACATTTTTGCTTTATTTTCACTTCGAAATGTTTCCATTTATCAATTCACGCTAAAGGAGGACGAAAATAATTTTTGCTCCCTATATGGGGTGAAATTGACTTTGACTAATGCCCACTTATTATTTTCACCCAAAAAGTGCCCAAAAATGGATTTTCACCCCAAAAGTGCCCGAAAATGATTTTTTGTGGTATAGCTTCCCGGAGCCATAACTTTTGATTCCTTGACCCAATTGTCTATTGTAATATATCATTGTAAATCTTGGGAAGAGATATACAACAATAAAATTTATGGAAAAGCTATTTCATCTACTATTCACCCCTTTACAGGGCCTTTAAAGTCTTCAAATCGTATTTTAAAGCTATGCTAGAGAAATTTCTCAAGATGAAAAATTTAATATCTCTCAAACCGTTTAGGTTATTGGGGTGATTATTTCACCATAAGTCTAATTTTTCAATTCCTCTCCTTTGGGTAAATTTTCAAGTCCATAGGTGTCTATTTAGGCTAATTTCCTAAAAATAGCCACTTCTTAATTTTTGCCTTTTTTGAATTCTAACTACAGTGTGGTAAAAATGCCAACATTTTTGGTAGCTCACGAGGTATTTAGCTCATCTAGATATAATCAACCCCAAGTACTTTATCCATTGTGCAATGGATTCATAGCCACCTACTGCATCAAATCCTTTACTGCTTACACTAGTTTCTTCCTGCACAAACTAATATTGTTTGGTCACCTATTTGTATTTTTAACCCAATGCAAGGAACTTCACCAAGCTAGGTTGATTTTCTCCACTTCAGGGTGCTCTAGCAAGACTTCGATCTTTGAAATCAATGGATCCTATAACCCAAAAATTAAAAAAAAGATAACAAAGGCTATTGAGGATTTGGCTCAACGAAAGGAGTAGAAATAGATGGGGCCATAGTTATGCTCACCCTTGATAGGGTTGGTGTACTTACAATGATGATGGGATTATTAATGGGGGTGGAATATGAGGTAGATGATAGTGGAATAGAAAATGGGTTAGGGACAAAGGCCAACAAACTAAAATATGGAGGAATGGAAGAAATGGGAATGACGAAAGGAGCATTGGTGACTGATGATTATGAAACGGGAAGGGGAACAAAAGTTGTGGGTACATCAAATGAAATTGAAGTGGAAGGAGGTAATGCAAAATGAAGGAAAGTGGTCACCAAATGATTATGATCAAGAGAGGATAAATAAAATGTGTACCTGTAGGCTTTGACACAATTTGAGCCAATGACATGGGTGGTTGCAATGTTAGATTTTTTTATGCCACCATTTAGTGCCCTCATCACTTTATTTATCAGTAAACCTATTTATAATATTTACACAAAAATTTATGACATGATCGGTATGCCACCACCAAAAACCTTGATTTGGGTGCTTATACAATGAATCATTAGTGTCCAAACCAAATTTCATTGTACTTCAGTTGATATATGACTCTTTGACTAGCCTCTTCCCAAGGTTTGCTAGGTTACAAACAAGATGCAACATGGTAGGTTATCATGCATGCTAGTACTCATACAATTAATGAATAATGTGGTAAAGAAATTTACCACATGGGAGCCTTATATGAGTATTGGTTATGATGATGGTTGACCCTAATATCACCACTTTTGAGAGTCCATTGGCTACAAAATATTGTGTATGTACTCCTATGAATCCTTGATGTGATAGTAGGATTTTTCTAGGGATATCCCTTCTATTAGTATCTCCTTAGGATTAGCCTCCTAAAAAATCATGCTTTTTGGATTTTGGCTAAATACTTGTATGCTATGCCCTGGGACACAAAAAGGGTGCAAAAATATTCCTTCTTTGATTTCAGAATCCACCACTTGAGCCCGTTCCTCTTCTTGGTCCATATCCTAATGGAAATTGCAAACAACCATATTTTTCATAGCTAGAGTAGTGCTTACATATTTCATTTGTTGGGCTTGGATGAGATCTATCTCTTGTACTATACATAGCTGCATTCTAGGTCCCTACACAGTTTGAGGGATATACCTTTGTGAATACTATGCAAGATAGATGGAAGTAGCAACTATCAGAGAGCGTGATGGAAAGGTATTTCTCTTTGGTGTATTTACTTGTCCAAATTCTTGAAAGAATTTAGGGAATATTTATTCCCTAGATTGATGTAGGAGGATGCTTATGTTTGGGTGGAAATCCCAAATATAGTAGAGGTGGGTCTCACCAGGTTTTGGTCATATCTTCTTTGGAATTCTTCTCCAAATCCTCTAAAATTAGATATTAAAGTTTGTGATGCTCTTTGGAGGTGCTCTCATAATGGTGGAGATGTACATCAAGAGTTGAAAGGGATCATGAAAGCCATAAAATGTGTTGATGAGTGCTCCCTCTAATTTCTTCCATGAGAAGATGCTCTTATACCTGAGTATTTTGTACCAGTACAATGCCCTTTATTCTAAAGATAGGACGAGATGTTTGATCATGACATCTTCATGAGTTATGCCATGGATGATCACTAGAGTAGCAACATATTCAAGGTTATCTTGGGAAATTCCCTTAGTGCCATTGTATTTTATTAGGGTCTTCAAGGTATTTTTGGGAATATCATGCTAACTTTTGATATTCATAGGGCTCGGATCATCCCAAATCGAATATCACAATCCTTACCATTGAGTCAAATTTGCCAAGTGAAAATTATTTTCTCTGCTTATGAGTTCAAGGTTGGTCAACAAACCTTGATTCCTCTAGAGTGCCTTCTTTTAGCATAAAATGCATCTATGATCAACATATTTGGATCTTCAGCTCAACAGAGTCACCGGGTGATTTTTCCAGATGAAGGCAAGCTAGAGATTCACCAAACTTATGCTCCCTTAAAATATAGAGATTGTTCATCCCATCGAGCATGCCAAAAATTGTTGGTCATGAATATACCTAAGTACAAAATGCTTGTGCACCCTAGACCTTGCCAATATTGAAAGGCCAAAGGAAAGAGACGTCCTTTGAGCCAATCTCCAGAGAGGGCTAGTTCTTGGACTAATATAATATCGGTATAAACTTAGGGTAATATAAAGAGATGGAAAATGATAGAAAGGAATGGCAAATATGGCTATGAACCATTAATGTAAGGTGGGGATAAACTAGCAGCTAAAATCCACATCAATTTTTTAACTAGCATGTAACAGAAAGGAAATCATATGAACCATTCATAGATTGTAGATATAATTTCCAATGAACATTTTAGTATTCATTTTTCTATCAGGAATTAAATTTAGAAATGTAGAATTTAATTTTACCTAACAAATATCATGAACTAACAGAAATAAAAAGCAAAAAATAATTACATACAACACTACTCTAGGAACCAAAGCCAAATATCTTTCAATTGATGTAGAGAACTCAGTGTTTTTTTTGGCAGAATGTTTATCCTTCTATTTTACATCAAAATAATTACTATTTAAAGAGGATTTCACCTCTATAATTAAATGCATATTAAAACAAAATTCTAGCTAGTCAAAGATTAGGAAGAGCAATTCTCTCCTCGATAGTAGCGATGCTCAAATCAAAACATTCTTCAGTAAGCAATGATCCCTCTTTCATGGAGAGTTCCTAGGAAATCAGTAGGATTGGATGATAAAAATCATCTCAGACGTTGGTACATTGGAAAACAACAATATCACATGAATACTAGGAGCTTAAACATTAAATATTAGTTGTCGTTTCATCATCTTCCACCTAAGAATTTTATATTTGCTAGGAAGACCCACAAAAAAGGAACTTTGTCTTGAAAATGGGTGAGATCAGTGGAGGGAACCTTGGAAATGAATGAGATCATACAAATATTAGGGATGTAGCATATAATATTGGCAATAATTTAGTAGGAATTCTAGAAATAATAATTTCATTGTCTTGAGAATGAAATACCATCAATATCCTACCTTTCTAGAAAAATATCTATAACAATGGCACCTTCGTTGAGAGTAAAAGGTAAAAATTGATTTCAACTGGGAAATGGGGTGAAAACAATTTTGTTGTCAAAATGAGGCAAAAGTAATTTACTTTGTTGAGAGTTGCACTTAAACATGTAGTTTCACCCATTGTCTGATTAATTTCACCTTGAAATCATGCTCTCTCGGGAATTTCACCCAAAATGTTGTCTTGCTTGAATTAGAGTTTAAAAATGGAATTTCGCTCCCAAAGAAGAGTAAAAATGGAATTTCACCCCAAAATTAGGGTGAAAATGGAATTTTATCCCAAAATAAAGGTAAAAATGAATTTCAACCCAATCTAGGGCGAATTTGACTTTGACTAGCACTGCTTCCATTGTTTTCACCCAACTTGGGTGAAATCAAAATTTGCTAAAAATATGGTGGAATTATTTTGGGCAATGCCTTCATCATCATGCATGATTATTTCATAATGAATTTGAATTTGAATGACACATGTTTTTATCCCAAATGATGCCTACTCACCATTTGCACTCTGAAAACATCTTCAACTTGCAATTCATCGAAAAGAATGGCAAAAATTATTTTTGCCCCTTACTTGGGGCGGAGTTGACTTTGACTTCATGAGGCACATGCTTTTGCTTTATTTTTGCTCCAAAATATCTTCATTTATCAATTCACCCCGAATAAGGGTGAAAATTATTTTCACCCTCTATATGGGGTAAATTTGACTTTGATTGATGCCCACTCATTATTTTCACTCAAAAAGTGCCAAAAATTGGGATGATTGACTGGGGTAAATTTAATATCTCTCAAACCATTCAAGGTATTGGGATGATTATTTTCAAGTCCATAGGTGTCCATTTAGGCTGATTCTCCAAAAATTGTCACTTCCCAATTTTCACCTTTTTTTACTTCTGACTGCATTGTGGTAAAAATGCCAACACTAGGATTTTAAGATTGGTAGGATCTATGGATGTTTGAGTGTTGTCAATTAAATATGAGGTAGTGACATTTACAATTTGAAGAAAAGATCCACCAAAATAGAAGTTTTTTTGGCTTAGATAGTCTAAGGATCTATATTGTGGAGGATTGTTTAGGATCAACTCATCATCCTAATCCAATACATTTAAGGAAATGGTATCATCATGGGACTTTCTATCTATAAGGAAAACTTCATATTTGGTATCAAACAAATAGAAAATAAGAAGAGGATAACAATGAATGGGGATGTAACCTATCCCACAACATCATATTTAGGATTTAGACTATAAAGGATCTTTGATGACCTACTCATGCAAGTCTAGTCCTTTACCTTAATATCCCTTATTAAAAACCATCTACTTTAGAATGGAATTCAATTTTGATAAACCTTATGATGCATATTATCATTAATCCAACAAAGGGTTATTACCATGTGGTATGGATTCTCTCAACATTAATAGTACCAACAAAAAGAAAGGAAAAACCTTCTATTTGCACTATTTTACCATTGCTACTAGAAAGAAATCCTAAGGTTCAAGACAGATATTATGCTCAAGATGCGATGGAGGTAGGTGATAAGGTTTTGTTTTAAGTTTTTGTTTTTCACCAATGGTAGATGACAAGAAGGATCATGTGCTACTTGGACTGCTATGGATGGCTAGCTCATGTGGTGTTTGCCCTTGTGATAGGACACGAAGGCTAGTGAGGTCACAGGTTCGAGCAGTAGCAATAGTGCTTGAAGGTAAAATTAATTTTTTAATAAAGGTATGCATGTTGTGCTTGGTTAGGGAGTTATAAGGGTTAGTCAATTTTATCATTTTGATATGAAATGGTTAGGGAGCTATAAGGATAGTAAAGTGATTTTATTTTTATTTTAGAAAGGGATGAAAGGTGAAATTTCAGATTGCTAGTGCTTGGTTGATGCATGAGATGAAGTGATAATTTCTTTGGTCTTATTGAAATTTCAAGTGCATTATTTTTGTTTTCATAATAAGAAGGTATAAGGTGTATATGTGCAATTAATGTGTGTAATTTTTGGTTGTTTTGTTAAGCATTATTTTACATGAAAGAATAGGAGTAATAAGGTGTAAAAGTGGTTTGATGTTTTATTGTGATTATTGTATGGTAAAATATCATTTGAGAAGAAAATTCATATGGGTGTATTGAGAGAGTATTTTGATATCTAACTCTTGAAGTGGAACTAGAAAGATCAATTGTTTGTGAGACAGATTTTTGAAGAGGTATGGACACATCATCCCTTGTTTAAAGTGTTTGTTGGAATGAATGTTTTGGAACGTAAGGTGGAGTGAAAAGCATTGTTTGATAAGCATTGTTGAAAATATTTGAGTGAGGTTTTTTTGCTTCATTGTTGAATATTTTGGAACCATTTGGGATAGAATTTGAAAAAAACTTGTGCTTCTATTGTTGAAAGGGTTTAAGACGTTTGATCTAGAAATTGTGAACTACTTGTGCTAGGGTTGAAGAAAAATTAGTGTATCTTTGTGAAATACTTTAAATATTGGTTTGAGAGATATTGATTACAATTTTAAAGATGTTTGAGATCAATTTTATGATGGAAATTGTGCATTGGTGTGATTGATCATTGAGAGAAAATTTGCAAGAAGAATAAACCAGTTTTTTTTATAAATTGTTTTGATTTGATTTGAAAAGGATTTTGCAAGAGATAGAGAGTGGTTAATTGAGTACAAGATTTGTGAGTGTGAAACATATTAATTTTTTGATAGAGCATATCATTCTCTAAATATTCCAAAGGTTAACGAACTCTATGTAGAATTTGTTTGTGTGAAGAAAGATTTTTTAAAGAGATTTAAATTGTGTTTGTGAGCAAGTATTTGAGAAGACTTGAAGGTATATTTGAGCATATCTTTGAGAAGACTTGAATGTAGATTTGAGAAAGTATTTTGAGAATACTTGAAGGTATACTTGATCAAGTATTTTGATATGGCTTGAAGGCATATTTGAGCAAGTATTTTAAGAAGGGTTAAGGGCATATTTGAGCAAGTATTTTGAGAACACTTGAAGGCAGTTTTGAGCAAGTCTATTTTTAAGGCTTGAGGATAGGTTTAAGATAGAATTGAGAGCAAGTTTGATTGCTGATTTGTTCAAGATTTGTGTTAAGGCTTGAGGATAGATTTGAGATAAAATTGAGATAAGGTTTGATTGCTGATTTGTTCAAGATTTTTGTTAAGGCTTGAGGGTAGATTTGAGATAGAGTTAGAGTAGATTTGTGCTAGACTTAGGATAGAGTTTGGTATAGACTTGTGAGCAGAGTTGGAGTAGATTTATTCTAGACTTGGGATAATGTTTGGTGTATATTTGAGATAGAGTTGAGAGCAAGATTTGGAGGTGATATAAAAAAGAGGATATTAGTCTCCAATGGATAGATATCCATTATCTAATGTAGTGGGGATAGAGGTATCCTGTGGAGAGAGATCCACAATCCAAAGTAGTTGGGAGAAAAATCTTCTAGAAGATCACCAACCAGAGAAGAGGGGATAGAGTTATCCTATGGAGATAGATCCATAAACCAGAACAGAGGGAAAATAGTTCTCCTATGGAGAGAGATCCACAAAATAGAGAAAAGGGAAAGAGTTCTCCTGTGGAGTGAGATCCGTGAACCATATAGGAAGATATAGTTATTATATGGAGAGATATACACGAACTAGTTGAGGAGATAAAGTTATCCAGGATCAAGTTCCATGAACCAGAGTAAGGGGATAGAGTTCTCTTGTGGAGAGAGATCCACGAATCAGAGCAAGGGGAAATATTTTTCTTGTGGAGAGATATCCACAAACCAGAGCATAGGGAATTGGTGTCTCCTTTGGATAGAGGTCCATAAAAATTTTAATAGGTAATTGATTCCCAAGAGATTTATTGAGAAAATTTAGAAGAAATATTTTCTTCGTGGAGTAGCCCACATTGGGTGAACCACGTTCAATTTATGTCTCTCTTGTGTGTGATGATTTGTGCATTGCTTTAATTACTCATATGGATATTACCATTGATAATATTGGATAATATTGTTTGGAAAAGAAAATTAAAATTTGGTCTTATACTTTTCACCCACCTCTCAGTATAAGCTTGTATTCTTCAGTGAATGTGATGCAAATGTATGACATTGACTGAACTTGATACCCCAAGTTTGGTATTATTTATGGTTTTATATGTTTTCATTGGTTGGTTATGGTAATTGTTGTGGTAAAAACATCAACCATATTCAAAATAATTGTTCCCTTATGACCATAGAAATTCCTTCCAAATGATGGGTTCAATGAACCAATCATTTTGGGAATTCGATACTCAGGTGATTTTCAATTATTACCAAAGTTGATTTGATTGTTTTTGCTTTTGATCCAATGAAAGGGGTTGAAGGATAAGCTTGTGTAAATCTAGTTTGAACACATCCAAGCTCAAAATATTTAGAGATCTATATGATTAGTGTCATTTTGATTTGAGTGTCCTTATGTTGAGCTATCCATCCTACCAGATTGCATGGTTTGTTAATCATTGTAACCGCCAGGTGTATAGGATAATTCATTAGATATAATGCTCACAAATTGATGTATTGATGATGGTGATGATGATGATGGTGATGATGATGATGATGTGATGAGGATGTGATTTGGTTGGGTTTTATTATTTTTGTTTTGATTTTCATTTTTTTTATTTTTTTTACTAATCACACATGTGCGGTTATGCCTTCCCTTAATGGTTTACATTGCAAACCATTGGTCTACACTTTTGCATGCTCTAAAAAATATGGGTATGTACTTTTTATCATGAAAAGTGGCTATATAAAGGGGAGAGGGGTCATTTTCATTTCATTGTTGTGGTTTGATTCTTCTAAGCATTTTGAGAAGAGAGAGTGAGATGGAGGCTAGTGAGGGGAGTGGAGTTGGCATGGGTGTGGGTGGTGGTGGAGCGAAATCCGTTGTCTACTATGCTAAGGTAGGTGTTTTGTTCCTTAGATTTGTTTTTATTTGTTTGTTGTTTTTGTGTGTTTTGTTTGGTTTTTTGTTTTTGGCAACAAAGAAGAGGGGTTGGGAAATTTTTAGATTTTTTTGTTTGTTTTTGCAACCACTAAGAGGGGTTGGTAAATTTTTTGATTTTTTTTTTTGTTTTTGCAACCACTAAGAGGGGTTGGTAAAATGTTTTATTTTTTATTTATTTTTTTGCAACCACTAAGAGGGGTTTGTAAAATATATATATATATATATATATATATATATTTTGTTTGTTTTTGCAACCACTAAGAGGGGTTGGTAAAGTTATTGCATTTTTTTTTTTGCAACCACTAAGAGGGGTTGGTAAATTTTTTGCATTTTTTTTTGCAACCACTAAGAGGGGTTGGTAAAAAAAAATTATTTTTTTTTGTTTTTGCAACCACTAAGAGGGGTTGGTAAAATTTTTTATTTTTTTATTTTTTTTGCAACCACTAAGAGGGGTTGGTAAAATTGTTTATTTTATTTTATTTTTTTGCAACCACTAAGAGGGGTTGGTAAAATGTTTTATTTTTTTGTTTGTTTTTGCAACCAATAAGAGGGGTTGGTAATTTTTTTTTGTTTGTTTGTTTTTGCAACCATTAAGAGGGGTTGGTAAAAAAAATTTTCTTTTTGTTTGTTTTTGCAACCACTAAGAGGGGTTGGTAAAATTTTTGCTTCTTTTTTTTTTTTGCAACCACTAAGAGGGGTTGGTAAAAAATTTTATTTTTTTGTTTGTTTTTGCAACCACTAAGAGAGGTTGGTAAAAAAAATTATATTTTTGTTTGTTTTTGAAACCACTAAGAGGGGTTGATAAAAGTTTTGCTTTTTTTTTTGGATGGGGAAGGTTGAAAGTTTTTTTTGGAATGCAATTTATGCCATGATGAAATGCAATGTTTTTTTTTCTTGTTTTTGAAATGCAATTTATTCTAAAATGCAATGTTTTTGTGTTTTTCTCATTTTTGAAATGCAATTTATTCTAAAATGCAATATTTTTGTGTTTTTCTTATTTTTTATGTGCATTGATTTTATCTTTGTTTGTGCTCCAAGTGAATTTTATTATTGCTAGACACTAATGGCCCCACACCATATCCAAGGTGTGGAAAGCACTCATAGTTGATGAGTGGAAGTTTTTGTAGGTTGTGGGCTTAGAGGGTTTTATATGGATGGAGATTGTCCAAGCTGACGATGAGTTTCTATCTACTCTAGTGAAGAGATGAGACCCTAATAGAGGTTCCTTCCAACTTTTGATAGGGGAGTTAACTATGACTTTAGTGGATGTTTATTGCATCTTCCATGTGTCTATCGAGGATTTACCTATAATGGTGGGCCACAATAAGAATTCCATCCTTAGTCCCATATACGATGATGACTGGATGTTGATTGCAGGAAGGGTTGTATTCCTTACCTTGACCTGTACAAGGGTAAGAAGTTGGGTGTCCTAACTTTTCTAATGTACATACTAGGAAGCATATTGTTGCCTAATAGTTTGGGCTTAAGGTTCTATTGGAACTAGGTTTCTATTATTTTGTAGTTGATTGTAAAGCCACATATTTGTGCTTGGGCTCCTGATCTCTTATGTTAGGTGTACTCAGTTATATGAGATGAAGAGGTAGGAGTAGAAGGGGCTTAGTTGTAGCTTGATGCTTCAAATTAGGCATGGGAGCATATCATAATTGACCATCCAAAGGGGCTACCATGTGCTTGTGATGCTTCACTTCCTCATACTTTTCGTTGGTGGGTTAGTGAGAAGTCTTCTTCTACTTACCCTCATTGCATCGTGGAGACTTATCGGGACATCCTGAGTGGTTTGACATGAGATGAAATCTATTGGTGATGTTGGAGAGATCTTACTTGGGAGGATTATGTGGCATAATTTCATTAGGTAAGATGAGGTAGATGGATGATTAGGATTCATCGATGAGAGATCAAGTATATCTAGTTCTCACAAGTGATGAGGTAGTTTGGATTGGTTTAGGGAGTTATAGATACTCCTATGATGTACATGTAGCTAGGATATGAGTGTAGTCTTCATTTGACTCTGGAATTTAAACCATGGATGACACAATGGATGATGCAACCATGAATGTTATTGACATAGATGATGTAAGGATGACTATATACTATGATATTTGGTTTGCTACACAACCTCCTTGGAGGTTGATCTAGGTGGTGGATGATGCAATTAATGGGGATGAACCTTATGCTAGTGAGTAGGCTCCTAGATAGTAAAAGCAATTCCAGGGTAGTGGGTGTAGGAGGTATTTTACCATTGGAAAACAATAAGTAGATGTTGGTACTAGAGTTGGTGGAGATGGTGGTGATGGAGGTGATGAAGGCTAGGATATAGGGCACAATATGGATGTGGGCGATGATGCTAATGTGGGTGATTATGGGGATGATGGAGGTGTTTAGGGCTAAGATGTTTCTCCTCACCACATAGAGGAGGAGTGGGGTGTGCTCCAGGCATAGCAAGATAGCCTAAGTGAGGAGGTGATGAAACTGAAGGATGAGGTGACTCAGCTTCAGGATGAGATGACCCGATAGTAGGGTGAGGTGGGTGGGCTACAAGCTAGGTTGAGTGAGGGTGATGATGTTACTACCATTGTGACTCTTAGAGCTAATATAACCTAGCGAGAAAACCTTGAGGGTCAGTATTTAGCTTTTATTCAGAGATAGGTGCAATACATGGCATCCCCTAAGGATAATTTGTATCAACACTAGATTATATTTCCACTTCAAAGTTATTCTTCGATGTTAGGTTCCAATAGGTAAACTGAGTTTAGGCTAGGTATTTCATGGTATCATAGACCATCTAGCTCTCATGCTTCCCAAGCATTAGCTCAAGGATCTAATAGGGATCATGAGGACACTATCTAGTAGCACTTTACTACCTCTTTCTATAGTTTTATGTTTTTGTTTATGATCCTCAGTGCTTCGATGTATACATTCTATGGTTATTTTGTATTTATGTGGTTCATATATATATATATACAAACAAATCACTTGTGTGTGCACTTTTGTTTTATTGTATGTATGGATGCATGTGAAATAATGTGATGTATGATGTAATGTATGTTTAATGATATCTTTAAAGACTCATTTGGTATTTATAGACTCTTGCTTGATCAAAATTATCTTGTTTTTTAATCAAAGATATATATAGAAGGTCTTTGACATGAATTTATGATATGTGGTAATGAAAATATTATGGTTTTGTTGGGTGGATGGTCTAGGGTGTTCTTACAAAGACTGTTAAAAATATTGAGTTGTCATTGATGTCAAAGGTAAAAATATCTTCAAGGATGAAATGTTGAGTTGTCATTTATAATAAAGGTACAGATATATTCAAATGTGATTTTATATGCTTTAATATTTAAATGAAATATTTAAATATTAAAGTGGAAGGTTTATATTTAAATCAAAAGATTTAAATATATAAAATTTTAAATAAAGTGGAAGGTTTATATTTAAATCAAAATATTTAAATATATAAAATTTTAAATAAATTGGAAGGTTTATATTTAAATCAAAATATTTAAATATATAAAAGGTTAAAATTTTAAATCTAAATGGGCTGATATCCTTGAGCACACCATACAAAAGAGAGTTTGAAAAATTAAATATTCAAATAATGGGGTGACCTCCTTGGGCATGAATGACAGAAAACATATTAATATAAGGCCATAAACTCACTTTGGAAATGGTAATAAATTTGAATATATCCTTCGAGTGGAGAGTGAGCAGTGGGTAGAAGACAAGGGAGGAGAGGAGCGCAAGTTTGGTGGTATAGCAGTGATAAAAATAAGACTTTAAAAATTTTTCTATGCCACTCTGATCTTAGCCGTGTGGTTAGCCCAGCTGGTTGCCTAGCTTGAGTTGGACTGCTATGACGGAGAAGATCTAAAGGTTGAATCCTCTTGGCATCTATTTTTATGTTGTTTATTGTTTGAGATAGCATAAAGAAGGATTAGTATAGTTTATGGTGCACCTTTGGGTTCATTCGTTGGGGTAGACCTGTCGGTTGCCTAGCTCTTGTTAGGGCAATATAGTACAAAAGGTTAGAGGGTCAAATCTCTTTGACACCTATTTTTATAAAGCATGTGAGATAGTGAATGAAGAAGTTAAATATTCTATTGCACCTTTTGGTTTCATCTACTATGGTAGCTCAGTTGGTCATGAGCTCGTTTTAGGGCATTGCGCTTCTAGAGGTCAAAGGATCGAATCTCATCTATTGTTGTGCAAGGTAAGGGTAGAGTTTTTAATAAAATTTAAAAGGGATATATAAGGATTTATGTTATAATGTTTTATTTTACAAGTTTTATAGAAGGGAGATATAAAGATTTATGTTATAATATTTTATTTTACAATTTGTTGGCAATTTTGGGTACTTTGGGTACATTGCCTTTGCTCAAATGTATAAGTTGTCATTGATGTCAAAAGGCATTTTTGTGTTGATATCAAAAGAGTGTGATGTCAAGAATATCTTGAGAAGCTTCATTATGTTAAAGGGTTTTTATTAAAACCATGGTGACAAGGTTAAAGGTTTTTCTTAAAACCATTTGGACTCATTAAGGGTTTTTATTAAAACCAAGCTTAACTTAATGCAAAGGTCCATGTTTATTATTAATAATTAAATTAACTCAAACCTTTGTCAAAGGTCCAAGTTTAATTTATTATTAATAAAATAATAATAATTATTATTTTAATTATTATTAAAGGGTCTTTCAACCCTTAAGCGACGGAAGAAAAAAGAATTCTTTCGCCGATATGTTGCCATCGTTGGAGGAGCGCCGACGTCAAACATTAAGGAGAAATGGCTATATAAGTGGGGATGTTTTTCTAAAGTGAGCACCTCCGATTAATTGATGTCTGCGATTTGCATTTGCTCTATATCACTTGGAATCTACGATTTGTGTTTGCTCTGTATCTTTCGATTTGCGCTTGGCGTCTGTGATTTTGCATTTTCTCTATATCTTTCGAATAGCGCTTGGTGTCTTCGATTTGAGCTTGCTCTGTGTCTTCGAATCTTCGATTGACGTCTTTGAAATCGTGCTTGTTCTGTGTCTTGGAAACCATGCTTGGCATATTCGGATTTGAGCTTGGGCTGCATCCTTACCTTTTTGCTTGACGGTAGTGGATTGGCAATTGCACCTGAACTACGTTTTTCAGACTGTGCTGTGAGATGATTAATGCAAGCATTCAATGACTTACGTTTTGGACAGCGCTCACCAGTTTGCATGTGGCTTGTGGAAGACGTTTACGTTTTCCAAATTCTTGGCGTCAAAGGAAGATAAAAGAGAGGGCAGCTCTGTATTTCTTCGTTGGGCACTTGTGACCCAACGACGGTGGCGTTTAAGCGAAAGTGCTAGAAGGCAGAGGTGCCGAGTTCGATTCTCTTCGTTGGTAATTTTCTTTTGGTCACGGTGTGCAAAGGATAGTGGCTGTGAATGCGTGGGAGGTATAAGGTTAAGGTATCATATTTGCTTTGACATTGTTTTATTGATGTTTAATGTTTATGTGGAGTAATAAGGTGTAAAGAGGTTTTACTTTGTATGTATATTATACTTCGGTGGTTTTTACTAAGTTGGAGAAATAAGGTGTTATTTTGGATCTTTATTATTGTGTATTATTGTATAGTTGCTAACTCTAATTGGTGGCAAATTGAGAGTTAGTGTTGTGACAGATTTTGAGTTCTCCTTCTTCATCAAAGTAAAGGTATGGGCAACTTCTTCCATGTATGTTGTTGATGGTATATTTTCTGAAATTGAGTTTGGAGTGAAAAGGTTGTCTACTAGGTATTTTTGGTGTAAATCTTATTTTCTGGATATTGAAGATTGTTTATGCATTAAAGTCATTGATGAGTTTTTGGGTGAATGCATAATTCTGGTTGAGGAAGAGGAAGCATTTTTGCACTAGGGTTTATGTTAGTAAGTCTTGCTACTTGCATTGAGATGATGAAAACCTTTAGTTGGCTGTTTTGATATTGATGGTTGAGTTGCTTCCATAGAGGTTGTTTTTGATCAAGTTAGTGCTTTACTTGATACATGATATTGGGCTTACTCCATTGAGTTGATTTGAACAAGTTATTCTTTGCATTTGGTGATATTGTGTTGGTGGTTGTTTTGTTCAAATATCCTTGGAGGGAAAAGGATTTCTACTTGTTTCCTTTTCTTGTGATGATTGGGTAATGCTTCAAGGTTGATGTTGAGTTGAATGGTGTTGGTTGTCTAAACCTTGTTTGATGAGCATTGTTGTTGAAATCCTAATTGTTGGTAAAAAGAATATGAGTATCATTGCTATATGAGATATTGCATGGTTGGCAATTGTTGGGTTGTGTTTCATATTCTTGAGAAAAGCATACTACATCTATCTTATTCTTTTGAGATTGAGATTGAGTTGAGATTGAGATTGGGAGTTAAGTATAGAACATATTGGGTCTCTAACAATTCTCTTTATGTTTCTATGAGATTTGAGATTGAGATTGGGAGTTAAGTATAGAACATATTGAGTCTCTAACAATTCTCTTTATGCTTCTATGAGGTTTATGAATCACATTGGGTCTCTAACAATTCTCTTTGTGGGTTCATGCTAAGCAAGTTTTTCTTGGTGAGCTTGCTGAGGTTTTGGACAGGTTCCGATGGGGACTTGTGAGCAAGTTTTGGACAGGTTTCGATGGGGACTTGTGAGCAGATTTGGACAGGTCCTAGTAGAGGACTTGTGAGCTGAGTTTTTGAGAGTTCTATCAGAGAACTTGAGGATAGAGGTGCATTGGTTCTTTGAGAAGAACCTGAGGATAGATTTGGCAAGTCTTTGAGAAGGCTTGTGTGCAGAGGATTGATTTGTTCAAAGAGTTGGACAGATCTGATAGACAGAGGAAGACTTGTACTAGACCGACTGACTATGTTTGGTATAGGTAGCTGAGCTACTGTGGACGTGATCATAGAAGGCAGAGGTCTCTTAGGCTAAGCATTGAGGATAGGAGGTCTTCGATGGAAAGGAGTTCCACATGCTGGCAAGAGGTAGAGGCAGTTGATCTTCTGAGGGATCATTTCTAGAGCAGAGGGAAGGTATCTCCTTTGAGCAGAGGCTCATAAATTTAGATTGGGGGAAGGTGTCTCCTTTGGGCCGAGGCTCATAAACATTGTAATTGGGAAGGTTTCCCAAAGAACTTTGAGATAACTTTTAGAGAAAAGTTTTGTGGACGTAGCCCAGGATTTTTAGGTGAACCACGTTAAAATTGGTGTCACTTTGTGGATGATATTGTGCATTGTTTTGATATTGCTTTGGGTATATTGCTTTACTATTTTGAAGTATAAAGGAAAAAGTAAAAAGAGGTCTTATACTGTTCACCCCCCCTCTCAGTATAAGCTTGTGTTCTTCAATTGGTATCAGAGTGGGTGCCTTCGAAAAGTTTAACAACTTGAAGGAAAAGCTAGTAAAGAACACAATGGATCATTCAAGTGGCAATGCAACACCTATTCTTGATGGGTCAGATTTTGGTCTTTGGAGTGCAAGGATGAAGGTTCATCTAATGGCACTTGGGAATGAGGTTTGGGAAGTGATTGAAGATGAGTACACTATTCCTGAACATGGTCCTAATACTAAAGAAGAAAGACTCCTACATCACAACAATTCAAAAGCAATGAATGCAATCCTGAAAGGCTTACAGAAAGCAGATCTCACCAAAGTGATTCACCGCAAGACAGACTAGTGAAATGTGGAATCAATTGAAGGTGGTTCATACAGGTGATACAAATGTCGGAAAGGCAAAGTTGAGACACTTCAAAGGTATGTTTGAACAACTCAAGATGAATGATGATGAAAATATTAGTGACTACATGCTTCGTATGGATGAGGTTGTTAACTCCATGAAAGACTTAGGTCTTGAGCTTGCTGAAAATGATGTTTGTGATAAGATTTTAAGATCTCTTCCTAATAGATTTAGTGAAAATATTTCTGCTATTGAGGAAGCTAAAGATTTGGATAAGTTGAAAAAGGATGAGCTCCATAGTATACTTGCAGCATTTGAGTTGAGAACTCAAGTGAAGGTTGATGTCAAGAAAGAGGCAACTTTCAAGGCTACCAAGAAATCCAAGGGTAAACAACTTCAAGAGAGTGATGAGTCTTCTAGTGATGAAGAGGCATATTACAGCAAGAAAGGCAAGTTCTCTAGAAAGCACAAAAATATGAAAAATGTAAGATGTTTCAATTGTGGAAAGTTTGGTCATTATGCTACTGATTGTATCATGTTGCCAAGGATGAAAGTGATGAAGATAAACAGAACTGTAAGAGCAAGGATCCTGAAAAGCACAAGCATCATAGGAAAAACAAAGATGAGCACAACAATCAAGGAAAGAGGTATTCTCACAAACACAAGAAGAGTTTCTACCTAGACAAAGCAAGTAAGTGTTCTAGTAGTGATAGTGAAAGTTCTTCAAGTGATAATGAAAATGAGATGTTGTTCATATCAGAAAAAGAGGAAGAACCAAAACATAGATTCATTATCATGAAATGTCTTAGATGTGGAAATTTTGGTCACCTTGAGGATGATTGCACAAATAATGATTTGGTTTCTAGTATGTATGAGGATGCTTCAGAAAACTATAAGGAAGATGCATGTATGGTTTTTGAAAAGGGTAGCACCTCTAGTGATAAGAAATCTGAAAAAGGCTTTGATGATTCAAAAAGCAAACATATAGAGGAAGGTGAAGTAGATCTTAAAGGTGAACTTATTAGTGCTCTTAGTGCTTTGAAAAAGGAAAGAAAGAAGAATGCTAGACTCAAGGATAAGTTGGATGAATGTTGTATGGAGAGAGATGATCTTATAGAAAGTCTTGACTTCTCTATAGCTAAGACACAAGAACTCAAGGATGAGTTAGAGTCTAAGGTTCTTGAGTATAGTGAGTTAGAACAGAAAATGGCTTCTTTGAAAGAGGAAACTAAAGGGTACAAGGATAAGCTTCACAAGTTTCAAGATAGCTCCAAAAAGGTTAAGTCTCTCATCAAAGGTCAAAGAAAGACAACAGATAAAATAGGCCTTGGTTTTGTTAAGCCTCACAAGGAACAAGTTGGAGAGTCTAGTAAGAGACTCCAAAAGGAAGAGAGTTCTGATGAGGAAAGTATTTCAGATCATGAGTCCTTGAATGATAGATGCACAGAAATAGAAAACAGAATTCAGAATGAGAAGAAGAAGTTTTTCAGAGCCTAAGAGGTCAAATAAAGGAAAGTTTCAAGGCAGATGTTTTGCTTGTCACAGGTTTGGTCACATAGCTTCACATTGCATGGCTCAAGTGAAGAAGGTAAATGACAATTTTAGAGGTGGTAATTTCTTTCAAGGGTATTGCTACTCTTGTCAATAGTTTGGGCACAAGGCAGTTTATTGCAAGGCAAATATCAAGAACAGGTTTGATCAAAACTAGGTTTGGTCAAAACAAGTTTGGTCGAACAAGTTTGGTCGTGAAACTGGTGGATTCAAAGAACAGGTATGCCTAAAAGAAATAACATTGTTACTTGTTATAAGTGCAACAATGAAGGTCACACAGTCAGACAGTGTAGAGCTGAAATTCTAGAATACAGGAACAGGAACAGTGGCATGATCAGGTCCAAGGATCAAGGCATGGATAAGAACAGGGATGAGAACAAGAACAAGAACAGTGACAGGAACAGGAATATGGACAAAGAGTTCAAGAGAAGGCCCGGAAAGGAAGTTATAGACGCTGATGATGATCAGTGCCTAATGGGAGTTTTACTCCCACCCTAGAATTAATCACCTCATCAGGAGGTGGGGGAGGGACTAAGCTAAGAGGCTAATTCTTAGTCCCGAGCCCCAAAGGTGGCCCTTTGCCATTGATGACAAAGGGGGAGAGATATGAGTAAGGGGGAGAGCTTCAAAGTGAAGAGGAAAGCTTCAAGTCAGGGGGAGCAAAACTTCAAAGGAAGATTCTCAGTTGTTAGCATAGTTGGTTTTAGTTTTGGCTCTTGAGAAGTGTTTTCAGTAAAGGTTTGCCATCAATGACAAAGGGGGAGATTGTTGGCAATTTTGGGTACTTTGGGTACATTGCCTTTGCTCAAATGTATAAGTTGTCATTGATGTCAAAAGGCATTTTTGTGTTGATATCAAAAGAGTGTGATGTCAAGAATATCTTGAGAAGCTTCATTATGTTAAAGGGTTTTTATTAAAACCATGGTGACAAGGTTAAAGGTTTTTCTTAAAACCATTTGGACTCATTAAGGGTTTTTATTAAAACCAAGCTTAACTTAATGCAAAGGTCCATGTTTATTATTAATAATTAAATTAACTCAAACCTTTGTCAAAGGTCCAAGTTTAATTTATTATTAATAAAATAATAATTATTATTATTTTAATTATTATTAAAGGGTCTTTCAACCCTTAAGCGACGGAAGAAAAAAGAATTCTTTCGTCGATATGTTGCCATCGTTGGAGGAGCGCCGACGTCAAACAGTTAAGGAGAAATGGCTATATAAGTGGGGATGATTTTCTAAAGTGAGCACCTCCGATTAATTGATGTCTGTGATTTGCATTTGCTCTGTATCTTTCGAATAGCGCTTGGAATCTGTGATTTGTGTTTGCTCTATATCTTTCGATTTGTGCTTGGCATCTACGATTTTGCATTTGCTCTATATCTTTCGAATAGCGCTTGGTGTCTTTGATTTGAGCTTGCTCTGTGTCTTCGAATCTTCGATTGACGTCTTTGAAATCGTGCTTGTTCTGTGTCTTGGAAACCATGCTTGGCATATTCGGATTTGAGCTTGGGCTGCATCCTTACCTTTTTGCTTGACGGTAGTGGATTGGCAATTGCACCTAAACTACATTTTTCAGACTGTGTTGTGAGATGATTAATGCAAGCATTCAGTGACTTACGTTTTGGACAACGCTCACCAGTTTGCATGTGGCTTGTGGAAGACGTTTACGTTTTCCAAATTCTTGGCATCAAAGGAAGATAAAAGAGAGGGCAGCTCTGTATTTCTTCATTGGGCACTTGTGACCCAACGACGGTGGCGTTTAAGCGAAAGTGCTAGAAGGCAGAGGTGCCGAGTTCGATTCTCTTCATTGGTAATTTTCTTTTGGTCACGGTGTGCAAAGGATAGTGGTTGTGAATGCGCGGGAGGTATAAGGTTAAGGTATCATATTTGCTTTGACATTGTTTTATTGATGTTTAATGTTTATGTGGAGTAATAAGGTGTAAAGAGGTTTTACTTTGTATGTATATTACTCTTATAGTGGTTTTTACTAAGTTGGAGAAATAAGGTGTTAATTTGGATCTTTATTATTGTGTATTATTGTATAGTTGCTAACTCTAATTGGTGGCAAATTGAGAGTTAGTGTTGTGACAGATTTTGAGTTCTCCTTCTTCATCAAAGTAAAGGTATGGGCAACTTCTTCCATGTATGTTGTTGATGGTATATTTTCTGAAATTGAGTTTGGAGTGAAAAGGTTGTCTACTAGGTATTTTTGGTGTAAATCTTATTTTCTGGATATTGAAGATTGTTTATGCATTAAAGTCATTGATGAGTTTTTGGGTGAATGCATAATTCTGGTTGAGGAAGAGGAAGCATTTTTGCACTAGGGTTTATGTTAGTAAGTCTTGCTACTTGCATTGAGATGATGAAAACCTTTAGTTGGCTGTTTTGATATTGATGGTTGAGTTGCTTCCATAGAGGTTGTTTTTGATCAAGTTAGTGCTTTACTTGATACATGATATTGGGCTTACTCCATTGAGTTGATTTGAACAAGTTATTCTTTGCATTTGGTGATATTGTGTTGGTGGCTATTTTGTTCAAATATCCTTGGAGGGAAAAGGATTTCTACTTGTTTCCTTTTCTTGTGATGATTGGGTAATGCTTCAAGGTTGATGTTGAGTTGAATGGTGTTGGTTGTCTAAACCTTGTTTGATGAGCATTGTTGTTGAAATCCTAATTGTTGGTAAAAAGAATATGAGTATCATTGCTATATGAGATATTGCATGGTTGGCAATTGTTGGGTTGTGTTTCATATTCTTGAGAAAAGCATACTACATCTATCTTATTCTTTTGAGATTGAGATTGAGTTGAGATTGAGATTGGGAGTTAAGTATAGAACATATTGGGTCTCTAACAATTCTCTTTATGTTTCTATGAGATTTGAGATTGAGATTGGGAGTTAAGTATAGAACATATTGAGTCTCTAACAATTCTCTTTATGCTTCTATGAGGTTTATGAATCACATTGGGTCTCTAACAATTCTCTTTGTGGGTTCATGCTAAGCAAGTTTTTCTTGGTGAGCTTGCTGAGGTTTTGGACAGGTTCCGATGGGGACTTGTGAGCAGGTTTTGGATAGGTTTCGGTGGGGACTTGTGAGCAGTTTTGGACAGGTTTCGATGGGGACTTGTGAGCAGATTTGGACAGGTCCTAGCAGAGGACTTGTGAGCTGAGTTTTTGAGAGTTCTATCAGAGAACTTGAGGACAGAGGTGCATTGGTTCTTTGAGAAGAACCTGAGGACAGATTTGGCAAGTCTTTGAGAAGGCTTGTGTGCAGAGGATTGATTTGTTCAAAGAGTTGGACAGATCTAATAGACAGAGGAAGACTTGTACTAGATCGACTGACTGTGTTTGGTACAGGTAGCTGAGCTACTGTGGACGTGATCATAGAAGGCAGAGGTCTCTTAGGCTAAGCATTGAGGACAGGAGGTCTTCGATGGAAAGGAGTTCCACGTGCTGGCAAGAGGTAGAGGCAGTTGAT
The DNA here is from genome assembly GCA_028583015.1 of Wollemia nobilis. NCBI lineage: Eukaryota > Viridiplantae > Streptophyta > Pinopsida > Araucariales > Araucariaceae > Wollemia > Wollemia nobilis. The sequence goes on from JAQPPZ010003256.1 coordinate 710,900, forward strand.
CTTCTGAGGGATCATTTCCAGAGCAGAGGGGAAGGTATCTCCTTTGAGCAGAGGCTCATAAATTCAGATTGGGGGAAGGTGTCTCCTTTGGGCCGAGGCTCATAAACATTGTAATTGGGAAGGTTTCCCAAAGAACTTTGAGATAACTTTTAGAGAAAAGTTTTGTGGACGTAGCCCAGGATTTCTGGGTGAACCACGTTAAAATTGGTGTCACTTTGTGGATGATATTGTGCATTGTTTTGATATTGCTTTGGGTATATTGCTTTACTATTTTGAAGTATAAAGGAAAAAGTAAAAAGAGGTCTTATACTGTTCACCCCCCCTCTCAGTATAAGCTTGTGTTCTTCACAATTTTTAAAAGGAAGATATAAGGAATTAGTTTAAATTAAGCTTTATTATGAATGTTGTTAAAAGGAGTGATAAGGATACTAAGTATTTGATTTGGAGTTTAGATAAAAAAGCAAAAATAAAAATTATATATCAGATTTGTATACAATATTTTTGCATTGTTTATGATTGGATCTGGGAGTAGATGAGTAGTTTTTGTGAGAAAATTTAAGCATGGTTTATGAGCATATTTTGGAAAAGATTTGAGCAAAATTTATGAGCAGATTTTAGAGAAAATTTGAGCAGGTTTTGTGAGCATATTTTGGATCAAGATTTAAGGACAGTCCTGAGTAGATTTTTCAACAATACTTGTGAGCAAGAGAGTTTTGGTGTCTCATGTGGATTTGTGTCCATGAACTTGAGCAAGGGTATTGGTGTCTCCTATGTATTGGTGTCCATAGACTTGTATAGGGGATTGGTGTATCCTATGGATTAGTGTCCAAAAACTTGTATAGGGGATTTGTGTCCATGAACTTGTACAGGGAAATTGTGTCTCTTGTGGGTTGGTGCCAACAAAATTTATTGAAGAAATATATAAGCAATATTTTGTCATGGTTTTCTCCCAAGATGATGTTTCCAAATAAAATATTTGTCTCTTTTGTGTATGGTGGTTTGTGCATTATTTTATTATTGCATTGATATTATTTGAAGTTATTTCTTTGGAAAGAAAAGAGAAAAATTTTATCCTATACTGTTCACCCCTCTTATCAGTATAAGTTTGTGTTATTCAATTAGTATCAGATTAGGTTCTTTCATGAAAGCCTAATAGCTTGAAGGAATATATTACAAGAACACACATGGCCATGGAGGTGAAAGAAATTACTCCTGCTATTAAAATCCAAGAAAAGAAGAAAAATCCATAAAATGGAGAGGAAGCCTTAATGGACATATAATATGAACTTGTTTTTGCTATTGAAGAAGTGAAAAGGCTTAGAGAGAAAAATTTAAGATTGAATATTCAATTACAAGAGGATGAGGAGACAAATGCAAATCTTTCACAAAATTTCACCAACTTAAAAGTAAAAATTGAAGAGGCAAAGTGAATTAAGAAGGTATAGTTGAGCAATTAAAGGTAAAAGAGTTGGAATGTGAAAAATTGGAACATGAGGTTATCTCTCTAAGGAAGGAAGTTGAAAAATCTAATGATAAGCTACAATAAAATATCAGGTTTGAGAAAAGCACAAAAATCTTGGATGATATTATCAAAACATAGATATCTTTAGTTATAAATATTGGACTTGGTTTTGGAGAAGGTCAAAAGAAACAAAAGGGGAAGTCAAGCTCAAAAGGAATAAAGGCATCAAATAAAATAAGTAAAGAAGAGTCCAAGACCTATGTTAATGTATTGAGAAGTGGAAGCATCAAGAAGGAAGAAAACAAAGAATCATCATGGACCAAAGTCAATCATGAAAACAACAATGAGATAACCATGGGACCATATCCTCCAAGGCAATAAAACATGTTTCAATATTTCTTCCATGGTTATTGTTTTTCATATAACAAATTTGGTCATAAAGTTGTACATTGCATTGTCTATGCTAAAAGTAATTTTAGCTTCACGAAGAGAAATTTCAATTAATTTGCACCTCTCATGGATTACAATATCATTTGTTACAAATGTGATAATTTTGGGCATAAAGCTAAATGGTGTAGAACAATGTTCCCTGAAATTTCGAAATCAAGCAAGAAGGAGGAAGGTCAAACTGTTCAAAAGAATATGACTTCCAAAGTTTGGAAAAAGAAAATGGAACAAGAAAAATGAGAAGTCTATGTTGGTACAAATGACTCTTCATGTGCAAAATGAAGGAAATTAGTGGTACATTGATAGTGGTTGTTCAAGCCATATGATAGGTGACAAAAGTAAATTTCTCTCTTAAAGAAATAAATGGAGGTACAGTAAAATTTGGTGATAATGTTTCTACCAAAATTGTTGGAAAGGGAACCTTGAGCCTAGATAATGGAAGATCAAGGATAGATAATGTGTTATATATTGAAGGGTTGAAGCACAATCTACTAAGTGTAAGTCAACTATGTGATCAAGGGTACACACTCACATTTCACCCAAATGGATGTGAGATCAGGAAATCCAAGATAAGAAAGCTTATTGCAGACACCGGGAGAACTGCAAACAATCTCTACATGTTGAGCAAAATTAAAGGGAAAAAATAATTTTTATCACAAGAATATGAGATTTGGTTGTGGCATAGAAGAATGGGCCACCTGAAATTTGATAACATAGTAAAAATAAGAAAAAAAAAAAGTAGTTAGAGATTTTCCCAAGATAGCAAAACCCCCAAGCATGATTTGTGCACAATGCCAGCATGGTAAGCAAACAAGATCTAGTTTCAAATAAAAGGAATTCTCTTCATCCAAGCCTCTGGAGCTAATTCAAACTAATCTATGTAGCCCTACAAGAACAAAGAGCTTACAAGGTGAGAATTATTTCATGTTGTTTATTGATGATTATTCTAGAATGACTTGGGTAACATTATTAAGAGAAAAATCAAAAGCTTTTGAAAAGTTCAAAGCATTCAAGGCACTTGTAGAAAATGAAATAGGCAAAAATATCAAGTGTCTAAGATCAGATAGAGGAGGTGAATTCACTTCAAATAAATTTGTAGAATTATGTGAACAACAAGGAATCAAGCGATAATACTCAACAACAAGAACTCCACAACAAAATGGAGTAGTTGAAAGGAAGAACATAACTGTTCAAGGCATGTCCAAGGCCATGCTAAATGAGTCTAAGCTTTCTGATGCCTTTTGGAGAGAAGTGATTCATACAACTATTTATATCATCAATAGAGCTCAAGTAAGAGTAAATCACCACAAAACTCACTATGATATTTGGAAGGGAAGACCAACTACTATGAAGTACTTCAAAAATTTTGGAAGCAAATGCTACATTAGATGAGAAGAAAAATATTTGGGTAAGTTTGATTCTAGGTGTGATGAGGGTATCTTCCTTGGATACTCTTCAAAGAGCAAAGCCTATAGATGCTACAATAAAAGATCACATAAAATTGTGGAAAGTGCAAATGTAAGAGTTGATGAAGAAATAGATCTAAGAGAACTAGCTCAAGAGATCATGTATCAAGAAGGAGAAAGTTGCAAAGATGAAGAAACTAAAGAATATGAGAATCAAAGGACACCCTCAAGAACACCCCCAAATATACCATCTAAAACACCATCCAGATATGTGCAAAAGAACCATCCTAAAGATCTGATTATTGGGAATCTAGATGAAAGACAAACAAGGAGGAAAATAACAAGTACAAGTGAACATGCCAACTTCTCTTTACTATCTAAAGTTGAGCCAAAGAATTTCAATGAAGCAAGTGAAGATAAATATTGGATTAAGGCAATGGAGGAGGAGTTAGATCAAATAGAGAAAAGTGAGACTTGGGAACTTGTCCCACATCCAAAAGACAAGAATGTAATTGGCACCAAATGGGTCTACAAAAATAAGTTGAACGAAGATGGTCAAGTTATCAAAAACAAAGCAAGACTTGTATGCAAAGGCTATGCACAAGTTGAGGAAATTGATTTTGAAGAGACATTTGCTCTCGTTGCTCGTCTTGAGTTCATAAGAATGTTATTGGTCTTTTCAAGTTTCAAAAACTTCAAATTATACCAAATGGATGTAAAATCAGCATTTCTTAATGGTTACTTAGAGGAAGAGGTCTACATTGAGCAACTAGATGGTTTTAGCTTGACAGACAAGCCAAACTATGTATGCAAATTGAAAAAGGCTCTCTATGGACTAAAGCAAGCCCCTAGGGCTTGGTACTCAAGGTTGGATAAATATCTCCAAGAATAGGGTTTCAAAAAAGGTATAGCTGATAGCAACTTGTACATCAAGAATGAAGGAAATGACTTGTTAATTATAGTAGTCTATGTGGATGACATCATTTTTGGAGGTAATAATGACAAGATGTGTCAGAAATTTGCAAAATATATACAAAGTGAATTTGAGATGTCAATGCTTGGTGAGCTATCCTTTCTTGGTTTGCAAATTTCACAGTCAAATAAAGGTATATTTATCTCTCAAACCAAGTATGTAAAAGAAATGTTGAAAAAATTTAGGATGGAGGATTTCAATCATGTGAGTACCCCCATGGTTACAGGATGTAAGTTAAGTAAATATGATGAGTCTCCTGAGGCTAATCAAACTTTATATATATCCATGATTGGAATTTTACTATATGTCATAGCTACAAGTCCAGATATAATGCAGGCAGTCATATTGGTGGCAAGATTTCAAGCTGCACCAAAGGAAACACATGTAAAGGCAAGTAAAAGAATCCTCAAGTATTTGAAAGGAACTATGGATTTTTGACTGTGGTATCCTAGAGGTAATAATTTCACTCTCACTACATATACAAATGTGGATTGGGCAGGTAGTGTGGATGACAGGAAAAGCACAAGTGGAGGAGCATTTTTCTTGGAGACTATTTGGTCTCTTGGCTAAGTAAAAAACAAGCATCAGTGTCCTTATCTACTATAGAGGTAGAGTACATTGCAGTAGCTACTTGTTGCACTCAAGTTTTATGGATGAAACAAACCTTAAGCAATTTCAAAGTAGAGCATGATCATCCTATCTCCATACTTTGTGATAATACAAGTGCCATCAATATTTCAAAGAATCCAGTGATGCATTCAAGGACCAAGCACATTTTGATCAAGTATCACTTTTTGAGAGAGCAAGTGATTGATCAACAAGTCAAGTTGGAATACATTGCTACAAAGGAATAAATTATTGACATCTTTACCAAGCCACTTCCAAAGGAGACCTTTGAGTATCTCAGAAGTAAGTTGGGAGTAGTTTCACTCCCATCTCATCATTGATTGTCTCAGTAAGAGTAGGAAGGAAGGGGGCGTTGTCAAGTGTCTTATCTTACAACCCCGAGGAAACTTTGCCATTGATGTCAAAGGGGAGAATTTCTGTACGGGGGAGCAACTTGTTAGGGAGAGCAGTTTGTGATCATGTTGCAATAAAGGATAGTTTCATTGTAGGGTTGCCATCAATGACAAAGGGAGAGATTGTTAGAAATATTGAGTTGTCATTGATGTCAAAGGTAAAAATATCTTCAAGGATGAAATGTTGAGTTGTCATTAATAATAAAGGCAGAGATATCTTCAAAGGTGATTTCATATGCTTTAATATTTAAATGAAATATTTAAATATTAAAGTGGAAGGTTTATATTTAAATCAAAATATTTAAATATATAAAAGTTTAAATAAAGTGGAAGGTTTATATTTAAATAAAAATATTTAAATATATAAAAGGTTAAAATTTTAATTTTGCATGGGACGACCTCCTTGAGCGCACCATACAAAAGAGAGTTTTAAAATTCAAATATTCAAATAATGGGCTGACCTCCTTGGGCATGAATGATAAAAAACCATATTAATATAAGTCCAAATATTCACTTTGAAAATGGTAAGAAATGCGAATATATCCTTTGAGTGGAGAGAGTTGTGTGTAGAAGACAAGGGAGGAGAGGTGATCAATTTTGGTAGCATAGAAATTATTGAAAGAAGACTACATATTTTTCCATACTTTGATCTCAAATATATTTTTGGTTAGCCCAGTCAATTGCCTAGCTTGTGTTTGAGTGTTGTGATGGAAAAGGTTTGAAGGTTGAATCCTCTTGACACCTATTTTTTTGTGTTTTGTTGTTTTATATAGCGCAAATAAGGATCCATATATTTTATGGTGCACCATTGGTTTCATCCATTGGGGTAGCCCAGTCGTTTGCATAGCCTATGATAGGATTTTATGGTATAGAAGGTTAGAGGGTCAAATATCTTTGATTCCTATTTTGCTAAAGTATTTGAGATAGCATAGTGAAGAAGTTAAATATTCTATTGCACCTTTTTGGTTTTATTTTTTGCAGTAGCTTAGTTTATCATGAGCTCATGTTAGAGCACTGCACTTCTAGAGGTCAAAGGATTGAGTCTCATCCACTATTGTGCAAGGTAAGGGTAGAGTTTTTAATTAATTTTAAAAGATATATATAAGGATTTATGTTATAAGGTTTTATTTTGCAAGTTTTATAGAAGGGAGATATAAGGAGTTATGTTATAAGATTTTATTTTGCAAGTTTTAAAAAGGGAGATATAAGGAGTTAGTTTAAATTAAGATTTATTGTGAATGTTGTTAAAAGGAGTGATAAGGATATTAAGTATTTGATTTGGAGTTTAGATAAAGAAGCAAAAAGAAAAATTATAGATCAGATTTGTATGCAAGATTTGTGCATTGTTTATGATTGGATTTGGGAGTAGATGAGCAGTGTTTGTGAGAAAATTTGAGCATATTTTATGAGCAAATTTTGGAACAAATTTGAGCAGTATTTGTGAGTATATTTTGGAGCAGATTTGAGTAGGTTTTGTGAGCATATTTTGGAGTAAGATTAGAGGATAGACTTGAGTAGAGTTTTATACCAAACTTGTGAGAAGAACAGGATTGGATTCTCCTATGGATTGGTGTCCATAAACTTGATCAAGGGTATTGGTATCTCATGTGGATTGGTATCCATAAAATTTTATAGGGGATTGGTGTCTCCTATGGATTGGTGTCCATGAACTTGTATAGGGTATTGGTGTCTCCTATGGATTGGTGTCCACGAACTTGTATAGGGGATTGGTGTCTCCTGTGGGTTGGTGCCCACAAAATTTATTGAAGAAATATATAAGAAATATTTTGCCATGGTTTTCTCCTAAGAGGGTGTTTCCACGTAAAATATTTATCTCTTATGTGTATGGTGATTTGTGCATTGTTTCATTATTGCATTGATATTATTTGAAGTTATTGCTTTGGAAAAAAAAGAGAGAAAAGTTTTATCTTATACTGTTCACCCCCCTCAGTATAAGATTGTGTTCTTCAAAGACTCAAACATCCTAGTGACTTAAAATAAACCATTTTTATGTATTTCATATATATTTATTATGCAATGGTTATCCTAGTGATTTCAAATTTCTCAAGGACCAAATGTGCGTGCCATGATTTTTTATTTTTCTTTATGAATTAGGTCAAAATAATCAATTGTAACTTATGCCATTAAGCTAGCTCATCCAAGAGTAGCCTTAGGTATGTACAAAAGAAGGTCACTAATGTAAAAGATATGGCACCATGTGTAAGGATACCCCATTACTAGGCAAGATTCATTCAACCCATTACTATAATGAGGATCACCCCATAGTTTTTGAGACACTAAGAGTTCTAGGGATTCAATCTCATTTCCCTTATTTTATTTCATTTTATTTTGGTTGTTGCTAATTTTGTGATGGAGCAATTAGATTTTATTTCTTTACACTTGCTCATTTTAACGAAGATCAAGGGGATTTTTATTGCTTTGAGGCACTTTTTAGGGTACTTTCTCCTTTTGAGGAAGAACAAGGGATTTTTTTTTTAAGTTAATTTTTGGTATACTTGCTTGCTTTGATGAAGAGCAAGGGATTTCTCTTTTTTTTTTTAAGTATGAAGGGGGAGCTTGTAATTTTTCCAAATATTTAGCATTCTAGACCATGTGCATAATTGGATGAGTAGGGGAAACCTTTCGCCTATGGCACTAGCAACTTTTGATTTCATTATTCCTAAGTTTCACAATTTTTTGATGTGTTTTATTGTGTGTGGTCCAAGAGGAAACTTGATTGACCAGGAATGACATATTACATCTAAATATTTTTTGAATTTGAATCATGTTTGTTCAAAATACTATGTATGGATGAGTGATTGAAAATTTTTGGAATTTGCTTATGGTTGTTGTGGTTTACGATGCTTGCAATACTTTCGATGCAATATTTTGAAAATTAAAATAATATAAAATAGTTAGTAGCCACATGATTATTATTGCTAACAATTACATGATATCTATCCTAATTTATGTGAGTTCCTTAACCAGAAAATATTGTAGGGAAAGTTTATGTTTTTGTGATTGATAGATTGATAAGTGATGTAGGATGCCCCTGATTAAGGTAACAAGACATAGTGGAGTAGCGATCATCCAAATTAACCAAATGATCTAATGTAATGAATGGTATAAACAAAATACCTAAAATATATATATGGAATGCATGGGTGGATATATGAGATGCAAATGAAATATTTTTTGTATATATATATTTAGCCATGTATATTTACATATATATAAACTATATTATGCATAAAATATCTTTATATGCATTATGTTCAATGGCTCAGGTTCCAATGTTCCTTCTAAGTTGGAAAATTTATACGTTCCTAGATCCAACTTCTATTTAATACTACGACACTCAACAAAAATGCACCCAATAATCATAGCTCAACACTCAACATTGGATGGACCAAAGTCAAATTCAATCCAACATCCAGAGTAGGTTGTTTCCTTGTCAAATTAAAATGGTGTTGACATAATTAAATCTCAAATAGGGTTTTGAGAAAAGGGTTAGAAAAGATTTAGGGTTAGAGATATTATGCAAAATAGTGGTCAAATAGGCTAATAACAATGGCATTTATAGCAGAAAGCTCCCATAAACTATTTTTGGTGTTCCATCACTCAAGATTAACAACACCCAAATCCATGAAATCTTCATATATTAAAGCATAAATAGAGATATGTTGCATAAAGCAATTCCAATATCTAATATTTATAATCCAAATTAGCAAAATAGACCAATAATAAGATTTAACAAAAATAAACTTCCTAACAACACAGATCTAGATATGAAAAGATTTCAATTACTCTCACAACTAGTAATATAATAAGGTGGAATGAACTAACCACTAAAGCATTAATAGAAATGCAACTCAAAGATTCGAACCTCTAGCGTAAATATGGTGAAGATTATAAATCTTGAGTCAAAAATTAGAGTAATGCTCCTTCCATTAGTTTGCAAGAATATTTATAGTAGGGTAAGCAAACGTGCTAGAGATGACCCTTAAAAACAAGGGTTCAACCTCTATTTATATTTTGATAAATGAAAGAAATTTAGGATACATTACAAAGATAAAAAATGTATAGCTCAACAGAGAGCTTTTTTAGCCTTATCTAATTTTTGATAGAATCCAAGAAATCTGTTGTGAGTAATCTTCCATGGCATCTTAGCTCTCTGTAACTTATTGGTTCGTTGATGGAGATTGGATTTTGGGCTATTGGGGACCACATCTGATATTTCATATTTCTTAAAAACCTTGCTACATCATAGATATACAAATTATTCTGGTTCTTGTTCTTGAAAACCTTTGATGCTTCATCTTCCCATATTATAACTGACTACTCTCTGATTCGATGGGAATCTACCTTTATATGCAACAATAGTGTCAATAAAATCTAGACCATTGATCTTTGTCATGGATGGTTGTGATTAAACATTCAAAATACTATGCAAACTGGTGGGAAAGGAATAAAATGCCATTTTGCACTTTTTAATTGCTGACATCAGCTTTAGTAAAAGAGTTTTACAAAATCAAATTCTGGCATGGAATGCACTGACGAGAAATCAAAATGAAATTTGTTGTTAATATGCTACCTAGCCTTCCTTTTCTCTTCTTCGACATCAAGTAAATTACAATCCACACAAAAAGTATGTTTGTGTCATCTTTACCTTCATTGGAATGCATAATAGCCAATCTACACTAGAAGTAGTGCTAAAATGAAATTTTCTCCATTCTGTACTCCTCACAATGTTTTCGGTCGTCATGTCTCCATTTCACACCAGAATTCTCTTGGAACTCAATAGAATCAATTATTTCAACATTTAGTCACTGGAGCATGCAAAAAATCAACAACGATCACTATTTCGCACTAAAAATAGTATAATATGAACTTTTCTTTGTTCCACTCACTTTTAGTCTTAGAAACCAACAGAATCAGAGTTCACAATACTTAGTCACTGGAATGCACAAAATCCAAAAGAATCATAATTTTGTACTTTTTATTGTGTTGATGTCATATTTACCCAAAAGTTTTGTAGAATGAGAGCTCACATGGAATCCGCTACCAAATACACTAGGAACTAAGCAAAATGGATTTTTAGCTTGTTAAGATGAAAAAAACAAAGTGTTGAGCGGATTGTGGAACTATCATTGTGGATCCACTTGAAAATACTCTATTTCCTTAGCAGAATAGATACTTTCATGCCTTAAAATAATTTTCAATGTTTTTTAAGGATGTGGCCATTTTGGGCCTACAATTATAATATTTAAATCTATGAAGATTTGAATAATTATAATACTTAAAAATTAAAGGATCCAAAAGGTTAAAATAAAAATTATTATAATATTTAAATCTACCTTAGATTTAATTTATTATAATATTTTTGAAAATATTTAATAGAGCTAAAAATCAAAATTGCATGGAGGAAACTTTTCAAGTTGAGCCGACATCCAAAGTCAAAAGACAATGTGTATAAAAAGGGTAATGTTTTTGCAAGCCATGGTGTTCAATTCATCCCAAGAAATTAAGACTTGCAATTTTTCAATTTAGAAAAGTTGTGGAGGTAGAGAAAGGTGTTATACCAATTTTGAGGAAGTGCAAAATTGAATATAGTGGGTGCCCAAAATCAATCCGATAGTGGATGGTAGCCTAGCTGAAATTTTTTGCTTGTAGAGCGTGTTGTAGGAAGTAGGTTCAACATTTGATTTGCATGGAGGTTTTTGTGTGTCGAAGTATTTTGTTCTAGTTGTAGAGAAGAAGAAGGAGCATGTTCTCCTTGGTATTGTTTGGGCGGCTAGCCCATGTGGTGTCTGCCCCTGTGTTAGGGCATGGGAGCCAACAAAATCGTGGGTTTGAACAATGGTGGTAGCGCTCTTTTAAAAGTATGCACTTTAAGCTTGGTTAGGTAGTTATAAGGGTTAGTTAATTTTTATTATGTTGATGTGAAATGGTTAGGGATCCATAAATATAGTAAAGTGGTTTGATTTTTTTTTGTTTAGAAAGGGTTGAAAAGGTGAAATTTTAGATTGCTAGTGCTTGGTGGATGCATGATATGAAGTGATAATTTGTTTGGTCTTATTGAAATTTGAAGTGCATTATTATGTTTTCATGAGGAGGTATAAGGAGTATATTATTGTGTATTGTATGTAATTTTTGGTTTGTTTTGTTGAAGCATTATTTTACATGAAAAAATAGGAGTAATAAGGTGTTATAGTGGTTGATATTTTATTGTAATATTTGTATGGTGAAATATATTTTGAAGTGAAAATTCATGTGGATGTTTTGAATTAATATCTTGCAATCTAACCATTGGAATGGCATTAGAGAAATAAGTTATTTGTGAGATAGGTTATGAAGACTTATCTCCATAAGAGCAAATTAAGAGATATGGGCACATAATCCTTTTTTTAAAGTGTTTTGTTGAATTAAATATTTTGAAAACATAAGGTGGAGTGAAAAGGATTATTTTATAAGTATTGTTGGAAATATTTGAGTGAGGATATTGTGATTTATTGTTGAATTTTTTGGAAATATTTGAGTTAGAATTTGAGGATAATATATGCTTCTATTGTTGAAAGGATTTGAGACATTTAAGATAGATATTGTGAACTACTTGTGCTAGGGTTGAAGACAAGTTAGTGCAGATTTGTGAAATCTTTTAAACATTGATTTGAGAGATAATGATAGCAATGGTGAGGGTGTTTGAGATCAATTTTATGAGGGAAATTTTTCATTAGTGTAAATTGATCTTTGAGAGAAAATTTGCAAGAATAATAAACCAATTTTGTTATACATTATTTTGATTTGATTTAAAAGGAATTTTGTAAGAGATAGAGACTAGTTAATTGAGTACAAGACTTGTGAGTGTGAAACATATTGATTTTTTGATAGAGCATATCATTCTCTATATGTTCTAGAGGTTAAACGAATTTTAAGTAGAATATATTTTTTTTAAGAAATATTTTCTAAAAAATATATAAGCTTGGTTTGTGTGCAAAGTTTGGAAATACTTGAACAGGTTTTGAGAAAGTCTTTGAGAAGGCTTGAAGGTAAATTTGAGCAAGTCCTTCAGAAGGCTTGAAGGCATATTTGAGAAAGTCTTTAAGGAGGTTTGAGGGTAAATTTGAGCAAGTCTTTGAGAAGGCTTAAGGGAAGATTTGAGCAAGTCTTTGAGAAGGCTTGAGGGCAGATTTGAGAAAGTATTTGAGAAGGCTTAAGGATAGATTTGATTAAGTATTTGAGAAGCCTTGAGGATATTTTTTGAGCAAGTCTTTAAGAAGTCTTGAAGGTAGATTTGAGCAAGTATTTGAGAAGGCTTGAAGTCATATTTGAGAAATTATTTTAGAAGGCTTGTGGGTGTATTTGAGCAAGTATTTTACAAGGCTTAAGGGCATATTTGAGATAGAGTTTTGGTGCAGATTTGAGATAAATATAGAGTAAATTTGTATTAAATTTGGAATAAATTTTTGGTGCACATTTATGAGTAAATTGAAAGGATATTTATGCTAGGGTATTGACAATGTTTGGTACATATTTGAGACAAAGTAGAGAGTAAGCTTTGCAGGTAACAAAGCAAAGACGGTAGTAGTCTGTAGTGGATAGAGATCCATAAACTAGTATAGTGGGGATAGAGTTATCTTGTGGAGAGAGATCCAAAATCCAAATAAGTAGGGGAAGAATTCTTCTAGAAGATCACTAGCCATAGAAGAGGAGATAAAGTTCTCCTATGGAGAGTGATCAACAAACCAGAGTAAGGGGAAAGAGTTCTTCTATGGAGTGAGATCCATGAACCAACTAGGAATATAGAGTTTTTATATGGAGTGAGATCCATGAACTAGTTTAGGAGATAGAGTTCTACTGGATCAAGTTCCATGAACCAAATAAAAGGGTAAAGAGTTATCCTATGGAGATATATCCATAAATTAGAACATAGGGGATTGGTGTCTCCTTTGGACAAATATCCATAAACATTATAATAGGGAATTGCTTTTCGATAGATTTGTTGAGAAAATTTAGAAGAAATATTTCCTCCATTGAGTAGCCCACATTGGGTGAACCATGTTAAATTTGTGTCTCTCTTGTGTGTGATGATTTGTGCATTGCTTTGATTACTTCTATTGATATTTCCATTGATAATATTGGATAATATTGCTTGGGAAAGAAAAGTAAAAGTTGGTCTAATAATATTCACCCCCTGGTATCAGTATAAGCCTATGTTATTCATATTTTGGGACAACTCTAAAACATTCTACATCTAAAAAAACACATTTCAGAGTAGCTCCAAAACATACAAAAACTATGCTAGAATTCTGAGATACAACTCCATAACAACAAAAGGAGAAAAGCACATCATAAAGTGAAGTCCCTAAAGTTCAAGAAACCCCACTACAAGTAAGTACATCACTGTAGGTAGATACAAATCAATTTTTTGTAAGTTCTATTCAAAAAGTGCAAACAACAAAAATAGGAATTTGGGATAATTTATTGTCTGAGCATAAAAATCCTCTAGTAGTAATGTGTTCGTCTGATATGATCCCACTAAAAAAGAACAATGAATATATTTCAAGGTGTATTGCATACTATTGAACCCTTGATATACACCTTGCAACACTTAAACCCATGGAGGAGAAAAATAATATAGGTTACAAAAATTACTAATTTGTAAGTTAAGGTGTAGATTTTATGTTAGATTGTAGAATGCTTAGTACAATGCATATGGCTTGCCAGGTTGTACAACCTACTCATAAGAGAATGATTTCTTAGATGCTAGGTAATACGTATCTATTATGGGTTAACCTATGATTTAATTACTGCTCAAGAATTTCTATAACCATACTTACAAAGTCTTGAGGAGCAAAAAAATCTATTGTGGATTTTTTTTGCATAAATATGTCATGGCAGAAGATGTAGAATTTCTAACATAGATATATACAGGTAATGTATAGCTTCGATCCTTTGTATCTACCTTGAAAAATCATTTATATTGGGATCAGGAGAAAAATGAAATAAAGAGACTGGATTAGGACTTGGACTATTGTTAAGGCATATCTATCCCAATCCCTCAATATTGATAAGCCAACACTTTAGTATGATGAATAGGCCAAATGTATAGATCATCTATCTTAGAAATATTCAATATAGTTTGGCTTATTTTCAAAAAAATTGTAGTGATAACTTGTCCAACTCCTTGGTTGCATGTAAAAGTATGTGGGTGGACTTGCCCATACCACCAACTAACCTATTATAGTTACATAAGAGGGAAGATACAATGATGCAGATGATTATATTATTAAAACATCAGTGGATAGGCTCAAGGTTTAAGCTACCCACCATTATCACACAAGTTCCATTCTACTTTGACTCTGATCCTCAGCCCGATCAACAATTTTAGAATTGGTTGAAGGAGTTAAAGGAGAATAGGGGATACTATCTTGGAAACTATAAATTTTAGAGGAATTGGTACAAGAATTTGGATCTCAATGCCTCTATAGCCTAGCAAAATGTATGAGGGTATGCATCAGGTTAAGTTGATGGGAATGATGAGGCCAAGAAATACATTATTTATGCTACATTTTTGACAAATTAAAAACTGTTATTTACTAATATTTAATATCATTTTATACCTAATAGTTGATTAAATTATGTTAGTTATTGATGTTTACATTATGGGATGTTTAGGAATAGTGTACCCTTGTTTTGACTATTTGTTTTGCATTTTATGATTATTTTTGCATAATTATTGTTGGTAAATAGCATAGAAAAATTAATGGCAAATAAACATGTGATTTTTGATTAAATAAGGATTTTTATTTTTTTCCCATATTCGAACTGATTTGTGGAGGTGACATGGTCAAAACATTCACTCTGCTATAAAATAGGGCATTGATAGACTATACACAACATACAAAAACCAACCACCTATCACATTAAAGGAGAACATTGAAGTGGTCAAAAGTAGCAAGTAAAATCAGTTGGAACATGTTCAAGGAGACTAAATAATACCTATGATACACTTGGAAACATCCCCACATGGTCTATATTGATGATAATAATATATTCCATAAATTTTACCTTATATTCTGGAGCTCTACAGAATGAAGGGTAGAAATAGTCTGTTTCAACAGAAAAGGGCACAATTTGCATCTATTTCATGGCGAATAAAAGGGTATAGTATTATAACAGGTGTAACAACCATTTATAACCTATTTTTGACCTATTCCCATCAATTGAATATGCATGGATAACTATTACAATAGATTTTGTCCTAAAATAGACCAAGTTTGTTGTAACAACATAAGTAAATCATGAATGGACAACATAAAGTATTGATTTTATAGCTGCAATTGTAGACGTAAGAAATAATATAAATAGGAATACTCACTCTTGGGTTGATCTAGTTAGAATATAAGTCAAAAGTCAAAAAGTATGAATTGTAACAGTCACCTTTTGTAATAGTAGTTTTCAATAAAGTGTAATTTTTATCCAAATGTGTTGATTTATGAGTGTGAGAGTATTTAGAGTTTAGTATTTGGTGTGAAATTACCTTATTATAGACCAGGGAGCAAGGGACCACTCTTAGGGCTAGAGGAAGGAGCATTTTTATAGGTTTTTATGATAGTTTTTTGTTTTAGTAGTTTTTGTCCAATTTCTTGCTAAAATCCTGTAACAACATTTTTTTTATTTCTAGCATATTTATTATTATGTTTCACATGTTATGTGTGTGAGTGTGTTTACAGCTAGCTGACCCCTATTTTGTGTGCTTTTATTTCCCCTATTTTTTACATTTCAATTTCATCAATATTTTTCTGACAAGTTCCTGCAACAACTTTTTCTAGCAAGTTTTTGTAACAGTTTTAATGATAACTTTTTGTATTTTCAATTTAGCATGATTGAATTAAGTTAGATTCCAAATTAGAATTTTCCATTGATATTATTTCAAATTAGCAAGTGTAAATTAGTTTTTATTTCAGCAATTTCAATTTTACAATTCAGTTCAAATTCTACAATTTAGTTCAATTTTTGCAAATTAGAAGTAATTTTAATTCCTATAAATTAAGTTAGTTTCAATTCTAAAAATTAGAAGTTAGTATGACTATTGACCAAATAAATATTGTGAAATACTAACTAAACTGTAACTTGTCAAAACCTTCTATCGTAAATAGCCTTGGACATCACCCTAGATTTGACAAATATAGAAAATTAAATGATGACAATAATGATACTCATCACCATATTGATGTTTTTACAATGTAATTGTAAGTATGCAATTTGTGAGGACATGATAAATAATCTTATATTTAGGAGGTAATTTTTTGATTCTATAATATGAGGTGTAATAATATTTTCTTCTAAAATCTTGAATGCATAAGATGAAATCTAGGGATGCAGGTCCATTATCTAAATCATATGCAAATATTCACATGCACGTGATACATGGTGCTAGTGCCTGGAGAACATTTGATGTGTTGAAATATTTGAGTTTGTAAAAAAAAGTCTTTCAAACTAAGGGTAACGCATTCATATGGAAAATCTGAGGAAAGAAGAAGTCCTTCTCCCTTGCTTGGAATGTGTACACAAATTTGTATATCCATAGAACATAGGAAAAGGAAATCCCATTTTCTAGGAGGTAGACATGATAGCATGGCCTTTAGTCTACAATTTTTGTTGTTTTGATTTCATATTTACCCAAAAATTTTGTAGAATGAGAGCTCGCATGGAATCCGCTACCAAATACACAAGAAACTAAGCATAATGGAATTTTAGCTTGTTAAGACGCAAAAACACAAAGTGTTGAGCAGATTGTGGAACTATCATTGCAGATCCACTTGAAAATACTCTATTTATTTAGAAGAATATATATTTTCATGCCTTAGAATAATTTTCAATGTTTTTAAAGGATGTGGCCATTTTGGGCCTACAATTGTAATATTTAAATCTATGAAGATTTGAATAATTATAATAATTAAAAATTAAAGGATCCAAAAGGTTAAAATAAAAATTATTATAATATTTAAATCTACCTTAGATTTAATTTATTATAATTTTTTTGAAACTATTTAATAGCGCCAAAAATCAAAATTGCATGGAGGCAAATTTTCCAAGTTGAGCCGACATCCAAAGTCAAAAGGCAATGTGTATAAAAAGGGTAATGATTTTGCAAGCCATGGTGTTCGATTAATCCCCAAGAAATTAAGACTTGCAATTTTTGAATTCAAAAAAGTGGTGGAGGTAGAGAAATGTTTTATGCAAATTTTGAGGCAGTGCAAAAATTAATATAGTGGGTGCCCAAAATCCATCCGATGGTGGATGGTAGCCTAGCTGAAAATCTCGGCTTGTAGAGTGTGTTGTAGGCAGTAGGTTCAACATTTGATTTGCATGGAGGTTTTTGTGTGTCAAAGTCTTATGCGCTAGTTGTAGAGAAGAAGAAGGAGCATGTTCTCCTTGGTCTTGCATGGGTGGCTAGCCCATATGGTTTTTGCCCCGGTGTTAGTGCATGGGAGCCAACGAGATCGCGGGTTCAAACAACGATGGTAGCGCTTGAGGGCAGAATTAAATTTTTTAAAGGTATGCACTTTAAGCTTGGTTAGGGAGTTATAAGGGTTAGTTAATTTTTATTATGTTGATGTGAAATGGTTAGGGATCCATAAGGATAGTAAAGTGGTTTGAGTTTTTTTGGTTTAGAAAGGGTTGAAAAGGTGAAATTTTAGATTGCTAGTGCTTGGTGGATGCATGATATGAAGTGATAATGTATTTGGTATTATTGAAATTTGAAGTGCATTATTATGTTTTCATAAGGAGGTATAAGGAGTATATTATTGTGTATTGTGTGTAATTTTTGGTATGTTTTGTTGAAGCATTATTTTACATGAAAAAATAGGAGTAATAAGGTGTTATAGTGGTTGATATTTTATTGTAATCTTTTTATGGTGAAATATCTTTTGAAGTGAAAATTCGTGTGGATGTTTTGAATTAATATCTTGCAATCTAACCATTGGAGTGGCATTAGAGAAATAAGTTATTTGTGATATAATTTTTGAAGACATACCTCCATTACAAAAAATTAAGAGGTATGGGCACATCATCCTTTGTTTAAAGTGTTTTGTTGAAGTGAATGTTTTGAAAACATAAGGTGGAGTGAAAAGGATTGTTTTATAAGCATTGTTGGAAAGATTTGAGTGAGGATATTGTGATTTATAATTGAATGTTTTGGAAATATTTGGGATAGAATTTGAGGATAATATATGCTTCTATTTTTGAAAGGGTTTGAGACATTTAAGATAGATATTGTGAATTATGTGTGCTTGGGTTGAAGACAAATTACTACAGCTTTGTGAAATATTTTAAACATTGATTTAAGAGATATTGATAGCAATGGTGAAGGTGTTTGAGATCAATTTTATGAGGGAAATTGTGCATTAGTGTAAATTGATCTTTGAGAGAAAATTTGCAAGAAGAATAAACCCGTTTTGTTATACATTGTTTTGATTTGATTTGAAAGGGATTTTGCAAGAGATAGAGACTGGTTAATTGAGTACAAGATTTGTGAGTGTGAAATATATTGACTTTTTGATAGGGCATATCATTCTCTATATGTTCTAGAGGTTAAATGAATTTTAAGTAGAATATATTTGTTTTAAGAAATATTTTTTGAATAATATATAAGCTTGGTTTATGTGCAAAGTTTGGAAATACTTGAATAGGTTTTGAGTAAGTCTTTGAGAAGATGTAGCACCCTAAAATTGGTGTAGTTAAACCATCAGTAAAAAGTAGAAATTTGAATTTTAACCCCAAAACTACTCGTTAATCGCTTACCTCATTTTTTGCACCATTTTTAGAGGTTGTTGTGACCGTTGGATGATATCATCATCGATCTGATGATATCGTCCCAAATCGAATGAATTCTTCTGGAATAGAACGTCTAGACGATTTTGTTCTAAAACCAAATTTTTGTAATTAGCTTCTATTCCATCGACCTCTCCAACTTGGGTAGAAGCATGTCTGCATGGTTGGATATTCCCACGTTGGGGATCTCCTAGATTGGGATGATCCCCAACCTCCTAACCTCCCCCCAATCCTATATAAACTGGGATTTTCCTAGTTTATCCCCCTGACTCCCTACCTGGTAGCCTGGCTGATTATTTCCCTATAATTTTAGTTTTTTTCGTGATCTCCCATCATTTGCACTTGTGTTTTCAAGTTTTTTTGTAGGATTTCATTGTGTTTTAGCTGGAGGTAGCTCGGATTGTTGCAGGCGATTCAACTATAATTTTATATGATCATGTCAAGATCGACGATATCTTGTACGATTACGGACGATCTGGTCTACAATTCAGCTTGGGGGTAATTAGAGCCCTGAGTTTGCATTTTCTATCTCATTTTCCTTATTTATTGGTGCATTAGATTAATTTACTTCTATTTTGCATCTTGGAGTTCACCTCATTTAGCATAATTGCATGATAAAATTCAAAATAAGTTTCCAAAACAGTGCATCTCATTTAATTTGATATCTAGATTTATCATTCAAACATCTATACTCTTATTTTTATCATATTTCATCATTCTTGCAATTGTATTTTTGTTTTTTGGTGTCTATTTTATTGATTATAGATTTTTTATGAATACGTCAGGTCGTTAATGATCTTGGGTGATCTTGAATGATCTCCTATGATTTGGGATGATTCTATACAATTACAAATGATCCTATCATATTCGATATGAAATGGAATCCTACAAGCTTCAGAATATTCATCAGACATCAAAAATTAGGTGTACTCTTATCCATTTTATATATTCTCTATATTCAATCACATTAGGATTCATTTATGTTTGTTGTCTTCATATAAATTAGAATCTTCATATAGAATAGCTTTTGGCCAACCTAGGAATATGAATGATTGAACATAAAATGAACAAATCAAACCCATTCTCAACCTAGGTGTGAAAACTACCACTCAAAGTTTCCTGGTGAACCCCACCATCCGTCAAAAATTCACCTTTATACCCCTCCCCCAAGAGGCGCGACCTTCAAAGGGCCTCTCTGTTTGAGGTATTGTTCCATCCTTTTCTCACCCCCCTTTCGGGTATGGATCCTTTAGCCTGAAGGTAAGGGTGCAAAAAATTTGGGTGATACATTTTTGTGAACCCGACGTGAAACTAAAAACACCTTTTGAAAACAATCCAAAAAAAAAACACATTATTAAGAACATCTAGAATCATTAGAAAACTGTTAAATTTGCATATCATACGTAGATGGTAGATTATAATAGAAGATGAGTTGTCTCCATAAATGTTCAAAATCAATTAAGGGACATAGGGATTACTTTTGTGCTTAGAGTACCTCAAACATATAGAGCCCAACCTTTGTGGGACAAACTTGATAGAAGATTGGGTATTATTGAATCTAGATCTATATAACTTAGGCAAATTAAGAGGTTTTTCCTAGATAGAATCATGGATCCTGATCAGGTGACTTTGTATCATGAACTTCAGAGAGCTTTCCATAGGTGGTTAGTCGATAAAAGAGAACTTGTGTATTTTGAGTTATACACCTTTGAGGAATACCTTGAGAACGCAGTTGTAGCACATAAATTTATATCTCATGTAGAGGATCAAGAAGTCATTCTTATGGATAGAAAGATATGGAATAGATTTCATAGAACTATGTTGTATCGATAGTATTACCATGAACTTTATTTTTACATGTCAAAGTTTGAAATAGATCATATTACCATAGCACACTTTGTCAAGTTCTTGAAAAATAATTTCTAATTTGAAGAGGAGCATTTCATGACTCTTGATGAACTTGACCCTATCAATGATATCCATAAACTATTCATAGAAATCTAAGTGATTCTTTCTACTATTTTTTCTTACAACTAGCATGTCGTTTGTTATTTTTATTCTCTCAAAATAATAATATAATAAAATCACACAAAAAAACAACAAAACATTTACTTTTAAAGTATTATAGTAGGTATATAGTTAAAATATATACGTCTCAACCCTATCGCATATATATATATATATATATATATATTTTTTTTTTTTTCTAAAACAAAAGTTTAGCACAATGCCTAGACCTAGGAATGGAAAAAAAACCGAAGAATATGAAGATTGGTTAGGAAGACCATTAACTTACCATAATGTCCCTCCTAAGGACCAAGTTTAGGAAGAAGAAACCCTAGACCAGCAATAAGAAGAGCTTTCTATAGGAAATGAACAAGAAGAAATTATTAGAGAGGAAGGATCCTCATCCCCTAAAATGTCTCCGGGAGGAGCTATCACTTTTGAGAACATGGAACAATTCTTGAAGTTCATTAAAACTAATATTGGTGTTTTTAATAGAGCAACCCATATGGACAAGGATCAAATTAGTGACACTCAAGCAACTCTAGAAGAAGTATTTCAAACATGCACTAATCCCTTGTCCTTTATTGAACAAGAGAGTGATCAAGCTGGACCATCCAATTTGGATATAGTAGTTGCGATCCAGAGCATGCAACAACAACAGGTTACCCAACAATCTAAAGTGTTCGTTAACAAGCCTAGGGTCATTCTCGCACAAAAGAAACCATCATTTACTGCTCTAATTTGCCAAGCTCTTGATCAACATACCTCAAATAAAAAAAAACCCAAAACAAAACCGAACACAAATTACCAACAATTTAAAGTACAACATAATACTATTACAAATCTCCTTCATAATACTCTTCCTACCAACACTTTGCATAATAGCAATATAACATCTAATCCTTATGTCACACCATCATACACTCATAGATCCCATACCTATGTGCCACCAAACCAATATGGTGGATAAACTAGCAATATTGAAGTTGTGGTGAAACAGTTAGTTTCCCGCATGGACTAGATAGATCCCTACCATCCCTTGTACAATTATCGAGAGATGTGTAGTCAGCCTTTAGATCCTATAGTCGTAGCATAGCCATATCCTAAACATTTTCCTATGCCTATTCTTCCCATATATAAAGGAACCAAAGATCCCATAGAGAATCTTTGTATGTTTAGGATAGCATGTCATGATATATCACATGATGACTTTTTATTACTAAAAATGTTCCCGAAAAGCTTGGGAGGAATGGCATTAGAGTGGTATTATCAATTACCCACTAATTCTTTGAGGAATTTTGAAGAAATTTTTGAGTCTTTTGTTCATCAATTTAGTGCCTACATCGAAAGATATGTGACCATTAAAGATTTGTATAACTTAAAACAGGGCAAATATGAATGCTTTGCTGATTTCCTAGCTAGGTGGAGACATTTGATAATAAAATTGCACTTTGTGTTACCTTATAGGGAGATGTTGGACATATTTATTAATAATTTTCAAGAGCAATTATCTTATGAATTATCAACTGCTACCTTGACCACCTTTGATCAGACTATAGACTTATCCCAAAAAGTGGAAGATGCTCTCATTAGGAGAGGCTAGCTTAAAAAGAGATACAATGAGAAAACATCCAAAAATCAATATAAGAATAAACAAGTTGTGGGTGATGGAGTCACCGATAGCAGAAATACCGCTAATGTTAATGTTGAGAAGATAGCAGAGAAGTTTGTACTAAAACCTCCTGATAGACCTCCTCAAGAATTTACTAGGTTAAATCAAACTTTATCAACTATTCTATCATAATTATTAGAATGAGGTTTGATTCAATTACCAAATATTTGGGAACCTGATCCAACTTTAACCGAATACAGAGCAGATTTACACTGTGACTTCCATAGAGGACCTGGACACACTACCAACTCTTGTAAAATATTAAAACATAAAATACAGGACTTGATTGATAACAATGAGATGGAGGTGCAAGCCTTTCAACCTAAACAACATCCTCCTAATAATGTTCAAAAGAACACCCCACAAAACTAGAATAAGAATGCCAATCAGTCATTGGACATCTTTCAACATCCCTTACAAAAACATGGTAAGGAGGTGGCTAATCAAGTTGAACATCATAATGTCCCTCCTCCTGCCCAATATGTAGGAACTATTAGTGGGAATTTACCTGTTCATGATCTAGAAATATTTGACACAAATTTATCCATGGTTACAACCAGGCCTCTATATAATATTCAGATACCTGATCTTAGTGATACAAAATACGAGACTGAGAGTGATATGGAAATCACATCAAATCAATCAAATAGTTCTAAATATGAATCAGATCCTATTCACCCTATCACAAGTTATATGGTTCCAGAAGAGCCATTTCCAAGAAGAGTCACTACTAGACCATCGTCTCACCAATTACTTTCTAATGAGCTAGCTATAAATGCTAGACCAAGACCTATTTATCATCCGCAGAACAATATTGTGGGTACCATCAGAGTTGTTACTAGACAATAGGCTGAAAATTCTCAACAAGATCAAATTTAGAATGGTGGATCAGCTCCATTTGTTTTGAAGGTTCCTAATAAAGGGAATCATTCACCTAATGTTCAACCTAAACCTCCTTATAATATTAATGAACAATTATCAAATATTATAGCTAGAATTTCTCTCTTGGACCTTTTAAGATCTTCTCCTACACATAGAGATGAATTAATGCTCACATTAAGTCAGATGATGGTACCACAAGATATTCAACCTAAAGCCATGGCCGATACTATAATAACTCATGAAGTTTATTGTATTGACTTTCGGGATAGAGACATATCGCAACATAGTTTACATAAAGATAACCCCTTGTATATTACTGCCTTAATTGGAGATGTAGTAGTCAAATGAGTTTTGATTGATAATGGTTCATCTTTAAATATCTGCACTTTTGACTTCTACCAAAGATTTGGGTTTAGAAGTGATGAAATGAAAAGAACTGATATGATCATAAAATATTTCAATGACAAAACACAAGAAACGTGTGGAGTTATTACCATTCCATTGTAGGTTGGTCCAAGAACCTTGGATACAATCGTGTTTATTGTACATTGCCCTGCATCGTAAAATATACTCTTGGTTCATCCTTGGATCAACGCGATGTGATTTGTTCCCTCAACTTTACATCAATGTGTTAAGTTCAAATTTAAGAATTAGTTGGTTACCATTCATGGTGATCCAAGACCCTTTGATATGTGTGTTTTGGTAGAACCTATTGGAGTTTAATTTTGCCCCGCTCTATCATCCACACATCCTAATTCTCATTATCCATCTAAATGTGTGAAACACACACCCACAATGTCATCTACTTCTTATCCATCAGTTGCACCTCCACATATAGCTCAACCATCTTCTAAAAAAACTACATTAGGACCTAAGAAATATCCTAATCCCACAACCAATCTCTCTTTTTCTACTCCTATAAATACCATACCTGTAATAGACCCATCTATCGACACCTCTACACTGTCTACATCCACAAAATTCATATTTTCCACATCGAAATATGTAGGGAATGTTCCTTCTACCTCTTATGCTCTTACTGACGATATCTTACCTGATCTATCTAAAATTCTTATATCAGAAGAAACAATGCTTATATGCAAGATTCCCTTATTTTAAATAATTTGCCACCATCTCCTTGTACCTTGGGCCTCCCACATCCTATGGGAAGTATTTACCAAGTTGGGAGTTGTGCCATTATTTATAATGGATATGACTGGGGTAGAATACCCAGAAACATTAGAACTCATTATGATGGATATACTCGATGTTATTTTACTAATGAGTATATTAAAGCCAAACCTATAATGCTTAAATTGGGATACAAAGGGAAAGGTTTCGGACCTTTCTAGAATGGCATGAAAGAACCTTTTGAGGTAGAAGCATGGCCCACCCGATGTGGTGTGGGCCTATTTTCTAGTAAGGGTCAACCATTCCCATTTGAGTATGATGACCATCTTATATGTTATCAAGATTATTTATATGAACGCGATGCTTTGCGTTTAACGAATAAGACATTCACATGTAATATGCTATCTATAGCTTATCCTGAGATGATTGTTGAATCCAATGATGAGTTGGATGGAGATATATTTCACGATGTCTCCATTGAGGAATTATTACATAATGGATTTTATTTTGATGGCTCTATACCTAGTATAGCCCAGCTTGAGGCCATGACTCCTCAAGATGAATTATCCATGCTAACCTTGGAAGAATTACAAGAATTGGGTGTTTCACCCGCCCCACCTAATTTTGAGAGATATCTACACATGTAAGTAGAAAATGTCATAAAAATTAACATTGGAACCAACGCTAACCCTCACATAATCAACATTAGATCATAATTGAGTCAAGAAAAATAGTATAAATAAATTGCATTTCTTGAAGAATATGAAGATGTTTTTGGTTGGACATATGAAGATATGCCAGGTTTAGACCCTTCTGTAGTTATGCATCACCTAGTAGTGTATCCAGATGCTAAACCCGTTAAGCAGAAGCTTATAAAAATGCATCCTAAAGTGGCCTTACTAGTCAAAGGGGAGTTAGAAAAACTCCTGAATGTTATTTTTATTCAAGCCATTGATTATGCTAAATGGACCTCGAATATAGTTCCAGTAACTAAAAAAGAAGCTACTAAGATTAGGGTTTGTATAGACTTTAGAGATATTAATGCTACATGCCCCAAAGATGATTTTCCCCTTCCCAATATGGATCAGACCATTGATTTTACTATTGGGAGTGGAATGATATCCTTAATGGATGGATTTTCTGGTTATAATCAGATCAGGATAGCTCCTGAAGATCGGGCTAAAATAGCCTTTATTATCCCTTGGGGGAATTTCTGTTGGAAAGTGATGCCATTCGGTTTGAAGAATGTAGGTGCAACCTATCAACGAGCCATGACTTATATCTTTTGTGATATGATACATGATATACTACATGATCTGATGCATGATATACTACATGATTATGTAGATGACATTATAGCTTGTTCTACTGAAGAAGATGACCATTTATATGACTTGATAAAAGTATTTGATCGGTTAAGGGAATACCTTATCTGATTGAATCCAACCAAATGTATATTCAGAGTTAAGTCAGGTAAATTATTGGGGGTTTTATTTTCTTTATGTGGCATCAAAATTGACCCTCTCAAGATTATAGCTATCACTGATATGCTTGCACCTACAAATATATCTGAATTATGGAGTCTACAAGGTAAGCTTCAAGCTATCCATCGCTTCATCGATAAGCTAGCAGATAAAACTGGACCCTTTCTTAAGATTCTTAAGAAGGATGTCTCTTTCCATTGGGATGACGAATGTAAGGAAGCATTTGAACTCCTTAAACAATATCTTCTTAACCCACCTATACTTTCACCACCTAAACCTGATCGCCCATTTATCTTGTATATTTTTGCTTCAAATTTTGCTTTAGGAGCTATGTTAGCTCAACTTGATGATGAGAAAAGAGAGCGTGCTAATTATTACATTAGCAGAACATTAATTAGTTATGAAACCCGCTACACAGCATTAGAGAAGTTATGTCTAGTAGTCATATTTTCTACATAGAAACTATGCCATTATATGCTCAGTCAAAAAACATATGTTATTTCTAAATTCAATCCCTTGCGATATCTCATGAGTCGACCATATTAAATTGGTCGCACAACAAAGTGGGTTCTTTCTCTAAGTGAGTTTGAACTCACGTTTATAGGACAAAAGTCTGTTAAGGGTCAAATAATAGTAGATCAATTAGCTGCTACACCCTTAGAGTCCACCCATCCCCTCGTCATTCAGTTTCCTAACGAATGCCTTAACCTAGAGGTAGATCATTCAGAGAAATGGTACCTATACTTTGATGGATCCTGATGCATGAGTGGGGCTGGTGCAAGTATTATTTTGATAGATCCACAAAAACATCTCGTACCTCTATCCTTTAAATTAATGTTTACCTGTACTAATAACACTGCTAAATATGAGGCTCTAATCCTTGGATTACGAGCTACCCTAGCACTGAAAATTAAAATTCTATTAGTTTTCAATGATTATCAACTTGTTATAAATCAAATTAACTATGTTTATCAGACTAGAGATGATAAATTGTGCCCATATAAATCATATGTATTACAATTAATATCTTTATTTTATCAAGTTACCTTGGAAGCTATTCCTAGAACTAGCAATCATGCGGTTGACGCTATGGTCGCAACTGCATCTCTTTTACCCTTGGAGTTAGATGACGAATATGCTACCATCATTATTCGTTGACTCCAGGAATCTGCTTCAACTAAATCATGCTTGGAACCTTTGGACGTGTTTCTAATCAATGAAACTATTCTTCAACTTTGGTAGACACTGAAATCCTCAATTTTCTTCAAAATGGTACCTTCCATGAAGGTTTTAATAGAAACCAGCACCGGTTATTACATAGACGAGCAAGTCGCTTCATAATAATTGGCAATACATTGTATAGGAGATCTTTTGAAGGTATCCTATTGAGATGTTTGAATCTAGAAGTGTCTAGATCAACTTTGAATGAAGCCCATGATGGATCTTGTGGGGGACACTTTAGTGGTAGCGCCATTGCTAAGAAGCTCCTTAGGATAGGATTTTTTTGGCCTACCATGGAGAATGATGCACATGATTACGTGCACCATTGCGACAAGTGCCAGAAACACACTGACCTTGTCCATGCACTTGCACAAGAACTGCAGGCTATTTCATCTCTTTGGGCCTTTTCAAAATGGGGCTTAGACATCATCAAAAAAATCAATCCCATGTCTTCTGATGGACACAAATTAATCATAATCGCCACCGAGTATTTTACGAAGTGGGTCGAAGCTATGCCCTTAGCTTCTTGCACTGGAATGCAAGTTTCCAAGTTTATTCTTAATAAAATTATTTGTAGGTTCAAAATTCTTGCAAATATCATCTCGGATAATGGAACTTGTTTAAAAAACAAAGATGTAAAGAAACTATGTCAAAAATATAAAATTCAACATCATTGGTCCACTCCCTATTATCCTCAGGGTAATGGCCAAGCAGAAGCATCTAATAAAACATTAATTAAATCCTCAAGAGACTGGTCAATAAATATGTCCGTGATTGGCACATTCAATTATATCCTACTTTATGGGCTTATTGAACTAGCATTCATACTCCCACGGGCACATCACCTTTTGTTTTGGTTTATGGCGCTAAAGTTGTTTTTCCCTTTGAACTAGAAGTTCCTTCTTTGGCTCTACTACTTCAAGATACTAAAGTAGGAGATGAATATCATGCTGGAAAATTTAGTCAGCTAGAACTCCTAGATGAGAAGTGCATTAATACTTTGGAGCATCTTTGTGCCTACCAGAACAAGCTCATTTAAGCAGAGAGATGGTATCCGAAGTCATCCTACTTTCGGCTATCGATAGGGGAGATGACTCCCACTCTAGATGATGTATGGAGGATCTTGAGGATCCCCATACATGGTCAATTCATGACCCCTTCGGTCAATTAGGGCCACACTATGATGATATTGTGCGAGGACCCGAGCTTCATCCTGGAGAAGGGCGGAGTGAACATCGAGGCTTTGAGGCGGATGCCTAGGGCATCTCGGTTGACCCAATTTTTGGTAGGGGTGGTGGGTGGCCTTCTTATATGCCACCAGAGTAGATGCAAATTATTGTGGCTACTTTCAAATGTGGTTTGTGACATGAGAGACCATGGATACAAGTTTTCTTGGGGTAGCTTTGTACTGTGCTGCTTGTATAGGATCCTTTATACAAGGGGGGTCAATTTTTGGTGCTAACATCACTTCTATAGGTTTGGTGCTGGGAGAACATTATAGTGCAAGGGCTGGTAGGGCTTCCACTAATAGGAATTGACCAAGAGAGACCTTGGGTTTTCTACTGGTGGCTCTAAATAGGGTCACAGTAGCGGATAGATCTATCGATGTCCCAAAGGTTTCTTGATGACCTCACCCTAGATCGGATCACCTGGAGACCATGGAGAGAGCATCCAAGGTGGGTAGAGGATGGAAAGGAGTTGGCTCACATCAGGTGAGTCATATGGTTGAGGACAGAGTGGGGAGAGGTAGAGCTCCACCGCTATGATCGATTTTTGAGGTAGTTTGGTCTATAGTAGGGGATCCCTACTCTTAGGTATTATGAGTACTCCTGGACTGTGTGGGATAGTACCACACTAAGTGGGGATCTAGACATGCAGTAGTTCTAAAGTTATGATGATGCCCCCATTTAGATAGTGGATGGGTATGATACGGGGATAGCAGACGGATATGATGCCTAGTATGTAGGCATCCACCCTTCTCGAATGAAGAGGGCATAGGATCTAATGCATGTTGTAGTGTAATGGATGGAGAGGTAGCGCCAAGCTGCCATAAATGCAATGAGGGGTCATGGGGAGAGGGATCAACGATGGCCTCCTTAGGAGAGACACTGGAGAGTACCACAGGCTCTAGAGATACAACAGTAGCCGAAGAGGAGGGATGAGAGAAGAGAGGAGAGGAGAGAAAGAATCCCTCCTCAGCAGAGGGATAGGCCACCATTACCTGATAGGGGAAAGGGTGTTGAGGTGGGGGAGAGCAGTGAGATGGTAGCTCTCTAAGCAGAGAATGCCCACCTACAAGCTCAGGTGCAGACTCTGCATGATGAGGCTACATAGCTCAAGGCTCGGAGTAGAGGGGTGAGCATTTTGGAGCTGGTGCGATCAGTTGTTCATACCATGTTCTATCAAGGAGTGTACTACCAGATGGTTCTAGAGGGCCAAAGGATACATTTTCTAGCCGACATTGCAGATCTGATCAATATGGGGTCATCAAGGACATCATCATGATCGATGTTGAGGACCCATGATATAGTACGGACTTCGATGGGACCACCTCATCCACCTTAGGGCGGGAGAGGAGATGAGGCTAAGAGCTCAAGGTCTTCTCGAGACTAGATGCACATTGTACATAGACTATTTTTGAGATGATTGAGTATGCCATGGTATAGATTGTGGCATACCAATCAGTTTGTGATATGACTTGTGCATATGTTTTATGATGCTTTAATATTATATATTCCAGAAACACGCTGACCTTGTCCAAAGTGTTTTGTTGAAGTAAATGTTTTGAAAACATAAGGTGGAGTGAAAAGGATTGTTTTATAAGCATTTTTGGAAATATTTGAGTGAGGATATTGTGCTTTATCATTGAATGTTTTGGAAATATTTGGGGTAGAATTTGAGGATAATATATGCTTCTATTTTTGAAAGGTTTTGAGACATTTAAGATAGATATTGTGAATTACTTGTGCTTGGGTTGAACACAAATTACTGCAGCTTTGTGAAATATTTTAAAAATTGATTTGAGAGATATTGATAGCAATGATGAAGGTGTTTTTATGAGGGAAATTGTGCATTAGTGTAAATTGATCTTTGAGATAAAATTTGCAAGAAGAATAAACCTATTTTGTTATACACTATTTTGATTTGATTTGAAAAGGATTTTTCAAGAGATCGAGACTGGTTAATTGAGTACAAGATTTGTGAGTGTGAAACATATTGAGTTTTTGATAGAGCATATCATTATCTATATGTTCTAGAGGTTAAATGACTTTTAATTAGAATATATTTGTTTTAAGAAATATTTTTTGAAAAATATATAAGCTTGGTTTATGTGCAAATTTTGTAAATACTTGAATAGGTTTTGAGCAAGTATTTGAGAAGGTGTAGCACCCTAAAATTGGCATAGTTAAACCATCAGTAAAAAGTAGAAATTTGAATTTTAACCCCGAAACTTCCCGTTAACCGCTTACCTCATTTTTTGCACCATTTTTAGAGGTTGTTGTGACCGTTGGACGATATCATCATTGATCTGATGATATCGTCCCAAATTGGATGAATTCATCTGGAACAGAACGTCCAGACGATTTTGTCCCAAAACCAAATTTTTGCAATTAGCTTATATTCCAACGACCTCTCCAACTTGGGTAGAAGCATGTTTTTGCAGTTGGAGATTCCCATGTTGGGGATCTCCTAGATTGGGATGATCCCCAACCTCCTAACCTCCCCCTAATCCTATATAAACTAGGATTTTTCTAGTTTATCCCCCTAACTCCCTACCTGGATGCTTGGCTGTTTATTTCCCTACAATTTTAGTTTTTGCTATGATCTCCCATCATTTGCACTTGTGTTTTCAAGTTTTGTTACAGGATTTCATTGTGTTTTAGTTGGAGGTAGCTCGAATTGTCGTAGGTGATTCAACTATAATTTTAGACGATCCTGTCAATATCGATGATGATCTTGTACGATTACAAATGATCTGGTCTGCAATTCAGCTTGGGGGAAATCAGAGCCCTGATTTTGCATTCTCTATCTCATTTTCCTTATTTATTGGTGCATTAGATTAATTTACTTCTATTTTGCATCTTGGAGTTCACCTCATTTAGCATAATTGCATGATAAAATTCAAAATAAGATTCCAAAATAGTGCATCTCATTTAATTTTATATCTATATTTATCATTCAAACATCTATACTCTTATTTCTATCATTTTGCATCATTCTTACAATTATATTTTTGGTTTTTGGTGTCTATTTTATTGATTGCAGGTTTTTGATGAATTCGTTAGATCGCTGATGATCTTGGGTGATCTCAGATGATATCCTATGATTTGGGATGATTTTGTACAATTACAGATGATCCTATCATATTCGGGATGATCTGGACTCCTATAAGCTTAAGCATATTCATCAGACATCAGAAATCATGTGTACTCTTTTGCATTTTATATATTCTCTATATTCAATCACATTAGGATTCATTTATGTCTGTTGTCTTCATATAAATAAAAATCTTCATATATATTAGCTTAGCTTCATTTTGGCCAACCTAGAAATATGAATGATTGAACATAAAACAAAAAAATAAAACCCATTCTCAACCTAGGCATGGAAACTGCCACTCAAAGTTTCTTGGTGAACCCCACCATCTGTCAAAAATTCATCTTTATAACCCTCCCCCAAGAGGCATGACCTTCAAAGGGCCTCTCCATCCGAGGTATTGTTCCATCCTTTTCTCACCCCATTCTAGGTATGGATCCTTTAGCCTGAAGATAAGGGTGCAAAAAAATTGGGCGATACATTTTGGTGAACCCAATGTGAAACTAAAAACACCTTTTGAAAACAATCCAAAAAAAAAACACATTATTAAGAACATATAGAATCATTAGAAAACTGTTAAATTTGCATATCATACTTATATGATAGATTATAATAGAATACGAGCTGTCTCCATAAATGTTGAAAATCAATTAACGGCCATAGAGATTACTTCTGTGCTTAGAGTACCTCAAACATATAGAGCCCAACATTTGTGGGATGAACTTGATAGGAGATTGGGTATTATTGAATCTAGATCTACAGAACTTAGGTAAATTAAGAGGTTTGTCCTAGATAGAATCCTGGATCCTCATCGGATGACTTTGTATCATGAGCTTCAGAGAGCTTGCCATAGGTGGTTAGCCGATAAAAGAGCACTTGTGTCTTTTAAATTATACACCTTTGAGGAATACCTTGAGAACATATTTGTAGTACATAAATTTCTATCTCATGTAGAGGATCAAGAAGTCATTCTTACAAATAGAAAGATATGGAATAGAGTTCCTAGAGCTGTGTTGTATCGAGAGTATTACCATGAATTTTATTTTTACATGTCAAAGTCTGAAATAGATCATATTACCATAGCACACTTTGTCAAGTTCTTGAAAAACAACTTCCAATTTGAAGAGGAGCATTTCATGACTCCTGATGAACTTGAACCTATCAATGATATCCATAAACTATTCATAGAAAGATAAGTTATTATTTCTACTATTGTTTCTTACAACTAGCATGTTGTTTGTTATTTTTATTCTCGCAAAATAATAATATAATAAAATCACAAAAAAAAAACAACAAAACATTTCCTTTTAAAGTATTATAGTAGGTATATAGTTAAAATATATACCTCTCAACCCTATCGCATATATATATATATATATATATATATATATATATATATATATATATATATATATATATATATATATATATATATATATATATATATATATATATTCTAAAACCTAAGTTTAGCACAATGCCTAGACTTAGGAATGGAAAACAAACCGAAGAAGATGAAGATTGGTTAGGAAGACCATTAACTGACCAAAATGTCCCTCCTAAGGACCAAGTTCAGGAAGAAGAAACCCTAGACCAGCAAGAAGAAGAGCTTGCTATAGGAAATGAACAAGAAGAAACTATTAGAGAGGAAGGATCCTCATCCCCTAAAATGTCTCCAGGAGGAGCTATCACTTTTGAGAACATGGAACAAATTTGGAAGTTCATTAACATTAATATTGGTGTTTTTAATAGAGTAGCCCATATGGACAAGAATCGAATTAGTGACACTCAAGCAACTCTAGAAGAAGTATTTCAAACACGCACTAATCCCTTGTCCTTTATTGAACAAGAGAGTGATCAAGCTGGACCATCCAATTTGGATATAGTAGTTGCGATCCAGAGCATGCAACAACAACAGGTTACCCAACAATCTAAAGTGTTATTTAACAAGCCTAGGGTCATTCTCGCACAAAAGAAACCATCATTTACTGCTCTAATTTGCCAAGCTCTTGATCAACATACCTCAAATAAAAAAAAACCCAAAACAAAACCGAACACCAATTACCAATAATTTAAGGTACAACATAATACTATTACAAATCCCCTTCATAATACTCTTCCTACCAAAACTTTGCATAATATCAATATAACATCTAATCCTTATGTCACACCATCATACACTCATAGATCCCATACCTATGTGCCACCGAACCAATATGGTGGACAAACTAGCAATCTTGAAGTCGTGGTGAAATAGTTAGTTTCCCGCATGGACCAGATAGATCCCTACTGTCCCTCGTACAATTATCAAGAGATGTGTAGTCAGCCTTTAGATCCTATAGTCGTAGCACAACCATATCCTAAACATTTTCCTATGCCTGTTCTTCCCATATATAAAGGAACCGAAGATCCCATAGAGCATCTTCGTATGTTTAGGATAGTATGTCATGATATATCACATGATGACTTTATATTACTAAAAATGTTCCCAAAAATCTTGTGAGGAATGGCATTAGATTGGTATTATCAATTACCCACTAATTCTTTGAGGAATTTCAAAGAAACTACCAAGTCTTTTGTTCATCAATTTAGTGCCTACATCGAAAGATATGTGACCATTAAAGATTTGTATAACTTAAAACAGGGTAAAGATGAATGCTTTGCTGATTTCCTAGCTAGGTGGAGACAATTGATAGGAAAATTGCACTTTGTGTTACCTTATAGGGAGATGTTGGACATATTTATTAATAATTTGCAAGAGCAATTATCTTACAAATTATCAACTACTACCTTGACCACCTTCGATCAAGCTATAGAATTATCCCAAAAAGTGGAAGATGCTCTCATTAGGAGAGGCCAGCTTAAAAAGAGAGACGATGAGAAAACATCCAAAAATTGATATAAGAATAAACAAGTGGTGGGTGATGGATTCATCGATAGCAGAAATACTGCTAATGTTAATGCTATGAAGATAGCAGAGAAGTTTGTACTGAAACCTCCTGATAGATCTCATAAAAAATTTACTAGGTTAAATCAACCTTTATCAACTATTCTACCATAATTATTAGAACGAGGTTTGATTCAATTACCAAATATTTAGGAACCTGATCCAACTATACCCGGATATAGAGAAAATTTACACTGTGACTTCCATATAGGACTTGGACACACTACCAACTCTTGTAAAATATTAAAACATAAAATACAGGACTTGATTGATAACAATGAGATGGAGGTGCAAGCCTTTCAACCTGAGAAACATCCTCCTAATAATGTTCAAAAGAACACCCCACAAAACTATAATCAAAATGCCAATCAGTCATTGAACATCTTTCAACATCCCTTACAAAAACATGGTAAGGAGGTGGCTAATCAAGTTGAACATCATAATGTCCCTCCTCCTGCCTGATATGTAGGAAATATTAGTGGGCATTTACTTGTTCATGATCTAGAAATATTTGACACAAATTTATCCATGGTTACAACCAGAATATAATATTCAGATACCTAATCTTAATGATACAAAATACGAGACTAAGAGTGATATGGAAATCACATCAAATCAATCGAATAGTTATAAAGATGAATCAGATCCTATTCACCCTATCACAAGTTATATGGTTCTAGAAGAGCCATTTCCAAGAAGAGTCACTACTAGACCATCGTTTCATAGATTACTTTCTAATGAGCTAGCTGTAAATGCTAGACCAAGACCCATTCATCATCCGCAAAACAATATTGTGGGTACCATCGAAGCTGTTACTAGAAAACAGGCTCAAAATTCTCAACAATATTAAATTTAGAATGGTGGATCAGCTCCATTTGTTTTGAAGGTTCCTAATAAAGAGAATCATTCACCTAATTTTTAACCTAAACCTCCTTATAATATTATGAAAAATTATCAAATATTACAGCTAGAATTTCTCTCTTGGACCTTTTAAGATCTTCTCCTACACATAGAGATGAATTAATGCTCATATTAAGTCAGATGATGGTACCATAAGATATTCAACCTGAAGCCATGGCTGATACTATAGTAACTCATGAAATTGATTGCATTGACTTTTGGGATAGAGATATACCACAACATAGTTTACATAAAGATAACCCCTTGTATATTACTGCCTTAATTGGTGATGTAGTAGTCAAACGAGTTTTGATTGATAATGGTTCATCTTTAAATATCTACACTTTTGACTTCTACCAAAGATTTGGGTTTAGAAGTGATGAAATGAAAAGAA
The DNA here is from genome assembly GCA_028583015.1 of Wollemia nobilis. Lineage (NCBI taxonomy): Eukaryota > Viridiplantae > Streptophyta > Pinopsida > Araucariales > Araucariaceae > Wollemia > Wollemia nobilis. Next base: position 747,004 of record JAQPPZ010003256.1, read on the forward strand.
CTGATATGATCATAAAAGCTTTCAATGACAAAACACAAGAAACATGTGGAGTTATTACCATTCCATTGTAGGTTGGTCCAAGAACCTTGGATACGACTATGTTTATTGTACATTGCCTTGCATCATACAATATACTCTTGGGTCATCCTTGGATCAATGCGATGCAAGTTGTTCCCTCAACTTTACATAAATGTGTTAAGTTCAAATTTAAGAATCAGTTGGTTACCATTCATGGTGATCCAAGACCCTTTGATATGTGTGTTTTGGAAGAACCTACTGGAGTTCAATTTTGCCCCACTCTGTCATCCACACATCCTAATTCTCATTATCCATCTAAATGTGTGAAACTCACACCCACAACGTCATGTACTTCTTCTCCATCAGTTGCACCTCCACATATAGCTCAACCATCTTCTGAAAAAACTGCATTAGGACCTAAGAAAGATCCTAATCCCACAACCAATGTCTCTTGTTCTACTCCTATAACTTCCATACCTATAATAGACCCATATATTGACACCTCTACACCGTCTACATCCACAAAATTTATATTTTCCACATCAAAAGATGTAGGGAATGTTCCTTCTACATCTTATGCTCTTACTGACGAGATCTTACCCAATCTATCTAAAATTCTTATATCAAAAGAAACGAATGCTTCTATGCAAGATTACCTTATTTTAAATAATTTGCCACCATCTCCTCGTACCTTGGGCCTCCCATAGGCTATGGGAAGTATTTACCAATTCTGGAGCTGTGCCTTTATTTATAAGGGATATGACTGGGGTAAAATACCTGAAACATCAAAACTCATTATGATGGATATGCTCGATGTTATTTTACTAATGAGTATATTAAAGCCAAACCTATAATGCTTAAATTAGGATATAAAGGGAAAGGTTTGGGACCTTTCCAGAATGGTATGAAAGAACATTTTGAGGTAGAAGCATGGACTGCCCGATGTGGTGTGGGCCTATTTTCTAGTAAGGGTCAACCATTCCCATTTGAGGATGATGACCATCTTATATGTTACCAAGATTATTTAGATGAACATGATGCTTTATGTTTAACAAATAAGACATTCACATGTAATATGCTATATATAGCTTATCCTGAGATGATTGCTAAATCCGCGATTAGTTGGAGGGAGATATATTTCATGATGTCTCCATTGAGGAATTATTACATAATGGATTTTATTTTTATGGCTCTATACCTAGTATATCCCAGCTTGAGGCCACGACTCCTCAAGAAAAATTATCCAAGCTAACCTTGGAAGAATTACAAGAATTGGGCGTTTCACCCGCCCCACCTAATTTTGAGAGCGATCTACACATGGAAGTAGAAAATGTCATAAAAATTAACATTGGAACCAAAGATAACCCTTACATAATCAAAATTGGATCAGAATTGAGTCAAGAAAAATAGGATAAATACATTGCATTTCTTAAAGAATATGAAGATGTTTTTGCTTGGACATATGAAGATATGCCAGGTTTAGACCCTTCTATAGTTATGCATCACCTAGTAGTGCTTTCAGATGCTAAACCTATTAAGCAGAAGCTTAGAAAAATGCATCCTAAAGTGGCCTTACTAGTCAAAGGGGAGTTAGAAAAACTCTTGAATGTTACTTTTATACAAGCCATTGATTATGTTGAATCGATCTCAAATGTAGTTCCAGTAACTAAAAAAGAAGCTACTAAGATTATGGTTTGTATAGACTTTAGAGATATTAATGTTGCATGCCCTAAAGATGATTTTACCCTTCCTAATATGGATCAAATCATTGATTTTACTGCTGGGAGTGGAATGATATCCTTAATGGATGGATTTTCTAGTTATAATCAGATCAGGATAGCTCCTGAATATCAGGCTAAAACAACCTTTATTACTCCTTGGGGGACTTTCTGTTGGAAAGTGATGCCATTCTGTTTGAAGAATGTAGGTGCAACCTATAAACGAGCCATGAATTATATATTTCATGATATGATGCATGATATACTACATGATTATGTAGACAACATTATAGCTCGTTCTACTAAAGAAGATGACCATTTAGATGACTTGAGAAAAGTATTTGATTAGTTAAGGGAATATCTTATCCGATTGAATCGAGCCAAATGTATATTCGGAGTTAAGTCAGATAAATTATTGGGGGTTATAGTTTCTTTATGTGGCATCAAAATTGACCCTCTCAAGATTATGGCTATCACTGATATGCCTGCACCTACAAATATATCTAAATTATAGATTCTATAAGGTAAGATTCAAGTTATTCGTCACTTCATCGATAAGCTAGCAAATAAAACTAGACCCTTTCTTAAGCTTCTTAAGAAGGATGTCTCTTTCCATTGGGATGACGAATGTAAGGAAGCATTTGAACTCCTCAAACAATATCTTCTTAACCCACCTGTACTTTTGCCACCTAAACCTGATCGCCCATTTATCTTGTATATTTTTGCTTTAGATTTTGCTTTAGGAGCTATGTTAGCTCAACTTGATGATGAGAAAAGAGAGCGTGCTAATTATTACATTAGCAGAACATTAATTAGTTATGAAACCCACTACACAACATTAGAGAAGTTATGTCTATCAGTCGTATTTTCTACATAGAAACTATGCCATTATATGCTCAGTCAGAAAACATACGTTATTGCTAAATCCGATCCCTTGCGGTATCTCATGAGTCGACCTTATTTATCAGGTCATACAACAAAGTGGGTTCTTGCTCTAAGCAAGTTTGAACTCACGTTTATAGCATAGAAGTCTGTTAAGGGTAAAAACATAGTAGATCAATTAGTTGTTGCACCCTTAGAGTCCACCCATCCCCTTGTCATTGAGTTTCCTAATGAATGCCTTAACCTAGAGGTGGATCATTCAGAGCAATGGTCCCTATACTTTGACAGAGCCTGATGCATGAGTGGGGCTAGTGCAGGTATTATTTTGATATCTCCACAAAAACATCTCATACCTCTATCCTTTAAATTAATGTTTGCCTATACTAATAACACTGCTAAATATGAGGCTCTAATCCTTGGATTACGAGCTACCCTAGCACTAAAAATTAAAAATCTATTAGTTTTCGATGATTCTCAACTTTTTATAAATCAAATTAACTATGTTTATCAGATCGAGATTATAAATTGCACCCATATAAAGCATATGTATTACAATTAATATTTTTATTTGATCAAGTTACCTTGGAAGCTATTCCTAGAACTAGCAATCATGCAGATACCGCTATGGCTGTAGCTACATCTCTTTTACCCTTGGGTTTAGATGATGAATATGCTACCATAATTATTCGTCAACTCCAGGAACCCGCTTCAACTAAATCATGCTTGGAACCTTTGGACGTGTTTCTAATCAATGAAACTATTCTTGAACTTTGGTACACTGACATCCTCAATTTTCTTCAAAATGGGACCTTCCCCAAATGTTTTAATAGAAACCAACATCGATCATTATGTAGATGAGCAAGTCGCTTCATAATAATTGGTAATACGTTGTATAGGAGATCTTTTGAAGGTATCCTATTGAGATGTTTGAATCTAGAAGAGTCTAGATCAGCTTTGAGTGAAGCCCATGATGGATCTTATGGGGGACACTTTAGTGGTAGCACCATTGCTAAGAAGCTCCTTAGGATAGGATATTTTTGTCCTACCATGGAGAATGATGCACATGATTACGTGCACCATTGTAACAAGTGCCAGAAATACGCTGACCTTGTCCATGTGCCTACACAAGAACTACACGATATTTCATCTCCTTGGCCCTTTTCAAAATGGGGCTTAGACATCTTTGGAAAAATAAATCTTATGTCTTCTAATGGACACAAATTCATCATAATCACCACTGAGTATTTTACGAAGTGGGTCGAAGCTATGCCCTTAGCTTCTTGCACTGGAACGCAAGTTTCCAAGTTTATTCTTAATCAAATTATTTGTAGGTTTAGAATTCCTACAAATCTCATCTCGAATAATGGAACTTGTTTCAAAAACAAATATGTAAAGAAACTATGTCAAAAATATAAAATTCAACATCGTTGGTCCACTCCCTATTATCCTCAGGGTAATGGCCAAGAAGAAGCATCTAATAAAACATTAATTAAAATCCTCAAGAGACTGGTCAATAAATCTAGTCGTGATTGGCACATTCAATTATATCCTGCTTTGTGGGCTTATCGAACTAGCATTTGTACTCCCATGGGCACTTCACCTTTTGTTTTGGTTTATGGCACTGAAGCTGTTTTTCCCTTTGAACTAGAAGTTCCTTCTTTGGCTCTGATACTTCAAGATACTGAAGTAGGAGATGAATATCATGCTGGAATATTTAGTCAGCTAGAACTCCTAGATGAGAAGTGCATTAATGCTTTGGAGCATCTTCGTGCCTACCAGAACAAGCTCAAATGAGCATATCTCAAGAAAGTTCATAATCGATCCTTTGAGATCGATGACCTTGTCTTAAAAGAAAATCAAAAAAATACTAATGCAACTAAATACCTTAAATGCAAATTCGAGCCTAACTAGCTTGGGCCATATATTATCACTGCTAAATTTGGATCGGGAGCATACAAATTAGCTACCTTAGATGGTAAATATCTTAAAGAACCTATGAACATTATGCATCTTAAGCACTATTATGCATAAATCTAGTAATTTCGTCACTGTATATATTATACATATTGTCTAATATTAGTAATTCATATAAAAATTTCAAAAATAGTAATATTATGTATTCTCTCAATTCATAGCTTAAAATCAAAATATAAAAAAATCAAAATCATCAAAATCCTCAAAAACATATTCTATTTTGCACCTATCAATTCTTGAAGTATTGCAGTTATATTTTCAGTTATTTTGGATAAATTAGCATTTATTTGGAATCCCTAAATTTCACACTCACATGAATAAATATCTTGATCTTATTTGGTATGATTATTAATCTCTCTTATATCAAATTCCACAGTTGAATTAAATAAAGTTTTGAGCATAGAGAACTGATCTTGTTATTTACTTGAACCAAGTACACCTTTTCACATTAAAATTATTTCATTGCAAATTCAAAATGATGCTACATAGTAGAAGTGGTCTCTTGAGAGAAAATTTTCCCCTTCTATCATATCATGCACATGGTCTAGAATATTTGAGAATTGACAAAAGGACAAGCTCACTCCTGCCAAGAATAAAAATCCCTTGCTCTACAACCAATCCGAGCAAGTATCCCTAGTATAGGAAGAAAAAGAAAATCAAGAAAAATCATGAGAAAAAGAGAAATTATTCAGAAGCATTATTTCAGTATCATTTTGTACCATCTCAGCAATATTTCAACATTATCTTAGTCTCAAGAAAAAAAATAAAAAAATAAAAAAAGAAAATAAAAAGCAATAAATCCATCCCCCGCCTTTGAAAGAAGGAAGTGTGAAGCTTGAATCCTTGGAATTCTCAATTATTCAAAAACTGTGAGGTAAACCCCATAACAGGTGATTTGTGCCCAAATTTCTTGACATTGGGTAACTCCTAGCGTGGTGATATGTCTGTCACATTAGTGACCTTATTTTGTACAGACTTATGTCCATTTATGGATCAGCTAGCTCTTGATGACCTGACTTACATAGTAGTCTGGTATGGTTACATGCATATAAATCATGGTCAACGAACACTCATTTGGTTAATTCAAATTACTTGTATCAAATTATCTTGCTCAAAATTGATGAATGAACATTACAATTGCACACACATTTGTGTTTGAGATATTTTGCATCATTATGATAGATCAAGATCGACAATGAACTCACGTATGCACACAAGGTTCCTTATAAATCTAAATTTTGTCTTTGAGATAATTTAAAATATTTATTCAAATCTTCTAGAATAATTTGACTTTCTTACTTGAGAATATCTGCTTAGCGTAAAATCAATTAAATACATTTTTTTCAAAAATCCAAAATTTTCTTGCAAAACATGTTCAAAAATCTAGCAATAAAGTCACATTTATATATTTTTGACTTTCGTGATGATGGTATAGTTCCTAAACCTAAATTGGAATTTTATGCCTAGTGCAAGTCTTCATTTTTATATTTTCTATTTATCTCAAAATAAAAAATCAACTATGCAATAAAACTATTATATCAATTTCTTCTTTGGATTTCGCGATGATGGTATAAGTCTTTACCTAAAATTCTATGCCTAGTGCAAACCATCGTTCTTATTTTATTTCCCATTTATTTCATCCATTAAAGCATATGGCTTAAATCATTATGTTACACAATTGTGCTTTAAAAATAATGAAAACTTTCCTATTTCATTTCATTATGTCAACATTCATTTTTTTTTGCGACAATGGTATAATTCCTAGGGAATTGTTCAAATTTCTATCATACTTAGGAATTTTATGCCTAGAAAAAATCATATTTTTAATATTTCATGCATAATATTTTCATGAAAATCTGAAAACAAATCATCACTATCATCATTTTTCATCATCACAACACAAAGTCTTAAGAAAGTCTCTTAAGCACCCTTTTACTTTTAGCAATATTTCTCTCATACCGAGATTAGCTTGATGACCTAGTGAGCTCTGACTCCATGAAATGGTCATGTAACAGTGACAATGTCCTTTGAAATTATTGTTAGAAGTCACTTTATTTTCATCAAAACACACCACAACAACCGATTTATTTACATCAGATTATTTCATTTACTTTTTATAGCATGATATAAAATTATAATATTTTCAATGACATAATTACATGAATAGTCAATCAACAATTAAAATATCAAAGCATCATAAAATATATGCACAAGTCATATCATAAAAAGAACATCATATATATATCAAGAAGTATATACATCACATCAAAATGGATTGGTATGCCACACTCTATACCCTGGCATACTCAATCATCTCAAAAATAGTTTATGTACAATGTGCATCTAGTATAGAGAAGACCTTGAGCTCTCAGCCTCATCTCCTCTCTCGCCTTGAGGTGGATGAGGTGGTCTCATCGAAGCCCATACTGTATCATGGGTCCTTGATGTCAATCATGATGATGTCCTTGATGACCCCATTCTGATTAGCTCCGCAATTTTGATTGGAAAATGTATCCTTTGGCCCTCTGAAACCAGCTAGTAGTACACTCCCTAATAGAATGCGGTCTAAGCAACTGACTGCACCATCTCTAGAATGCTCACCCCTCCACTTTGAGTCTTGAGTCGTGTAGCCTCATCCTATAGATTCTGCACCTGAGCTCATAGGTGGTCATTCTCCGCCTAGAGAGCTTCCATATCGCTGCTCTCCCCCACCTCAACACCCTTGCCCCTATCAGGCGATGGTGGCCTATCCATCTGCTAAGGAGGGATAATTTATCTCCTCTCCTCTCTCCTCTCCTTCCTCCTATTTGGCTACTACTGCATCTCTAGAGCCTATGGTACTCTTTGACGTCTCTCCTAAGGAGGTCATTGCTAATCCCTCCCCCATGACCCCTCACTGCATTGATGGCAGCTTGGCACCACCTCTCCATCTATTGCACTACAGTGTGCATCAGACCCTGTGCCCTCGTCATTCAAGGAGGGTGGATTTTTGCATACCAAGCATCATATCCATGTGCTATCCCTACATCATCCCCATCCACTGGCTAAATGGAGGCATCATTAGCATCCTAACTCCAGAACCGCTACATGTCTAGAGCCTCACTTAGTGTGGTACTATCCCACATAGTCCAAGAGTACTCATAATCCCTAAGAGTAGGGATCCCCTATTGTAGATCAAACTACCTCAAAAATCGGTAGTAGTGGTGGAGGTCTACCTCTCTCCATTCTATCCTCAACCATATGACTCATATGATGTGAGCCAACTCTTATATGTACTCTACTCACCCTGGATGCTCTCTCCATGGTCTCCAGGTGATCCGACCTGGGGTGAGGTCATCCAACAACATCTGGGACATCAACAGATCTATTTGCCATTGTGACCCTCTCTAGAGCCACCAATAGAAAACCTGGGGTCTCTCTCGATCAACTCCTATCAGTGGAAGCCCTATCGGCCTTTGCACCGTAATGTGCTCCTAGCACCAAACCTGTAGAAGTGATGTCAGCACCAAAAATTGACCCCCCTTGTATATGACCCTATAAAGTATCCTATACAAGTGGCACAGTACAAAGCTACCCCAAGCAAACTTGTATTTGTGGTCTCTCATGTCACAGACCACATCTAAAAGTAGCCATGGTAATATGCATCTGCTCTGGTGGCATAGAAGAAGGCCACCCAACCCTACCAAAACTTGGGTCAACCGAGATGCCCTAGGTATCCGCCTCAAAGCCTCGATGTTCACTTCACCCTTCTCTAGGATGAAGCTCGGGTCCTCGCATAATATCATCATAGAGTGGCCCTGATTTGCCGAAAGGATCATGAATCGATCATGTATGGGGATCCTCAAGGTCCTCCATACATCCTCTAGAGTGGGAGTCATCTCCCCTATAAGTATCTAGAAGCAGGATGAATTTGGATACCATATCTCTGCTAGTGTTTTCAGTAGCCCCATATCTATAGGAATTTGTGGCATCTCTACCATATGCTGTAGTCCTACCTCTGTCAATCTATCTTGCTCAACCTAATTGAACATGGCTAAATTGTCTCTTAGACCTCCATATTTCCACTCTTGACTCTTTGGAAATCCCCTCTACAAAATAAGCAATAAAACAACAAAAATCATTAGTACATAATTAAAAAAAAAATCAATTAAAATCAAATCATCCCGTAAAAGTTGATATCGCCCATTATTGGATGATATCGTACCAAATTTAGATAAAATTGTCCTTAATAGGATAAAATCATATTTTTTTTTCAATTTTGAGATCACCCCTTATTGTATGGGATCGCCCCTATTTCTTTGATTTCATCCCTAGACGAAATCAGCAATATAGAGACGATTTTGTTAGTGGCCTAAAAATGATCGCGACGCCCAAAAACACTTAAAATTCAAGTCAAAAATCAAGTAAATCAAGTTAAAAACATAGTAAACTAGGTTTAGATCCTTACCCACAACCCACGCCGAATCTCTGTCGATCTATGCACCATTTCCACCATTTCACCTATAGAGCTCTAAAACAGTGAAAGTGAACAGTAAAAATGAATTAGGGTTTTACCCTATTTTTCTTATTTTTATTCAAAATGACATTTTTTTAATTTTTGCTTTTCCGCACTTTTACCTCAAACATTCGATTTGGGTAAAAACTTGGAGGGGGCACCATAGCAAATAGTCATACGATTCGACCTAGAATCATCATCTAAAAAATGGAATAAAATTTTTGCTTTCTCATAAAGCATGAAGAACTCATCTTTAACGCATTTTGTTTTGAAAAATTTGCTAAAGAGGGGGTAAAATGTAGCACCCTAAAGTTGCCACAGTTAAACCATCAGTAAAAAGTAGAAATTTGAATTTTAACCCCAAAACCACCCATTAATCGCTTACCTTGTTTTTAAAATCATTGTTAGAGGTTGTTGTGACCGGTGGACGATATTGTCGTTGATCAAACAATATCGTCCCAAATCGGATGAATTCATCTGGAATAGAATGTCCAGACGATTTTGTCCCAAAAACAAATTTTTGTAATTAGCTTCTGTTCCAATGACCTTTCCAACTTGTGCAGAAGCATGTCTACGATATTGGAGATTCCCACATTGGGGATCTCCCAGATTGGGATGATCCCCAACCTCCTAACCTCCCCCTAATCCTATATAAACTGGGATTTTCCCAGTTTATCCCCTTGACTCCCTACCTGGCTGCCTGGCTAATTATTTCCCTATAATTTTAGTTTTTGCTATGATCTCCCATCATTTGCACTTGTGTTTTCAAGTTTTGTTGTAGGATTTCACTGTGTTTCAGTCGGAGGTAGCTCGAATCGTCACAGGCGATTCAACTAAAATTTTAGATGATCCTATCAAGATCGGTGATGATCTTGTATGATTACAGATGATCTGGTCTACAATTCATCTTGAGGGCAATCAGAGCCCTGAGTTTGTATTCTCTATCTCATTTTCCTTATTTATTGGTGCATTAGATTAATTTACTTATGTTTTGCATCTTGGAGATCACCTCATTTAGCATAATTGCATGATAAAATTCAAAATAAGTTTCAAAAATAGTGCATCTCATTTAATTTGATATCTAGATTTATCATTCAAACATATATACTCTTATTTCTATCATTTTGCATCATTCTTGCAATTGTATTTTTTGTTTTTGGTGTTTGTTTTCTTGATTGCAGGTTTATGATGAATTCACCTAACAAATTCATCAGGTCGCTGACAATATTGGGTGATCTTGAATGATCTCCTATGATTTGGGATGATTTTTTACAATTACAGATGATCCTATCATATCTAGGATGATCTAGAATCCTACAATCTTTAGAATCATCATCAGACATCAAAAATCAGGTGTACTCTTCTCCATTTTATATATTCTCTATATTCAATCACATTAGGATTCATTTATGTCTGCTATCTTCATATAAATTAGAATATTCATATATAATAGCTTAGCTTCATTTTTGCCAACCTAGGAATCTAAATGATTGAACATAAAATGAACAAATCAAACCCATTCTCAACCTAGGCGTGGAAACTGCCACTCAAATTTTCCTGGTGAACCCAACCATCCATTGAAAATTCACCTTTATACCCCTCCTCCGAGATATGCAACCTTCAAAGGGCCTCTACGTCCGAGGTATTTTTCCATCCTTTTCTCACCCCCCTTTCGGGTATGGATCCTTTAGCCTGAAGGTAAGGGTGCAAAACATTTGGGCGATACAGAAGGCTTGAAGGAAAATTTGAGCAAGTTTTTGAGAAGGCTTAAAGGCATATTTGAGCAAGTCTTTAAGGAGGTTTGAGGGTAAATTTGAGCAAGTATTTTATAAGGTTTAAGGGAAGATTTGATCAAGTCTTTGAGAAGGCTTGAGGGCAGATTTGAGAAAGTATTTGAGAAGGCTTAAGGATAGATTTGATCAAGTATTTGAGAAGCCTTGAGGATAGGTTTTGAGCAAGTCTTTAAGAAGGCTTGAAGGTAGATTTGAGCAAGTATTTGAGAAGGCTTGAAGGCATATTTAAGCAAATATTTGAGAAGGCTTGCAGGTGGATTTGAGCAAGTATTTGATAAGGCTTAAGGGCATATTTGAGATAGAGTTTTGGTGCAGATTTGAGATAGAGATAGAGTAATTTTTTGCTAAATTTGGGACAATTTTTTGGTGCACATTTATGAGTAAAGTGAAAGGAGATTTATGCTATGATATTGGCAATGTTTGGTACATATTTGAGACAAATTAGAGAGTAAGATTTGGAGGTGACAGAGCAAAGACGATAGCACTCTCTAGTGGATAAAGATCCATAAACCAGTATAGTGGGGATAGAGGTATCTTGTGGAGAGAGATATAAAATCCAAATAAGTAGGGGAAGAAGTCTTATAGAATATCACTAGCCATAGAAGACGAGATAGAGTTCTCCTATAGAGAGTTATCAACAAACCAAAGTAAGGGGAAAGAGTTCTTCTATGGAGTGAGATCCATGAACCAACTAGGAATATAGAGTTCTTATATGGAGTGAGATCCATGAACTAGTTGAGGAGATAGAGTTCTCCTGGATCAAGTTCCATGAACCTAAGAAAAGGGGAAAGAGTTCTCCTATGGAGAGATATCCATAAATTAGAACATAGGGTATTGGTGTCTCCTTTGGACAAATGTCCATAAACATTATAATAGGGAATTTATTTCCAATAGATTTGTTGAGAAAATTTAGAAGAAATATTTTCTCCATTGAGTAGCCCACATTGGGTGAACCATGTTAAATTTGTGTCTCTCTTGTTTGTGATGATTTGTGCATTGCTTTGATTATTGCTATTGATATTGCCATTGATAATATTGGATAATATTACTTGGAAAAGAAAAGTAAAATTTGGTCTTATAATATTCATCCTCTACTATCATTTTAAGCCTATGTTCATATTTTGGTACAACTCTAAAACATTCTACATCTAAACAAGCACATCTCAGAGTAGCTCCAAAACATACAAAAACTATGCTAGAATTCTGAGATACAACTTCATAACAACCAGAGGATAAAAACACATCATAAAGTGAAGTCGCTAAAGTTAAAGAAAATCCACTACAAGTAAGTACATCAATGTAGGGAGATAAAAAAAAAATTTGTAAGTTCTATTTAGGAAGTGCAAACAACAAAAATAGGATTTCAAGTCAATTTATTGTCTGAGCATAAAAATCCACCAGTAGTAATGTGTTCGTCGTATATTATCCCACTAAGAAATTATAATGAAGATATTGCAAAGTGGATTGCATATTACTGAACCCTTGAGATACACCTTGCAACACTTAAACCCATAGAGGAGAAAAATAATATAGGCTACAAAAATTACTAATTTGTAAGTTAAGGTGTAGAGTTTATGTCAGATTGTAGAATGCTTAGTACAATGCAGATGGCCTGCTAGGTTGTACAACCTACTCATCAGAGAATTATTCCTTAGATGGCAGGTAATACGTATCTATTATGGGTTAACGTATGATTTAATTACTACTCAAGACTTTCTATAAGCATACTTACAAAGTCTTGAGGAGAAAAAAAATATATTGTGTGAATTCTTTTTGCATAAGTATGTCATGGCAAAAGATGTAGAATTTCTACCACAAATATATACAAGTGATGTATAGCTTAAATCCTTTATCTCTACCTTGAACAATCATTTATATCGGTATAAAGAGAAGAAACCAAATAAAGAGACTAGATTAGGACTTGGACTATTGTTAAGGCATATCTATCGCAATCCCTTAATATTGATAAGCCAACACTTTAGTATGATGAATAGGCAAAATGTAAAGATCATCTATCTTAGAAATATTCAATATAGTTTGGCTTATTTTCAACAATTTTGTAGTGATAACTTGTCCAACTCCTTAGTTGCATGTAAAAGTAGGTGGGTATACTTGCCCATACCACCAACTAACCTCTTATGGTCACATAAGAGGCAATATACAGTGATGCATATGATTCTATTATTAAAACATCAGTGGATAGGCTTAAGGTTTAGGCTAACCACCATTATCACACAAGTTCCATTCTACTTTGACTCCGATCTTCAGCCCGATCAACAATTTTAGAATTGGTTGAAGGAGTTAAAGGAGAATAAGAGATACTATCTTGGAAACTATAAATTTTAGAGGAATTGGTATGAGGATTTGGATCTCAATGCCTCTATAGCCTAGCAAAAGTCATGAGGGTATGCATCAGGTTAAGTTGAGGGGAATGATGAGGCCAAGAAATACATTATTTTTGTTACAAATTGAAAAATTAAAAACTGTTATTTAATAATATTTAATATTATTTTATACCAAATAGTTTATTAAAGTATGTTAGTTATTGATGTTTGCATGATTGGATGTTTAGGAATAGTGTACCCCTATTTTGACTATTTTTTTGCATTTTATGATTGTTTTTGCATGATTTTTGTTGGTAAAATAACATAGAAAAATTAATGGCAAATAAACATGTTGTGATTTGTGATTAAATAAGATTTTATAATTTTTTCCCATATTCGAACTTATTTGTGGAGGTGACATGGTCAAAATAGGCAATCTGCTATAAAACAGGGCATTGTCATCATACAAAAAATATCCACCTATCACACTAAAGGACAAAATTGAACGGGTAAAATTAGCAAGTAAAATCAGTTGGAACATGTTTAAGGAGACTAAATAATACCTATGAAATACTTGGAAACATCCCAACATGGTCTATACTAATGATAATAATATATTCCATAAATTTTACTATATTCTGGAGCTCTCCAGAATGAAGGGCATAAATAGTCTGTTTCAACAGAAAAGGGCACAATTTGTATCTATTTCATGGGGAATAAAAGGGTATAGTATTATAACAGTTGTAACAACCATTTATAACCTATTTTTGACCTATTACCATCAATTCAATATGCATGGATAACTATTGCAACAAATTTTGTCCTAAAATAGACCAAGTTTGTTGTAACAACATAAGTAAATCATGAATGGACAACATAAAGTATTGATTTTATAGCTACAATTGTAGACGTAAGAAATAATATAAATAGGAATACTCACTCATTGGCTCAAATGACATGGAATCCACAACCAAGGCACTACTGTAGTGTATGGTGCAAGTTTGAATATCACAAATTGCAGAATGGGTAACAAGTTTTTAATTTATGCTAAGGTTGTTGGAGAGACTGTTAGAATATTATTATTCTTATAATGTGCACTATGCCTATAATTGACAGGTTGACATTTGTCTTCTGCCACTTGTCCCTGTCTTCAGTTTGAGTTGGAGTGGTGTCTTTTGAAAGACACTTGGAGTGGAGCTTATGAAACTTGTCATATCTCCCTCCTAAGCTTGATGCTTATATATTGTAAGATAACTTGTAAATAAAGTGTGCCTTATTTTTCAGTCCCAACATCTAGTATTAGAGCGGTGAAATCCGCCTATGGGGACGCTTAGGGTTTGAGAGTTTTTTTTTAGGATTGAATTTTTTCTCTGAAGTATCCTCTTCACTTGCTAAGTTGATCCTATGAATGAGAAATGGAGAGAATTTTTTAAGAGTTTTGGCGATTCTGGCAATGTGGGGCTATTTTTTTTTGCAAGGTAAGGCACATTTAAAAAAAAAAAAAACATCACATTTTGCAATGGCAATTTTTTTTTAGAGTAGTCATCTTTAGAATCTGAGTACACCAGCACGTATATTAGGAGTACTACAAAATAGAGTACTCGTACACAAAAATACGATAAGAAATGAGCAAGCTATGGTTGTTTGAAGACGGACTATTGCAGCTATTTTTTTCCTACGCGATTTTTTTCGAAATGGAAAATTTATTATTATTTTTTTTAGCAGTCCTTTTCCTGATGTTTTTGCACCATCATATAGATTATGAGAAGTAATACACCATCAAGTACTCATTTTATTAATTAGGTAATATATTGAGCAAGTTACAGCTGCTCAAAGTTGGTTGTTTGCAACAGTTTTGGGACTGCAAAAAAAATTATTTTTTTTTGTTAAGGCACATCAGTTGCCAATTGTTGGATTGAGAAACATCTACAGCTGTAGTAGATAACAATAATCTATATTACAAAATTTTCACTCATTCCCTCTAAAATTTCTCGCTCGGTCATTTCAAAATTTTCTCGCCGAAACAGTTTCAAGCCAAAATTTCAAATTTCAAATTTGTAGAGGGCAATCTGTCATGTTTTTTGCCTCTAAGAAGTCTTTTTGTATTTTCTTAAAACCAAGGGTCAAATTGTAACCGACTATAGCCTTATATATAGTCATTGGAAAGGATTTTTCGAGAGGAATCCATTGGTGCAGTTAATTTTCAGTTTTGAAATCATTTAATATGCTAAATTGAAGTTTGAAGTTGACATTATAATTTGGAGTGCATTTTTGGTAGTATCTGAAACTCCTTGAAAAATATTTGGCAAACTTGTGGTAATCTCAATTTAAGTCATTGGGGGGACATTAAGCCAAGTTATTCATTATATTTGGCAAAATTGGAGGCATTATCATCATTGGTGGCATTGAAATTATATCATACTTCAAGGCATATTTGGGACTATTCTTGAGCCATATTTCCTAATACAATCATCAACTCAAGGGGTGATTTAGGTCCCATTGCGTCTTGCTTGTCGAGACATTTTATGGCACTCTCTTGGCCACTAGGTGTTTGTTTCTTGCATCTTCTATTTGGGCTTTGTCTACATTTTATGCTTGTTATTACCCTTGCATGACTTTGGGTTTTATAATTATAATCAAGTGTAGTTTAATTTCATACACACTTGACACTAAGCCATATACAAGCAAGCAAACACATACAGGAAAATTCTTATAAAGCAATAATACATTGGCACATCTATTGTAACAATTCTACAAAAAGCAAGCATCACATTTTTATAACAGCCTATGTTCCACGTATTAACTACTCAAATACTTATAGTCTCCCTTATGTAATGGTGGGTATATTGAGTAGTTTTGTGTAAAGGTCTGGCATGTTATTCCCTTTCAGAATCGCCTATGTTCCATGTATCAACTGCTCAAATGCTTACAGTCTCCCTCACATAAGGACGGGTATATTGAGAAGTTTGGTATAAATATCTGGAAAAATTCTAATTCTTACTCTCTTTGGATAGAAAAAGGCACTTGTGTTCAACTTAACCCTCCCATTTTTGGAATCACTTGAAGATTCAGAGTGGAAAAACTAGGTGAACCCTCCTCTAGATATTCAATGGTGTACCCTAGATTTTTTTGAGGGCTCTAATTTGGCATTTGTCATTCTGACTTCATCCTTTATTGAGATCACTTTTCTTTTGATCCTTTTCTAAATCATGGCTACTACAAATCTATTAAGTGGACTTACAAAGAGACTTGAAGGAGCACAAACTTTTGCAAATTGGAAGTATGAGATGGAATCAATATTAATGATGAATGACATGTGGGACTTTGTGAAAGATAGGCAGGCTAATGAAGACACACTCACTGCACCTACAGACCCTAAAGAAAAATCACAATTTGAGAAGAATTCCAATATAGCTTTAAGTCTAATCAAGCTAGCTACATGAATTCAATGCAGAGAAACTGTAAGGACTGCAAAAACACCTAAACAAGCATGGGATTATCTCAATAGATTGTTTGATAGGCTAAGTCAAGATAATATTTTGTATCTCAAACAAAAATTACACAATATATGTATGAAAGGCTCACTTACCGATTATCTTATGGAAGTGAAGTCTATTAAGAATGATTTCTTAGCTGTTGATAAAACCCTAGATGATAATGAGTTAATTCCAATAATATTGTATGGTCTTCCTTCAAAGTTTCACTCATATGCTACCATGTTAGACTTGAGTGGTATAACAATGAATTCCACACTTGAGGATATTGAGATCCTACTTAAGAAACATGAGAAATTCCTAATAAAAGATGAAGAAATTGAAGCCACATCAACAACTTTTGACACCAAGGCAAATTTATAGCCTAAACAAAACAAGGGTCAAAATCAGCATAATTAGAATCAAAGGGGTAGACAACATCAGAGATACCCATAGTACCAATAGCAACCACGTCAGCAATAGTACCAGCAACAACCAAATCAATAGTACAATTAGCAACCGCATTAGTAGCAGTACCAACAGTAGCCAAGATGGCAAATAAGACCTCAAGGGGGTCAAAACAATAATCAACAAGGGTGTGAATATTGTGGAAAATTGAATCATAATGTTGCTAATTGCTATAAAAGACAAAGAGAATAGGGAGAACCACAAAATAATAATCCGAACACATTGTATGCAGCCAACCAAGTTATTATTGAAGATAAAGAATGTTGGTATATTTATTCTGGAGCAACAAAGCACATGATAGGAAGGCAAGATTGGTTGACCAAGGTTCAGCCTACATCAAATCAATTCATTAATTTTGGTGATGAAAATGCTCTACCCATTGAAGGTGTTGGGTAGGCACCACTTACTTTGCATGATGGTAATAATGTTCATGCAACATATATTTTGTATGTGCTTGGTCTTAAAATGAGTCTTCTTTCTATTGGACAACTTATAGATAAAGGCTATAATGTCTATTTTGAAAAATAAAAATGCTACATTAAGGAACCCAATGGCAATGTCAAGGCCATGGGAGTGAAAAAGGATGGTGTTTACTACCTCCTTACAAAATCTGTAACACAAGCATCTTTGCATACAACAACAAATTTCTCTTTGGAGTACATGTGGCATGAAAGATTGGGACATTTAAATTTTAATAATATTCAAATGATGGCTACAAAAGGATTAGTTAAAGGACTTCCACATATTAAGGAGTCAAAATGTTTTTTTGAGCCATGTGTAATAGCCAAACACCATAGGCAACCATTTGAAACAAGAAAGGCATGGAGAGCCAATAGATCTTTGCAATTGGTTCATTCAGATATTTGTGGGCCAATGTCTGTTCAATCTTACTGGGGCTAAATACTACATCACTTTCATTGATGATAATAGCAGAAAGGTATGGATCTAATTAATTCAATATAAGTGGCAAGACCTTGATAAGTTCAAAGAATTCATTGCACTTGTTGAAAGAGAAAGAGGCTATCAAATCTCCACCTTAAGATCAAATAATGGTGGAGAATATGTCTCCAATGAATTCTTTAATTTTTGTAAGTATCATGGGATAAGGAGGCAATTCACAACCCCTTATACCTCACAGAAAAATTGATTTGCTGAGAGGATGAATCAAACAATCACAAATAGGGCAAAATCAATGTTACATGCTGCTATATTACCTAACTCATTTTGGGGAGAATTTGTTCTTACTGCTACATACTTGACTAATAGGTCATACACAAAGGCCTTACATGAAAGAACAACTGAAGAAGCATGGAGTGGAAGGACACCCTATGTGGGCCATTTGAGAATCTTTGGATGTGATGCCTATACTCATATTCCTCATAAGAAAAGGAAGAATTTTGATGATAAGAGCCAAAAATTCATCTTTGTTGGCTATAGTGATAGTGCCAATGCATATAAATTATATGAACCTATTTCCAAGAAAATAATTTTATCTAGGGATGTTACCTTTTATGACTATCCCCCATCTAATCCTCCTAATGCCCCCACTTTAAAAATAACTAATGAAATAATTGCTCCATTCATGCATACAATATCATCTACTCCTTCTCCTTCACTCATAAATCAAGAAATTCATCCACAAGAAGAACTTCCTACAAATGATCCATGTCCTCCATCTCCTCCTCTTAATGATCAAGTAACATCATCCAATCCTTTATCCAAGTGGGTTCAAGCCACAATAGATGAAGCCCAAAATCATTTTCCCACCTATACAGGTAAAAGGCCTTCAGCCCTATGACACCAAGTGAATTATGCCCTAATGGCCAAAGTCCTTAGCCAACCTGGACCTTCTAATTTCAAAGAAGCACTTGGTGATCCTAAATGGGTTCATGCCATGGATCAAGAATTAGATTCCATTGAAAAAAATCACACTTGGGAGTTAGTTGATTTACCCAAAGGAAAATATACCATTGGCACAAAATGGGTATACAAAGCAAAATATAAAGCATATGGTTCACTATATCACTACAAGGCTCACCTAGTAGCTCAAGTATATAAGCAACAAAAGGGAATTGATTATGAGGAGACCTTTGCTCCTGTGGCTAAGATGACTACAATAAGGACAGTTATTGCTATGGAAGCTCAAAAACATTGGCCAATATATCAAATGGATGTCAAAAGTGCATTTCTCAGTGGTCATTTGAAGGAGGAAGTGTATGTGAAACAACCACTAGGGTACACATTTGAAGGCCAAAACAACAAAGTCCTCAGATTAAAGAAAGGTCTATATGCGTTGAAGCAAGCACCCCGAGCTTGGTATGCAAAGATTGACTCCTATTTTCTTAACCTTGGTTTCACTAGATCTGCAACAGAATCTACTCTCTATGTGAAACATTGGAGGAACCGCATAATTTTGGTTACATTGTATGTGGATGATCTTCTCATTATAGGTTATGACATAAAAGGAATAAGGTTGCTCAAGGAGGACTTATGCAAGAACTTTGAGATGACAGATTTAGGCCTCCTCCACTATTTCTTAGGAATAGAGGTATGGCAATAACCTGGTAAGATTTTTATCTCACAGGCTAAGTACATTCAGTCTATTTTGGAGAGGTTTCACATGGAGGAGCGTAAGCCCTTTCTAAATCCCATGGAAACTATATTGAAATTGGTAAATAATGATGAAGAAGAAAGGGTTGATGGTACACTTTACAGGCAACTAGTTGGAAGTTTGATCTACTTAACTTCAACTAGACCAGATATTTGCTATTCAGTTAGCTTTATTTCTAGATTCATGCAGGATCCTATGAAGAGCCATTGGATAGTAGCTAAGAGGATTGTGAGATTCCTAAAGGCCACACCTCATCATGGCCTTATGTATAAATCAAGTGATAATTTTTCTTTGATTGGATACAAAGATTCAAATTGGTCAAGTTGTCCTTAAACTAGAAGATCTACATCAAGTTATTGCTTTCAATTAGGCCAAGCCTCTATTTCATGGAGCACAAAGAAACAGAACACAATTTCACTATCTTTAGCAGAAGCAAAATATAGAGCAGCAATTGAGGCAACTAAGGAGGCAATATGGTTGAGGCAATTAATTCAGGATATTGGGCTATTCATACATGGTCCAACATATATATATTGTGACAATCAAAGTACCATCAAGATGACCAAGAATCCAGTTTTTCATGCTAGAAAAAAGCATATTGATATCCATAATCACTTCATTAGATAAATGGTCCAAGAAGACATTATACACATGGATTATGTACCAACTCAATATCAAGTAGCATACATCTTCACCAAGTCACTTGGGAAAGACAATTTTTCTCAATTTAGCAATTTGCTATATCTATGTAAAAGAAGTCAACATTAAGGGGGAATGTTATCTAATGTTGACTTATCTTTTTAGGATAGTGCACATTAAGGGGGAATGTTAGAATATTATTATTGTTATAATGTGCACTATGCCTATAATTGACAAGTTGACATTTGTCTTCTGCCACTTGTCCATGTCTTTAGTTTGAGTTGGAGTGGTGTCTTCTGAAAGACACTTGGAGTGGAGCTTATGACACTTGTCATATCTCCCTCCTAAGCTTGATGCTTATATATTGTAAGATAACTTGTAAATAAAGTGTGCCTTATTTTTCAGTCCCAACAGAGAAAAGAGGCAAGAAAATATTTTATTTACCTAAGTGGTGAATGGTAAATAGTTTCTAGGGTAAATTATGTTTTTACCTTAAGAAAAGTGGAAATTGATTTGTTGCATTAAAGTTATAAAGTGAGTTATTTTAATAAAATGCAATAATAAAAAAGGAGTTATAAGTAGAAGTTGTGTTATATTTTAAAGGGGTTTTTATGAGATTTATGATTTTTAATATTATTGTTGAGATGGAGCAATAAGGTGTATTTGGAATTTAATTTATCTTTGTGTTTGAGGTAAATTGTGAAAAGTGTTAGGGTGATAGTTCTTGTCATCTGACCCTTTGTACTTGTCAAAGAAAGTGGTGATAATTGAGACAAGTTTTGAATATCATTTCTTTGTCAAATAAAAATATATAGGTATATTCTTCCTTGATTGAGTTGATTGGTTGGTTTTTTGGAAAATAAATTTGGAGTGAAAAGGATTTGATTAGGTTTCCTTATTGAGTTTTTGAGCCATTGTGAAGTGAATTCTATACATCTTGTTTTATAAGCATTGTTGTTGAAGTGAGTAATTGAGTGAAGAACTTGAACTAGGGTTTGGAAAGAACATGAGTATCATTGTTATGTAAATATTGTTTTATAAGCATTGTTGTTGAAGTGAGTAATTGAGTGAAGAAATTGAACTAGGATTTGGAAAGAACATGAGTATCATTATTATGTAAAGATTATTATATAAGCATTGTTTTTGAAGTGAGTAATTGAGTGAAGAACTTGAACTAGGATTTGAAAAGAATATAAGTATCATTTTTATGTGATATTTATTGATAAGGATTGTTGAAAATATTTTGAGTGAGGATTCATATACTTGGACTAGGTTTGTGAGCAAGGATTATTTCATTGAGTGATTGGCTAAGTAGAGTTGGTTGAGCCTAGTCAAGTGAATGTGTAAAGTGATAGTTCAAGTTCTATGAAACAAATTATTCTATATTTTGAATTGATTTGAGAAAGATGTTGAGTGTTGATGAGTGTGAAACATATTGAGTCTCTAACAATTCTTTATATGTTTTGTGATAGAAGAGTGATTGAAAGTGATTGAGCATTGAGGTGAATGTTAAACATATTAAGTCTCTAACAATTCTATTTATGTTTCTATGATATTGGACAAGTTCTAGTGTGGACTTGTTGAGAAGATTTGAGATAAATCTTTGAGAGGACCTATGAACATATTTGTATGAGATTTTATAGAATATTACAATACATATTGAGAGCATATATTGGATAAGTTCTAGTGAGGAATTATTGAGCTGATTTGGACAAGTTCTAGTGAGGAGTTGTTGAGAATATTGGATAAGTTCTAGTGAGGACTTATTTAGTAGATTTGGATAAGTCTAGTGAGGACTTGTTGAGAATATTGGACAAGTTCTAGAGAGGACTTGTGAACAGATTAGTGTGATCTTTTATGGAATATTAAAAGGTAAAATTGAGATAAGTATTTTAGTAGACTTGTGAGTAGAGTTGATTGATTCATTTGTTCAAACCTTGGGTTAAGGTTTAGGGAATATCTAGCAGAGTTTTTTTGTAATTAAGTCAAGCTTTGTGTTAAGGCTTGAGGATATATATTGAGGATATATTTGTGCTATACTGAAGGAATATTTTTAGTACATAATTAAGGAAAAATTTTGGTGCATATTTGAGGATAGGTTTGTGCTAGACCAGAGATAGAGATTGAGTAGATTTGTGCTAGAACAAAGGATTGTGTTTAGTAAAAATTTGAGATAGATATAAGAGCAAACTTTGATGATGATAGAGTATAGAGGATGATAGTCTCTAGTGGATATATATCTATTAGCTAGGGTAGTGAGGATAGGTGTCTTCAATGGATAGAGATCCATTAGCCAGTGTAGTGGGGGTAGAAGTTCTTCGAGAAGATCACTAGTCAGAGCTAAGGAGAAAGGAGTTCTCCTATGAATAGAGATCCTTGAACTTGATTAGGGAATTTGTGTGTCATTTGGATATAGGTCCATAAACATTGTAATAGGAAAATAATTCCCAAGATATTTTTTGAGAAAATTTTAGTGAAATATTTTCTCCATAGAGTAGCCCACATTGGGTGAACCACGTAAAATTGGTGTCTCTATTGTGTGTGTGATTTATGCATTACTTTGATTACTGCTGATGATATTGTTATCTACACATTGCATAATATTTATTAGGAAAGAAAAGTAAAAAGTGATCTTATATTGTTCACCCCCCTCTCAGTATAAGCTTGTGTTCTTCAATTGGTATCAGATCGGGTTCCTTCGGAAAATTTTAGCAGTTTGAAAGAAAATATTTCAAGAACATAATGGATTCTAATAATGTGTCTTTAGATAATTCAAAACTAATATTTTATAGAAGTGATTATATATTGAAGTATGATAATTAAGATTCACCTGATGGCACTCAATAATGAAATTTGGAAAGTATTTGAAAATGGATACATAACACCAATTGATCCACCTACAGATAAGGAAGGTAAGCTTCTATAACACTACAATTCAAAAGCAATGAATGTAATTTTAAGAGGTTTGCATAGAATAGAATCAATAAAATTTATGCATTGTAAATATGCAAAATAAATTTGGGATAAGTTGCAAATAATATATGAAGGAGATAAAGGTGTCAAGAAAGAAAAGATACAAAATATCAAAGGACAATTTGAAGAGTTAAGAATGAAGGATGTAGAAAAAACTAGTGCTTATCTACTTCGTGTGGATGAGGTTGTTAATTCCTCAGAAGGACTTGGATATCATACTAAAGAATATGATATTTGTGATAAGATCTTAATATCTCTTCCAAAGATATTTAGTGAAAAGATTTTTGCTATAGAAGAATCAAAATATGGTGATTCTTTGACAAGAGATATGTTAGTTGGTATTATTATATAGTTTGATTTAATAAAAAAAGAGGAACCTAATATTCAGAAGGAAGCAACCTTTAAAGCAATTAAGGAAACAAAGGGTAAGAAGTCATAATTTAGCAATGAGTCATCTAGTGATGAAGAAACTAATTATGGTAGAAGGAATAAGGATTCAAGAATATTTAAAGATACAAAATATATTAGATGTTTCAACTGTAGAAAGTATGGTCATTATGCAACTTATTTTCAAGAAGCTAAAAATAATAGTGATGAAGAAAAACAGGATTACAGGAACAAGGAATTAGAAAAATATAGGTACCAAAATAAAGGCAAGGATGGACAAAGAAGACAAGGGAAGAAGTTCTTTCAAAGACAAAATAGGAGCTACTATGTAGAAAAGGCAAGTAAGTACTCAAATGATAGTGATAATAGTTTTTTATATAATGATCAATATGAAGTTCTATTTATGATTGTAGAAAAAGAAGTCAAGAAAAGATCACCAATAATTCTCAAGTGTTTTAGATGTGGTAACTTTGGACATACTGAAGATAGTTGTACAAGGAATGGTTTTAGTTTCAGTGATGATGAATATGAGGATGCACTTGAAGGACCAAAATAAAATCTTCTAATGACACTAGAAGAAGAAGAAGGTGATACTATAGAATACAAGTCAAAAGAAAATGAAGATGTAGATAAATGCAAACAAATAGAAGAAGAATAAAAAAAAGAATGATTTGATCTTAAGGTAGAACTTATTTATGCTCTTGACACATTAAATAAGGTAAGAAAGAAAAACTCTAAACTTTAATTTTAGTCTCAATAATGTGATGAAGAAAGAGGAAAGCTTATAGAGGATCTAAATAAGTCAATGGCTAAGAAAAATAAGCTCAAGGATAAGTTAGAAGCAAAGGTGTTAGAATGTGAAAGGTTAGAACAATAAGTAGCTCTACTAAGGGAAGATTTAGAAAAATCCAATGATAAGCTACACAAGTTTGAAAATATTTCAAATATTTTGGATAAGGTGATCAAGGTACAAATAAGGTCAAAAAATAAAATAGGTCTTGGTTTTGAACAAGCTCAAAAGAAACAAGAAGAAGATTCAACCTCAAGTTCTGAAGAAGAAGAAAATTCAGAAGAAGAAAATTTAGAAGAAGATAGTGTAAGATAAAGTGAGACTTCTGAGGATGAGTTAGACAACAAAAATTTCAAAAAGGGAAGGGACAATGCACAAAGAAGAAATAGATGGAATAGCAATCAGAATAGGTTAAGAGAGAATATGAGACCAATGAGGTGAAGACAAGGAAAATTCAATGGAATATGTTTCTCATGTCACAAATTTGGACACATGGATTCATAGTGTAGGACACATGAAAGACATGAATATGGGAACTTATTGAACAAATAAATTTTCCATGGGTATTGCTACTCATGTAATCAATTTGATCACAAGGTAATGAATTGCAGGGTCCATCACAGAAAAGAATATGGCTTCACTAGGAGAAATACCAAGACATTTGCACCTCCAAGGAATAATAACATTAAGTGTTATAAGTGAAATAATGGTGGACATACAACAAAATGGTGTAGAGCAGACATTCTAGAATAAATCATAAACAAGAACAGGAACATGAACAGGAACACAAATATGGACATGGATAGGAACAGGAACATGAATATGGATATGAACATGAACAATAATAGGAACAAGAACAAGAACAAGAATATGAACATGAAAAAAAAAAGGAATATGGACATGGACAAGAATAGGAATAGGAACAATCAAAGAAATCAGAAGGATCAAATAAGAAGTAAATATGATAAAGGTAAAGACCAGTGCTTGTTGGGAGTAGAAATACTCCCACTCTATAATTAACCATCTCAAGAGGAGGTAGGGGGGGTAAGCTAAGAGACTCATTCTTAGTCCTAAGCCCAAAAGGTGATCCTTTGCCATTGATGTCAAAGGGGAAGATATTTGAGTAAGGGGAGAGATATTTGGTTTAAGGAGAGAGCATTGAGACAGGGGGAGTAATGTCCTAGGGGGAGAAGAACAAGAAAAATGTCAAGTGTTTCGTAAAAATAATTTAGGTTGCCATCAATGACAAAGGGGGATATTTTTGGACATTTTGAGTCAAATTTGTCATTGATTTCAAGGCATGAAGTTATCATTGATGTCAAGGAATGAACCACCATTGATGCCAAAAGTTCAAAAGGAGTAATGCAAAAGGTTGATGGCAAAAGAGATTCATAATATTTATTTTAATATTATGAGAAGAACAAGTCAAAAGTTTTTCTTAAAACCATGGTGGAAAAATAAAAGGTTTTATTAAAACCCTGGTTGACAAAATAAAAGGTTTTTTATTAAAATCTAAGGAGGCTTTAATCCCTAATAAAGCAAAAAAAATTAGCAAAATAAAAGGTTTTATTAAAATCCTGATTGGCAAAATAAAAGACTTTTTATTAAAACCTAAGGAGGTTTTAATCCCTAATTAAACAAAAATATTTAAATATTAATTTATAATATTTAATTCTAAAGAATTTAAATAAATTATAAATTAAATTTTTAAAAGAAAAAATATAAGCGTCGACCTCCAATAAGTCTATCCTTGCCGACGTGCATGAAATGGAGGGTAAAGGTATTTATACCTTAGCCAAACTTTAATGTTTGCCATTCGATTTACATCCAAAATACTCGATGCAAAAGGCTCGTATGAAATTGAACTAAGAAGCACCTTCGAAGCGCAACGTGGAAGCAGGCAGTGTGTTGGTGTAAGAGCTAAAGGCTCTAAGAGAGAGCAAATAAGGTAAAGCACACATTGCACTTTAAAGAGGTAATGTAAGCGCATGGCTCACATGGCATGGAAGTCGTGGCCAAGGCACTGCTATAGTGTATGGTACAATTTTGAATCCCACAAATTGTGAAATGGGTAACAATTTCTTATTTAATTTTTATTATTGCCTATGCTAAGGTTGTTGGAGAGATAAGGGGCAAGAATTTTTTTTTTTTAACCTAAGTGAATGGTAAATAATCGCTAGGGTAAATTGTGTTTTCACCTTAATAAAAGTGGAAATTGATTTATTGCATTAAAGTTATAAAAGTGAGTTATTTTAATTAAATGCAATAATAAGAAAGGAGTTATAAGTAGAATTTGTGTTATATTTTAAAGAGGATTTGATGAGATTTATGATGTTTAATATTATTGTTGAGATGGAGCAATAAGGTGTATTTGGAATTTAATTTATCTTTGTGTTTAAGGTGAATTGTGAAAAGTGTTAGGGTGATAATTCTCATCATCTAACCCTTTGTACTTGGCAAACAAAGTGGTGATAATTAAGATAGGTTTTGAAGATCATTTCTCTATCAAAGAAAAAGGTATGGGCATATTCTTCATTGATTGAGTTGATTGGTTGGTTTTTTGGAAAACAACTTTGGAGTGAAAAGGATTTGATTACGTTTCCTTATTGAGTTGTTGAGCCATTGTGAAGTGAATGTTATACATCTTGATTTATAAACATTGTTGTTGAAGTGAGTAATTGAGTGAATAAATTGAAATAGGGTTTGGAAAGAACATGGGTATCATTGTTATGTGAACATTGTTTTATAAGCATTGTTTTTGAAGTGAGTAATTGAGTGAAGAACTTGAACTAGGGTTTGGAAAGAACATAAGTATCATTGTTATGTGATATTGGTTAATAAGCATTGTTGGAAGTATTTTGAGTTAGGATTCATATACTTGGACTAGGGTTTGTGAGCAAGGATTATTTCATTGAGTGATTGGTTGAGTAGAGTTGGTTGAGCCTAGTCAAGTGGATGTGTAAAGTGATAGTTCAAGTTCTATGAAACAATTTTTTCTATATTTTTAATTGATTTTAGAAAGAGGTTGAGTGTTTATGAGTGTAAAACATATTAAGTCTCTAATAATTCTCTATATATTTTTATGATAGAAGAGTTATTGAAAGTGATTGAGCATTGAGGTGAATGTGAAGCATATTTAGTCTCTAACAATTAACTATATGTTTCTAAAATATTAATTGAAAGTGATTGAGCATTGTGATGAATGTGAAGAATATTGAGTCTCTATCAATTCTCTTTATGTTTATATGAGATTGGAAAAGTTCTAGTGAGGACTTGTTGAGCAGATTTGAGGTAACTCTTTGAGATGACTTGTGGATAGATTTATATGAGCTTTTGTGGAAGCTTACAATATAGATTGAGAGTAGATATTGGATAAGTTCTAGTGAGGATTTATTGAGCTGATTTGGACAAGATCTAGTGAGGACTTGTTGAGGATATTGGATAAGTTATAGTGAGGACTTATTGAGAATATTTGGATAAGTTCTAGTGAGGACTTGTTGAGAAAATTGGAGAAGTTCTAGAGAGGACTTGTGGATAGATTAGTGTGATCTTTTGTGAAAGCTTACAAGGTAGAATTGAGATAAGTATTTGAGTATACTTGTGAGTAGATTTGATTGATTTATTTGTTCAAAAATTGGGTTAAGGTTCAGGGTAGATCTAGCAGATTTGATTTGTGATTACATCAAGCTTTGTGTTAATGCTTGAGTACATAGATTGATGATAGATTTGTGCTAGACTAAAGGATTGTGTTTAGTAAAAAATTGAGGACAGATTTTGGTACAAATTTGAGGATAGGTTTGTGCTAAACCTAAGACAAAATTTGAGCAAATTTATGTTAGACTGAAGGACTGTGTTTAGTAACCCAGGTATTGTAGGTGAGTTGGAGAGGAGAGGGTAATCCTCAATGGGATGTCCCAGGTTCAAATATCCACCCTAGAAAAAAGCTAAATTGGGTATCCAAAATCCAATTGATAATGTTGGTGTGGGTAGGGTTAAGTGCAACTCCCGAGTGACTTTGACGGTGTAAAACCCCCTGTTCATGGTCTTTCAAACCAAGGTGGCACTGTAAGAGGTTTTTCGCTTAAAAAAAAGGACTGTGTTTAGTACAAATTTGAGATAGATCTAAGAGTAAGTTTTGAAGGTGATAGAGTATAGAGGATGATAGTCCCCAGTGGATAGAGATCCATTAGCCAAGACACAGAGGACATGTGTCTTAAGTGGATAGAGATCCATTAGCCTGTGTAGTAGGGATATTAGTTCTTCTAAAATATCACCAGTAAGAGCTAAGGAGAAAGAATTTCTCATATGAATAGAGATACATGAACTTGATTAGGTGATTGGTGTCTCCTTTGGAAAAATATCCGTAAACATTGTAATAGGGAAAGGATTCCCAAGAGATTGATTAAGAAAATTTTAGTGAAATATTTTCTCCATGGAGTAGCCCACATTGGGTGAACCACATAAAATTGGTGTCTCTATTGTGTGTGTGATTTGTGCATTGCTTTGATTACTGTTGTTGATATTGCTATCTATACATTGCACAATATTGATTGGGACATAAAAGTAAAAAGTGGTCTTCTACTATTCACCCCCCCTCTCAGTATAAGCTTGTGTTCTTCTCCTCCCATTCGAATTTCATTCCCTTATGTAGTAGATTATATAAGGGTTGATATTTTTTTGTGAGTTGTGATATGAATCTATGGATAGCTAAATTTTCATAATTTAGTAAAGTTTGTAGGTGGTGACATATCTATTATGGCTTCAATTTTGTAAGTATTGACTTCAATCCCATTATGGAAAATGATGAATGCCAATATTTTTCTTGATGTTACCCCAGATATATATTTTTGGAATTTTAGTATGACTTTGTAATCTCATAATCTTTCAAAAATGTATCTAATATCTAGAGTATGGTTCTATCTTTCCTAAGATTGATCTAAGATATCATCTACATAGTCTTCTACAATTTTTTGCATGATATAATAAATTATGTATATCATGGCTCTATGATATGTTTCTCTTGCATTTTTAAGGCCAAATGGCATGACATGATAGTAGAAGGTTCCCTAAGTGGTAGTGAAGGCTATTTTGGATTGATCTTCTAGTGTAATTTTGATTTGGTTGTGCCCTAAGAACCCATACATTAGAGATATTATCTTAGATATTATGATGAAATCCACTATCATGTTTATGTTTGCTAGAGGGAAATCATATTTTGGGTAAACATTGTTTATATCTGTAAATTCTAAAAATTTGAATGGGTCCTTCCTTCTTAGAAATAGAAACATTTTTGGAGATCTAGTTTGAATAATCTATGGCTTTTATGAATACAACATCTAGGATTTTTTGCTATTCATATTTTACTAAAAGAGTGACTTTTGGATGTATTTTTCTTAGTTTTTGTTTAATGGATTTGGTGTTAGGGTGCACTACCAAATGGTGTACTACCAATGAAGGGTCAAGTCCTAGCATATCGTTATATGTCCAAGCAAATATGTCATGGAATTCCTTCAATAGGTTTGTGTATTCCATTTGTTCCTCTTGAGTTAAGACCTTTCCAAGTTTGATAAGGTGAGGATCTTGATCTATATTGATATTGATATCTAATATTTATATGTCCTAGCATGAATCTATTGATATGTTTATTACTTATTTGAGTTATGAAGTAAAGAGGTGAGTCTCTTGATATTGTTTCAAAAGGAGTATATGCCTTGTGGAATTCTAACATAACATTTTTTACTCTAGAAAACCCAACTATATTGGTGATATCATTTGGAGATATGTCTTGAGGGACCTCTTGTTCACTTAAGAGTTTCAACAATATTTTCCTATGAGTAGGTGAATTTTTTAGTAGTTCTAATAGAGAGATATTTGTGGGTACCTCATCTAGTTGTTGACAAAGATCAAAGGTATACAAGGTGTTTTTAAAAGGTGTAAGAACCAAAGGTGACTTGTTAGTAATATTGATCTTAGTGCTTCTTGGGATAACCAAAGGAGGATGACCCAAGGATTAATTTTTTTCTTATTGCCTAGTTATGGCATAGGAAGGCTTTGATAATAGTGCCTATGAAGTTGGTTGAATTTTGGTTATGCATTGGCAAGGGATATTGAAATATCCCCATATTTTTTTGGGATTTTTTGGTTGATTGAATAATATTTTTCCTTCCTCTTTGAGTTCTTGGATAATGTTCTTTAAAGATCTACATTTTTTAGTAGTATATCCTTTCGTACAATGATAGTCGCAATATTCATCTTGTTTGTACCAAAATGGTATTTATTTGGATATATCCCAAGGTTTGATGGTTGGAAGTTTCAATATTTTGGAGTAAAAGAGCATTTTTAACATGGTCACTTGACTTTTTCTAGTATATGTATATTCTCTCTTAGGTTTATCTTATCTTTGGACAACTAAATTTTGAGGAACATCTTGAGTTGTGCTTATGTTTTTTTTCTTATGGGAATCGATCACATTGTCTCCTAAAACATGTTTATTTTTGTATTACCCCTTTCTAAGGGGTTTTTCTTCTTCTTTCTTGCTATTTTTGAGTTGCCCTCATCTCATGAGGATGGATTATTGTTAGAATAATACATAAGCTTAATTAATGTAAGGGCATTTATGTAAGGGTGCATCCCTTCAAACTACCCACACTCATGTATAAATATTCATAATGATATAATAAAATAGGTGTGCTTCATTTTACAATTGCCAAATCCAATATGGTATTAGAGCACCAAGGTAAAAATAAAAAAAAAAAACAAATAAATCTTCTTTATATGCCAACATACCTGTGAAGTTTGATGCATCCAATGCCCCCAAAAAAAATATATTGAAACACAATCATATTTGAGCCCAACCAGCATACGGTTAAATTTTTTTAATGAAATAACAAGGGAAATATAAAATAAAATTATTTCTCTACAACTGTGCATAGAAGAATCTAACAATACCAAGAATGAAGAGAGTCAAGAAAAAGAGATTCAAATGGTTTTGATTTATATTGTTCCTATGAAGCCACCCACTGTTATTTATCATCTTAGCCATTGCATTGTTTGGTGTCAACCACTATCATGCTCAGGAAGTACCCCATCACCATAGAACATGATGGAAATGTTGTTGCCATATATTTCATTCTAGAAGGTGTCTCGTTGTAAAAGAACTACAATAGTCCCAAAAACATGAACAAATCCGCCAATCCAAGCCACCACACGCTCATGGATAGAGGATCCTTTATGGGTATTATGTCTAACATCCCATGCTCTCTTGCTACCACCTTCCTCTTCATTTCCACCACTACGGCTATTGTTGTTGGAGATGTCTTATTCTTGTTTCGTGTCCCGTTATTCGATGGGAAAAAAAAATGAAAACAAATTCATAGAATGGGGTGATAAAAAGTAATATGAGCAGGTGTATTATAGAGAGGGATGTCGAAGGAATGTGGAAATAAACCATGTGCATGTCCATGTTCATTCCATGCTGCACCGAGAATGTTTATAGTTGAGCCAAGCTAGTACTCACCATGATCATGCTCATAAAAATGGGAACCAATCAGAGCAAGATTTTCTCTTCTTCCACTTGCATTATTGGGCATAAATTCCATGGGATTTTAGGTTCCTTCGAAGTCTCATTTATTAGGGTTTCTTTATCCAAAAATATGTGTCTAGATACACGAATAATAAAACAATAGAAAATGGAAAATCGTGAAATTGAAAAAAAATGTATTCTAGTTACCAAAATTAAGGATAATTTTGTGGTAGCTCTTTGTTCAAAGCTGCTTTGTTATTGTTTAATTCAAACATTTCACCCACATACCCTTGACACCAGAGGTTTTTGTTGTGAATTGCTACCACAAAAACCTGAGAAACATCACACAATCACAATATCACTATCAGATAAACTAAAACAATAAAAAGATGAAGATGTGTATCATCAAGCTCAGTCTCAAAACGTAATAGCATCGGGACCAATATTATCCACAATATGGGCATCGAAGCCAACAAAGTTTTTGAGGCCATTGTAAATTGACAAAATCCTCTCCATATCATTGTCTTTGATAAGCTTATGATTGGTAGATTTTTGCAGACATAAAATCCCTAGTGGAAGCATACAAATTATTTTTTAGTTAAATCTAAAGTAAATAAAACCTTTATGCAAGTAAAAAAAGTAACTTTATAATATATAGTACTTTATAATAAAGAACAAAAAATAAATTTAGTACATTATAAAGTTAAATATATAAAAATTAACCTTTATATTAAATATATAAAGTTACTAAATATAAATATATATGATTTATAAATATACAACTTTTTTATTATAAAGTTACTTTATAAATTTTATAAAACAAATTATGAAAAAAAAAGTAAAGGTGATGGTGAATATCTTGCCCAAGTAAAAAGGCATCTACGACTACACTCCAAAGGAACTAATTTGACCAGTGAGCAACCTTCCTCCATAGGAGACCCCAAATACAAACAAAGGGTGGAAAGGGTAATATCAAAAATTACCCATGCCATTTAAATGATTTTTTAATCATTTAAATTCCATAGACCATTCTCGAAATATTTTGCTTTGAGGGAAATTTTTTGACAAATACCGACACCATCGTCATGAAACAATTTTCCTCTTGAGGTGGAACATACCTAACAACAAGAGTGAACCTTGTATATAGTGATCTGCTTTATCACACTTGGTGGTTGGAGCAACTGGTTACCCATGAAAATTGGTAGGATGATAAGATTGCAATAAGGATATTCACAGTTGTTAAAGCAAAGTGAGGCTAACCCACTTTTGATTACATACTCTAGAAGTACTTATTTCACTTAGAACCAAAGTATGACTAGAGGTAAATGACCAAGAGGCAGACCTAGAGGAAAACTGATTCAGATGCAAACCCATAGGTGAAATGACCTAGAGGTGGACCTAGATATATTTACCTAAGAAAGAGTAGCCAATGCTAGAGCCAGATATAAGATCCAAGAGCCAAGAGCCAAGAGCCAAGATTCAAGATCCAAGAGCTAGAGCCAAGAGCCAAGAGCTAGAGCCAAGATCCTAAGTCATTATCCCACCTAATATATTATGAGAAGGTATGTTAGAATAATACATTAGCTTAATTAATTTAAGGGTATGCCAACACGATATTCATCCCCTAATTCAGCATCATGAAGTAAGAGAGTTATATAAGGAACTTGTAACTCAAATGGAAAAAATACTTCAACACCATAAACCAATACAAAAGGTGAGGCACCTAAAGGAGTACAAACACTAGTTCGATAGGCCCACAAGGTAGGATATAATTGCATGTGCCAGTCGGCCTGATTTATTAACCAATGGTTTTAGAATTTTGATTAAGGTTTTATTTGAAGCTCCAACCTGGCCATTTACTTATGGATAATAAGGAGTAGACCATCGATGTTGAATTTTATATTTTTCACATAATTTCTTAATATATTTGTTCTTAAAACATGTTCCATTATCTGAGATGAGAGTTGATGAAATTCCAAATCTACATATGATTTGATTATAAACATAGAAACTTGGACTCCTATGCAAAAAACTAATGGCATAGCTTCTACCCACTTTGTGAAATATTATTTTGTTGTTATTATAAATTTATGACCATAAGAAGAAACAGGATTAATTTTACCAATAATATTTAAACCCCATTTAGAGAAGGTCCAAGGAGATAAAATAGCTTGAAGTTCTTGAGTAGGAGAGTGAAAAAGGTCTGCATATATTTGATACTTGTTATAATAATGCACATAATCATTAGCATCCTTTTATATGGAAGGCCAAAAATACCCCATTCGAAGGAGTTTCTTAGCAATGACACTTCCACTAAAGCGTCCTCCAAAATATCCATCATGGGCTTCACTTATGAATTTCTTAGAATATTCTAAATTAAGGCATATTAATAAGATACCTTCAAAGGATATTTTTTATAGGGTATTACCAACAATTACAAAGTGAACAACTCGCTTACATAATAATGTACATTGGTTTCTATCTAATCCTTCTGGGAAGGTTCCATTTTGGAGAAAATTAAAGAAATTTATATGCCAAGGTCCTAGGGTCGTTTCATTAATCAAAAACACATCTAATGGTTCCAGATATGAATTAGAGGAAGTGGGTTCTTGGATTTGGCAAATAATGATAGTAGCATACTCATAATCTAACTCCAAAGGTAAAAAAGAAGCAACTACAACCATGGCATCAATGGAATGGTTGCTAGTGCGAGGGATGGCTTCTAAAGTTACTTTATAAAATAATGAAATAAGCTTAAGAACATACTCCTTATAAGGGCAAATCTTCTCATATCATGTTTGATAAACTTCATTTATTTGATTTATCATAAGCTCATACTATCCAAAGACTAATAACAGTTTAATTTTTAAGTCCAGAGCAGCTCGTAACCCAAGGATTAGAGCCTCATACTCTGCAATATTATTAGTACAAGCAAATTGTAATTTGAAAGACAAATAAATAAGGTGCTTCTATGGATATATTAATATAATACTGGAAATTGCACCACTCATGCATCTAGCTTCATCAAAATACAAATACCATGACTTAGATAGATCTTCTTCTAAGTTAAGGCACTCATCAAGAAATTCTATATTTATAGGGTAGTAGACTCTAAAGGTGTAGTAGCTAACTGATCAACTATAACTTGGCCTTTAATATATTTTAACCTAATAAATGTAAGGTAAAAATCACTTAGAGCAAGAACCCACTTAGTTGTGTGCCCTGAAAAGTAAGGTCTACTCATAAAGTACCTTAATGGATCAGACTTAGCTATAACAAATTTTTTTTGACTAAGCATATAATGACACAACTTTTATGTAGAAAACACAACTGCCAAACAAAGTTTTTATAATGGAGTATAGCGAGTTTCATAACTTATTAATGTTATGCTTATATAATGTGTGTCTCGTTATTTCTTTTCATCATCAATTTGAGCCAACATAGCTCCAAGTGCGAGTTCCAAAGTAGAAATATAAAATAAATGGACAATTCGGTCTAGGAGGAACAAGGACTAGAGGGGTAAGAAGGTACTATTTAAGACTGCCAAAAGATTCCTTACATTCATTATCCCATTGGAATGGGATATTTTCTTAAGTAATTTAAGAAAAGGTCATATTTTATCCACCAATTTGTCAATGAAACGATGGATAGACTATAATTTACCTTGTAAACTTCTTAATTATGATATGTTTTTAGGTGGTGGTATATCAAGGATAACTTTAATTTTGAGAGGATCTATTTCTATACCATGCATAGAAACAATAAACCCTAACAATTTTCTTGATTTAACTCCAAATACAAATTTGTCAGGATTTAAGTGAATCAAATATTCTCTTAATCTATCAAACACTTTTCTTAAATCATTGATATGCTCTTCTTCTTTAGTTGAACAAGCTATAATATCATCTACGTAATCATGTAGAATATCATACATCATATCATGAAATATTTATGTCATATCTCTTTGATATGTTGCTCCTAGATTCTTTAAACTAAAAGGAATTAATTTACAATAAAAGGTACCCCAAGGTGTAATAAAAGTTATTTTGGGTTGGTCTTCAGGTGCTATTCTAATTTGGTTGTATCTTTAAAAACCATCCATGAGGGATAACATCCCACTCTCGACTGTAAAATCTATGATTTGATCCATATTAGGCAGAGGAAAATCATCCTTAGGGTATGCATCATTAATATCCCTAAAATGAGTACAAACCCTAAATTTAGTGGCTTATTTCTTGGCTACTAGAACAACATTTGATATCCACTCAGTATAATCAATAGCTTGGATAAAAATTACATTCAAATTTTTTTCTAACTCATTTTCAACTAGTAGTGCTACTTTGGGGTGCATTTTCCTAAGTTTTTGTTTTACAGGTTTTGCATCAGGACACACTACTAGATGGTGCATGACTATAGAAGGATCTAGGTCCGGTATATCTACATATGTCCAAGAAAAAACATTGGTATACTCTATGAAAACTGCTACATATTATTTATGTCTTTCTTCACTTAATTTTGCTCCAATTTTGACCATGTGAGGGTTTTCCTCTATCCCAATGTTAACTTGTAAAACATTTTCTACAACAATATTTGATTCTTTTTCAAAGTTGTGTGTTTCTAGTGACACCCCCATTTCTTGTAATTCTTTTAAGGTTATCTTAGCTAACTCTTCTTGATGGGTAGTTTCTTCAACATGGGCTATACATGTTATAGACACAAAAAATAGAATTGATTCTTTAAAACTTCATCAACAGAAATATCATGAAAAATATCTCCCTCCAAATATTCATTTGGTTCATCAATCATGTCTGGGTATGCTATTGATAACATATTACAATAATATATCCTTCTACTTGGTTTAAAAAATTATTTTTGTGCTAAATATTCTTGATATGTTATAAGGTGATCATCATCCTCAAATGGGAATGGTTGGGTTTTTGTAGAAATGTAGCCAACATTAGGTAGGCCATTATTCAACTTCTAAAGGCTATTGTATTCCATTTTCAAGAGGTCCTAAATATTTACCTTTGTAACCTATATCACACATAATTTATTTTTATTTTATATATCCATTAGAAAATTAACATTTAGAAAACTATTTTGATCAATTGTGACACTCACAATATTAATTTTGTCATAATCATACCCTACATAGACAAAGACACAACTCCCAACATGATAGATACTTCCCAATTTTTTTGGCAAGCCCATAATTCAGGGAGATGGCGGTAACTTGGCTAACACTAGGGAATATTGAGTAACAAAATTATTTTATTCTAAAGTTGTGAGTATCGAAGATAAATCTAGAAATACTTCGTCTGAAGTAGGATATGAAGTAGAGGGACTATCTTCTTTAGTTGTATGTTTAGATGGTGTAGTTTTATATGATGAAGGTGGATTACGATATGTTGATGACATATCAAGACAAAATAGAACTCCTATTGGTTCTACCATGGCACACATATCAAATGGTCTAGGATCACCATGTATAGTAACTAGTTGATTTTTAAATTCAAACTTAACACACTAATGTAATGTAGAGGGTACCACTCACATTGCATTGATCCAAGGTCAACCCAAAAGTATGTTATATTATGTAGGATAGTGTACAAAAAATACGGTCGTATACAAAATCCTCTGACCAACTTGCAATGGAATCAATAACATTCCACATGTTTCTTGAGTTTCATCATTAAATGCTTTAATAATCATTTCAGTCCTTTTTAGATCTTCATTTCTAAATCCAAATATTTGGAAAAATTCATATGTGCATATATTTAATGATGATACATTATCAATTAAAACTCTTTTTACACCTACATTCCCAATTAATGTTGTGACGTATAAAGTATTATCCCTATACATGCTTTGAGGAGGAATATCCATATCTAAAAAATCTATGTAATTTGTTCCATGAGATCTTACAACATTAATCACAACATCAGGTTCTATATTTTGTGGTACCATCATTTTACTTAAGGTACTCATTAGATCTTCTCTATGGATAGACGAAGTTCTCAAAATATCCAAAAGAGAGATTCTAGATGTGATATTTGCTAGTTGTTCATTAATATTATAAGAAGATTTATTTTGTGAACTTGATATATTACTTCCTTTTATAGGTGGTTTTAATACAAATGGAGTTGATTTCTCATTTTGATTTTGAGTTTAAATTTGAGTTTGTGGTTGAGAATTTTGATTTTGGATTTGTTGTCTAGTGATGGCTCCAATAGTACCTACAACATTATTATTACCAAAGTGAAACCTAGCACTTACTACTTGTTTATTTAAAAGAATTTGTTGAGATGAGGGTCGAGTGGTCATTCTTCTAGGGAATGGTTCTTCTAGCACTAATAAATCTGTGATAGGGATGATTTGATATGACTCATCTTCATAACTATTTGAGGTGATATCCATTTCACTATCTGTCTCACTTTCTATATTTTCTAAGTCACTTCTTGTATATTTTGAAGATGAAGATTGAAAATATTGTATTGGTCTAGTTGTGACTAGAGATAAAGTAGGTACATAGGAGGTTTGCAAATCTTGTTGTGGTAAAAAGCTACTAATGGTTCCTACAGACCATGTTGGATGAGGAACATTGTGATGATCTACTTGATTTACTACTTCTTTACCATGTTTGGGTAAAGGATTTTAAAAAATATCTAGGTTTTGATTTGCATTTTTATTTGTTTGTTTTTGCGTATTATTTTGGGTATTTTTGTTTGTAGGAAATTGTTGTACTTCCATCTTACCTTTGTCAATCAAATCTTGTGTTATATTCTTTAACCTTTTACAAGAATTTATAGAATGTCCATCTACTTGGTGAAAATTACAATGTAAATAAGACCTATATCCAGCTGTAGTGGTATCTAGTTGTCTTACCTCAGGTAACCATATCAAGCCTTGTTCCAATAATTGAGGTAAAATCATAGTTAAGGATTGATTTAATCTTGTGAATTATTTTGGTGGCTTATCAGGGATTTATAATACAAATTTCTTTACAATTTTAGAAAGGTTAACATTTGAGTTGTTTTTGCTATCAATAACTCCATCACCCACTACTTGCTTATTTTTATATTGATTTTTAGAATTTTTGTCTTCATATTTCTTCTTAAATTGTCCTCTTCTAATGAGGGCATATTCTACCCTCCTATCTAGATCAATGAATCTATCAAAAGAGTTTATTGTAGCAATAGAAATATCATAAGATTATTGTTCTTACAAATTAACAATAAATATGTCCAACATGAGGTAATGCAAAATGTAGTTTGCCTACGAGTTGTCTCCACTTAGTCAAGAATTCAAAAAAACTGTCATATTTACCTTGTTTTAAATTGTATAAACCCTTAATGGTCACGTGCCTCTCTATATAGGCACTAAATTTATGGAAAAACATCTTTGTTTTCTCTTCAAAGTTCCTTAAATAATTTGTAGGTAGTTGATAATACCACTCTAGAGCCATGCCTCCGAGACTTTTAGGAAATATTTTTAGCAAAAACAAGTCATCATGAGAAATATCATGACATGCTATCCTAAACATGTGAATATGTTCAATAGCATCTTTGGTTCCTTTATATATCGAGAGGATAGGTATAGAAAAATATTTGGGTATGGTTGGGCAACCAAAATAGGATCCAAGGGTTGGATACACATCTCTCTATAACTATATGAGGGACGGTAGGTATCCATTTGATCTAGTCATGAAGCCAATTGTTTAACTATGTATTCAAGACCCTATGGTTGTCCACCAAATTTATTTTGTTGCATCATGTTGTTGCATATTTGATATTTTGGTGTTGTTGTGTAAGGATTTCCAATTGAAATACTATTGCACAAAGTATTGGTATGAAGGGTATTATAAGTTGGATTTTTTGTTGATGATTGGCATTTTGTACTTGTTTAGGATTTGTTTTGGTGTTACTAAAAACAATTTTGTATGATTATGCCATTGGTTTTTGAACATTTTGATTTAAAGGTATCATGTTCTGATTAGAAGGTCCTACTTGATCATTATCTTGGTCTGTTGTATTCATGTATGATAATGGATTTGTATGTATCCGAAAAGTAGCTACTAAGGCTATTCCATATCACCTTATCTTGAATTATCAATTTGTACTGCGTGGTTAAACTATTCTATGTGGTTTTTTATAAATTGGGTAAATTTGCTAAGAGACTCGAATTTAACATTTTTTTTTCATCTAGTGTAGGTTTATCAGGATCTTCTATTTCATTCTCTCCATTATCACCTTCATATTCTATGTACGTAATCTTCAATTAGCACCCTATCATAAAAATTTTCTTGGTCTTGTTCATCAGTCTCTATTTATTTACCATTTCTCAAAAATTTAGGTATTTTTGGTTTTAATATTTTTATCTTGCAAATATATATACTATATATATATGCTTAAAATTTTGGGGTATATATGTTATATATATACCTAAATAAATATGCAAATATGTAAATATATATTATATTTTTGGTTTTTTATGTTTTTGAAATAAAGCAAAAAACAAAAATTATAATGCCCTAAATATTATATCTTAGTCTTCCTAAAAGAGTCTATAGATATCATTAATGGGTTCAAGTTCCTCTAGTGACATATAGTGTTCTTCCTCAAACTGAAAGTTGGCTTTCAAAAACTTAACAAAGTGGGCTATGGTGATATTATCAACTTCAATATCTTGACCATAAAAGTAGATTTTGTGACAATATTCACGATAATGTACTACCCTAGGAGTTCTATAAAATCTTGTCCTATTATCCAAGACTATTTCTTGATATTCTACGTGTGCTAATAACTTGTGTATTGTTATAGCATTCTCAAGGTAGTCATCAAAGGTGTAAATAGTTGAAGAGATGCTTGCTCTTTTATCTGCCAACCACCTCTCACATACCCTTTGAATATCAAAGTAGCGAGAAGTGATTTCAGGATCCAGGATTCTAGCTAGGTCAAACCTTATAATTTGATTAAGTCTTGGTTCATAGGATTTTATGATTTCTAATCTTCTCCAAAGTTTATTCCACTGTTATTCGGATGGGAGACTTTATTTTTCAACTATTTGAGAAATTTCTTGTGTGGATAACAATACCCTAATGTTTATGAGTACAACTCTTCTAATTTTATGATCTAACATTTATGAAATTCACTAAAATGTGTAAATTTGACTAATGACCTTGTTTGTTTTTGTTTTTGTTTTTTTTTTATGTTTTTGTAATTTTTTTGCTTTTTATGTTTTATAAATCAGAAATATGTCTATGTTTTTCATATCATATTCACAAAAGAATGTAGCTCTACAATTATTGCACTCCTTTAATTTAGGCTAATGGATCTATGCCTCGAAGGGTAATGGGAGAATGATAGGTCTACACATCAAAGATAGACACTTGAGTTCATGTATTCTTTGGTGATTTTTCGATGAATTGTTTAGGGTTCACCAGGACATATTTCTTGGTATTTTCCATGCATAGGTTTGAAGTTTTTTTGATGTGTTCCTTTTAAATTCTCAAATACACCTAGTTTGGCCAATGTGCAACTGTGCTAACCTATAAGAAATTTTGATTCATATGCAAACAACAAA
The DNA here is from genome assembly GCA_028583015.1 of Wollemia nobilis. Taxonomy (NCBI): domain Eukaryota; kingdom Viridiplantae; phylum Streptophyta; class Pinopsida; order Araucariales; family Araucariaceae; genus Wollemia; species Wollemia nobilis. The sequence goes on from JAQPPZ010003256.1 coordinate 788,653, forward strand.
CATCAGACGATAAAACTTTAATGCACAATGCATTGCTTAAAAAGTGATTTGAAACTCTGACCTATATCCAGAAGTCTAATGAATATTTTGATTTTTTTTGTAGAAAATATCATATGCAGTAGACAAATATCACATGCTTTTGGTAAATATCATATGTATGATCTATGATCGTACCGTTTGATTAGTTATCGGGAGATCCGATCACAACAAAAACCTATAGTTTCATGAATAGAGTGTAAAAAAGAAAACTAGGATATGCTACATATTTTACTAGATATAAATATGATTATATATGATATATTGAATGCCTTAATATATATATATATATATATCTAGCATGTATATACATTAAGCTTTGTGCAATATGTAAGTGCATGCACTTAGGTGAACTCTAGGGATGAAAGTAATTAAATATAGTATTGCATGAAATGGAAAATAATAGATAAGACAATAGATATGCAAATGGGAGATTCAGAAGTGCAAACAAACACTTGGAGTTTCCCCCAAGTTCTCTATAAGAAATATAATATAGTAGCATCAAGATCATATGAAAAATAGGGTTGATTGTATCGTTCAATCCCTGATCGTATCATTCGATCCCTGATCATATTCTTCGATCCTACAAAAAATAGAAAAATAACTAGGGCTAATACAAAAATTATAATGATTTTAATACAAAATTATGTTGAGGATTAGGGAGGAATTCAATGGGAGGGATGTCTAATTAAATAGTTTGAACCAATAGGGGAAAATAGGATGAAAACATAATAGGTTGCAACTGCTTCCAAGCTGGGACTAATCGGTGGATTCGATCTTGTAACTGCCACACAGTTGCACATGTAAAGATAAAAAATGTTGTAATTGGTTTGTCATTTTGTCAATTTTATTTTTTACTATTTTTGGCAAGATCATACATATGATCTTGTTAGTTTAACCCGATATCACCAGGGAAGCACAAAAATTGAGGCAACAAGTTTAAAAAGTTATTTGGATTAATTTTTGAATATTTTGACTTTAATGCAAATTAATGTGGGTCAAATTTAGGGTGCTACACCTCTTGAGGGGGTAACATACCTAACAACAAGAGTGAACCTCATATATAGTGATCTACTTTATCACACTTGGTGGTTGGAGTGATTGGTTACCCATACAAACCAGTAGGATGAGAATATTACAATAAGGATATTCATAATTGTTAAAGCAAAGTGAGGCCAACCTAATTTTTCTTAAGTACTCTAGAAGTATTTATTTCACTTATACCCAAAGTATGACCTAGAGGCAAATGACCGAGAGGTAGACCTAGAGGAAAAATAACTCAAACGTAGACCCAAAGGTGAAATGACCCAAAGATAGACCTAGAGGTATTCACCTAAGTAATAGCAGCCAACTCTAGATCCAGATCCAAGAGCCAAGAGCCAAAAGCTAGATCCAAGATCCAAGAGCTAGATCCAAGAGCTAAATCCAAGAGCCTAAGTCATTATCCCACCTCATGTATTATTGGGGGTATGTTAGAATAATACAATAGCTTAATTAATGTAAGGACATTTATGTAAGGGTGCATACCTTCAGAGTACCCACACTCATGTATAGATATTCATAATTATATAATAAAATAGGTGTGCTTCATTTAAAAATCACCAAATCCAATACTTCTACCCTTTTAGCCATTTCAACAACTTCTTCGAAAGAGGTTAGGTTCATCATTTTCAAAGGATATGACAATTATGTTGGAATATATTACATTATTTGAAACACAACAATGTACCACCATGGGTATATCTCTAGATTAGGAGGTTGATTAGTATTTACTTTATGCAATGTAATAAATGCACAAGTGTTAGAATGTGCAAAGTACTTGATGATATAAATGTGCATGTAGTCCACATGTACATGAGCCATAGAACAGGAATATGAAGAGTCATAGGTAGGTGAAAGGCCAAGAGATACATCTAATTATATATAGGCCTTTGATAGATAAGAGAGAGTTAGTAGCATAGAGAATAGTAGATAATACATAGTAGTAGACAAAGTAGATACAATATAGAGCATATATGAATTATGGAGTGTTTGAGACCTCCATCCAGTTTGTCGTGAACTTGTCCCTTAGATGGGATGACAAATTAGAATTTTTTTGGTTCTCTTTTAAGACCAAGTCACCAACCTGAAATTCCCTTAGGTGAACCTTCATGTTGTATGCTTTCTTAAGTCACTCTTGATAGATACGCAAATGCTCGAGAGCATTGACGCATCGTTCATCGAGAAACGTAAGTTGATCTAACCGGGCCTGCCACACAGTGTCATCATCGATGAACTCTTGCATTGAAATGTGCAGTGAAGGGATTTCCAACTCGAGAGGCATGACTACCTTAGAGCCATACACCAACAAAAATGGAGTTGCCCCAGTGGGCATCCGAATGCTAGTGCGATAAGCCCACAGGGCAAGCGGGATTTGAATGTGCCAATCCTTATGACTATCTATGATGGTATTTTTGAGGATGGCAACTAGCATTTTGTTTGATGCCTCTGCTTGCCCATTTGCCTGTGGATAATAGGGTGTTTAAAAACTATGTTGAATTTTGTACTTTGTTGTCAAAGCATGCACATATTTGTTCTTGAATGACATCCCATTATTCGAGATGATCTTGGATGGAATACCAAAACAACATATAATGTTATGTAAAATAAACTCTGTAATGGGGGTTACAGTCATAGAGGTTAGCAGAATTTCTTCCACCCACTTGGTGAAGTACACTGTGGTCGTTATGATGAATGTGTGATGACCTAACGATGTAGGGGAGATCTTTCCAATTAGATCGAAGCCCCACTGCAAAAAAGGCCAAGATAATTGGATTGGTTGCAAGGCATGAGAAGGTATGTGTGTCAAATTAGCATGGTGTTGACACTTCATGCACTTCTTTACATATGCTCAACAATATCGCTCTAAAGATGGCCAATAATAACCCATGCGAAGAATGTGTTTTGCGATGGCCATACCACTAAAGTGGCCACCGCATGTACCATCATGGGCTTGGGTGATCGCCCAAGTGGACTCCTGTTAATCCAAGCAACGAAGGAGGATTCCTTCATAGATTCGATGATACAAAATATCTCCTAACAAGACATGTTTTGCCACTTTCTATTTAAATGATCTTTTTGCGGCTTGTGTCAATCAAAGTGGGAGGTTACCTAGCTTGAGGTAATCCCTTATGGGTGTATACCAATCCCGCTAATAAAAAACCTCAATGGTATGAATGGAAAATTCCTCTTGAAGTTCATCCCTAGAAAAAGCTGAGTGGGAAAGAACTTGTAAAAATAGCATTGTGTTGCTATTAAGAGGGTTCGGGGAGAACAAGGACCCCAGTTGGCTTGAGTCAAACAATCATGGATTCGAGAGAACCTATCCTGAGATGGTTCAATATAGATCAGGTGGATTCCTAGCATTAGGTTAGAGCTTGCTCGCTCCATTGTAGATTGCGATAATGTTTTGACCTGACTGGATGTTATCTCACCGAAAGGGTCTTATAGGATTAGTGACCCCAAGGAGGCCATAGTATTCACAAAATGATTCGATGATCGAGGGAGTGCCTCGATGTCGTACCATTCAAGCTGTGCTAGGAATTTGTCCACAAGGTCTTTGTAGGCCTGTAGAAATGGGCATTTACATTGGAATACCCCTTTGACTTGATTGACAATTAATAACGAATCACCAAATATGTTTGAATGTTTGATGTTCATGGTGACTATTTTTTGAAGACCTATGAGCAAGGCTTCATATTATGCATTGTTGTTGGTGCATGAGAATTCTAATTTAAATGATAGAGGCATTGGAGCCCCTTACAGTGTGAAGAATACAATTCATGTGCCACCTCCTTTCTCACATTTAGAACCATCAAAGAATAGGGTCATGTCATCCTATGACTCAGGCTCATAAGAATATGGTGATTCTAAAACATGGAAGACCCCATAATCTGGTAGTTCTACGGTCAGAGGCTGATCATCTTCAAGAGGAGCCTCTGCCAGTTGATCGATGATGACTTGACCTTTTATGGATTTCTATCCAATGAATTCTATGTCAAACTCCATCAACAACATGATCCATTTCATCGTGCGACTACTATGATAAGTACGACTCATCATGTATCACAATGGATTATCCTTAGACACAACATACATTGTATTTTTGAGCATGTAGTGGCATAGATTTTTGGTAGCAAACACCACTTCCAAGCAAAGCTTCTCAACATATGCATAGTTAAGTTCATAACTAACCAGGGTGCGGCTAATATAGTAATTAGCCTGTTCTTTGTGTAGTTCATTTTTTTTGGGAAAACATGGCACCTAGTGCCACCTCAGTAGCTGAGATGTATAAGTAGAATGGCACTCCTAGTCTATGTGGTGCCAATACTAGTGACGAAGCCAAGTATTATTTAATTTCATCAAATGTTGACTGACACTCGTCATCCTAGTGAAATGCTACCCCCTTGTGCAATAATTTATTCATGGGTCGACACTTGTCAGATAGCTGCGCTATGAGGCGCTTGATCAACGTGAGCTTTCCTTACAAACTTTTGAGCTACTTGATGGTAGTTGGGGGAAGCATTTCAAGGATTGCCTTGAATTTGTGTGGGTCTTACTCGATTCCTCGCTTTGAGACGATGAAACCCAAGAGCTTTCCATATGTGATGCCAAATACACACTTCTTGGGGTTTAGCCTGACTTTATGTTCAATGAGGCAGTCCAGGATCTTGCTCAAGTCATCGAGATGATCTGGGCATAAAAGAGATTTGGCCAATAAATAATTCATGTAATCTTCCAAATTTTTATGCATGTGATCATAGAAGATGTATGTCATGGCATGTTGGTAGGTGGTTCCAACATTTTTAAGGCCAAAGGGCATGACCTTATAACAAAATATCCCCCAAGGCGTTGTGAACCCCATTTTTAGTTGGTCCTTGGGATTGATACAAATTTGATTGTATCTTGAGAAACCATCCATGAGGGAAAGAATTTCATGGCCACTGAGCGTCTATCAATGCGTCGATGCTAGACAATGGGAAATCATCCTTAGGACTCACTTTGTTTAGATCTCAAAAATCGGTGCATATGTGAATCCTCCTATCAAGATTTTTGATGGGCACCATGTTAGACAACCATGGTGGGTAATCCACGTAGATGACAAACTGTGCATCCAATAGCTTTTGTAGCTCATATTTTACCATTAAGGCTACTTTTGGATGCATCTTATGTAGTTTTTGCTTTACTGGCTTGACTATAGGATCAAGCGTTAGATTATGTGTGACTAGCTGTAGATCTGGCCTCGACATGTCTTTGTAGGACCATGCAAAAACCTCCTTCTTCTCTTTGAGAAGGGCAATGTAGTCGGCTTGCTCTTTGGGGGATAAACTTACCCCCAGCTTGATGATTTGCAAATTCACTGGATCTGAGCTGATGTCTACGTTCGTCGTCTCCTCGACCAACATGTGGGACCCATCCTCCAACTGGTGTGGAGTTGGGATCAGGTGGATATCATTTTTTGAATTTAGATCATCGTTTGGAAAGTCAGGTTCCTCTTCAGCATGGAAGACATCCTGAGTCTGTCCTAGGGTGAAATGTAATATCCCACTGCAAGGCCAATACTCTGATGGGGATGGTGGCACATCAGCACGATCCTAGTCTATAGCATCTAGGTCTAGAGGCAATGATCATGTTGGGTCAACTAGATTATGGATGGGGGCAGTTAAGTCAATGCAGATCATGTTAATGAAATGATTTTGGTCTCCATTACTGTGGGTGTGGTTACTCAGACATCCTAGGTGATATTTGTGGTCAGGATCCAGCTCTATGGGTACTGGCACAAATGGATCAGCCCTATGTGTGGATAAGAGGACAAGGTCCACCCTAGGCACTGATGGCTTTATAGGGTCTCCAGGTGAAAGGTGTTCTCTATATACCTGGAGTGGAGGGTGCAATAATTGGTCCAACTATGCCTGGTTTAGATGCCACCCATGCTTTGGCCCTATGTGTAGTTGTTCAAACATGTCATCTATGCCTAAGGGATATTGTTGTTGTCACATATGATTGAGATAGGCCATCTTAGTCTCATCTTCATAATCACTATCAGAGATCCAAAGGCCTTCGTTGGCCCTGATAGCTATTTACGACAAATGAGGCTCGTCCTGCTTGAGAAAATTAATGTGGTACCATCAAGGTTGTTCCACTCTCTATGGGGGGACCTGATTCTCTTGACGTGGCATATGCTCAATTGGAGCATCCAAAGGGAACATTATCAAGAAGCTCTCCTGATAATCATCCATAGGAGTCACTTGTGAATGATTTCTATCAGACTCGAAAGGATCCCAAGGTGCTACCTCGTACTCTAACTCATCTTGTGAAGACCCTTCTTGGTCTTCTTCATATCCCTTTTGTAGGTGAGTCCTTGAAATTTCTCCCTTTTCGGTTGAAGGGAAAGGATCGTTAAGGTCAAAAAGGTTGGTTGTTAGCAATGGGAGATAATCTCCCAATGTATATGTTGTGTTAGGTTTGGCATATGGATCTAATGCCAACCCATCCTTGTTGCCTATCCCTAGGCCTTGCATGTTCTCTACAAATATGTCCAGGGGTAGGGGGTGGTTGAACCCTACTCCTGACTTATCATAGAAAATTTGATATCTCGGCTAGCATAGAACACACACTCCTTGTTCATACTGGCCCAACCCATATCCATGCCAATTACATTGGCCAAGATATCTCAAAGCAAAGTTTGGGTTGGACAAATAGTTGACGTCCTTAGCAAAGGGCTCTTCATCTTTGTCTTCTTGCATGTAAGGTTCAATGCCATTATCTAGGCCCCCATAAACAAAGTTTGTCTGATTGGGTGGGTAGCCTAGAGGAACCACAAAGTCGATGGGGAGGTGAGGTCTCCCCATGTCTTGCATGGACTCAAGTGCAGGTGTTGCTATAATGTTCCACACTAAATACTCCCCCAGGCCCATGTTGGCCATCTCAATGATGATCGTTGGCGGTTGAGGGGGAGCGAATGGGAGTTCTTCTAGAGTCCACTCCATGTAGGGTGAACTAGGTGTCTTGACTTCCATTTGACTAGGCATCTCTTCAGTAGAGATGGTTGAGACTAAGGGTGGTTCCTCTTCTAGGGGTTTCTTACCCTTGTCCTTTGGTGTGGCCATCGTATGTGGCATCGTTATTGAAGGACCAAATGAGGAAGATGGACCCAGTTGGGGATTTTATGGACTTGTCAACAGGGATGCATGTGGAATCGGACCCTATTTAGATGGATTCAATTGAAAATCCAAATGCATTGATGGAAGTGTCGACTATGACATTAGTTGTACTATATTGCAGTACTTGAAGGGCTCTAAGTCTACCGAGACTACAGGAACCTATCCTTCAAATGTATACTTTGGGCACTGATGAGCTATTGAAGGGACATACTTCATGTTCCTGATCCAAGGCTGGCCCAACAAGATATTATAGGCCATCTCACCTTCCAAGATGTGGCACAATGTATGAATAGTCTTTTGTCCCACTTGGATGGGTAGGAAAATTGTGCCAACCATCGAGCATATTACATCATTGAATGCTCAAAGGGTATAGGTGGAGGCCATGATGTGAGATGCTGATAATTTTAGATGTTTCAATGTTGTTGTTGTAATGATGTTACTGGATGAGCCAGTGTCCACCAACACCCTCTTATACGGAATCCTATTGACCCATGCAATGATGTGCAAGGGTGGATCCACCACATCACCAGTCACCAATTTCAATTCATCTTATCTAAAGGTGATGACTGGTTCTATACATTATTTTACATGTCCCACAAAGTTGTTGAAAGAATTTTCTTCATGGGGCTGTAGCTCGATGGTCTTTAATATCTCCATTAGAGCCTCTCGATGGGGCGTTGATTGTTGAATGAGCTCATATATGGAGAGCCTAGCTGATGTGGTCCTTAGACTTTGGGTAAGTCTAGACCAAATTGTGGCCACTGTTCTAGGTGGGGGAGGTTGCATAGGGTGCTATTGAGGTTGTGACATTGATGGAACTTCTCATGTGGCTGTCGCAGGGGCACTTCCTGGATATTTCCTATTCCTAGTCACTATGCTTATCATCCCTACATACCCCTGCATGAAGCAATTATGTGTCACATCATTGACTTGAAGGGGTTTTGCCTATGCATCATGGGTAGGCAGGGGGTCTCTGAAGACTCCCATCTATTGGTTTTTCAGCGCTATGGGGTTGTCCACTGCCAGCGTCTTGTTGTCGATTAGGTCTTGCACCAAGCCTTTAAACTTCCAACATGCATTAAGGTCATGTCCCTTTTGTCTATGGAACCTATAGTACAATTCCTCATTGTACCATTTAGGATTTGGTGCATTGGGGTCTATGGTTTGAATCTCAGGCAGGTTGATCAAGTTTACCACTGACAGGCAGTCAAACAGGAAGTCCCTGGACTCTGTGTAAGGTGTGAATTATTGCCTAGGGTGATGCTACTGATTTTGTTCTTGCCTCCAGTTTTCTATGTCATAACTATTAAGAGGCACTACTTGATAGTTAGCCTTTTGGGGCTATGTTGCTTGTGTAGGATTAGGGACGTTTATAGCAACCTGATTGACCATAGTGGGTTTCTGTTGCATGGTCCCTATTTTGGTGTTCTTAGACCATTCTTTCTTCTTTGGTTTGGTAATCTTGCCATCCTGTATCTTGATCTCTTCAATGATTTTGGCTTGTGCCAGAGCTTCCTCTAAAGTGGCATATTGTTGTAGCTGTAATAGCACAAAGATCGATCTCAAATAGCTCTTTGAGAACATTTGGGTTAGGTCATACATGGGAGGGAGATAGGGCAACTTTAAAAGCAATGTCCTCCATCGGTTCCCATATGCCACCATGGTTTCTTCCTCATACTACCTGATGCTAGCTAGGTTGCTTAGTGATGCCTTCTTCTTGGTGTTGAAGGTTAAGCATTTGAGGAATGCATCCACTAGCTGATCTAAGTTACTGATGCTATGTTTTGGAAACTAAGTGAACCAATCCGAAGCAAGGCTCGTGAATGTGGTTATAAATTTTCTTAGCACTAAAGCATCATTGTCCTGAATGCCAAATTATTGGCTCAAGAATCTAGTCACATGCTCTTGGGCATCCTCCTCCCCTCTAAAGAGTGCCAACCGGGGCAGTTTAAAGTGTTCAGGGTATGGGGGTGTTGGCACTGACGGATGCACAGGGTGACTATGGATTTGGCGTAAAGTGGGATTTTGGGGCCTAGAAGTCTTGGTCTCCATAGACTCTAAGTGCTCTAACAACACTTTATATGCATCGGAGGATTTAATTTCTTCCTCCTTAGTTTGCTCCCGTTGTGGGTTGTAGGGAACTTGAGGCCTATGAAGGGGTGGCTAGATAGCACCCCCTCTACCTTGGTAGGGCATTTCAGCCCTCTCTTCTTCTTGTTCATACTCCTCATAGGATTCTTGAGGAGTGCCTGGGTGAGACCTATAATCATGGGTGGGTGCCCATGAAGGGTGCCCATCATTGTTTCTGGGAGTGGCCTCCTGCTCAGGTCTAGGAGGTCTCAGAGGTAGCACTTGGTAAGTTTGCAGGGACCTGTCTCACACCAATGGGTGGCACCTCTCATACACTTCTATTTTATATGCACGAGGGGTTGGGACCCTCTCAGGCACATTGTTATGAAGCAATTTCGACTGTCTGACGTTGAATGCGCTCTTTGCTAAGGTGGTATAGATGCTCTAAATGTTGTTGATCTTGCCTAAGCTACATGATTTATTCTTGGCGGGTGGCCTGTGTGGTGAATACCAAGTCAATTTGTTCTATTGTCTCATGTTTAGGAAGCCTAGATGCCTCTCCTACATGTCTATCTTGGTTGTGGTGATCCGAGACCCCTATGGGTTGATTTCCTCTATCGAGGTTAGCGACATTAACCCAAGGCTCTGGCCTCAATGGGTGATCTTGATACATAGCAGGTGTGGAGGTGCATCACTCCCACATTGTGTACTAATCTTGAGGAATGTAGTGGTCTTCCTCATACTCCCTTTCATATGTATGAAAGGTGCGGGCCAAATTGGATTACCCTGTCTAGAGAGACTTGTGCTCTGGATTTGTTCTAGTGTTTCTAAAAGTAATAAGGGGTAGAGAAGGGATGATGAAATCATGTGGCCCCTCCTTATGGACCCTACATTTCTCTAGCGCTTCATTACTAGGCCACTCATAACGAGCGTCTAAGGGAGGCCTACTGTCTATGTTGAGTGCCACATGTAGGTTCTCTTATTGAAAGGATCTATGCTGAGTGGGGGTGCCCCTAAAAGAGGTGCCTCTATAGTCTTGTTCTGTAATGGCATGATGTGGACTATCTTGTGTGTCAGGCCACCAATGCAGGATGACCAAGTCCTCAGGACTATATCAGAGATGACTTGTCCCCCTTTGTGCACTTTGTATAGCTCCTGCCCGTGATTGGGCTTGGCTACGGGTGTACACCATGGTGATGTTTTCCTCCAAGATGAGTAAATTTTTATTTCTTTTTATGATTTTTATGCTAAACTAAACATAAAATATCACCCATGCAAAGCAATTATTATCTTGTTTACAGATTAAAAGTGTGCCCTAAATCTGGTTCAGTGTGTTTTGATGTCTATTTTGAAAGCTTTTGTAAAGAACATTTAAATGCAGTATGATGGCTCTTATGACTCCCAAAAATTGTCACCCCTTCGATATACCATTGCCAGGCTGATATACCAACCTATCTATATACCCACCCTTACGTGAGGGAAACTATTGGTACGTGAGAGCAGATGGTACATGGAACATAGGCGGTACAAAAGGGGAATCACTCTGTTTATGACACCTACCATAGAAGACTTATCCTCATGCACTAGGAATCACCCCCGCTACACTTGGTCAGCTTTCATTAGGATTTATGTCTAGCAACAATTGCGATCGGGGTTATGTATGTAGTATCTCAAGCCAAGGTGGTGATGAAATCTACCGTTGGTCTTTCTCAAGGGTTGGGGTTTTATGACCAACTCCTTATTGTTTTAAAGTACCATGCGGTGTGTGGGGTTCTTTTTAAGTTGCATAAATGAAGGAAACAAGCATTCAAACTCTCCTATGCAAGAAAATAACTAGAGAACATAAAGCAAAAATGTTATGGTAAAATTAGTGTATTGCATTACACTACGTGGGGTTATTACATTTACTTTTCTATGTAATTATGTAATTACCATGAGATATTTTCCTCATGGTTAAACTAGGTAAGTACCTAAATATCCTATGTTAGATATTTAGGTTAGTGTTATGGTTAGAACTCTCTACCTAGGTTAGTGGTTAGCTACACGTCTCTCCTACCGTGTTGGTTAGTGAGATAGACGAGATTAAGTTAGTTTAATTCTTATAAATAATCTTGTCAATCATATGTTAATGTTAATGTTAATGTTTAATTATCAAGTTTGGACTTACCTTGAACCTACATTGGCATTAGAGCTAATGGTCAAAACTCACCTGGTTTCCCCCTCGACGTTGGACAAGGCAAGATTCTCTTGCTCTAGACAGGTTGCTCCATGGGCATGAATCTTGAGGTGAACCGACGAGGTGGATCTGATAGGCTGACGACTGAATTGAACAGGGTTGTTGGACTGGACTGGATCCCAAGGTGGATCAAACATGGAACCAGATATTGAGGTGGATCGGACATGGAACCTAAGGTTGGAAGTGGTTGATAGTACCTGACTGGACCTCACACACAGAACCCGAGGTAGACTGGAGGTGGCTGACTAGACCTGACTCAACCTCGGGCATGGAACCCAAGGTAGATGATGAGGTGACACATGGCAGACTGTCCATGTGCCACCCAGATGTGATGCATGGCTACCTGGCCATGTGCCACCTGGCCACAGCAAAAGGCCATGGTGGGAAATCTGATTGCCCGCAAGCAATCAAAAACTAAAGGACACTTTTGCCCTTTTAAGCAGGTGGAGAATCGCCCGCAGGGGCGATGTGGGATTAATCCCACAAAGTTTTTTTTCCCACCTCTCCATGGGCATGGGAAGAAAGGGAAGTCCTTTCCCTTCCTTTCCTGTTGGGCGATGTATCCTGACTGGCAAGAGTGCCAATCGATGGGCTTTCAGCCATGAAGTTGGGAGTTTGACTCCTGATAGGGAAAGATTAAATTTTTTTTCTTGCTTCAGTATGGGAATGGGAAGAAAGAAAAATTATTTCCCTTCCTTTCCTGTCAAGCAGTGTAGCCCGACTGGCAAGAGTGCCAGTCGTTCGGCTAGCAGCTACAGAGTCAGGAGTTCGACTCCCGGTGGGGAGAAACATAAAGTTTTTTTTTCAAGGCGCAAAGGTAATTTTTTATTTTTTTGTATTTATTTAATTTTTTTTAGTTATTTTTTAATTAATGAATTAATAATTTTTCTTATAAATCATTTAAAAAAAAAAAATCTAAGTGATTTTTTAATCAATTTTTTTTCTTAATTAAATTATGCTAAAATTCAATTAAATTTATGCATTAAAATTTAAAAGGCACAATTTTTTTTTTGTGTGTTGTTTTCTCCTAAATTAAAAAAAAAGGGAGATAAGAGACAATCCTTAAAACCTTTCTTTTGCAAATTGAGACTCCTAATATTTTTAATTCTCCAAAATTTTCTAATCAATTTTTTTGAGAGAAGAAATTTGTCTCATGAAGAAAAAGCCTTGGATCACAAAATCTCTTCATCGTTTATAAGTTATTCGAAAGAGGAACGAACTTAGATGCCAGACAACAAGATCTCATTTTCATCGTATGCTTAAAGAGCATAGAAGGAGCTTACCCCGTTTCAATACTTACACTGATCCTTGGAAGGGTTTGGATCGAAGTTATGGTCCCATTAGGATTAGAGAACTTTTTAATCCTGATGAACCTCCAATTTTTGAGTATTGACTAATTTTGAGTTATATCAAAACTAAGTCGTGTGTCGACTAGTTCTGGAAGCCTTTCAAAAGTGGTTCGTGTGTTGACTTGTCTTGAAAGGAGTGCTCTAAAGTATACATTTTGTAAACATTAAGGGGGGATAAATTTTTTTTTGATTGATTCTATAGTTTGCAAAATTGTAAAGATTAAGGGGGGATACTTCAGTATAAGAAAGGTGCATTTTTCAATTTTACTCGACACCTTCTCTTCAAAATTACTTGTACTAGGTGCATTCTCGGTTGCATCCAACACCTAGAGTGATACAAATTTGGGTTGCTCTTATGTTGTGATTATTGCACTAAACACTCATGTTTTTTGTGTGTAATTAAAAAGTCAAATATAAACATTCAAAGAAGCAACCCAAAACCAACAGGGTTGAGAAGGTTTGCAAGACTTTAGAAAATGAAAATCTTGTCAGATACACTAGTACATATTGCAGATTCAATCAGTTTGTCAGAAGAAGAGGAAATTGGGACAGACAGTTCACAGGAAAATGCATAGGAAATAGAAAGTACAGATAGAGAAATACAGCCAATGGAACTAGACCTAACCATGGAAACAACTGTAATAAGCCCTGTCTGTCCATTGGTTGATTATACAGACTCTGAGTCTGAATAGCATCTAAATTCTGATACTGAACCAGCTAGGATTGAGGAACAAACTCCCATGGATTCTAAGTCTAAAAAATATTCTAAATTTGAAAAATATACTAAGTCTGAAACACATTCTGAGTCTAAGACACATTCTATGTCTGAGGAAGAAGTTGACATCCACACTCAGTTGCATTCTGCAAGGAGTGTGATTAAAACCCAAACCAAATTGATTGACCAAGTTGAAGATGCCATGAAAGAAAAAGATCAGCAAATTTTTCTGCTGCAGCAGCAGGTTCAAGGTTGCAAAACAAATTGCTGCAGCTAGAAAATCAGTCCACAGGATTAACAGAGACAACACCTATTGAGTGGGCTCAGATTCTCCTAGATTTGGCGAAGTAGGAGTAGAAGCAGCTGATGGTATGCCTCCTCAAGAAGATCCATCTAAAATTTTGATGCAGAATGACAGTCCCCCTCAGGAGTAGAAGCAGCTGATGGTATGCCTCCTCAAGAAGATCCATCTAAAATTTTGATGCAGAATGACAGTCCCCCTCAGGAGTAGAAGCAGCTGATGGTATGCCTCCTCAAGAAGATCCATCAACTGTATAAGTTGGTGTACAAGTGAATATAGTGGCCCAAATGCAACCTATTATGAGGCCCCCAAACACAGTGCCTTTAAATAAGTATAATGAGGACCTAGCCTATTGGATGACTCAGTGCCATTAGCTAGAAGGGAAAATTGCAACTTTGAACTCTGCCATAGCCAAACTAGTAGAGAAAGAAATAGATATCAACAGGTTGAAAACACAAATAAAAGATGTATGTCAAATTGCAAAGTATGCAATACAGTGCAGAAGACCACCTAGGTTCTACAGCCTCCTACTCAAGGAGAAGTACCTATGTTGGTAGATTATGATACTAGTTTTTGAGCTCCCTCACCAGTTGACTACTGCAAAATTTGTGGAAGCCTTTGTGTAGAGTCCAGTAGAGCAGCAAAACTTAATGTGTGAGTTATTCTTACATAACTTCTTTTTGCCAACAGAGAGTATGTTTTTGCCTCACCTGTATACAGGAGATTTACAACTGAGGACCTTTATGTCCACCTTACAAAATAATATTTATTGGGACTCAGAGAAAAAGATAGCCAAGGACTTAGAATCATAGGCAGTTTTACTTGTCAGGCCTGCTCCTCTTAATCACAGGGATTGTACCAGTACTCACTACTCCTTTATGAGGGATCCTAGAATAAGATAACTTTATCTAGGAAATCTACAAAAAGGTATAACTCAATTTCATAATTTTTGTGCAGATCTCTTTGATAATGTTGTAGCAGCATGTAAGAATAGATGGGGTGAATTGTCTATCTCCCTATAGAAATGGGAGCCAATTTCTCCTGCTAACTTGTTTTAGTCAAGGAGAAGGACAGAAGGTATTATACACATTATTTCAAAAATCAAAGAACATTGGATAGGGCTAAGATATAGAATGCCCATAGTTATCACTCCTGTCCCCTATTTCTTTGACAATGATCCACAGCCTGACGAAGACTTCCAACAATGGTTTCAGTCTGTAAAAACAGTCAGTGGGTTCTACAAAATTGGTGGTGCATTGTTAAAATTTTGAGAAAGATGTCTGGATCTGGACCTGTGTGCCTCAGTAGCTACACAAAATGCATGAGGACATGCATTACCATCAGTTGGGGGGAAAATGATGAGGCCATGAATTGCCTCATCCATAAACACTTTTTGATACATTCTACTGATTTGAATCACCTTTTTTATTATGTTTTTATGCTAATTTTGGGTAAAATGCATTATGTAATGATATTTGCATATTTTGAAATGTTAAGTGCATATAATCTGTTTTACTGTTTATTTCTGTAGTTTCACCTATTTTCAGCTAATTTGTCAGTAGTAATTTAAAATTAGTAATCATTGTTGAATGTTTGGTGCTTAGTAATAATGTTCCTCTATTTTGAACTAATTCAAATGCAAAAGGCACCAAGGAACTTGTCCCCTGTAGCTGACTGTGCAGGAAAATAGGGTAAGACTGTGACAGTTCTAGCCAACTGTACATTTACAACAAGGCTTGGAAATAGTCACTCCCGCACATGCCACTTATGCAATAGGATAAGGGAAGACCATCTAGGTGGTCTAAAAATTCCTCCTTATGTGTTTGAAGCATGGAAAAGCAACTAAAATTCACCTCCCTATTATTCCAGAGCAGTGCAGGAATAATAGTGCAAGAATAGGGAATAGCACAGGAACAACAGAAGATGATCAAAAAATGACAAATCGATAAAAGAAATTAATGGAAATTGACCAGAAAGTGCCTCAAATTATATTAAATGACTTCCTCAATGAATGTAGCTCAATAAGGTTGAATGGATCAAGTTTGACAAAGCAAGCTCATGAATTTTAGGAAACAGTTATGCAAACAGTTGTAAATCCTTGCAAATCAGCACCCAAGCATATCAGCACTGCATTATAAATAAGAAAGCTCCTATCACGGTTGAGCATATAGAGATATAAGCATTTAGGCATATAAGAGAGAAATAGGCAATAGAGTGCAGTTATTTCTATAGCAAAACAGTAATCTGCAGGTTTTTCCTGCATTACTATAATGCATTTTCAAATTTAATAAAATGTGTAATTTTTTAGTTATCAATTAGCATGATTGAGTTAATGGTCAACATTTAAGTTTATTTAGCATAAATCTTCACCTTCATCTAGTTCTAGAAGCAAGGGCCACTTGCAGGACCAGAGGAAGGCAACTTCTGACAGAATATCTTGCTAATTTTCTACTGTAGTAGATTAGCAGAATTTTGCCAGTCTTTTTCATTTCTTTAGCAGCTTTAAATTTAGATTTTAGCATTTGATAGTATTTTCCATATTTCCATGCAATTTCAATATTTTTGTTTCAGCTTTGCAGCAATTTCAGGTTTCCTGTCATTTTCCAGATTTGAAACAATTTCTAGTTTTCTGTAATTTACTGCAATTTCTAGATTTGTGACATTTCCAGTTTGCAATAGATGTTAATTTTATTTTATAGATTTATAACATGCTTAGAGAAATTGTAGTTATTTTATCCTTCAGCAACTGTGTGTGATTTTCTATAATTTGTTTTCTGTCAATTTCAATTCAGCAACATTTCATTTCCTACTCTTTCAAATTTTGCAATTTCTATTTACTGCAGTTTTAATTTAGTTTTTATCTTCTGCAATTTGATTTTCAATTCTAGGAATCAGAGGTCACACAAAAACCCCAAAAAACACTAACTGTTCCACCAATAAAACCCTGTTCTTGAATGGATTGAACTTGCAGCTGTGACACCTTCTATCGTATATAGCCTTTGGACACCGCCCTGGACTGACACATATAATGATTAAATGATGAATGAACAATGACACTCATCATTCCATATACTATTTTGAGAGTATAGTACAAGATATCCCATCTTAGTCCTATCAAATTTGAAACCTAAAACATGGCCATGATACACAAGTATCTCACTAAGAGCCAACTACTCAAAGGTTCAAATTACTCAGCTTGGAAGACTAAGATGAAAGCTATCTTAATTGTAGAGGAATTGTGGTCAATAGTGGATGGAAGTTTCACTAGACCTTAATCACCAGTACAAGATTAAAGAGATTTTGATAAAAAGGATAAAAAGCTATCCTTAATGATCTTGCTTGCTATTACTGATGATATCCAACCTCATATTAGTGAAGATACCACTAGTAAGGCAGCATGGTGTAGACACCAAAACAACACCAATCCGATTATGTGACAACAAGCGCTGATCGCATTGACACACACAGCCCCTAGGGCAGCCCCTAGAGGTTAAACAGTGGTCCTAACCACTTCCAAAAGTAGTTTTAGAGGTCAGAGGTCAATTTGGCACCTTTTTGGCACCTTGCTCTCTGCTCGTCCCACCCAGGGATGAATACAAACTGGCATTCGTCCCACCCAGGGACGAATAGCAGCATTCGCCCCAGGGTGAGGCGAATAGCAAGTTTGATTGGCAAAAAGTCAAACCTCGGTAACTCCGCCAGATAACTGAGGCTTCAGGCCATGCAATTGCGAGGAATAGCTTTTATTCAAGAAGAGAGACTTCAATGATGAGTGTCTTTATTTTAGAAACCTCATGCAAGGAGATTTTTAATCAGGGAGTTAGCTTTTCTCTGAAAATAGGACAGTTAACTCAAGTGGCGCCCTCGCATGCGCAATTCAAACAAGGAGACCCTAAGGTCTATAAATTGGTGAGTTTTCTCACCCAAAATATATACAGAGAAGGAGCATTTGAGCAATGAAGTGCTGCCAATTTACATACCTACTTGCGATTTGTGCTTTTACATCCTTAATCTCTCATTCGAAAGGGAGGTTATTGGGTGACTATTGGAAGCGCGAATCCGGACCCAAAACCCGATTTTTGGCCACAAATATCCACAAAATTTGTTGAAAACACCCCATAATCAGTTTTGGACCCATCCCAAGTGGATTGGTGCCGAAACAGTGTCCCAAACGGTGGGCGTCCTACCCCCGGGCGCTCCCCAAACTGTCACAGTCCTATTCGCCCCACCCCGGGATGATTAGAAATCTATGATATATTTCTCTAGTTTTTATTTTGCATTTGATTCTAGATAGGTTAAATAGGTTACAATTCAAATTTCATTTCATTCTGAGCAATTTTGACCAGGTTTTTGTTATTTCCCGCCTTCACTAACTTGCAGATGGCACCAGAAAAATATGGATCCTAGAGGAAAAATTGGAGAAATATGACCATCTGGGTCTTCCCAAAACACCCCCAATTAGCTAACCCCAACTTTGCAGGTCTTTTGGAGCTTCCTAAGTAGGACATTGAAGAGGGTGCTTTCTGACAAATTCTTATAGGCCTATTCGTCCCACCCTGGAGCGAATACAAATCTGTGAGGAATTTCTAGACTGTTCTTTTTGTAGTGGTCTTATGATAATATTTTTATGCTTCTATCAAAATTTCAGGTCAATCAGAGGTCATTTGATAGTCATTTTATTATTTTCATGCATACACTGACAGTAGGCCTTGGGAAATACATGTTTCATTATGTCTGCAGGTGCTACTAATATTTTTTGTTTCTTTGAATGTAGGTTTCTAAAATCAGAGGAGTAGGAAAGAGCAAATAATCACATACACAAGTGGCGGTGACATTTTGGTCTGCCCATATTACATGTGGGCACGCGGAAGAAGGATTGTTATCCATGGATGTTGTGACGAGAAACATATTTGATGCTCCTATCCCCTAAAAAGGAAGGAGACGTATTGTAACACAATTTACAAAGTGTATCAATAAAGAGATTACCATATTTCATATTGCTTTTATCTTGTGTCAATTTGTATATGTTCTTTCTTGTTCTTTCTTGTGGCATATTCCTTTTTGTTTTCGTATCCTCGTGCTTTCAGTGGCGATCACGGTGGGACCTCTGTCCCTTGATTTTTAAGATTAAATTTCTGATTAAAGTTGCTTGTTATTTTGATTATAGGTACCAAGTTTTCCAACACTGGACTATTTCAGAGCAGAAATTTAGAGACATCCGACTTGGGCTGAGAAGAGGTAGAGGTCTTAAACACCTTTTGTCAATTCTTTGCTTTATGTTCTCTGGTTATTTGCTTGCATAGGAGAGTTTGAATGCTTGCATGCTTCATTTATGCAACTTAAAAGGAACCCCACACACCACGTGGTAACTGAAACAACAAGGAGTTGGTCGTAAAACCCCAACCCTTGAGCAAGACCAAAGGTGGATTCCATCATCACTTTGGCTTGAGATATTGCATACATTACCCCGATCGTGATTGTTGCTAGACGTAAATCCTGACGAAAGCTGACCAAGTGTAGCGGGGGTGATTCCCAGTGCATGAGGATAAGTCTTCTATGGTAGGTGTCATAAACAGAGTGATCCCCCTTCAGTACCGCCTATGTTCCACGTACCATCTCGCTCTCACGTACCAATAGTTTCCCTCACGTAAGGGCGGGTATATAGAGAGGTTGGTATATCGGTCTGGCAACGGTATATCGAAGGGGCGACCATTTTTTGGGAGTCATAAGAGCCCTCATTTTTGCATTTAAACGTTCTTTCAAAAAGCTTTCAAAACAACATCAAAACACACTAAAACCAGATTTTAGGGCACACTTTTAAATCTTTAAACGAGATAACCACTGCATTGATTGTGTGTTTCCTTTCTGTTTAAGTGTAGCATAAAAAAATCCTAAAAGAGATAAAAATCTACTCGTCTTTAGGAGCACATCACCATGGTGTTCACTCGTAGCCGAGCCCAATCACGGGCAAGCACTGCAGAAAGTGCACCAAGGGGGACAAGTCACCTCCGATATAGTCTTGAGGACCTGGTCATCCCGCCTTGGCGGCCTGACACACAAGAGAGTCCACATCATGCCATAACAGAACAAGACTATAGAGGCACCTCTTTGAGGGGCACCCCTACTCAGCATAGGTCCTTCCAAGAAGAGAACCTACACGTAGCACTTAATGTAGATAGGAGACCTCCCTTAGAAGCCCGTTATGGGTGGCCTAGTGATGAAGTGCTAGAGCAACAGAGGGTCCAAATGGAGGGGCCACAAGATTTCGTCATCCCTCCTCTACCTCGCATTACTGTTAGAAACACTAGACAATGTCCAGAGTATCAAGCTTTCCAGGCAGGGCAAGACAATTCTGCCCGCACCTTTTATGCATATGAAAGAGAGGACGAGGAAGATTACCACGTTCCTCAAGAGCAGTACACAATGCGGGAGTGATGTACCTCCGCTCCTGCCATGTATCAAGATCACCCATTGAGGCTACAGCCTCAAGTTAATGCAGCTAACCTCGACAGAGGAAAGCAGCCCATAGAGGTCTCGGATCACCACGACCGAGGTAGACATATAGGAGAGGCATCTAGGCTTCCTAAACAAGAGACGGCGGAACAAAGTGACTTGGCGTTTGCCAAACAGGCCGCCCGCCAAGCGCAAATCACGCAGCTTAGGCAAGATCAAGAATAGTTAGAGCATCTTTGTCGGCTTAACAAAGAGCGCATTCAACGTTAGACAACCGAATTGCTTCATAACAATGTGCCTGCGAAGGTTCCAAACCCTCGCACGCACAAAGTAGAAGTGTATGAGAGGCATAACCCTTTGGTACGAGAGAGGTCCACGCGACCTTATCAAGTATTGCCTCCGAGACCTCCTAGACCTGAGCGGGAGGCCACTCCCCGAAACAATGATGGGCACCCTCCGCGGGCACCTACCCATGTGCATAGGTCTCGGCCAGCCACTCCTCAGGAAGCTTATGAGGAATATGAACAAGAAGAAGAGAGGGCTGAAACGCTCTATCAAGGCAGAGGGGGTGCTACCCAGCTACCTCTCAATAGGCCTCAAGCTCCCCGCAACCCACAATGGGAGCAAACTAAGGAGGAAGAAATTAAATCCTCTGATGCATATAAAGCGTTGTTAGAGCGCTTAGAGTCTATGGAGATCAAGACTTCTGGGCCCCAAAAGCCCACTTTACGCCAACTCCGTAGTCATCCTGTGCATCCGTTAGTGCCGACACCTCCATACCCGAAACACTTTAAGCTGCCCCAGTTGGCACTCTTTAGAGGGGAGGAGGATGCCCAAGAGCATGTGACTAGATTCCTGAGCCAGTGCTTTGGTATTCAAGACAATGATGCTTTGTTGTTAAGAACATTTATAACCACATTCGTAGGCCCTACCTCGGATTGGTTCACCCAATTACCGAAACATAGCATCAATAACTTGGATCAGCTAGTGGACGCGTTCCTCGAACGCTTCACCTTCAACACTAAGAAAAAGGCATCATTGAGTGACCTAGCTAGCCTCAAGCAGTATGAGGAAGAGACCATGGTGGCATACGGGAACCGGTGGAGGACGTTGCTTTCGAAGCTGCCTTACCTCCCTCCCATGTCAGATCTGACCCAAATGTTCTCGAAAAGTTGTTTGAGATCAATCTCCATGCTATTGCAGCTGCAACAATATGCCAGTTTAGAGGAAGCTCTGGCGCAAGCCTGAGTCATTGAGGAGATTAAGATACAGGATGGTGAGATTGCCAAACCTAAGAAGAAAGAATGGACAAAGAACACTAAACCAGGGACCACGCAACCAAAACCTGTTACGGTTAATCAAGTTGCCATCAATGTCCCTAAGCCTGCACAAGCAACATAACCTCAAAAGGCTAACTATCAGTAGGTGCCTCCCAACAACTATGAGAGAGAAAACCAAAGGCAGGAGCAAAATCAGCAGCGTCACCCTAGGCGACAATTTACTCCTTACACAGAGTCCAGGGACTCTTTGTTTGACCGCTTGTCAGCGATGAATTTGATCAACCTTCCAGAGATTCAAACTATAGATCCCAATGCACCGAAGCCTAAAGGGTATAGAGAAGACTTGTACTGTAGGTTCCACAGGCGTAAAGGACATGATCTTAACGCATGCTGGAAGTTCAAAGGTTTGGTACAAGATCTCATTGACAACAAGACATTGGCGGTGGACAACCCCGTAGCGCCAAACAACCAACATATGGGAGTATTCAGAGACCCCTTGCCTGCCCATGAGGCACCAGAAAAACCCCTTCAAGTCAATGAGGTGCAACAGAATTGCCCTATGCAAGGATATGTGGGGATGATAAGCATAGTGACTAGGAACAAGAAGTACCCAAGAGCTGCTCCCATGGCAGCCACAAGAGAGGTTCCATCAACGTCACAAGCTCAACAACACCCTACGCAACTTCCCCCACCTAGACCAGTGGCCACGATTCGAACTAGACTTACCCAAAGTCTAAGGACCACATCGGCTAGGCTCTCCATATACGAGCTAATTCAACAATCAGTGCCCCATCGAGAGGCTCTCATGGAGATTTTAAAAGCAATCGAGCTGCAGCCCCATGAAGCGAACTCATTCAACAATTTTGTGGGGCATGTAAAACAATGTACAGAACCAGTCATCACCTTTAGAGAAGATGAATTGAAAATAGTGACTGGTGATGTGGCGGATCCACCCCTGCACGTTATCGCATGGGTCAACGGGATTCTGTATAAGAGAGTGTTGGTGGACACTGGCTCATCCAGTAATATCATCACTACAGCAGCTCTGAAGCATTTGAAGTTGCCAGCATCTCATATCGTGGCTTCCACTTACACACTACGAGCATTCAACGATGCAATCTGCTCGATAGTTGGCACAATTGTCCTACCTATCCAAGTGGGACAAAAGACTATTCATACATTGTGCCATATCTTGGAAGGCGAGATGGCTTATAATATCCTGCTAGGCCGGCCTTGGATTCGGGACATGAAGTGTGTCCCTTCAATCGCTCATCAATGCCTAAAGTATACATTTGAAGGATAGGTGCATGTAGTCCCAGTGGACTTGGAGCCTTTCAAATACTGCAATACAGTGCAATTCATGCCGCAATCGACCCTTCCATCAACACATTTGGATTTTTAGTTGAATCCATCTCAACAGGGTCCGATTCCGTAGGCATCTCCAGTGATTAATCCATCGAGTCCTCAGCTGGGTCCATCTTCTTCCGCCAGTCCTTCCACAATGATGCCACCTACGGTGGCCACATCCAAGGACAAGGGAAAGAAACCCTTAGAAGAAGAACCACCTCTAGTCTCAACCATCTCGACAGAAGAGATGCCTAGCAGAATGGAAGTCGAGATGCCTAGTTCACCCCACATGGAGTGGACTCAGGAAGGACTCCCATTCGCTTCCCCTCAACCACCAACGGTCACCGTTGAAATGGCCAGCATGGGCCTAGGGGAGTATCTAGTGAGGAACATTATAGCAACGCCCACACTCGAGTCCATGCAAGACATGGGGAGGCCTCGACTCCCCATCGGCTCAGTGGTTCCTTTAGGCTACCCACCCAATCAGACAAACTTTGTTTATGGGGGCCTGGATAATGGCGTTGAGATTTGTATGCAAGAAGATGAAGATGAAGAGCCCTTTGTGGAGGATGTCAACTATCTATCCAACCCTGATTTTGCTTTAAGATATCTAGGCCAATGCAATTGGCATGGATATGGGTTGGGTAGGTATGAGCAAGGAGTGCGTGTTCTTTGCCAACCGAGATATCAAATGTCGTATGACAAGTCAGGAGTAGGGTTCAACCACCCCTTGCCCCTAGACATCTTGGTGGAAAACATGCAAGGCCTAGGGATAGGCAACAAGGATGGGTTGGCATCAGGTCCATATGCCAATCCTAACACAAACTATACATTGGGAGATTATCTCCCATTGCTAACAACCAACCTTGTTGACCATAACAACCCTTTCCCTTCGGCCGAACAAGGAGAAAATTCAAGGACTCACCCACAAGAGGGATATGGACAAGACCAAGAAGGGTCTTCAGAGGATGAGTCGGAGTACGAGGTAGCCCCTTGGGATCCTTTCGAGTCTGATAGCAATCATTCGCAAGTATATCCCATGAATGATGATCAGGAAAGCTTCCTGACAATGTTCCCATTGGCTGCTCCATTTGAGCACATGCCACTTCAAGAGAATCAGGTCCCCCCATAGAGAGCGAAACAACCTCGATGGGACCACATCAATTTGCTCGAACAAGATGAGCCTCATATGTCGCAAGCAGCTGTTGGAGCTAACGAAGGCTTTTGGATCTCTGACAGTGATTCGAAAGATGAAACTGAGATGGCCTATCTCAACCACATGCGACAAATGCAACAACGATACCCTTTGGACATAGATGACATGTTTGAACACTTGCACATAGGTCCAAGACATAGGTGGCACCTCAACCCGATGTAGTTATAGCAATTACTGCACCCGCCACTCTAGGTACACAGAGAGCATCTTCCACCTGGAGACCCTATCAAACCATCAGTGCCTAGGGTGGACCCTATCTTCGTCTCCATGCATAGGGCTGATCCATTTGTGCCAGTGCCCATAGAGCCAGATCTGGAGCACACAGATTGTCTAGGATGTCCGAGTTATAACACCCATGGTAATGGAGACCACAATCATTTCATCAACATGATCTCCATTGACCTAACCACCCCCATCCATGATCCAACCGACCCGACACGGTCATTGTATCTAGATCTAGATGCTATCGACTGGGATCATGCTGACACACCACCATCCCCATCAGAGTATTGGCCTTGTGGAGGAATGTTCCATTTCACCCCAGGATAGACTCAGGATGTCTTCCATGTCGAAGAGGAACCTGATGTTCCAAACGATGATCTAAATTCAGCAAATGATATCCATTTGATCCCAACTCCACACCAGTTGGAGGACGGGTCCCACATGTCGGTCGAGGAGATGACTGACGTAGACATCGGCTCAGATCCAATGAATTTGCAAATCATCAAGCTAGGGGTAAGTTTATCCCTCGAAGAGCAAGCCGACTACATTGCCCTTCTCAAAGAGAAGAAGGAGGTTTTTGCATGGTCATACAAAGACATGCCGGGACTAGACCCATAGCTAGTCATGCATAATCTAATGCTTGATCCGACAATCAAGCCAGTAAAGCAAAAACTACGTAAGATGCACCCAACAGTGGCCTTAATGGTCAAAGATGAGTTACAAAAGTTGTTGGATGCACAGTTTGTCATCTACGTGGATTATCCGCCATGGTTGTCTAACATGGTTCCCGTCAAGAAGCCCGATGGGAGGATTCGCATATGCACCGATTTTTGAGATCTAAACAAAGCGAGTCCTAAGGATGATTTTCCCTTGTCGAGCATCGACGCATTGGTAGATGCTACAATGGGCCACGAAATGCTTTCCCTCATGGATGGTTTCTCAGGATACAATCAAATTCGTATCAATCCTGAGGACCAACTAAAAATGGCATTCACAATGCCTTGGGGGACATTTTGCTATAAGGTCATGCCTTTTGGCCTTAAAAATGCCGGTGCCACCTACCAACGTGCCATGACGTACATCTTCCATGATTACATGCACAAAACTTTGGAGGATTACATGGATGATTTGTTGGCCAAATCTCTTTTGCGCCCAGATCATCTCGATGATTTAAGCAAGATCCTTGATCGCCTCATGGAGCATAAGGTCAGACTAAACCCCAAGAAGTGCGTCTTTGGCATCACATCTGGAAAGCTCTTGGGTTACATAGTCTCTAAATGAGGAATCGAGGTAGACCCACACAAAGTCAAGGCAATCCTTGAAATGCTTCCCCCAACTACCATCAAGCAGCTCAGGAGTCTGCAGGGAAAGGTCACGTCGATCAAGCGCTTCATAGCACAGTTATCTGACAAGTGCCGACCCATGAATAAATTATTGCATAAGGGGGTCACATTTCATTGGGATGACGAGTGCCAGTCAACCTTTGATGACATTAAACAATACTTGGCTTCGCCACTAGTATTGGCACCACCTAGACCAGGAGTGTCATTCTATTTATACATCTCAACCTATTGAGGTGGCACTGGGTGCCATGCTGTCCCAAAAAATGAACTTCACAAAGAACAGGCTACATACTATCTTAGCCGCACCCCGGTCAGTTATGAACTTAACTATGCATACGTTGAGAAGCTCTGCTTGGCAGTGGTGTTTGCTACCAAAAAGCTATGCCACTACATGCTCGACAATACGACGTATGTTGTGTCTAAGGAGAATCCATTGCGATACATGATGAGTCATACTTATCATAGTAGCCGCACGGCGAAATGGATCATGTTGTTGATGGAGTTTGACATAGAATTCATTGGACAGAAATCCATAAAAGGTCAAGTCATCGCCGATCAACTGGCAGAGGCTCCTCTTGAAGATGATCAGCCTCTGACCATAGAATTACCGGATGATGGGGTTTTTCATGTTTCAGAATCGCCAGATTTTGATGAGCCTGAGTCACAGGCTGACATGACCCTATTCTTCGATGGTTCTAAATGTGAGCAAGGAGGTGGCATGAGAATTGTATTCTTCACTCCACAAGGGGCTCCAATGCCTCTGTCATTTAAATTAGACTTCCCGTGCACCAAAAACAATGCAGAATATGAAGCCTTGCTCATAGGTCTTCAGACAACAATCACCATGAACATTAAACATCTAAACATCTTTGGTGATTCGTTGTTGATTGTCAATCAAGTCAAGGGGATATTCCAATGTAGATGTCCAGTTCTACAGGCCTACAAAGCCCTTGTGGACAAATTCCTAGCACAACTTGAATGGTATGACATCGAGGCACTCCCTCGATCATCAAATCATTTTGTGGATACTATGGCCTCCTTGGGGTCATTAATCCCGCAAGACCCTTCTGGTGAAATGACAACCATTCAGGTTAAAACATTATCGCAATCCATGATGGAGCGTGCAAGCTCTGACCTAACGCCAGGAATCCACCTGATCCAGATTGAACCATCTCCGGATAAGTTCTTTCAAATCCATGATTGTCTGACTCGAGCCAACTAGGGGTCTTTGTTCTCCCCGACCCCTCTTAATAGCAACACAACGCTATTTTTACAAGTTCTTTCCCGCTCAACTTTTGCTAGGGATGGACTTCAAGAGGGATTGGTCATTCATACTATCGAGGTTTTTGATCAGCAGGATTGGTACACACCCATTAGGGATTACCTCAAGCTAGGTAACCTCCCACTTGGATTGACACAAGCCATGAAAAGATCATTCAAATAGAAAGCGGCAAAGCATGTCTTGTTAGGAGACATTTTGTATCATCGGAGCTATGAAGGAATCCTCCTCCATTGCTTGGACCAACAAGAGTCCGCTTGGGCGATCACCCAAGCACACGATGGTACATGTGGTGGCCACTTCAGCGGTATGGCCATCGCAAAGCGCATTCTTTGCATGGGCTATTATTGGCCATATTTAGAGCGAGATTGTTGTGCATATGTGAAGAAGTGCATGAAGTGTCAACACCATGCTAATTTGACACATGTACCTTCTCAGGCCTTGCAGCCGATCCAATCGGCTTGGCATTTTTTGTAGTGGGGCTTTGACCTAATCGAAAAGATCTCCCCTGCATCGTCTGGTCATCACACGTTCATCATAACGGCCACAGAGTACTTCACCAAGTGGGTGGAAGCAATTCCGCTAACCTCTACGACTGGATCCCGCATTGCGGAGTTTATTTTGCATAACATCATATGTCATTTTGGTATTCCATCCAAGATCCTGTCAGATAATGGGACGTCATTCAAGAACAAATATGTGCGTGCTTTGACCACAAAGTACAAAATTCAGCATAGTTTTTCAACACCCTATTATCCGTAGGCAAATGGGCAAGCAGAGGCGTCAAACAAAATGCTAGTCGCCATCCTCAAAAAGATAGTCACAGACAATCATAAGGATTGGCACATTCAGATCCCGCTTGCCCTATGGGCTTATCGCACTAGCATCCGGATGCCCACTGGGGCAACTCCATTTTCGCTGGTGTATGGCTCCGAGGCAGTCATGCCTCTTGAGTTGGAAATCCCTTCCCTACGCATTTCAATGCAAGAGTTCATCGATGATGACACTGCGTGACAGGCCCGGTTAGACCAACTGACGTTGCTCGATGAACGACATGTTAATGCTCTCGAGCATTTGCGTATCTATCAAGAGTGACTTAAGAAAGCATACAACATGAAGGTCCACCTAAGGGAATTTTAGGTTGGTGACTTGGTCTTAAAAGAGAACCAAGAGAATTCTAATTTGTCATCCCATCTAAGGGACAAGTTCATGGCAAACTGGTTAGGTCCTTATGTCATTGATAGTAGAATAGGACCTGGAACATACCGGCTTGCCTCTCTTGAAGGAATCAAGGAAACAGAACCCTTGAACATCAGTCATTTGAGGCCATTCCACATCTAGAGAGCCATAGTCCAACCAAATGCTCCAAGGATTCCCACAATCGCTTGGTCAATCCCAAAAATGCCCCAAAGGTATCTATAAACCCTTTGACCCAAACTCCAAGGATTCAATCTTGTCACCAAAACCCCAAAGGTATCTATAAACCCTTTGGTAACAACCAAATGCTCCAAGGATTCTTCCAAAATCTTGGTCAACCCAAAAATGCCTCCAAAGGTATCTATAAACCCTTTGGTCAACCCAAAATCTCCAAGGATTCTCATAATCGCTTGGTCAACCCAAAAATGCTCCAAAGGTATCCATAAACCCTTTGGTCAACACCAAAAGCTCCAAGCGTTACCATAACTGCTTGGTCAAAATAAATATTCAAAAACAAACAAAAACAATAAAATCATCAAAAATAACAAAAAATATTGCATTTCAATTCCATGCATACTCATAAAAATCAAAAATAACAAAAAAATTGCATTTCAATTCCATGCATACTCATAAAAATCAAAATACAAAAATATAGGTTGCATTAGGCATCACATCCATACATTGCATATTTGTTGGTCATACAAGTCAAAAGCACCATAGACTGTCATTACTTGGCAATTCCATCATTTTCCACATCAAATCCATTTTCATAAACGCATACATCCAGAATAACACCATCACCATTTTTAGCATAGTCAGTTGTCTCCTAATGTATATAGGGTTTTCGTCATTCAGCTGTCTTTAAATTTCTAGCCAAAACTGTACATAGTTAAACAGATTTTACATGGGAAAGTTTTACTTGGATCACGCCTTGTTACGTAGCATCCCAACACAAATTAAAACACATAAAATAATTCCTAAGTTGTGTGAATGCAAGAGAAACCTACAAAGCAGTCTAGGGTACCATAGGTGAAAGATTAGCCTGTTCATCCCCCGTGCGAATGGTTCCAGAATGCTGAGAATTGACAAAAGGATGAGCTCTTCCCTATCCATTCCCCATAATAAATAGTGGTTTTCACCACTCCCACAAATCCCAATCATAGTTGGTCCCCAAAGTTGTAAGGATTCATACTACACGTCCCTGCCAAGGATGGGTAGTCATCCCCAAGACCTAAAAGGATCAACGCCATTCAAAAACAAAATTCCAACAAACCATCATCACAACCATCTCCACTCACCTTTGGTCTCAAAGTTGTAAGGATTCGTACTACACGCCCGACCAGGATGGGTAGTCATCCCCAAGGCCTAAAAGATCAATGCCCTTACTTCATAATCTCCATCATCCCCTTGGTTCCCAAAGTCGTAAGGATTCATACTACACGTCCCTGAATAGGATGGGTAGTCATCCCCAAGGCCAAAGGATCAAGGCCATTCACAAGCTCAACCTTACAAAGCTCAAAATACAAAATCAAATAACAGTGGTTATCACCACTATTCAAAATCCTTGCTCAAAAAGAAAAACAAAGAGAAAAATAAACAGTGATTTTCATCACTATATAGACGAGCAAGTATCCCAAACCATTGAGCCAACACATAACCTGAACTTGAATCTCTGGAATTCTCAGCATTCGAAAAACCATCTAGGTGATCCTCATTACGAGTTTGGTTGATAGCCTACCTGGCAATGGTGGTATCCTAACCGCATGACGATATGTCTGTCACATTAGCTTTGCATGTGCGTAGACCAATGTTTGCATGTGGATGAACTAGCTTATGGTACCTTAGATTGTCCCATGGATTAATCTTGCTAAATACAACAACGGAGTTAGTGGAGCTAATTAGGTGATCCTCAGTACAGGTTTGGTTGATAGCCTATCTGGCATTGGCGGTATCCTGACAAATACCACATAAACGAACTCAATTGCACACACAGGGATGTGAAATAACTTGGTTAAATTCAAGTCGGATTTATACCTTGTTCAAAAGTCTTGCGAGATAAATGTATAGTCTTGGCTAGTTAGTTAAAATATCTGAATCTCAGAAAAGCTTAACTACATTTTAAAACAACTGGTACATTTCATTCCGTACATCACCATCAAAAAATATGCAAAATACAAAAACAAAGTTTTCACATGCAAAGTCATTCCACAAAGTCATCCCATTAGTACAACAAGTCAGTCAAATCTTGCACAGTCTATGGTGCATCGACAAGTTATCAACAACTCATTTCATTCATTCCATATGCATACATCATACAAATTAGAAACATCGCATTCATAATAGCATATGCATACATCAATGTAAAAACATGTACATAAAAACAAACCATGAAAAGTGCATAAACACCAAAAAGAGTCATCTGTATATATATCATAACAAAAATGCCCATAGGCTACAATGAACCGGTCCTCTGACCTCGCAACAAAAATCCAAAAACTCAAAAACCCCCAAGCCTAGGGCATCGGCCACCATGATCACGTAGGATCGGTGCGACGGGAACTACCCCCATGGTGTGGGTCCTATGGGACCTCTCAGGGTGACTGTTGCTCGCCCCTGCATCACGCCCACTAGCGCCTCCCTCATCTAGCCACCTACGATGGGATGATGCTGACTGCTCAGTATCGTTGTCTCTCATCCGATGCGAAGAGCCACCTCCAGGGGGCTCAGGTATCCACCCACCAAGGCGGATAATCTCTCCCTCCATATCCAGCCATGTCGATCCACTCTCCCATTCTCTCTACCCCACTCTACCTCCCGATGATAGTAAGCTACTACATCATCGCACCTGCTAGCTGCACCCGCAGGAGATCCCTCTCCCATGCAGCATCGGTATCCCCTCCTACCGATGAGACGCAGCCCATGCATTCTCCCGCTCTGCCAGTTGAGTCCATAGGAGATCTCTCTCGCAAAGCCTCTCCTAGCTCCCCATATCATCTCCATAGTAGGTCCTCCAATCATGCTATCTACAACATTGTGTCTCGCCTCCACATCCTCCGAACCTCGCCGAGGCATAGGTGAATCCGAGACAACCGCTCTAGCTCCCACTGCTCTAGGACGTCCTGCATCTTTAGCTGATCCGGCACCCCAAAATCCCCTCCAACATCCTCAACCTCTACCATGTCTGCATCATCACGGGAGTACCCCAACCCTCAGGTACCTCTGTACCCTCATCCCGCACCCCCTAGAGGCCCCTCGCCTCGCCATCATCATAGAGTCCACCACTACTCATACTCGTAGTAACCCCGACGTCATCCACATCTAGGACGTCAATAACCATATCTGAATCCTCGCCAAGTGGTGCAATGACTGGCCGATCTAGAGTCCTCTCATCCCCCCGATGTCGATAGACCACGGGCTCACCAGGCATCCCCTGGCGCACCCCAAACTGTCGGGTCACCCGGCCATATGGGAAGAACTCCTACTCCGTCCCATGCCATCCAATCAGCCATTGCCCCCTCCATACCCACCAGAGCCACTCTCCACCTCGCAGGAGTCCCGGTAGGGGCGCCAGAACACCTCTCCAGGAGTAAGCCGAGCAAAGGCATCGACATAGTGCCCTACGACACCTGCCCATCATCGACTCTATCCCTGCTCCTCCGACCTCCACCATAGTACCCCATATCCAATCTCTCGGTCTGCCATCTCCACCAGTCATCCAGGGCAGCCCCATCGGCCTCTCCACTGCTATGTGCTGCCAAGCCCAACACTGCAACAAGTAGCTGCAACTGATCCCCTTTCACTTTTAGAAGGGACCTCGTACAACTCATCATAGAGCTATGCCAGTAGAGTCTATCCCCATCTCATAATCATCGGAGCATCTATCGAACACTCCACCAACCTGAACACCACCTCTAGCAGGTTCCACGGGAACCTCATGCCCGAAGAGTCGAGGAGCAGCATGTTGGAAATGAGGCCCATGAGTAATGCGTGCCTCATTCCCAACACACCCCTCTCTAGCCACCATCGCACCAGTATGCCACCAATCTGGCAATCGCTCTCTGCCCTCTCCACGGGGCTCTCCACACCCAACTCCTCTCCATGCCCGAAACAGCGTATCAAGCTGTCCTCCGATCCCGTGGCATCGTCCGGATCGGCAATCCATCTATTGGAATCCGAAGAATCCGATAGACATCCTCCAAGGTCACCATTATCTCCCCTATTGGGAGATGGAAGGTATTGGTCCGGGGATCCCATAGGTTGATCAGGGCCATCAGATAGGCCCGATCCCCGACCACCGGCTCCAGTCGAGTCACCTGCTTGAGCCCAAGGGCGTCAAGCAGTCCCGTCAGCCAAGGTCGGGCCGCACGTGCTTTAGAAACACAGTAGGCACCCGATATTAGCTCTTCACAACCTGCAAAAGAAAACAACACAAAAACATTAAAAATAATGAAAAACTGTACAACCTTAACATGTATATACAATAATGCATTAAAACTATACAACCAAAACCATAACAAAAATTCAAAAAAATTAATTTGTCAGACCTAGGGTTTTTAAACTCTAACTGATTAATTAACAACAAAAACAATTACAAAACAACAAAAAAAATCATTTGTCAAATCTAGGGTTTTTAACTCTAACCTAATTCAAAAAAAAAACAAAAAAAAAATAATTTTTTAGACCTAGGGTTTTTAACTTTAACTGATTAATTAAAAAAAAAAAACAACAGTCAACTAGGGTTCACGCTACGCTTTCCGCTTAGTTTTACCCTACGTTTTTAACCTACAGTTTTAATCTTGGTTCCATTCAGGTTCAACGTAGTTTTTAAGTTATGTTCTAAACTAAGTTTCTAAGTTCAGTTTTCAACTAAACTTTTGATCTGTGTTTAACTAGGGTTAAATTAAGTTTTAGTTAAGTTTTCATAGACTAGGGTTTTCATTTTTAACCATAAACAAAAAAAAAAAACATAAGAAATAAACAAAATGCGATTTTCCAATTGCAACACAAAGTAATAAAGAGGAAGGGCACTCACGGGTATCGCTCTTCGGCTCCGCTCGATCCGGTATGTGCACTCATGGTCGCAAGAAATTTGAGGCTTCGCTTCGCAAATTGACCTCCTCCTCCTCGAGCTCCAAATCGCCAAGAAAAACAAATGCAAATGAGCTCAAAACTTAGTTTTGGCCTTTAAATAGGATTTTTGAGTCTGTACTCGTTCCACCCTAGGATGAGCACTCTAGTTAGCACTCGTCCCACCCTAGGATGAATACTAAATAGGAATTCGTCCCACCCAGGACGAATACAGAGCAAAAATTTCAAAAAACACAAAAAATGCACAAAAATGCACCAAAACAAGCCCTAAAAGTGTCCGATCAGAATGCTTTTGCACTGGACATTTCAGGCATGCAAAACAGATGTCGAGGTCACAAATCCTCACTATCCTACTCCCTAAGAAGGCTACCATAGCCGGACCGCTCCACGGGAAGACGGATTTTTGAGAATTTCATCCCCAAACGACGTCACCAAAACGGGTCAAAACCCATCCAAAAATAGCAATAACATTGCCGAACGAAGGCGCTTTTGCGCCTGACATTCTTGGCATCCAAAATAGATATTGGGGTTACAAATTGTCACTATCCTACTCCCTAAGAAGGCTACCATAGCCGGACCGCTCCACGGGAGGATGGATTTTTGTCAATTTCAGCTCCAAAATGCGTCACAAAAAGGGTTAAAACCCACCAAAAATAGGTCAGAATGTTCAGAAACTGCTTTCGCATTCAATGGTAAACAATTGAAGGCACCCTTACCTAAGTCATCTTGGGTCAAGTGACTCATCACTTTTCTCATGTCGGTCATTCCCTCATCGATTCGTCGCTTGAGGGGGTAGTCACACTTAGTCGCCAATCAACAACAATATACCCAATCATGGAAATGACACGCATTCAAAGGATCATTGACAAAGACAATCGCGCCCCTGCTTGGGGCAGCAAACAAGCAATTATCACAAGCTGATCAAACACTTGGCATTCATGAATCATGAACTCAAGGTTCCCACTGGACAAAAGGTTGCGCCCTTTGCCTATTCATGACTGATCAATGTCCAAGCTCAAGTAACACCTCACCGAACAAGGTTAACACTTGAATTAAGTTCCTTAGCTCGTTAGAAGCAAGGATTCAAGAATGCGTGCCCTTTCCATACTTGGGGCATCAAGAGTTGGTTAGGTTACTGAGAAACCCTAATCATTAGTGCTTTGGTTATCTATTTTTGCTCGACGCTGCGCCTTGCACAGCGCTTCCCAAAAAGGGGCATCTGTAGACACCAAAACAGCACCAATCCGATTACGTGACAACAAGCGCTGATCGCATTGACACACACAGCCCCTAGGGCAGCCCCCAGAGGTTAAACAGTGGTCCTAACCACTTCCAAAAGCAGTTTTAGAGGTCAGAGGTCAATTTGGCACCTTTTTGGCACCTTGCTCTCTGCTCGTCCCACCCCGGGACGAATACAAACTGGCATTCGTCCCACCCAAGGACGAATAGCAGCATTCGCCCCAGGGTGAGGCGAATAGCAAGTTTGATTGGAAAAAGTCAAACCTCGGTAACTCCGCCAATTAACTGAGGCTTCAGGCCATGCAATTGCGAGGAATAGCTTTTATTCAAGAAGAGAGACTTCAGTGATGAGTGTCTTTATTTTAGAAACCTCATGCAAGAAGATTTTTAATCAGGGAGTTAGCTTTTCTCTGAAAATAGGACAGTTAACTCAAGTGGCGCCCTCGCATGCGCAATTCAAACAAGGAGACCCTAAGGTCTATAAATTGGTGAGTTTTCTCACCCAAAAGATATACAGAGAAGGAGCATTTGAGCAACGAAGTGCTGCCAATTTACATACCTACTTGCGATTTGTGCTTTTACATCCTTAATCTCTCATTCGAAAGGGAGGTTATTGGGTGACTATTGGAAGCGCGAATCCGGACCCAAAACCCAATTTTTGGCCACAACTATCCACAAAATTTGTCGACAACACCCCATAATCAGTTTTGGACCCATCCCAAGTGGATTGGTGCCGAAACAGTGTCCCAAACGGTGGGCGTCCTGCCCCCGGGTGCTCCCCAAACTGTCACAGTCCTATTCGCCCCACCCCGGGATGATTAGAAATCTGTGATAGATTTCTCTGGTTTTTCTTTTGCATTTGATTCTAGATAGGTTAAATAGGTTACAGTTCAAATTTCATTTCATTCTGAGCAATTTTGACCAGGTTTTTGTTATTTCCCGCCTTCACTAACTTGCAGATGGCACCAGAAAAATCTGGATCCTAGAGGCAAAATTGGAGAAATCTGACCATCTGGGTCTTCCCAAAACACCCCCAATTAGCTAACCCCAACTTTGCAGGTCTTTTGGAGCTTCCTAAGTAGGACATTGAACAGGGTGCTTTCTGACAAATTGTTGCAGTCCTATTCGTCCCACCCTGGAGCGAATACAAATCTGTGAGGAATTTCTAGACTGTTCTTTTTGCAGTGGTCTTCTGATAATATTTTTATGCTTCTGTCAAAATTTTAGGTCAATCAGAGGTCATTTGATAGTCGTTTTATTATTTTCATGCATACACTGATAGTAGGCCTTGGGAAATACATGTTTCATTCTGTCTCGTAGTGCTACTAATATTTTTTGTTTCTTTGAACGCAGGTTTCCGACAGTAGAGGAGCAAGAAAGAGCAAAGAATCACATACGCAAGCGGCGGCGATGTTTTGGTCCGCCCATCTTACATGTGGGCACGCGGAAGAAGGATTGTTATCCATGGATGTTGTGACGAGAAACATATTTGACGCTCCTATCCCCTAAAAAGGAAGGAGACGTATTGTAACACAATTTACAAAGCGTATCAATAAAGAGATTACCATATTTCATATTGCTTTTATCTTGTGTCAATTTGTATATGTTCTTTCTTGTTCTTTCTTGTGGCATATTCCTTTTTGTTTTCGTATCCTCGTGCTTTCACATGGGATGCCTTAAGTACCATATTTGAGGGCAAGAATCAATCAACGATTCTTAATATTCAAACATAGCTTCATACTCTACATATGAAATCTGGAGAAATAGTAGAGCTATTCCTCTGCAGAGTCACAGAATTAAAAACAAAACTACAATCCTTAGGAGAGAAACTAGAAGACCAAGTCTTGAACTCAATCATTTTGAGAGCTCTTCTTGACTCCTATCGAATGTTGATCACCTCACTAAAAATTTCTGGTAGGACAGTAACTTTTGTCGAGTTGGTAAATATGCTTCAAATAGAAGAAGCTAATCAACTACAAAGAGATGAGGCATCTAACAATGCTCTTTTCTCAAAAATACAAGGTGGTAAGAAAAAGTGGAATCAACAGAAAGGTTCTTCTAATCAAGAAAAGGGTAAAGCCAAAGAGATTTTGAAGAAGAAGCAGTATTGTAAAATTTGTGACAAAGACACTCATGAAACCAAAATATGTTGGTTTAAGAATAAATCGCCTAATGAACAAGGAAATAAAAAGGGCAAAGGAAAACCTAAGAACAAGAACAAACAGCAACAGGGTCACATTGTAGCTGAAGATTCTAGTTCAGATTCTGAAATAGCACACAAAGTGCTCATGACACATATAGATTCCTCCCATAAGGAATCTTTGTGGTACATAGATTCAGGCGCTAGTAAACATATGACTAGCGATAAATCTTGGTTTGCAACATTTGAGGCTCGAGAAGGTAGACCGGTCACCATTACTGATGATCAAACCTATCGAGTTTAGGGAGAAGGAAGTGTTTCTGTCTCTCTTCTAGATGGAGAATGTAATATTCAAAAAGTTCTTTATGTTCTAGGATTGAAAAATAATCTCTTGTCAGTTCCACAAATCCTGGACAATAACATGAATGTCAATTTTACAGTGGACAAAGAAAAGAAACGTTGCTTTATCACTAAAAAGGGAAAATAGATAGCAACAGGTTCATACAAACATGGTTTTTTTGTCTTAGATGCAATTACCTCTCCCCATACTATAATTGCAGTCACCACAAAGGAGGCCACTTCTCTTTGGCATAAGATATTTGGGCATTTGAGTTCAGGATATTTACTAGAGATGAGTAAATATCAAATGGTGAAAGGACTCCCTACTCTTTCATCTACATTGCCAGTGTGCTCTGATTGCTTATCAGGAAAGCAACATAGAGTACCTTTTGAACCTAGCTCTTTTCGATCTAAGGTACCTTTGGAGTTGGTACACACAGATTTGTGTTGTCCTATGTCTACAAGTTGTGGAGGAAAATGGTATTTTCAATTGTTTGTTGATGATCACTCACGGAAGATGTGGGTCTTCTTCTTGCAATTGAAGTCTGAAGCATTTTCCTATTTTCAACAATTCAAAACTCTTGTTGAGAAGGAATCAGGATGTTTTATTAAGACCCTCCATTTAGATCGAGGGGGGGAATACACATCAAAATAATTTTCCTCATTTTTACAAACACATGGGATAAAGAGACAATTAACAATAGCCTACACTCCTCAATCCAATGGGGTTGCTGAGAGAAGAAATCGGTCCATAATGGAAATGGTTCGATGTATGCTTAAGGGGACCAACCTTGAGCAAACTTACTGGGTTGAAGCTATTCAAACTATAGTATATCTTCTGAATAGGGCTCCCACAAG
This sequence comes from Wollemia nobilis, assembly GCA_028583015.1. Lineage (NCBI taxonomy): Eukaryota > Viridiplantae > Streptophyta > Pinopsida > Araucariales > Araucariaceae > Wollemia > Wollemia nobilis. Next base: position 826,563 of record JAQPPZ010003256.1, read on the forward strand.
GGCTCTTGAAGGTATGACTCCTCAGGAATCATGGAGTGGTAGGAAACTCTCCATAACTCATCTAAGGATATTTGGGTGTAATGCATTTATGCATATACCTAAGGAGAAAAGAAAGAAATTAGATGAGAAATACCTACCTTGTATATTTCTTAGATATAATGAATTTTCAAAAGGCTATCGGTTGATAGACCCATTTACCAAGAAGATACATGTAAGTAGAGATGTAGTGTTTGATGAAGCTTTCACATCCAACACTACATCAGTATACCTAGATGATGAGGAGGAACATCAACCTCCTTATTTACAATATAAAAATCCACCCAAATGGTATACAAGCATAGTAAAAGACTCTAAACTCACTTCCCCACCCGATCTTACTCTCAATCATCCAAAGACAAGAAGCATGTCACAGAAAGAAAAGAATGAAGCATCCACTTCAGTTGATGATCTTTGTGTAGATTTTCAAGACCTTTCTGTTGATAAAGAGTTACCAAGGGAAGATGATATGGAGATAGATGAGGAGAGGGTTTACTTATTAGCATGTGATGAGAATGAACCTTCTATAGTTGATGAAGCACTTAGACTGCCTCAGTGGAAGGCAGCTATGGATGCAGAATATAACTCCCTCATAAAGAATAAAACATGGAAGCTAGTGGATTTGCCTAAAGGAAACAAACCCATAGGTTGCAAATGGGTTTACAAAATAAAATATATGTCAGATGGCACTAGAGATAAGCATAAAGCCCGTCTTGTGGCAAAGGGCTATGCTCAAAAGGAAGGACTTGACTATGAGGAAACATTTGCTCCTACAGTAAGGATGACCACCATTCGAGTACTTTATGCTATGGCAGCATAGTTCATATGGAATTTACATTAGATGGATGTAAAAAGTGCCTTTCTTAATGGTGACTTAAAAGAAGTATACATTACTCAACCTCCTAGATTTGTAGAGGAAGGCCACGAGCAATATGTTTGCAAATTGGTCAAATCATTATACGGGCTAAAACAAGCCCCAAGAGCATGGTACATAAAAATGGATAGTCACCTATTGCAACATGGATTTAATAGAAGTCCATCTAATGCAAATCTCTATATCAAGAACACAGGTTCTAAAATAGTGATTCTTGTGTTCTATATAGATGATCTGATCATCACTGGCAATTCAGAGAATATGATTAAAGCCGTGAAAGATGACTTGAAAGAATCATTTGATATGATAGACTTAGGACTTCTCCACTACTATCTTGGCCTTGAGATAGAACAAAAAAATAATCATCTAAGGGTGACTCAGACAAAGTATGCTAAGAATTTAGTATAAAAATATCGTATGACTAATTGTAAACCCAAAGCAACACCGATGGAATCAGGGTTACAATTATCATGATATGAAGACTCACCATAGGTAGATGGAACACTTTATTGACAGATGATTGGAATCCTCATCAATATGACTAATACTAGACCATATATTACTTATGTTGTAAACTATCTCTCTTGGTTCATGCAAGAACCAAAGGTCTCCCATTGGAAAACAACTAAGAGAGTCTTACACTACATTCAGGGTAGTGTCGATTATGGTCTAGAGTATAAAAAGAATAACTCATTCTTCTTACAGAGTTACACTGACTCTGATTATGCTGGATCCATAGATGACAAAAAATCAACTTGAGGCTATGTTTTTCATCTTGGATCTGGTCTTGTCTCATGGCATAGTAAAAAGCAATAGGTGATTGCTTTATCTTCAACTGAGGCAGAATATCGTGCTGCACATGGAGCTATGTGTGAAGCGATATGGCTAAGTCGCATCTTGGCTACCATGGGCCTACCAAAGAAACTTCCCATTCACATGTTTTATGACAAATCAGGTGTTTTGAACTTTGTCAAGAATCCATTACATCATGAACGAACTAAGCATATTGATACATATTGTCATTTCATTCATGATGAAGTTCCTAAACATAGAATTCAGCTTCAACACATTCCCATCGACGAGCAGGTTGCAGATATTTTTACAAAGGCACTTGGACGAGTCAAATTTCAACTATTTCGAAGCAAACTTTGTATATCAAAGTAATGTAATAAAGGGGGGATGTTAGGGTAAAATAAGGTAGTGTATTGCATTACACTATGTGGGGTTATTACATTTACTTTTCTCTACCACAAGGGCTCTTGAAGGTATGACTTACCTTGGACCTACAAAAAAATGATAGAAGGTGTTTAGGACCCCTACCTCTTCTTTGCCCAAATCAGTTGTCTTTGAATTTCTACCCTGAAACTACATAGAGAGCTATTCGTACCTGGGAGAAATGAATAATAGAACTGTATTCATCACAGGGTGGGGCGAATGCCCATTCGTCCCTGGGTAAGACGAATTCCAGCTCTGTACTCGTCACAGACTAAAATGAACAAAAGTCCAGCATTTGAAAAATTAGTACCTGTAAGCAAAAACAAGCAAATTTGATCAAAAAATTAATATTAAAATCAAGGGACAAGGGTACCATTATGATCGCCACTAAAATCACGAGGATACAAAAACAAAAAAGAAAAATCCAAGATGCGATGCAAAATGAAACAAAAGATAACGCAAAATCCTATGAATTGAAAGTGCACTAAAGGAGAGAAGCATAAAAAAATCAAAACCAAATAGGAAGCCAATATGGAAGACAAATATTTTTATTAATATGTTTTAGAACTTGGTTACAATTTGCCTCCTCCCTTTTCAGGGGGCTAGGAGCGTTATATATGTTCTTGTTACACCCATGGATGATATTCCTTCTTCCGTGTGCTCACATATAAAATGGGTGGACCATACATCACCGCCACTTGCATTGATGAGTCTTGACTCCTTGCTGCTCCTCTAATGTCTAGATCCTGCATTCAAGGAAACAAAAAATAGTCAGTAGCACCTGTAGATAAAATGAAACATGCAATCCCCACGCCTATGATTAGTGAATGCGAAAAATGAATAAAATGGTAACTAAAATAGATCCAAATGAACTAAAAAATTTACATGGGCATCAAAACATCACAAGGGAGACACTACAAAAAGAACAGTCAAAAAATTCACCATAGATTTGTATTCACTCCGGGGTGGGACGAATAGACCTACAACAAAGCACCAAAAAGCATAGTCCCAAATGTCTAGTCTAGAAGCCTCCAAATCACCTAAAAAGTTGGTTTTAGCTAATTGGGGGTATTTTGGGAAGACCCAGAAGGTCAGATTTTCCCAATTTGGCCTCTATCACCAAGAATTTGATGATGCTACTTGCAAGTTAGTAAAGGCGGGAAATGATAAAAACATGATCAAAAGTGTTCAAAACGATGTGAAATTTGAATGAAAATCTATCTAAGAAGTATAGAATCAGATGCAAAAATAATAGAAATGAAATATGCCATATATTTCTATTCACTTTGGGGTGGGGTGTTTAGAACTACGATAGTTTGGGGGGTGCCCGGGGGCAGGACACCCATTTTTTGGGACTCTGTTTTGGAACTAATCCACTTGGGATGGGTCCAAAACCTCTTATGGGGTGTTTTTTGAAAATTTAGTGGGATATTGTGGCCAAAAGTTCAGGTTTGGGTCCGTATTGTGCTTCCAATAATCACCCAATAACCTCCCTCCAAAAGAGAGATCAAGGATGTAAAAGCACAATCAATGGGTGAGGATATAATTTGGTAGCACTTCATTGCTCCAAAGGCTCCTCTCTCTCCCTTATTTAGGGTGATAAGACTCACCAATTTATAGACCTAGGGTCTCTCTATTTGAATGCGCATGCGAGGGCGCCACTTGAGTTGCTTGTCCTATTTTGAGAGAAAATATTATTCCCTGATTTAGAGTCTCCTTGCATGAGGCCTCCAAAATCAAAGACATGCATGACTGAAGTCTCTATCCTTAATTTGAAGTTGTTCCTCGCAATTGCATGGCCTAAAGTTGTAGTTAACTGGCAGGCTTGTTGAGGTTTGACTTTTTGCCAGTCAAACCTGCTATTCACCTCACCCTGGGGTGAATGCTTCTATCGTCCCTGGGTGGGATGAATCCTAGTTTGTAATCATCCCAGGGTGGTACGAGTAGGGAAAAAAGTGCTAAAGTGTGCCAAATTGACCCTTGACCTTCCAAACTGTTGTTGGGAGTGGTTAGGACCACTGTTTAACCTTTGGGGGCTGTGTATGTCAATGTGATCGATGCTTGTTGTCACATAATCAGATTGGTACTTTTTTGGTGTCTACAGATGCCCCTTTTTGGGAAATGCTATGCAAGGCACAACGTTGAGAAAAAATAAATAACCAAAGAACTAATGATTAGGGTTTCTCAGTAACCTAACCAATTCTTGATGCCCCAAGTATGGAAAGGGCACACATTCTTGAATCCTTGCTTCTGACGAGCTAAGGAACTTAATTCAAGTGTTAAAATTTTTTGGTGAGGTGTTACTTCAGCTTGGAAATTGATCAGTCATGAATAGGTAAAGTGTGCAACCTTTTTTCTATGGGAACCTTGAGTTCATGATTCATGAATGTCAAGTGTTTGATCAGCTTGTGATTATTGGTTGTTTTTGGCCCCAAGCAGGAGCATTATTGTCTTTGTAAATGATCCTTTGAATGCATGCCATTTATTTGTCCCACCATGATCACAACTGAAAGCACGAGGATACAAAAAAAAAGAAGGAAAAGCCAATATGTGATGCAAAATGAAACAAAAGATAATGCCAAATCCTATGAATTGAAAGTGCACGAAAGGAGAGAAGCATAAATGAATTGAAACCAAATAGAAATCCAATATGGAAGACAAAATTTTTTATTAATCTGTTTCATAATTTGGATACAATTCACCTCCTCCCTTTTCAAGGGGCTAGGAGCATTATATGTGTTCTTGTTACACCCATGGATGTTATTCCTTCTTTCGCGTGCCCACATGTAAAATGGGCTAACCAAACATCATCGATACTTGTGTTTATGAGTCTTGACTCCTTTATGATCCTCTAATGTCCAAATCCTACATTCAATGAAATAGAAAATAGTCAGTAGCACTTGTAGATAAAATGAAACATGCAATCCCCACGCCTATGATTAGTGAATGCAAAAAATGAATAAAATGGTAACTAAAATAGATCCAAATGAACTAAAAACTTGATAGGGGCATCAAAACATCATAAGGGATACACTACAAAAATAACAGTCAAAAAATTCACCACATATTTGTATTCGCTCTAGGGCGGGACGAATAGACCTGCAACAAAGTGTCAAAAAGCATAGTCCCAAATGCCACATCTATGAAGCTCCAAATAACCTTCAAAGTTGGGTTTAGATAATTGGGGGTATTTTGGGAAGACCCAGAAGGTCAGATTTTCCCAATTTGGCCTCTATCACCAAGAATTTTATGATGCTACCTACAAGTTAGTAAAGGCAAGAAATGATAAAAGCATGATCAAAAGTGCTCAAAACGATGTGAAATTTGAATGAAAATCTATCTAAGAAGTATATAATTATATGCAAAAATAATAGAAAGAAAATATGCCATAGATTTCTATTCACTCTGGGGTGGGGCGTTTAGAACTGTGATAGTTTGGGGGGTGCCCCCCACCGTTTGGGACTCAGTTTCAGAACCAATCCACTTGGGATGGGTCAAAAACCTCTTATGGAGTGTTTTAAATAAATTTGGTGGGATATTGTGGCCAAATGTTTGGGTTTGGGTCTGGATTATGCTTCCAATAATCACCCAATAACCTCCCTCCACAAGAGAGATCAAGGATGTAAAAGCACAATCGATGGGTGAGGATCTAATTTGGTAGCACTTTGTTTCCTAAAAGTCTCCTCTTTGTCTCTTCTTTAGGGTGAGAAGAATCACCAATTTATAGACCTAGGATCTCTCTATTTGAATGCGCATGTGAGGGTGTCACTTGAGTTGCTTGTTCTATTTTGAGAGAAGATTATTCCCTAATTTAGAGTCTCCTTGCATGAGGCCTCCAAAATAAAAGACATGCATGACTAAAGTCTCTCTCCTTGATTTGAAGCCGTTCATCACAATTGCATGGCCTGAAGCTGTAGTTAACTGGAAGACTTGTTGAGGTTTGAATTTTTGCCAATCAAACCTGCTATTCGCCTCACCCTGGGGTGAATGCTTCTATTCATCCCTGGGTGGGACGAATCCTAGTTTGTAATCGTCCCAGGGTGGGACGAGTAGGGAAAAAAGTGCCAAAAGGTGCCAAATTGACCCTTGACCTTCCAAACTACTATTGGGAGTGGTTAGGACCACTATTTAACCTTTGGGGGCTGCCCTGGGGGCTGTGTATGTCAATGTGATCGATGCTTGTTGTCACATAATCATATTGGTGTTGTTTTTGTGTCTACACATAATTATATAATAAAATAGGTGTGCTTCATTTTAAAATTACCAAATCCAATACTTCTACCCTTTTAGCCATGTCAACAACTTCTTCGAAAGAGGTTAGGTTCATCATTTTCAAAGGATATGACAATTATGTTGGAATATATTACATTATTTGAAACACAACAATGTACCACCATGGGTATATCTCTAGATTAGGAGGTTTATTAGTATTTACTTTATGTAATGTAATAAATGCACAAGTGTTAGAATTTGTAAAGTACTTGATGATATAAATGTGCATGTAGTCCACATGTACATGAGCCATAGAATAGGAATATGAAGAGTCATAGGTAGGTGAAAGGCCAAGAGAATTATATATAGGCCTTTGATAGATAAAAGAGAGTTAGTAGCATAGAGAATAGTAGATAATATAGAGTAGTAGACAAAGTAGATACAATATAGAGCATATATGAATTATGGAGTGTTTGAGACCTCCATTATACAACATTATACTATTTTCATGAGATTTCATTAATGGTAGTTTTATGAGTTATTACAAAATTTTCTTATAAGTTTTTCCTACTTATTATATTACCATTATCATATAGTTAATATTGCATGCTCATTTTAGTTCTTGTGGTTGCATTTCCTTAAATATATAGCATCAAAAGATAATAGTGGTATCAAAGCACAAGGTAGATTGATAGGAGATAGAGAGAGCCACAAGAGATATTGAGAAAATATAGGGATATTTCATTTTCAAAAATTCAAAAATTGCTATTTAGTTAGAGTCTTTACATAGGGTTGCAGGAAAACTTGTGAAGACTATGACTCATCATAGATCTCTTTCCACTAGATTGAAGGATAACTAGTGATGTTTATTAAAATATAGAGATATAGATATTTTCATGAATTTAATTGCTATTATCTAAGTTTTTATTTCAAAAAAATATTTCTCAAAATTTGAGAAGCTTCCTACAACACATAGAAAAGAATTTCATCTTTGATTGCTTGAAATTCTATGTGATTTCCTCATGCATGGATTAGTTCTTTGTTGTAGAAAAAGTAGAGGTAGGATATTAAAGATACCTAAGAAAGAGGTCCCCATTGGAGCTTGAATATTGAAGACTCCATATTGAATAAAGAATAGACTCAAGAGAAGAAGTCCTCATTGAATATTGAAGATTCTAGATTGAATATTGAGAAGAGAGAAAGATGTCAAAGGATCCCTATTAAATATTGAAGAGAGAGGAGACTCAAGAAAGAAGCCCCCATAGAAAATTGAATACTAAAAATAGTAGATTGAAGAAAGAAGAAATCATCTCTAGGAGGAAAAGACCAAATAAATAGGTTACATTGAATAAATTCTAGATTTTAAATATAGAATATTGAAGATTGAAGATAGAGAAGGACTAATAAAAGGTCTTGTTGAAGATTTGAGAAGATGTAGAATTTGAAGATCCAAAATAAGAGGTATCAAGAAAATTTGGAAGGAGATAGAAGAAGGCTAGAGAAGACTTGTTGAAAAAATTGAATAAGTGACCATTAGAGAATATTTTAAGAAATATCAAGGGAGAATATTGTAAGAAGGAGTAACTCCTAAAAAGAAGAATTTGGGATAATTGTCAGCTTTCGACAACAAGCCCAAAAGAAAAAATTATTTGGCAAGAAGTTTTCTAAATTTTGGAAAGGATTCTAGAAGACCTCAAGAATTTCATATTCTTGAGAAGGAGGCCATAAAATAGGCCAAGTCAAAATTCAACAAGATATGAGGTGGAGAAAGAAGATTGAAGAGGCCTCCAATTTTAGGAATTGAAGAATGCCATTGAAAAGAGAAGAGTGTTGTTTTTTCACAGCAAAAATTACATAATTTAGAATGGCAAGAGGGCAAAAATTTAGGAAGCACTAATAGCTACAAATTTTAGAGTCCGAGAAAACAAAATTGGAGGAGAATTGGAGCCACAAAAATCAGATTTTCAGATAGCAAATTAAAGGCTAAAAGGAAAAACATTTGGGCAACAATTAGAGATGAAATTTTTGCCAGTCAAACCTGCTATTCGCCTCACCCTGGGGTGAATGCTTCTATTCATCCTTGGGTGGGATGAATCCTAGTTTGTAATCATCCCAGGGTGGGACAAGTAGGGAACAAAGTGCCAAAAGGTGCCAAATTGAAACTTGACCTTCCAAACTACTATTGGGAGTGGTTAGGACCACTATTTAACCTTTGGAGGCTGCCCTGGGGGCTGTTTATGTCAATGCGATCAATGCTTATTGTCACATAATCAGATTGGTGTTGTTTTGGTATCTACACATAATTATATAATAAAATAGGTGTGCTTCATTTTAAAATTACCAAATCCAATACTTCTACCCTTTTAGCCATGTCAACAACTTCTTCGAAAGAGGTTAGGTTCATCATTTTCAAAGGATATGACAATTATGTTGGAATATATTACATTATTTGAAACACAAAAATGTACCACCATGGGTATATCTCTAGATTAGGAGGTTTATTAGTATTTACTTTATGCAATGTAATAAATGCACAAGTGTTAGAATGTGCAAAGTACTTGATGATATAAATGTGCATGTAGTCCACATGTACATGAGCCATAGAATAGGAATATGAAGAGTCATAGGTAGGTGAAAGGCCAAGAGAATTATATATAGGCCTTTGATAGATAAGAGAGAGTTAGTAGCATAGAGAATAGTAGATAATACAGAGTAGTAGACAAAGTAGATACAATATAGAGCATATATGAATTATGGAGTGTTTGAGACCTCCATTATACAACATTATACTATTTTCATGAGATTTCATTAATGGTAGTTTTATGAGTTATTACAAAATTTTCTTATAAGGTTTTCCTACTTATTATATTACCATTATAATATAGTTAATATTGCATGCTCATTTTAGTTCTTGTGGTTGCATTTCCTTAAATATATAGCATCAAAAGATAATAGTGGTATTAAAGCACAAGGTAGATTGATAGGAGATAGAGAGAGCGACAAGAGATATTGAGAAAATATAGGGATATTTCATTTTCAAAAATTCAAAAATTGCTATTTAGTTAGAGTCTTTACATAGGGTTGCATGAAAACTTGTGAAGACTATGACTCCTCATAGATCTCTTTCCAATAGATTGAAGGATAACTAGTGATGTTTATTAAATGATAGAGATATAAATATTTTCATGAATTTAATTGCTATTATCTAATTTTTTACTTCAAAAAATTAGTTCTCAAAATTTGAGAAGCTTCCTACAACACATAGAGAAGAATTTCATCTTTGATTGCTTGAAAGTCTATGTGATTTCCTCATGCAAGGATTAGTTCTTTGTTGTAGAAAAAGTAGAGGTAGGATATTAAAGATACCTAAGAAAGAGGTCCCCATTGGAGCTTGAATATTGAAGACTCCACATTGAATAAAGAATAGACTCAAGAGAAGAAGTCATCATTGAATATTGAAGATTCTAGATTGAAGATTGAGAAGAGAGAAAGACATTAAGGATCCCTATTAAATATTGAAGAGAGAGGAGACTCAAGAAAGAAGCCCCCATAGAAAATTGAAGACTAAAAATAGTAGATTGAAGAAAGAAGAAATCATCTCTAGGATGAAAAGACCAAATAAATAGGTTACATTGAATAAATTCTAGATTTTAAATATAGAATATTGAAGATTGAAGATAGAGAAGGACTAATAAAAAGTCTTGTTGAAGATTTGAGAAGATGTAGAATTTGAAGATCCAAAATAAGAGGTATCAAGAAAATTTGGAAGGAGATAGAAGAAGGCTAGAGAAGACTTGTTGAAAAAATTGAATAAGTGACCATTAGAGAATATTTTAAGAAATATCAAGGGAGAAGATTGTAAGAAGGAGTAACTCCTAAAAAGAAGAATTTGGGATAATTGTTAGCTTTCGAAAACAAGCCCAAAAGAAAAAATTATTTGGCAAGAAGTTCTAAATTTTGGAAAGGATTCTAGAAGACCTCAAGAAATTCATATTCTTGAGAAGGAGGCCATCAAATAGGCCAAGTCAAAATTCAACAAGATATGAGGTGGAGAAAGAAGATTGAAGAGGCCACCAATTTTAGGAATTGAAGAATGCCATTGAAAAGAGAAGAGTGTTGTTTTTTCATAGCAAAAATTACATAATTTAGAATGGCAAGAAGGAAAAAATTTAGGAAGCACTAATAGCTGCAAATTTTAGAGTCTGATAAAACAAACTTGGAGGAAAATTGGAGCCACAAAAATCAGATTTTTGGATAGAAAATTAAAGGCTAAAAGGAAAAACATTTGGGCAACAATTAGAGATGAAATTTGACAAGTTAAAGGCAATAATTAAGTGGAAAGGAGAGCTATAAAATTTCTATATTTGAGGTAGAAATTATGTGAACCAAATCATGAAGAATACTAGCTACGACGAAGGCCAAACGGTATTCCATATTGATGCTATAAAAGTTAATTATTTGATCATTCACATTAGTCTATTATAAATGTTTTTAAAGCATCATATTAGATTTATTATAGCTATAAAAAGGATTTTAAGTTAAATATATTCAATTCAAGAAAATAGGTAGCAATATCATCTTGAAAACTACAAAATACATCAACACAAGATAGAGTTAAAAGTTGTTGGAAAGGAGTAATAATAAGAATTATATAGTGCTTAATGCATGATAATTTTGAGATCTATAAAAGTGCAATATTTTTAAGCAATGGGAGAACATATAGTGCACAACAACAAGGCTGAGTTATAGTGTCCAAAGATACTATAAAACATAGGTAAAAGTTGTGGCAAGGCTTGGTGAAGAGGAGCGACCAGAGGAGTAGTAAAACCACCAAGAGAAATGGTCCAAAGATACATATAAATTCTTTCTATTGAATATAGAGAAGCACTATAAAAGGTCCTATTGCAGACTTAAGAAGTTATAGGATATGAAGGCCTAAGAGAAGAAGGCCTCAAGAAAAATTGAAAGGAGAAGGAAAAAGAAAAATAAGGCTAGAAAAGACTTATTAAAAAAATTGAAGAAGTGGTCATTGGAGAATATTTTAAGAAAGTTCAAGGGAGAATATTGCAATAAGAAGTAGTTCTTGAAAAGAATAATTTGGGACAATTATCACCATACGAAAACAAGCGCAAAAGGAAAAAATATCTAGCAAGAAGTTTGCAAAATTTTGGAAAGGATTCTAGAAGACCTCAAGACATTCATATTCTTGAGAAGGAAGCCAAAAAATAGGTCAAGTTTGAACTTATAATTCAACAAGAATATAGGAGGAGAAATAATATAGAAGAGGCCATAAAATTTGAGAAATATTAAGACTTCCATTAAACGCTTAGGGACTGATTTGTAAAGGAGAAGAGTGCTAGTTTTTACAGAAGCAAAATAAGGCAACAAATCAAGAAAATTAGGCAGCATTACAAGGAGAAAAAAAATTACAAACAAGAGAATATCAATGAAGAATTGAGACTTATTTCTAGATAGCAACCTAAATATTTTGAAAAGCAATATTAAGAAGCAAATTGGAGAAGTTTCCTAACAATTTTTGAGAGATTTAAGGACAACAAAATGAAGAAGGAATTGGCTGCATTAGAAGCTGAAAAAGTATAGAGTTCAGGGCAGCAATTTGGGAATAGATAGTAGCTGAAAATTTAATATTTTGAGAAATAAAAGTTAAAGGAGTATTGAAGGCATAGAAAAAAAACATTTGGACTACAAAAAAAAAGTTAAAAATTTGGAAAAATAAGGTAGCATTTGAGTAAAAAGGAGAGCTGCAAGAGTGATAATTTTAGGGACAACAAAGCAAAATAATTGGAGATGCAAAATTCACAAAATTGTGGCAACAAATAGGTGAACCAACCAAAAATATTACTAGAAAGGAGGCAAAAATAAGGTTTAAAATTGGTGTTATTAAATTTTTATATCCAAGCATTATTTAAGTCTTTTGAAAACACCATATTTGAGTAGCAAAAGGAAAGGCCTCAAGTTTACATCTTCAAATATCAAAGAAGAATTAGCTACAAAAAGGTATGCTACATTGGTGCTATAAAGGTTATTATTTAAGTATTTAAACTAGTTTACTTTAAGGTTATATTAGCACCATCAGAGCAATTAAAGTTATCAAAATAGAGAGTTAAATTTTAGTGTCCCCAAGGAGAGAAATGAGGCATCTTGGTTATCATCAAACCTAGACATTTCAATAGCATAAAGCAAATCAGATATTGTATAAAAAGAGTTATAAGGAAATATAACATTAGTTTCAAAGCATGCTATAAGATTCATCAAAGTTCATATTTTTCTAAGGTCTATTGAGCAAAAGAAAGAGACTCAATAGTTAACAAAGACAACATAGATTGATATTCTCTAAAGACACCAAGAGGTGTGCTAATTATTTAAGAACTACCATATATTTAGCATATGTGCTAAATATATATAAGAAATACCATAAGAAACATCATCAAGGAGATTACCATTTGCACCAAGAAAGGTAATGCAAAGTATTGATGAATAGTCAGTGTTCAACCAATATTTGAACCAGGGAAGGCAACATATAGCATTGATAAAAAATCATTGGCTGGGCAACATAAAGCATTCAAAAACATCATATATTGCAAGGCTAATCCACCAAGGTTGTACCACTAGCGTTAGGAGAAGGAGCATAGTTTCACTACCACCAATAACATCGTAGGTCATGGCATTTGAATAGTCAACATTGAAGGATGAGCATTAAAAACAAACATCATTAGCACCACCATAATGCCACCAAGAAATCAAAGAACCACCACCTTGAATAAGAAGGAAGTTAGGGCAAGGTGAGCACCACCAAATTTGAAGCAAGCTTTGTTACAAAATAATCATCCATGTTGAAACTACCATAGGAGGAGAGCGTTGGAGAAGTAATAACTGAAATAACCTTAGTGAACATTGGTAAGCATAAAGGAGTTATGATTAATTGAAGGCCAAGAAACAAGAGCAAACATTAAGGTGCATAAGGTGCATGATAAGGAAGATCAAGCATTAAAAAAACATTTTCCACATGGAGGAAATTACATATTCTATTGGAGGAGATCAATGTTGCATTTGCAATGTTAACCGAGTCATAATACATTCATACCCATGAAGTGTAACACTTTTACCAAGCATTAAGCAAGATAAATTTGGTAGAGTACCACCAGATACGTTTAAATAAGTGTAAAGACTTTTGGTGCCACTTGGAACTTGATACTCAAAATACTAGTCATGATTGAAGGAAGGTGCAATATCTAAAGGGTGTCTATTAATGCATGGGCTAAAAATATTTTGAGTACAATGAAGGGAGCACATGGAAATCAGAATTGAGTGCATTGGAGAAGCTTGGAAAGCATAGAGGAGATTCAAACCTTAATACCAAATTGAATGAGCAAGGAGATACATTAATTGCAGCAAGAGAGAAGTCTATTTCGAGCATAGGTTGTAGAGTTGAAAAAAATCAAGCTTAACACATCTCATATACAATAAGATAAGAATTATTTAATTCATAAGATTGTCAAAAGTTTAAATGAGGTATAAGTTATATTTAGAGGATACAATTAATTAAGCTTTTATACTTAAGGTTATTTGAGTAATAGGAGAAATAAGGTGATAAATTATGACCTTAGATAAAGTATTGAATGCCTAAGAAGATATTTGAAGTAAGAAGCATTAAAATTATTTTATTCAAGTTTGGAATTCATATTGCATTAAAATATTTGCAAATTATTAAACTTAGAGGTATAAGGATTATTACACAAAACTTGAAATATTGAATTTGTAAATTTATTAGTTTTCTAAATTTGCAATCAGGGAGTTATAAGGAGTTTAACACTAATTCAAATATATTGAAATTTAGAAATTATATTATTGAAAATTAAAGGATAAAGGAAGAAAAACCTAAATCTGGAAACTACATTTAAATTAGTCTTATACTCAAATTAATGAGACATAAGGAATCCAACTATAGAGCCTTGAATACAAAAAAATATATCAATTGAAAGTGCATCAAAAATATCTTTATCTTTCTATTCACAAATAGAGAGAAATAAGGTGAGGAATAGTAATTTAACATTAGGGAGATAAAAAGAATTCAAATCAAATAAAAACTAAGAAAGCTAAGCACTGTATCAAGACCATATTACATTCGAAATATTTGGTAGATACAAGTGCTGGGAATAATGTCTATTCCATCATTTGGGTTATGTAAATGTATCCTCCAATATACATACCTATATTACTTCATATGCAAGTTATTTAGTGACTTCATGCATTGTAATAAATGGAAAAGTGTCCATGTACAATTTGTACATGTGCAAGGTATCCCATGTACAGCTAGTTAGAGTTTTGGGCAAGCATCCTATTTTGCATATACAAGGATGGCCTCTTAGATAGATAGAATCAAGATAGGTAGAGGAAAGTTGGGATACATTGTATGATAGTGTAGGTTAGTGTATTGTGTTCCAAACCATTTACTGGTGATGGATATGATGTGGGTTTGTAGCTTTGTTAATGGAGTGCTCACTTCCTCCATAGCTATATTATAATATATTATATATTTTAGCATTCTTTAATCATCTAGCAGATTTAATTATTGCATATTATTAGGCATCTAGTGATTGTTATCTATCATGGATCATGCATCAAAAGCTAACAATGGTATCAGAGCTGTAGTAGATCTAATATATGTAGGTCTTTAAGGAACTACCATTATTGGTTTGCCTAAGATTTTTTTCAAACTACTGTGTCGTTGGACCAACCACTGGAAAATATCTCAAGAGCATCTAGGTGGTTGATTTTTGAAGAGTCAAAAATATAGGACTAAAAGGAATATTAGTTTTAGAAATATTGAGATCATTTTCATCTAGAGTATGTTCCATAGAGTTGTTATGAAAAATCATGAAGACTAGAACTCAACATTTCAATCCACTAGGTTGATAGATCATCTAGTGAAGGTCATCCAGGTCATTTGGAGTTTGCTAACAGGTACCTAAATTTTCTTTTATTATAGGAAATTAATCCTTATAGGATTGGGACTCCTCCTATGAAAAACAACTAGGAGACTCCAAATTTGTTGCTTGATGGTTAGAGTGCCCTCATAGTGTAGAGGTTAGTTCATCATGTGAGAGAAGAATACTGCAAAATAAGACTTCTTGTGAAGGATCATGGTGAATATAGGAGACTAAATATCTCCATTTTTGGATTGCAAAAATCCACACTTGAAGAACAGGCCACAAGATCCTTGATATAGAAAGGCCATATAAGACTTGTAGAGGAAACCATAAAAGTATTATATCGAAAATGCCATAGAAGCCTTGATATTGAAAAAGACCACAACAACCTCGATACTGAAAAATGCCAAAGGATCCTTGGTACTAAAAAAGGCCATAGAAGCCTTAACATCAAAATAGGCCATATAAGCCTTGATCCTAAAGAATAATTTGAGAAGAATATCTGATTTAGAAGTAGATTAAATATTTTAGTACTAATACAACAAGGATTTAATGAGTTGGGAGACTTCCTACAAGATATTTAGGAAGAACATATTATTTATAATTAGCTTATCCTAAACCAAAATAGAATAGATCAAGATAAGATATCATTGAAGAATTTCTATTACTGGAAGAAGAAGAAGGACTAGGAGAGTCCTGCTCGAATCTAGAAGCAAGAAAATTAGAAGATCCATGAGAATATCTCACCACCAACACTTCTAGAATTAGAAGGTTGAATAAATGGTCTAAGGGAATATCATTAGAAGCTTCCAGATCAAAGACCTTGAGAAGGTCTCATTGAGCATCTAGGAAAGGCTAGGAGAGACTTGTTGAAGATCAAGAGAGTTCTTTGAGAACTCATTGGAATAATCCACTATCTGGGTGAAGTACTTGATAGTGAAGAACTTGGGATAATTATCACCATATAACAATAATCCCAAGAGGACAATTTTGCAAGGAGTTCTAAACCCTAGAAGAAGATCCTGCTTGAAGTCAAAACTTGGGAAGAGGACTTGAAGATAGCATAAGCTCACCAAATATTGAATATTTGAATATTACCTCTCATAAAAATAAGGCACCACCCTAGAGACATAAAATTCTACAAATCTACAACAGAATAAGGAGATCACAAGAGGAGAACAAGCCACCAAATATTAGGCTCGTAAAAGAATTTTTGAGACCATCATTTGGTGAAGGAGTTATGAATGACATCCTACCATAAGTATAAAGTTGGTGTTCCTAGACACCAAGGCCTACATCATCTACAAATGTAGGAGAAGATCTACAAAAAAGGTATGCAAATTATGGTGCAAAAAGACTCATTAAATTGAACTACTTATTAATATTTTTTTTATCAATTAAATATTTTATATTAAACACAAGTTTTAATAGGAACCCAAAACCTGATTACAACATAGAATGGAAGGCTAAAAATAGCCACAAAAACTAGAAATGAGCAAAATGGGAATGTAGCCCCTCAAAACTGAAAACACCGCTGAGGATGTCCAAAGACTCAGATGACAAAATAAAGGAAAAAATAGAGGATACCCTCAAATTGAAGAAAACACATAGGGTGACAATGAGGATGCCCTTCACAAAAACCCCACAGGAAAGGATGCCCCTAATATTTTTCATCTAAATTCACTCCAACATCATGGAGCTCATCATTTGATGTGTCCATGTCAATGCCCTTATCCCCACCTTTGTCTTCCACAAGAGCAACAATGACCTTTACATCCTCACTTATAACAGGAGCCTTAACACCATCCTCAAAAAAATATTTCTTGAAGAAGAGCAAATTCAATGCATTGCAAAGGTCAACCAATTGAGAGATGCAATTGGAAATGAAATTAATTATAAATTATTGCAAACATTGGTCTGGGTCATCCTTATCATCATCCTTGGAATCAATGACCGGGGATTACCTTTCTTAAGCTAGATTTTGCAAGTGCACAGAGGAATGAATGCTCTGTGGCTTAAGGGATTCACTCTTAGCTTTTTTCCTCAACATATAAACTATTTTGACCATTTATCTATTTTTTTAGATAGGATAGGAGTTATAGAGGAATGATAAGTGGTCTAGGATAGATTGAGATTTAAAGGGCTAGGATTGGATTTAGGAGCAAGAGGAGGGATGAAAACCTAAGGGTAGTGGATCAACCGATGGCTATACAAGACTTTGAAAAATCCTTGATGGGAAGGCAACTTAGTGTAATTTTTCTTACGACTATGCTCAAGAGTGTTGCTAATGGATTTAAAGAGGAAATAGAGAATATTTATAGTATTGACATCATGGAAGTGATTGAAAAACATGAAGTGGAAACTACATAGGACCTTATCAGGGTCATCCATAGTGATGATCTCCATGATAGGATTCATGATGCTATTCCAAGGGGAGGGGAGATCCTCCTGATATAGTCCCATCCAAGATTTTCTACACAGGTCCTTATATTTGAACTCCTTAAGCTCAACCTCCCAATTATACTTTTCTTAGCGAATTGATCTCCCTTTCACCTATTTCCAATTAATCTTAACCAAATTTTTGATATCAACCTCAAATACCCTATCATGGATAGTCACTCTACCATTGTCCCAAGAGTCTAGGAATGCAGCGATGATTTTAGAATCCTCTCCTTTGAATTTAAGGAAAAATGGAAGGAAACCCTTGGTATAAAGGATGAATTTTGCAATAGAATCCATGAAAACACAATATGGCTCGACGTAATTCATATTTGAAGAGAGGCAAAGTGTATGAGAATAAAAATAGAAATGCCAAATATGGAGGTGAAAAAATAGGATAACTATAAAAATAAGAATTCATGGGATCAAAAGTAGAAACAAAACAACCACCATCTCGACTAGGATGCCAAGTGAATCAAGGATATGAAACTTTGCATGAATCGAGGTGACCATGATAGAGTTAGCTTGAAATGATATGGATATGGAATATGTGATAAGCTGGCCCAATCACCCATGATGAAAAGGGCATATTGGGAGGAGGAATCAACAAAAAAGACATGAGGGGAGGGGCAAATGTGGAAGTAATATGGAGGGTGTGGGAAAGGGGAAACAAAGGGAAAGGGAGACTTAGTGGTGATGAAGTGGAAGAGCATGATGGAAATGGGATAAAGGGGGAAGTGAGAGATTTTATAGTGAAGGCCAGCATGACAAGGATGGATAGCGATGCAGATGGATACAAAAATTCCATTAAAAAACATTTCTTGAAATGCGGTGGACAAAGGATTAATATTGAAAGAACCAATAAATTTGATTAAACCATGTAACAAGGTTACATGGGAATTAGCAGTAAAGGAAAAAAATCAAATTATTAAATTTATTAGAGTACCTAAAATTGAATTTATGTTGCAAAAATAAAAGCATATTTTTAGTCTTCTAAAGTGCAAAGGAAAAACATATTCTTTTAAGGATTCAATTTCCCATTTATTAGGATTTGATTAGATTCAAAATTAGTTTCTATCAACTGCCTATTATATATTATTACAAAAAAAGGAAGACTAAGTCCTACAACTTTGATTGTAGTGAAATTTTAGAATTACTCGTAAAGATTATTTTTAGGTTATTCTTGATTAGTTGCAATAGATTATTAACTGCATTTCTTTGAGAGTTGATTGGAGTGATAAGGTGTAATATTAGTGCATTTAAAATTTTGTACTATTATACTACTCTCAGAAAGAAAATTAGTTTTTGTGTTTCCTAAAAGGCACAAAGTCTGATTTGTATCAAGTGTCTAAAGACACTATTGAAGCACAAACATCTACAACTTGGTGTGGCCAATAGAAGCCACCAATAAGGATTAGAATCCTCCAGATTTAGAGAAGAGCATAACTAACCTAAAAAAATAGAGATATAAGCTTATGAAAGTAAGAAGCATTACAAGTAAATGCAAAAATGAAAGAATGCAGAAATTTACATCAATTAAAAAAATCCCTATCTACTATTATTGAGGTTTGGACTTGCTATCAAAATTTTCCAAGTAAAAAGGGGAAGGTGTGTCTATTGTCAAAGACAAACTAAAACCCTTATATTGCAAGAAATATACCATACAACCAAGATCTAAAATCTGGAAAAATAGTGCAAAAGAATATTTATTAAAAGCCTTATTATGAAATATATTACATCATATTGCACTCCTCTAATATGTTTTTAATAGCATAAGGTGCAGATTTGAAAGTGCCATATTAGGGAAAGTTTTCCTACAAGGAAAATAAAAGCCACTAAAGGCTGAATGTTAGCACTCATTAATCTGAGGTAGAAGGATCCATTCACGAGCTTATCCTTGGACATACACACCTACAGAAGGAAAGTTTATTTCAAAGACATATTTATGTAGATGAGAGAGTGCACTTCAATCTCAAAATGATGTCAAATAATTAGCAACAAAATAAAATTGTTTGGAGGTATAAATAAAAAAGGGAAGAGTGTTACATGCATGATCTCAACCTTGGATAAGACCACTCACCAAAGGAAGCATTGACTTCCATCCAAGCTCTGTAGCACATTGACCATTCACCTACAAAAAAGATAGTTTGCTTGCTACCCAAGAAAAATTGGAAAATAAAAGGAGAAATGGAGTTATAATATCCATTCTTGAGGGCATTACAAGAAGGTTTGCTTAATTCCCAATCAACGTTAAAAATATAGAATGGTATGGAGTTATAATATCCATATTTGAAGGTATTACCATAAGGGTGTCCATGCAGAATTGACACTTGGTATTTAAGTCATAATTCCTCTCAATATTCTAAAGGCTTATATGAAGGAGTTACAAGCAAATACATCCCACTTATCAGTTTCACACAAGGGTCTATACATTTTCAAGAAGCACTAATAAATTATTTTGAAAAATTACACAAAGAAGAGAGCACTCACTCATAATGAACATGAAACTTGTCATAATACCAATGATCCATCATGCTTAAAATGTATCTTCTAGTCCAAGACCAACATGCAAGTGTGAAGCACAATCAAGACCTTTGAAGTATGAACATAGCATAGTTAAGGGGCATGAGAGAAGAAGCAAAAATATTCTACAACATGGAAGATAGAGGAGAAGGAGCATTAAAGGCTTCCCATTTTTAGAAGGTCAACATTCTCAGGGTCTACATACAACATTCACATCAAATATCCATTAATGTGAGCAATCAAGGTACACTAAGATGCTGTTATATTTAGACTTGGAAAGCACTGAACATCAAGGAGATATTATGTAAAAGGTAAGGTCTAAATCCCATTATTCATTGTTTTCATAAGTGGGAGTTATAAGTACTAGAAACTAAGGTTGAAACATAGGGTTTTGAAAGCTTAAGGGGTGTCTTATCTTATTATTTTAATATTTGCAATCCTAATTAGGAGAAATAAGGAATTTATTTTGGATTAATCTATATTGCAAATAATATTATCATTTCTCTAAATTTCAAAACTTGGGATTCATAAGGGTTACTCCAAATTTATTTATTTGGAAATTAGAAATAATCCAAGGGATATAAAAAATGTTATTAAGGGATTTTATTTAGTTTGGATAAATTTACTTTTACTTGTCTCAAATATCTAAAGGGAGACAAAAGACTTCCAATATCAAAAACTTTTTAAACTGAAATAATGCGTAGTTCAATTAGGAGTGATAAGGTGCTAAAAGTTGTTTTTTGATTCTCACAAGACTTGTACAAAATCAACCAAATTTAAACCATATTTCAAAAAGCACTACATCATTCTCTTATAACTAGGGAGGCATAAAATAAGACTATTAAGGCCGTATCAATTTTCAATTCCAAAGAAGCATTATGGATGATATTTTGAGGAAATATTTAAATAATGAAGTACTACACCCAAATTCTAATAGTTACTTTAGAAGAATACAAATATCTATATTCTAATGATAAGATGAAATTTTATTTATTTCTTAAGGAAGCCAAAGAAGGCAGCTTTACGACCTTGATTAACTATCTTCATGAAATTATCTTCATAGCATGGTGGAAATCACAAATATTGGTTATTTATTCTCCAGAAGAATATATTATGATTTATCTATCATTAATTGTGTTTGTACTTACTCAACACAAGAAATAGATTAATGATAAAGAACAATACTTTGGTGATGATAGTTTAACTTGTTTTAAAGTTGAGGTTTCAACTACATCAAAGCAGAGCCACAAGAAGAGAAGAAGGAAAAATAAGATGCATACAAAATGGGATCAAGACATGAATATTAAATCAATAGAGGAAAAATCAGCACACCAAAAATGTAAGCATGGAAGGATGAGAGGACAATTGCATCATGGCCTACTTATTCATCAAAAATAAAAATCAAATGAAGATACTTGCAAGGAGGAATTTAAAGGTGGCTAGATAGAATATGAATTTGAAAATATCAAAAATTATCAAATAAGAATAGAATACCTAGAAGAATCCTAATCTGCATCATATGAAAACACAAATTACCTATTGAACTTGAATACAAAGAATGTAGAAGAAGAAGACTCATAAGACCAAGCAAAAGTATATGAAGAAAATCCATATTAAATACTAAAGCCTTCAATACCCAAATAATGTAATACAAGGGGGTGTTGGAAATAATATATATTCTATCATTTGGGTTATGCAAATGTATCCTCCAAGATACATACCTAGATTACTTCCTGTGCAAGTTATATAGTGACTTCATGCATTGTAATAAATGGACAAGTGTCCATGTGTAAGTTGTACATGTGCAAGGTGTCCTATGCACAATTAGTTAGAGTGTTGGGAAAGCATACTATTTTGCATATATAAGGATGACCTCTTACATAGATAGAATCAAGATAGGTAGAGGAAAGTCAGGATACATTGTTCATTAGCGTAGGTTAGTGGATTGTGTTCCATACCATTTACTGGTGATGGATATGATGTAGATCTATAGATTTGTTAATGGAGTGCTAACTTCCTCCATATCTATATTGTAATATTTTATATCTTTTATATTTTAGCATTCTTCAATCATCTAGTAGATTTACTTTATTTCATATTATTATGTTTCTTGTGATTGTTATCTCTCATGGATCATGCATCAAAATATAACAAGGTATTCTACAAAACTTAAAAATTGAAAATATCTTATAAAATTGGATATTATACTAGGGAGCCAAAAGGAATATTACCTATAAAATTGAAAGATTATAAATAAGAAATTATAAAGTATACTGCAAAAGCTAAAGAATTGAAATATAGTATTTGATAGTATACTCAAAAACTAGGGAGTCATAAGGTAGACAAATTCAAAGGTATTGAAAGATAAAAGGTTCTACCAAAATTATTCTTTTTAAATCAAAGAGTTACAAGAAATATTACTTTAAAAAGAACTATGGAAAATATTATTAAGTATACAATATTCAAGGAATCAAAATGGTTTAGAGACATACTTGATTCTAGAAATGATAATAGGAAAGATGCAATTAGAAGAGAAGAATCTATATGGCATAGAAAATTTTTGAGAACTCAAAAGTTAATAGTTTGGAAAAATTAGATTCTATAGAAACATCTTCCAATGACATGATGAAAGGAATTGATGACAACTATATTAATGGAGATATTGGAAATAAAATAAAAAACCATACTCAAAAGATAGAAGAGAATATTGATCAGAAATACATCCTACAAATATATGAAATAAGTAAATGTAGAGTAGCTTCAGTTTTACACAAATGGTTTTACCATTTTATCAAGGAAATGGATGAACTTGAATTCTACTGTAGCACCCTAAAATTGGCGCAGTCAAAATTATAATAATTACATTCACCTTAGTAAATAATTTAAAAATAAAATTTAACTACCTTTGGCAAATTAAATTAAAGAAGTAGGGATATATTCAAAATGTACTTATGGCAACAATATAGATCATGAGAAAGCAAATTGTTGGACTTTCCATCCATGTAAATATTGTGGAGTAAAATCTCACTCATATTTTTTCTATTGCTATAAAGATAAGTACTATAGAATCTTTGATGAAATATTGATATTTAGATTATATTATATTTTTCAATTTCTAATGCTTAAAGCATCTACTAATAATGAGTTCAACTTTTGAAGTTTCTAAAGAATAAGAAGAAAGATTATCCAACCAGTAAAAGGAAATAAAATGGATCAATTATGATCCACTCAAGACTTGCAAGATAATGATATCCATTGTTCATCAAATATACTTCAATACATTTAAGAACAAAAATCATATAAACCACTTTGAAATACATAGAAGCAGTGAAATGAATTAAAAAAAGACAACATGAGATCCAAAAATAAAATTTAGACTAAATCAATAGAATAAAAGGAACCAAAACAAGTTGAAGAACTGTTAGCTTTTGATAATGAAAGCTATGGTAGAATTCAATCATAGGATGCAAGATATGTAGAAATATAAGATAATGGAATTTTGCAATAATACTGAAATATGCTACTACTAGAAAGTGATGAAAATATTACTATGTAGTATAGAGGAATGGACACTCCAATACTAATTCTTAAGGAACTACATTGTACTCCATCACCAATATGGTGATATACCCATAATATAGACTACTATCTAAAATGATATCTAATAACTCACTATGAGGTCCTTATTATAGGAATATGGATTCCTTGGCTAATATCTACCTAGTTGCACAAGGGGACACCTTGTACATTAACAACTTGCACATTGACACTTGTGCATTTATTACATTGCTTGAAGTAACTAGATAACTATCTACTAAGCTAATATTCTACTTTAGCTATGTACCAAAGGTGGTACATTTACATGACCTAAATGATGTAATATACTCTAACAACCCCTTGTATTATATTATTTTGGTATTGAAGACTTTAGTCTTCAATATGGATCTTCTTCTCCTTTTCATGTATCCTATTCAAGAAAGTAGTTATTGTATTCATAATATGTTACCCTTGTTGTAAGAGCTTTGACTTCTTGATCATCGATAGTATCTTTAATTTCGTTAATTCTATGAGCTAGATGTCCTTTTCTATTTCCTTCTTGATATTTCAATTGTGGATAATTGTTTTGATTCTAAACGTGTTTTTGTTGGGGAATATTCTAATATTACATTTTATTTATTCTGATTTCTTGGATTGAATCTACAGTAACTAGTGCTATACCATTTTCTCCTACATATTTGACAATATCTGGTTTTCCATGGTCTTTGACCTTTTTAAGATGAAGAAATGTTTCTTTGTGTATTATATTTTGAGACCAATGCATTGTTTTATCATTTCATATTTCACAATATTTTCTACCTCACATTCTTGAAGAATGTTGATTAGTTCATCAAATCATGTATCTTTACTTAGAACCTGTAAAGATGTAACTAGATGCTTGTAGTTATCTTGAAGTGCTCTCAAGGTTACTTGAATAAGAAATTTATCTTTAACCTCTTATCCCAAGGTTAATAATTTACCTATGATATCTAATATATTTCTTAATAATAGTTCTATCCTTTCACCATTATTCATTGTTAGGAAATGTAATTGAGTTCGAAGATTCAGGATGGTGGCTTTATTCTTCCCTTCAAATATTTTCTCTAATATTATCCAAGCATTCTTAGATTTGTAAGCTTGTATCTCATATATGATGGTGATGGTTATTATCATTATTTCCTTAGAATCATTATTCTAAAACTTTTGGATCTCTATATCTCCTAAAATTGGTTTAGTTCTTGTCCTTTTGACAATTTCCTAAAGTTTATTAAATATCAAAATGGCTCTCACTTTGTTCTTCCATGAGAAGTAATTTGGATATTTAAGTAGTTGTGATTCTCTAAGGATGATTTTGTTGTAGTTATTATGGTTTCTATGTGCTACCTTATGACTCCATAGTTGTTAGAAAGTGATTTTGGAAGTAATAGTTCAATATTGAGTTGATTTTATAATGTTTTGTAAGCAATAATAATCAACTTCTATTTTATCTTATTTCTCCTATTGAACTTATGCACTTATCAATTTTGAAGTTTCCTTAGGTTGGATTCCTTTTGTCCCTTTAATTTATTTCAACTTTATATGATGCTTTTATGAACTTCTTTCTCCTACCTTCAATAATTTGATGTTTAATTTTCTAAATTCCAAAATATTAAGATTTATTGTAGTATGCTTTATAACTCCCTATATTTAGAATATTAGAAAATAATTATATTTGCAAATTAGTATTGAATTTAATCAAGGTTATAAACCATTTATCTCCTACTTTTGTATTTGCAAATATATATAATTATCCATTTTTAGGATAATTTTCTTGCTTTCTAAGGTTGTTTTAATTATCAATCTTATATCTAACACCTTATAACTCAAAATTATAAAAATAAAATAATTGAATGATATATTTATATTTCTTCTATGTAGATGGTTGGGCTAGCAGTGAGCATTAATATCCTCTCACTGGTCAATGATAATATACATGGTATTGCTTCCCTTGATGATAGTAATGTTGGTAGATTTCTTCTTCCTTTGACAACATTGAAGTAGAATTTTTTGCTCTTTCTTGTAAGTGGTTTCAATCTCCCTTGATGGAAGTATTCTTAGATGGTGTAATATATGATCATTCATTGCTTGATCAACATTGTGATTGTTGTTCAATGGTAGGTTTGTAATAGACATCCTTTGACTTATTGACATCATTCTATTAATGCACCCTTGTTGTAGCTTCAACACACTTTCCTCTGACTCCGCTTGCACTTGCTTCAATATTACTTGATGTTCACTATAATTGCTTGGACATGGATATTTATGTAGATCACAACCTCCTTATACTTGCACCCACATGTTTCTAGCTTGTGAAGAGTTATAGAAATGCTTATATCTTTGAGTAACACACATTGTAGTAATGCTTTACTCCATGGATAATATTATTTCTTCCTTCATCTGTTGAGCAATGATAAATATTCTCATAAATATGTATTTTAGTGTCCAAGGTTTAGATGTTATCTTGGGTATTTTCTTTGTGAGCGTTATTGAATGCTCTATTGTATATGACAAGTGGCACCCTTCTCTACTACATATATTTGAAGAACACAAGCTTATACTGAGAGGGGGGTGAACAGTATAAGACCACTTTTTACTTTTGCTTCAAAATAGCTTTCAAATCAGTATTATGCAGTGTATAGATAGCAATATTAATAGCGAGTAATCAAAGCAATGCACAAAACACCATCCACAAAAGAGACACAACAATTTACGTGGTTCACCCAATGCGGGCTACTCCACGGATAAAATTTCTCTCTAAATTTTATCAACTCACAATCTGGGAATACCTTTCCCGATTACAATATTTATGGGCATCAACCCAAAGGAGATACCTTCCCCTAGCTCTGCTCTTTAGTGGTGATCCTCTAGAAGACCTCTACCTCCTCTGCCCTTAGCAAGTGGAACTCTATCCACAGAAGACACCTGTCTTCCCTGCTCTGGTTGGAGATCTCTGTCCTCAACTCTATCACCGCAAAGTTGGTCCTCGAATATGCACTAAACACAGTCCTTCGGTCTAGCACAAATGTCCTCTATCTTTTTCTCTGATCTGCACCAAACACAGTCCTTCGGTCTGGCACAAGTCTGTCCTCTTCCTCTTTCTCTGTCTGCACCAAACACAGTCCTTCGGTCTGGCACAAGTCTGTCCTCTTCTTTCTCGTTCTGTTACAAGCCGCACTTGGTCGAAACCAACTTTTGCATCGAATGCGCAAACACAGTAGCACTCGATCGAACATCAACTTATGCACCTCTGCGCAATCACAGCAGCACAGTCTTCGCACACTCTGCTTCTCGATGATCGAACTTCTCCCCGCACTCTATCTATGAATATCGCACTTCGAACGCACACTTCGATCGATGTTCAATCTCTTCAAACAGCCCTCCTTTTATACTATAAAATTCAAGATCTAAACCTTGATCTTAGTCACTGTTATGCAAATGCAAACCCTAAACTCCGTCGATTGCACAACCCTAAACTTTGTCGGCTCAAATTTAACTCTGTCAGCTTCAACTACCTCTCATAGTTCAGTAGCTTCTCTATGAAACTACAACATGTCGTGATATCATGACATTTTTGCAGCCGTACACTTTCGTTTGGCTATTGTCACGATATCATGACACTTTTGCTTTTGTCTGCCTTGACAACGTCCTTGTCACGAAATCGTGACACTTTTGACTTTGCTGACGTCATCTTCACTCCTATCACGAAATCGTGACACTTTAGTCTTCATTGCCTTCTTCTCTACTTTTGTCATGAAATCATGACACATCTCTTGATGTCATCTTCAACTCTCAAAATCATGACCCTTTTGACTTCATGGCCTTCTTCTCTACTTGCACTAGCAAAAACAGAACATGTCACGAAATCGTGACACTTTTGCCTTCGAGCTCTTCCTTCTTGAATTCATCATGAAATCATGACGCTTCTTCTGATGAAGACTTGCTAACTATTTCTATCATGAAATCATGACACTTTTTGCATTCGCAAGCTTTCTCTTCAACTCGTCGTGAAATCGTGACACTTTCTGCATCCATACAACTTCTTTGTAGCCTGTCGCGAAATCGTGACGCTTCTCATTTTAGACTCTTCCCCTTTGTTGCATGTCATGAAATCGTGATAGTTCTCTCTTCGAGATTTTTAGCATGTCACGAAATCATGACAGTCCTCACCTCGACCTCTGTAGCATGTCACGAAATCGTGACATTTTTCATGTAACTTTCTCTCTCTTCTAACTTGTCGTGAAATCGTGACAGTTCACACTGCGGACTCTCTTTTTTGCATTATGTCACGAAATCGTGACACCTTTTCATCCATACAACTTTCTTGGCAATGTGTCACGAAATCGTGACACTTTTCCTTCTCTGCCTTCCTGCACTTTTTGAGTCGCGAAAATGTGACATGTCACGAAATCGTGACACTTTCCATCTTGCTCTCCTTCTCTGCCAACATGTCACGAAATCGCGATAGTTTTGCCAAAACTTTCTCTCTCCTCAAACATGTCACGAAATCATGACAGTTTTGCCAGCACTTTCTCTCTCCTCAAACATGTCGCGAAATCATGACAGTTTTGCCAGCACTTTCTCTCTCCTCAAACATGTCGCGAAATCGTGATAGTTTTTCTAGTCGGCTGCATACTTTTTCTTACTTGTCTTTTTCTTGATCTTTTGCAAATGGGCTACTAAGAACTTCCTGGAAACTCACTGATCATGCTCTGAATAACCTTCAACAAAACAAATTCCTTGACATCAAATCAAATTGCTTCAAGAACTTCTTGACATCAATGACAACATCTACACTTGAGCAAAGGCAATGTACCCAAGGTACCCAAAATTGCCAACAATCTCCCCCTTTGTCATTGATGGCAAAACCTTTATTGAAACACATCTTAGGAGCCAAAACTGAAACCAACTGTGCCAACAACTGAGAATCTCCTTTTGAAGTTTTGCTCCCCCTGACTTGAAGCTTTCCTCTTCACATTGAAGCTCTCCCCCTTACTCATATCTCTCCCCCTTTGTCATCAATGGCAAAGGGTCACCTTTGGGGCTCGGGACTAAGAATGAGCTTCTTAGCTTAGTCCCTCCCCCACCTCCTGATGAGGTGATTAATTCTGGGGTGGGAGTACAACTCCCAATTTCTCCCTTAGATACTCAAACGTATCTCTTGGAAGAGGTTTTGTGAAGATATCTGCAATCTGCTCTTTAGTAGACACATATTCTACCTTGACCTGCTTGTCTTGCACTTTCTCCCTTAGAAAGTGATACTTGATGGAAATATGCTTTGTCCTTGAGTGCATTACCGGATTTTTGGAAATACTTATGGCACTAGTATTATCACAAAATATGGAGATGGGTTGTTCATGCTTGACTTTGAAATCCTCCAAGGTGGTTTTCATCCATAAAACTTGTGTACACCCAGCCACTACTGCTATGTATTCAGCCTCTGCCGTAGATAAGGAAACTGAAGGTTGTTTCTTACTTAGCCAAGAAACCAAACTCTTTCCCAGAAAGAATGCTCCACCACTGGTGCTTTTCCTGTCATCATTATTGCCTGCCCAATCTGCATCTGTATAGGTTGTGAGAGTAAAATCATCGCCTTTGGGATACCAAAGCCCAAAGTCCATAGTTCCCTTCAGATATCTGAATATCCTTTTAACTGCTATAACATGAGAATCTTTCGGAGTTGCCTGAAATATGGCTACTAACCCAACAGCCTGCATGATATCTGGTCTGGTAGCTGTAACATATAATAAACTGCCAATCATTGATCTGTACAACCTCTGATCTACCACTGGAGATTCATCATCTTTGCTCATCTTGCACCTTGTAGTCATTGGAGTACATACAGGTTTGTTGTCCATCATCCCAAATTTTTTTAACATTTCTTTGATATACTTTCCTTGAGAGAGAAATATACCATCTTTTGATTGAGCAATCTGAAGACCTAAAAAGAATGACAGCTCTCCAATCATAGACATCTCAAATTCCTTCTGCATGGTGTTAGCAAAATCTTTGCACATCTGAGTATTATTTCCCCCAAAAATGATATCATCAACATAGACAACTACAATCAGCATATCATCACCTTTATCCTTAATATACAAATTGCTATCTGCCATACCTTTCCTGAAACCTTGCTCATGAAGGTACCTGTCAAGTCTTGAGTACCAAGCCCTAGGTGCTTGCTTTAACCCATACAAGGCCTTTTTTAGTTTACACACATAGTCCGATTGATCTGAGAGAGACACGCCTTTTGGCTGTTCTACGTAGACTTCTTCATCCAACACTCCATTTAAAAAAGCTGACTTTACATCCATTTGATACACCTTGAATGCTTTGAAGCTTGAAAGGGCCAAAAACATTCTGATAGCTTCGAGACGAGCAACAGGAGCGAACGTCTCTTCGAAATCAACACCTTCTACTTGAGCATAACCTTTGCAAACCAACCTGGCTTTGTTTTTGACAATCTTTCCATCCTCATTGAGTTTATTTTTGAATATCCATTTTGTGCCAATGACATTCTTGTCCTTAGGTCTTGGAACTAAATCCCAAGTTTCACTTTTCTCTATTTGATTTAGCTCTTCATCCATTGCTTTTACCCAAAATTTATCTGCACATGCTTCACTTGAAATCTTTTGGCTCAATCTGAGATAATAATGAAACATTTGTAGAATCGTGTGAAGGAATGACTCTTCTTCTAGTTTGCCTGTTGTTTGGATCACCAATGATCAAATATTTGGGATGATGTTTCTGAACATATCGTGAAGGAGTTTTGGGAAGCAATTCGTTGTCTTTCCTCTTCTTCATCTGAAACCTCTCTGAATTCTTCTTGACAAATTTCATCACTGATTTCCTTGACAGGTTCTCTTATCCCTGTCTTTTCATCAATAGTTACATTTATGCTCTCTACGACTGTATGCGTTCTTTTGTTGAAGCATCTGTAAGCCTTGCTTCTACTGGAATAACCAAGAAAAATTCCCTCATCACACCTAGGATCAAACTTACCCAAATTCTGATCTTCCCTTCTGATGAAGCACTTACTCCCAAACACTTTGAAATGTTTTACTGTAGTTGGTCTTCCTTTCCACAACTCATAAGGAGTTTTATGATGATTTACTCTAAGTTGGGCCCTGGTGATAATGTAGACTGCTATACTGACTGCCTCTTTCCAGAAACCATCTGAAAGTTTTGACTCATTTAACATAGCTCTAGCCATATTTTCAATAGTTCTATTTTTTCTTTCAACTACTCCATTTTGTTGAGGAGTTCTTGCTGCTGAATATTCTCTTTTGATTCCTTGTTGCTCATAGTATTCCACAAATTCATTAGAAGTGAACTCTCCTCCTCTGTCCGATCTTAAGCATTTGATTCTCTTTTCAGTCTCATTTTCAATCATTTCTTTGAAAGCTTTAAATTTTTCAAAAGCTTCAGATTTTTCTTTGAGAAAAGTAACCCAAGTCATTCTAGAATAATCATCTATAAACAACATGAAGTAGCTTTCTCCCTGAATGCTCTGAGTTCGGTAGGGCCACATAAATCAGTATGAATGAGATCTAATGGTTTTGAAGAAGTATACCCTTTTGATTTAAAACTGGTTCTGGTCTATTTTCCATGTTGACAAGGACCGCAAATGGTGTTATGGGGCCTTTTTATTTTGGGCAAGTCTCTAACTGCTTCCTTGTTACTAATATTGACAAGATTATCAAAGCTCAAATGCCCCAATATTTTATGCCATAACCAACTCTCATCTTCTTGAGTTAGAAAACACTTTTCCCTTTTTATCTCACTTAGCATGTAAAGATTGTTTGGAGTCCTTGTAGCACTAGCAATGAGTTTTCCATTTTTTTCTTTACGTATCTCACATCTATCTGAAAAGAAAGATACTATGTGTCCTTGATCACAAAGTTGACTCACACTTAGAAGATTATGTCTTAGGCCTTCTACATAAAGCACATTTTCTGTTTTGGATTTCCCATCCAAACTAAGAGTTCCTTTACCACAGATTTTAGCTGACTTGTTATCTCCAAAACTAATTGTTCCTTTGTTTGTGTTTTTTAAGACCAAAAACTTTTCCTTTTCACCAGTCATATGTTTTGAGCAACCACTATCAAGATACCATTTCTCTACTTTGTCTTGAGCATGAAAAGCAGTTTGAACTATCATTGACTTAGATTTGATCTCATTTCTCTTTTTAGTGAACTCAATGCTAGATCTATCCAAACTGCACATCCTTGCTATATGCCCAAAATTCTTGCACTTGTAACACATGACATTTTTATCCATAAGAGGTGCAAAAGAGTTAACATTTTCCTTACTATGGCTATTCACGGATTTATTGCAATGCATAGCTTTGTGACCAAATTTCTTGCAAGAAAAACAGTAGCCATGGAAAGTATTATGTAACCTGTTTTGATGCCTTGGATGATTGTTCTTCTTGTGACCAACTGGAATCCATCGTTCTTCAGGATGAAGATTGATCTTGTTGTCTCTTCTTCCTGTCATGATGCTTGAGAACAGAACTCTCTTCCCTGAATTTTTCTTAAAGCCCAGAAGAATTCACTTTTGAGATCGAACTTAACCTCTTCATCCTTTTCTGAATCTGTATGTTCTTCTGATAGATCCTTCTCCAAGCTGTTAGGCTTTTTCTGGAGAGACCCGCTCTGATACCAATTGAAGAACACAAGCTTATACTGAGAGGGGGGGTGAACAGTATAAGACCACTTTTTACTTTTGCTTCAAAACAACTTTCAAATCAATATTATGCAGTGTATAGATAGCAGTATTAAAAGCAATAATCAAAGCAATGCACAAAACACCATCCACAAAAGAGACACAGCAATTTACGTGGTTCACCCAATGCGGGCTACTCCACGGATAAAATTTCTCTCTAAATTTTATCAACTCACAATCTGGGAATACCTTTCCCGATTACAATATTTATGGGCATCAACCCAAAGGAGATACCATTCCCCTAGCTCTGCTCTTTAGTGGTGATCCTCTAGAAGACCTCTACCTCCTCTGCCCTTAGCAAGTGGAACTCTATCCACAGAAGACACCTGTCTTCCCTGCTCTGGCTGGAGATCTCTCGTCCTCAACTCTATCACCGCAAAGCTGGTCCTCGAATATGCACTAAACACAGTCCTTCGGTCTAGCACAAATGTCCTCTTCCTTTTCTTTGGTCTGCACCAAACACAGTCCTTCGGTCTGGCACAAGTCTGTCCTCTTCCTCTTTCTTTGGTCTGCACCAAACACAGTCCTTCGATCAGCACAAGTCTGTCCTCAAATATCTTTCTGTTCTATTACAGCCGCACTTGGTCGAAACCAACTTTTGCACTGAACGTGCAAACACTACAGCACTCGATCGAACATCAACTTATGCACCTCTACACAATCACAACAACACAATATTCGCACACTCTGCTTCTCGACGATCGAACTTCTCCCCCACACTCTATCTATGAATATCGCACTTCGAACGCACACTTCGATCGATCCCAATCTCTTCAAACAACCCTCCTTTTATACTAACAATTTCAAGATCAAAACCTTGATCTTAGTCGTGTAACCCTAATACTCCGTCGATCGCATACCCTAATCGTCGGCTCAAATTTAACTCTGTCGGCTTCAACCGCCTCCTGTAGCTTCTATCGCAAAACTACAACATGTCACGATATCATGACATTTTTGCAGTCGTACACTTTCGTTTGGCTATTGTCATGATATCATGACACTTTTGCTTTTGTCTACCTTGACAACGTCCTTGTCACGAAATCGTGACACTTTTGACTTTTGCTGACGTCATCTTCACTCCTATCGTGAAATCATGACACTTTAGTCTTCATTGCCTTCTTCTCTACTTTTGTCATGAAATCATGACACATCTCTGACGTCATCTTCAACTCTATCATGAAATCGTGACCCTTTTGACTTCATGGCCTTCTTCTCTGCTTGCACTAGCAAAAGGAACATGTCACGAAATCGTGACACTTTCACCTTCGAGCTCTTCCTTCTTGAATTCATCATGAAATCATGACGCTTCTTCTGTTGAAGACTTGCTAACTATTTCTGTCATGAAATCGTGACACTTTCTCCAACTGAATGCTGCCATCTCAACCTGTCGCAAAATCGTGACACTTTCTACATTCGCAAGCTTTCTCTTCAACCTGTCACGAAATCGTGACACTTTCTGCATCCATACAACTTCTTTGTAGCCTGTCGCGAAATCGTGACGCTTCTCATTTCAGACTCTTCCCCTTTGTTGCATGTCACAAAATCATGATAGTTCTCTCTTCGAGCTTTTCAGCATGTCACAAAATCGTGACAGTCCTCACCTCGACCTCTCGCAGCATGTCACGAAATCGTGACATTTTTCATGTAACTTTCTCTCTCTTCTAACTTGTCACGAAATCATGACAGTTCACACTACGGACTCTCTTTTCTGCATTATGTCACGAAATCGTGACACCTTTTCGTCCGTACAACTTTCCTGGCAATGTGTCACGAAATCGTGACACTTTTCCTTCTCTGCCTTCCTGCACTTTTCGAGTCACGAAAATGCGACATGTCGCGAAATCGTGACACTTTCCATCTTGCTCTCCTTCTCTGCCAACATGTCGCGAAATCGTGACAATTTTGCCAGAACTTTCTCTCTCCTCAAACATGTCACGAAATCATGACAGTTTTGCCAACACTTTCTCTCTCCTCAAACATGTCGTGAAATCGTGACAGTTTTGCCAGCACTTTCTCTCTCCTCAAACATGTCGCGAAATCGTGACAGTTTTTCCAACTGGCTGCATACTTTTTCTTACTTGTCTTTTTCTTGATCTTTTGCAAATGGGCTACTAAGAACTTCCTGGAAACTCACTGATCATGCTCCGAATAACCTTCAACAAAACAAATTCCTTGACATCAAATCAAATTGCTTCAAGAACTTCTTGACATCAATGACAACATCTACACTTGAGCAAAGGCAATGTACCCAAGGTACCCAAAATTGCCAACACTATTCTCTCTCCAAAATCTATCAATATTTTATATAAATCCTTTGACAACTACAACATGACTATTTCCTTGCTCTCAATGCTTTATTCTGGTGGAATAATATACTTATGTTTTCAATGTTGGCCCTTTGTTCGATGAGGTCGGTACTATGGTGCTATTCAGCTGGTGATTTTTTACAGTAATAGCTCTCTTCCTCTTGTTGTAACATGTTGTAGTGATTTACCTAATGAACTATCCTCTTGTGGCTTCTATTTACTTTTTTGTATGATTTCCTTCTACATAGGTATTGATAGCTCCTTTAGATATATAGTCTAGGCTATCTTCTTATGTGTAACTTTGTAGGTATTTATCCTCCTTTATGTAGGTACTTTATTCTACGTATATACCTTGCAATGGTGACTCCCTTACATGTATTATTCATGCTACATGTGGATGCTATAGTAGATGCTATAAATGGTGTCTTTAGACACTCGATAATCCTTGCTTTGTAAGACTTATATGTTACTAGAAGTTTTCTCCACACACTTCTATAATATGATTGCTTGGAGACCATGCCTTACTACCTGTAATAGTGCCTTGAAACACAAATTTCCTTCCTCTTTTTTGAGGGATATAGAGCACCAATGTAATGTAAATAATATGCTCTTATTTGCATCAATATTTTAGGATTTTATTTGATGCCTTATGGTCTTATTTTCACCTTTGATATGGCAGATTCTTCTTGTATATAAGTTGCTCATTTACTTTTAAATATGGAAGTTGGTTGCTCTAATGTTTCCTTATTTGCTGGAAAATACTAAATTCTAACTATTTACTTGGTTAAATCTAATCATCAATAAATACAAGCTTTTCACTATGCAATAGAAATGATATTTAGAGGTTTTATATTTACACTAATATGAACTTGAATAAATAATATAGTGCATTAATACTTACTATTACACCTATAAGTGAACTATTAAACATGCACTACCTTTAATTCATCTTATTGTAGTCTTCTAATATATAACTAGATAATAGGTAGAATGTATCTAACTCCTATTAATGTGCAGGTAAGAACCCTTAACTAAAATTATCTTCTACACTATTTTGAAGACTATAATATGAGCCTTTCTCTTTGCAAATTTAATCCAAATATGGTGCTTGATAATGAACTCTAATTTAAAGTTCAACTAATGAACCTAATTATACCCAAGTTGATTAAATTTAATGGCTCCTACAAGTTTTATAGATCTTGGTATTATGATTCACCAAGTTGTTTCCTGGAATAGTGGTTGTTTGTGGCTGGGAACCCTTCTAGTTTCTTACATTGAAATTGTAGTATATGGCTTCAACTTCTCCTTCAGGATGTGGCCTAGTACTTTGAATTTTTTTAGCTTCTTGTTGGCTATCCAAAATAGCTTCTTACTTCACCAAATTGTAGTTTCAAACCTTAGTGGCTTGATTCTTCAAGTTATATTTAGTTTACTATAGTATATTCAGAAAACCCTAGTCTCTTAAATATTCCTTATTTCTATGAAATACAATCTTTAAACCTCCCAGGTTTGGTAGTGATATCTGGTTCTTTTATCCTTGTCAACGTCTATCTTTGATCCTAGTCTCCTTCTCAAGAATATGAGTTTATTGGGATCTTCAATATTCTTCTTCAGGATTTGGAAGTCCTTGTCAAATTCTTCTTGTTTGGTGCTTGTTGTTAGATGGTGATAATTATCCCAAATCTTTCACTATCAAGATCTTATCCTTGGTATTGAATTTATCCAATGAGTTATTATAGGAGCTCCTTTGATGATGCTTCAATGATCTCTACAACAAGACTCTCCAAGCATTTTCTTGATTTCTCTTTGAGACCTCTCCAAGGTCTTCAATCTTATAGCTTCTTTGGTATTTCTCAATGAGACATTTTCTTCAACCATATACTATGGAAGTGTTGGCAACGGGATCTCCTTATCATATATCTATATTTTACTTATTTTGAAATCACGTATTGGATATTGCTAGTCCTTTTTCAATCTTACTTATTTTGGAATTTATTCAATTAAACATTTTTTGAGTCTCTTCAGCTTCTTCTAGAATAGATCTTCAATCTACTATTTCCAATGGGGTCTTTTCTTATACTTCTTCAATTTTTGATTCTCTACAACTTCACTAGTTATTAGTGGTATGAATTCTATGCTGAGTCTTGGTATTCAAAATCTTGTGGAAAGACTCTAGCTAATATGCAATTTGGATTCTTCAACAAAAATCACCAATCTCCTATCTTATATTTCTCATTGTCTCTTCTCTGGAGTCTTCTTCTAGAACAAGGCTTTTGTGGCCTTTTATTTTTGCTCAAGGCTTGTATGGCCTTCTATTTTGGATTAATTCTTCTATGGAATTTTCTTCTGGCTCAAGGATTCTATGGCTTTTTATTCTACAATGTGTAGGTATGCAATATGATTCCCTAAGGTTTCTAAAATCCTCTCAATCTCCAACTGGGAGTCTTTAATTTGCAAATATTGCAATGGGGTATTTTACCTCATGCTTATGAAATATTCTTATTGTTGCTTATGGTGTTGGATTGATACTGAAGATGGTATTATTCCTAGATTTATGTAAGAAGATTCATAGCTTTATTTGAATCTCCTTTTCTACAACAAAGTATTAGTATGATGAATCTAAATTTGTCAATGATAAATCTTCACTAGTTGATTTTTCAATCTAGTGGAATGAATGTTGATTCCTAATCTTCACAAGTTTTTTTGCAACTTTGTGGAAAGACTGTAGCCAAATGCAATATCAATAATTTTGGAATTGAGATTTACTTCTCCTCTCTTGTGAATCTCCCTATTCCTATTTACCTACTGTAGCTCTGATATCACTGTTATCTTTTGATAATGAAAGCTATGGGAGAATGCGATCATAGGATGTAAGATATGCAAAAATTTAAGATAATGGAATTTTGTAATAATATCAAAATATGCTATTAATAGAAAGTGACAAAAATATTACAATGTAGTATGGAGGAATGGACACTCTAGTACTAATGCTTAAGGAACTACATTGTACTCCATCACCAATATGGTGATCTACCCACAATATCTACTACTACCTACAATGATATCTAATCACTCACTATGATACCCTTTATATAGGAATATGAATTCCTTGGACAACACTCTACCTAGTTGTATAAAGGGGACACCTTGCACATTTACAACTTGCACATTGATACTTGTGCATTTATTACATTGCTTGAAGTAACTAGCTAACTATATACTAAGTTAATGTTATACTTTAGTTATGTACCAAAGGTGGTAAATTTTACATGACCCAAATAACGTAATATGCTCTAACAAGAACATCTAAAAGATGAAGATCCATATTGAAGAATAAAGTCTTCAATACTTAAATATGTAATACAGGGGTGTTGGAATATATTACAATATTTGGTACATGCAAATGCACCACCATGGGTACATGGTTAGATTAGAAGTTTTTCTTAGATTAGGATTTAATTATTTACTTTATGTAGTGTAATAAATGCACACGTATTATTAGAATGTACTATGATGTAAATGTGCATGATGTCCATGTGTACATGAGTAATAGGATAGGAATATGAAGAGTCATAGGTAGGAGAAAGGCCAAGAGATATATCTCATTATATATAGACATTTATAAAATGAGTGAAGAAGGTGTAATTTGGTGAGCACAAGATAGAGTAGTAGTAGATACAATGTAGAGCATGTATTCAATATGGAGTGTTTGAGACCTCCATTTCAAAGCAATGTACTATTTTTGTGAGCTTTCATTAATGGCTGATTTATGAGTATTTTCATAAGTTTATCATGCTATTTACATTCTTAGTATATTTCTATTTTCATATATTTAATATTGCATGCTCATTGTATACCTTGTGGTAGTTACTTCATTAAATATATAGCAACAAAAGCTAACAAGTTCTTGTGGTTGCATTTCCTTAAATATATAGCATCCAAAGCTAACAAATTATCCATGGAGGTTTCTTATGAAAATGTGTAGGAGTTCTTTAGGAGGAATAAAATATTCAAGCCTTCCTACTAAGCCTCTCCATTTGGCCAAGAAATCTGAGAACCACTCAGTTTTAGATTGTTTAAGTTGATAAAGGTCATCTATGGCAATATTATCTTGTATGTAGATTGAAAATTATTTGACAAATGTTTCCATAAGTTATTTGAACTTCTTTATGGAATTATGGGGTATTTGAAAATACCATTCTAAGGCTAAACCTCTAATACTTTTAGGTAATAATATAAGGAGAATTTTTTCATCATTATTGATGTCAATATAGGCTATTTGAAATAATGATTGATGGGATCTTGCTTTCCATTGTACATTTGAAATTTAGGAGTTTCAAAATTCTGTAGAAAGGGGTGATTGAATATCGTAGGATCTAATGGCTCATTCTAGAACTCTTAAAAAGAATACTTTAGCTTAATGTTCCTTTAAGAGAGGTAATTTGATGCTCAGGTTCTTCAAATTTATAATCCCTCTTTTATAAGTCTAGGATTTTAGTGATGATATCTTGGATATCATTAGGTGGATGATTTGATGGGGTAGGCAAAGTTATGAGAGGTTGTGCAAGTGGTTGAGAAAATCCTTGAGATATGAAATGTGGATTTAGGAGAGTTGAAGTGTTTTGATTTGATGTTATCATTGGAGGGACTTGGTAAAGCCCCAAGTTATGAGTTATAAAATGATTTTTTGAATTGGTAGGAATTGCATCATTAGGAGATGCTAAAAAGGGGTTATCCATGGTACGAATCTGATAAGGTTGGAGGTGTTGTAGAATTGGTAGGTCATGTCATAGCCACATTGAGACTAGCCAAGTTATCTTGAGTTTCATTGATTTTAGCAACGGTTGAATGATTATTAGGATGTTCAGAATTATCATGCATTGTATTTGATTCCTTTTTTTCATGTTATCTAAGTTCATCTTTAAGAATATATAATAAGATATATTTATTTCTATTGATGTATTCTTTAACATGGTATATGGTTTGAAAATAATAATTTTCAGCAATTTGTTCTTTTTCCCTAGTCACTTGTTGTGACCAAGGATTTTCTTCTTGGTTGTTTTGCCCATGGGTTTAAACCTCATGATATGAAGAAGGAAAACCCTTGTTTTAGGTATTGTAAGCATGTTGAGACATGTTTTGAAAGCTTTGTTTTGAAGGAGATCAATTTATTAGAGTCCTTTTTTAGAGTATTTATAGCAAATAAGAGAAGATGTTTAGAACTCCTTATATCACCTCGAAAAGTAACCCTCCCTATGACTCCTTCTAATCCATAGTGATATAAGCCAAAGAATATTGCTCCCATAAGTTTTGTACTTTGGTATACTCAAGGGGTCATTGTCCTTCCCTTAGTAGGATTAAGAATTAGTTATGTTCTTGTTATCTTGATTTAATGTGATGTAAGATACACAAGAAAATTATATGATCTTGTTTAAGTTTAGTAAAATTTTATCTTTGTTAAGGAAAAAAGAGCATTCATGTTGGGTTAACCAAATATTTAGGTGGGGAAAAAAACTTTCTTGTTTCCAAAAATCTAATGAATCCAAGCATGCTCAGGGGATATTTGCTAGAATATTTTCTTCTCCACTTGAGGGTCTCTTTCCAAAGGAAACCCTAAGGATATGAATATCCTCTACACAGTTAGACACCTACTTAATACAATTTTCTCATGCCTTGTATTAGTTGATTTAAATGTTTATTTTATTAGCATTTTATATTATTTTACTCTATGAAAA
This sequence comes from Wollemia nobilis, assembly GCA_028583015.1. Taxonomy (NCBI): domain Eukaryota; kingdom Viridiplantae; phylum Streptophyta; class Pinopsida; order Araucariales; family Araucariaceae; genus Wollemia; species Wollemia nobilis. Next base: position 867,154 of record JAQPPZ010003256.1, read on the forward strand.
ACACGTAAGGCTTGGATCACTATTATCATGACTCTTTTTGAGCCTTAACAATTATTTAAGACTTAAAAATGAGGATCATATAAAATGCATGCTAAGCTTAGATCACATAAAATGCAAAAAATACAAGAGTCATGATAAGCTTAGATCACATAAGCTTAGATCACATAAGCTTAGATCACATAAAATGCAAAAAATACAAGAGCTATATTATATAATTTTATTATTTTTACGATCTAACTAAAGGAAAATTTGATATTTCAAGATAAAAAAGAGAGGATTCAAGAAGACAATATAGCCTAAATACAACTATATGATTTTTTTGTTTCTTTTCCTGTATGCTTGGAAATGATGAAGAACCTAAGATTTAATATAAGATTATTTTATTGACTTGTTTAAATGTGGTTGTAAATGCAATTAGGGTTTTTCTTAGTGTTCCTTGGTTTCCCAAATGAAATGTGATTTACAGGTGTAAAACAATAGAATACAGAAGCAAAACATAGAGAAATGGAAGTTGCAAAGCTTAAGGAAGTGCTTAGTGGTATAATTACCGTTTTTGGAGCTTGTTTCCAAAAAAACCATTGCTTACCAAATTTTCCATTAGTGAATTTGTTTTTGGACTAATGAATATGGTACCCACAAAAATAGACCAAAAAAATAGGTTTTATGTCTTAGGAGGTTTGTTTGAGAGCTAGATAAGATAGAATGTTTATCTAGGTAGTTGATCAGATCCCCTATTGAAATTAATTTTGAGTATGCTTGCATCCTAGGGTGGAAATGGAGCTCTACCAAATTTTCCAATAGGCTTACCAAATTTTCCACTAGCGAATTTGGTCTAAGTGGCAAATTTGTTCTATGTATTCTAGAGAGCCAAAATCGCTAGTGATTGTGTTGAGTGAAAATTTTAGTTTGAATATGGGCTCAAGGTGATTTTGAAAGTAGTTTTGAGTAGATTCTTGTAGATTTTCATGATAAAAATATAGGAAGATATTCCTAACAGAGTTTGCTAGTGTTTTGAATTCTTAAAGGGAAGGAAAAGGCCACAAATATTTGCTAATTCCTGATCTAAGTGGATGATTTTGTGAAAAATAGGGGAGGGTGTTTCAATGACTATTTTGAATAGTCAAATATGTATGAAGTAGATGTAGAAGAGTTAGTAATATAACAAGGTAACTTTTCTATATCCTAAAATTCATAATGCTTCCAAGAAGAATGAGAAATGAGTGCAAAATGCGTAGAAAATGAAGAATACTATAAAGTGTAGTTTCTAGAAACTATGAAAGAAAATGCATGCATATGGAGGGCAAGAGGATTTTTTAGTGGGATAATAAAGTAATTAATAAATTATATTCAACACTAATGTCAGCCTTAAATATGGAAAGGAGAGCTTAGATTCTTGAAACATTAACAAAATAGTTCTAAAATGCTTGAATGAGAGATATGAACATGCTAAATACTTAGTAAATGAAAGTATGAAAGCATGGATATAATAAAATGTTGTTATAATTCATGAAAATGAACATGTATAAGGCTGAAAATAGAAATAATAACTATCTCAATGCTATGATATTAAAAATGCTTGAAACAACCCTACAAAATAGAAGAGTTAGTAAAAAATATGAAGATGACCAAGAGGATGAATCCTCTAAACCTGCAATAATAATGTCAGATACTTAATAAAATACCTAAAAATTAATATATATAAGCCTACAATACAAAGGTGAACTCAAAATAATATGAAAACATGAAAATGTAGAAGAATTTACAAGTAAATGGAGGTAAACTAGTTAGCAAGGCTATGCTACAAGAGCTTAAAATTAAAGAGTAGTAAAGAAATGGAGAAGATAACTATGCTAGGAGTGATATAACCTAGAAATTACCTCTAATTTACACCAAGGGTGGTCTCCTTACTGCTAATATCTCTTGCCTTGCTTGACTACCCTCCAAAAATGCTTGCAAATGAAGAGAGATACTTGAAATGCTCATGAAAATAAAGAATGCTTGAAATATAGTTCATAGAGGGATCTTGGTACTACTCCTTAGTATCATTTTGAATGATTTCCCTAAGGGCTACTTAAATAGATTTTAGAAAAAGGTTTAGGAGGAAAATTAATTAAGACTAATTTTAAATCTGCGAGTCTGGTTTATTGTTGGCGTGTTCAAGGTTAGAACAGGGAGTGGAGAGATGGAATCTGTGTGCCCCTAGATAATTTCAATATATTTTTTCCATTACCCAAATTCACCATTGGTGATCAAATTTACCACTAGAAATTTTGGTTTTGAGTGGTGATTTTGGTCAGGAATCAAATCTGAATTTCAATATTTGATTTTGTGAGTGTTCCAAATTCACCACTAGCGAATTTGGTCATGGTGGTGAATTGGGTAGAGGCTAAAAAATACTCCCAAATTATTGTATTTGGGTCAATTTATGTTTTGTGATGTTTATGACCATTTTTGGTGTCTTTTGCCTTGCCGACGTGTCGAAATTAGGTGTCTACACTAGGCTAAGAGAAAACTAGCCAAAATACTCTTTTGCAAATGTTGTAATAATTATCCATTGAAATTCCCAAGTATTTTTTTGCACCTATGAGCCAATTTTCACTACATTTGCCTTATTTTTATTAATCAGATATTAGAACCTCTATTAATTTAAAGTTCGGGATATCTACAACTATTTTTTATGCATTTATTATCTTTAAAATACATCAAAAAGTGGGTAAATGTAGATATTGAAAAATGGATCATCTAACTAAGCCAATTTTATAATAAATCCATACAGAAAATATAACACAAATCTCCCAAACCTTAAAACCTAGACCTTGTAGCCAAGTTTGCATATGATAAATTTTCCACCTCAGAGGCAAATTCGTTTAATGATGAATTCATTGTCTTATATGGTGAATTTGTGCAATTTTGTTTTCCCACTCAAATTTGGTCTCCCCATTTAGATTTGATATCCAAAGGTCAAATTTAAAAATATACTAACTGAAAGCACGAGATTTCAGATGAAAGAAACACTAATTGTGATGTATTCAAAATCAAATACGCTTAAGTCCTAAAATGTAGAATGCATGAAGTGAAAGATACGAATTGAACGAAGATACAAGAAAATGGAGAAATCATAGCCCTTCTATTTAACTCTTTTGATCTCGGTTACAAAGATGCCTCCTTCATTTTCAGGGGCTAGGAGCATTAAATGAATTTTGTTACAATCAAGACTTAATATTCCTCCTTCTGCATGCCCACATTTGAAATGGGCGGGCCAAAACGTTGCTTCCGCTGGTGTCAATGAGTCCTTAACCTTTGCTGCTCCTACGATCAAAGAAACAACAAAGATGTTAGTAGCACCTGTGATAGAAAGATGAAGCATTTGATCTTAAAACCAATGGAAGATGCATGTGTAAGATTAACTAAATCGATAAATAAGATGATTCCAAATAACCTGCAAACTCGACAGAGACCAGAAAACATTACCAGAGGGTCGCTGCCATCGAGACAGTCGGCCAATTTGCACTCGATTGTAATTCATCCCTGGTCAGGACAAATTCAACTATAATTCATCCTCGGGTAGGACGAATCCGACTGTAATTCATCCTCGGGTAGGACAAATTCGACTATGATGAAAAGCTGAAATGATGTCATCCAAATGTCATGCGTTGGGATCTCCAAATGACCTACAAACATAGGGGTTAGCTAATTGGGGGCATTTTGGGACGACCCAGATGGTCGGATTCTCCCAATTTGACCTCCATCAGTGAGAATTTGGCATCGCTACCTGCAAGTTAGTGGGACAACAAAAGCGACGAGAACATGATGAAATCTAATCAAAACATTATGAAATCGAACATATGAACCATCTAGACAGCATAAAATGAAATGAAAGATGAACAAATGACAAAAGAATAAATTAGAATGAAACTTAAAAAGTGTGGGGCGCCCAAGTGGGCCACCCACCGTTGGAACTTGATTTTGGCACCAATCCACTTGGGATGGGCCCAAAATCTCTTAGGATGGGGTTGTTAGCAAATTGGTGGATTAAAGTGGTCAAATGTCAAGTTTTTGGGTCTGAATTCACACTTCCAATAGCCACCCAATAACCTCTCTTGTGAAAGAGATTAAGGATGTGGAAAATGTAAATAAAAAGGGTAAAGGTGTGGTATCAAATCCGCAGCACTTCGTTGCTTGAAAATGCCTCCTTCCTATCCTTTTGGGTGGGAAAAGTCCACCATTTTATAGACCCAAAGTGTCTCTTTGGAGAGGCATGCATAAGCGCCATGTGGTGGTCATAGGTGCCATGTGGCGGTCATGTCTTCCCATGAGAGAGGAAAGTCCTCCATGACTTGGGCTTTCATAACTGCCCTTTTGATAGTCCTCTATTGGCCCATCTGCCCACCTACACGCGCAAGCGAGGCAGGAGTCATTAATTGACTATTTTTTTCTGCCACTTGGCAACATTCTTCTTTTTGCTCGTTAAACCTGGAATTCATCCTGACCAAATACGAATTCAGAATTCGTCCCTGGGTAAGATGGATCCCAGTTTGAATTCGTCCCTGGGTGAGACGAATACTGAGCAAAGTTCCTGAATGTGCCAAATTGCATTTTGACCTTACAAAATTGCTATAAAAGTGGTTAGGACCACTGTTTAACCTCTAAGGGCTGCCCTAGGGGCTGTGTGTGTGTCAAAGCGATCAGTGTTTATAGTCACATAATTGGATTGGTGTTTTTTTGGTGTCTACAGATGCCCCTTTTTGGGATGCGCTGTGCATGGCGCAACATCGAGCAAAAATAGATAACCAAAGCACTAATGATTAGGGTTTGTTGGTAACCTAACCAACTTTTGATGCCCCAAGTATGGAAAGGGCATGCATTCTTAAATCCTTGCTTCTGACGAGTGAAGGCACTCAATTTCAAGTATTAACCTATTTTGGTGAGGTGTGACTTGAGCTTGGACATTGATCAGTCATGAATAGGCAAAGGGGGCAACCTTTTGTCCACGGGGGGAACCTTGTGTTCATGATTCACAAAATGCCAAGTGATCTGATCAGATTGTGATTGTTTCTTTTTTACTGCCCCAAGCAGGAATGTAATTGTTTTTGTCAATGATTCTTTGAATGCATGTCATTGCCTTGATTGGGTGTGTGTTTTTTGATTGGTGACTAAGTGTGACTACCCCCTCAAGCGATGAATTGATGAGGGAATGACCTTCGTGATAAAAGCGATGAGTCGTTTGACCCAAGATGACTTGTGCAAGGGTGCCATTAGATGGTTTTAGCATTAAGCATATGCAATTTTCTAACATTTAGACCTATTTTTGGTGGGTGGTAACCCTTTTTGTGATGCTTTTTGTGGCTAAAATTGGTGAAATCCTGTCTTCCCGTGGAGCGGTCCGACTATGGTAGCCTTCTTAGGGAGTAGGATAATGACAATTTGTGACCCCAACATCGGTTTTGCATGCCCGGGATGTCAAGTGCAACAACACTCTTATCAGGCAAGTTTATTATCTATTTTTGTGCATTTTAGTTCATTTTTTGATGTTTTTGAAGTTTCTTGCCTGAATTCGTCCCATGGTGGGACGAATTCAAGCTTTAGAATTCTTCCTTGGGTGGGACGAGCACTAACAAGAGTGCTCGTCCTAGTAAAGGATGAATTCCAGCTCATAAGGCTTATTTAAGGTGCAAAACTAGGGTTTGGGCTCATTTGCATTTGATTTTTCTTGCGATTTAGAGCTCTGGGGAGGAGGAATTTAATTCTGCGAAGTGAAGCACTGTCGAGTTTTTACCTGTCATCATGAGTGCACAAACCGGATCGAGCGACAGAGCCGAAGCGAGACCAATAAGTGCTCCCTAGAATTTATTGCTTTTTGTTTAAAATTGCAATTGTTTTGTTTAATTGCTTTTGTAATGCTATTTTTCGAAAGCTTAAGACAACTATGACTTAGTTTTTAGACGTCGTGCAAAATCTAGGTAAAGAATTTTTATTGCTTCAACTAAACTTTAGGATAAACTGAACGTGAACCCTAAGACTCAATGTTTGTATTTTTGTTTTGTTTTTAAATTAATCAGTTAGGATTAGAAACCCTAAGACTGAAAAATTAATTTTTTAAATTTTGTTTCGTCTTATATATATATATATATATTTTTGGAACTTATCAGTTAGGATTAGGAATCCTCGAACTAAAAATTTAATTTTTGTTGAATTTTTGTGTTTTGCTTTTGTTTTAAATTAATCAGTTAGGATTAAAACCCTAGAATTGAAAAATTAATTGAATTTTTTAAATTTTTGTTTTTAAATTAATCAGTTAGGATTAGAAACCCTAGAACTAAAAATTTAATTTTTGTCTTAATTTTTGTTTGTTTTTGTTTTAAATTAATCAGTTAGGATTAGAAACCCTAGAACTGAAAATTTAATTTTTGTCTGAATTTTTGTTTGTTTTTGTTTTAAATTAATCAGTTAGGATTAGAAACCCTAGAACTGAAAATTTAATTTTTGTCTAAATTTTTGTTTGTTTTTGTTTTAAATTAATCAGTTAGGATTAGAAACCCTAGAACTGAAAATTTAATTTTTGTTTGAATTTTTGTTTGTTTTTGTTTTAAATTAATCAGTTAGGATTAGGAACCCTAGAACTGAAAATTTAATTTTTGTCTAAATTTTTGTTTGTTTTTGTTTGGTTGTACATTGATAGACAATGTTGTATATGCATGTTATTGCTATACAGTTATTTTCCATGATTTTAATTTTTTTGAATTGTTTTCTTTTGCAGGTTGTTAGGAGCCGGTACCGTGTATCCATTGCTTTTGTTGAAGCACGTGGGGCGCTGACTGAGGCTGACTGGAAGTGGCTTGATGCCCTTGGGCTCAAGTAGTTGGCTCGACTAGAGCCAGTGGTAACGGATCAGGCCTATTTGACGACCCTAATCAATCTCTAGGATCCGTGGACCAACACCTTCCATCTCCTAATAGGGGAGATGACTGTTACTTTGGAGGATATCTATCAGCTTCTATGGATTCTGATAGATGGATTGTTGTACATCGTCACGTGATTAGCGGATGACTGTACTGACGATATGCTTTGGGCATGGGGAGGAGCTAGGTGTGGAGGAGCCATTGGAGAGGGCAAAGGGCGACTGCTAGATTGGCAGGATTTTGGTCAGATGGTGGCAGGAGAGGGGGGTGTTGGGAGTGAGGCACGCATTCCTTATGGGCCTCATTTCCAACATGTTATTACCTAACTCTTCAGGTGCGAGGTTCCCATGGAACCTATTGGATTTGGTTTGGTAGTTGGTAGAGTGCCCGATAGAGGCACCACTTATCTTGAGATGGGGACATACATTGTTGGCATAGCTCTATGGGGAGTTGTATGAGGTCCGCTACCGACGACAGAAGGGGATCAGCTGCAGTTATCTATTGCAGTGCTGGGGTTGGCAACACATAGTAGTTGAGAGGCCAACTGGGTTACCATGGACAACTTGGGCGGTGATGGAGGATAATGAGATAGGGTATGTAGTTCTGTGGCATCGGTCTGGAGATCAGGGACAAAGTCGGTGGTGGGTAGGTGCCGTAGGGCACTATGTCGATGCCTTCTCTCAGCTCACTCCAGGGGAAGTTTTTTGGCATCCTTATCGGGACTGTCCAACCTAGCCAGAGGCTGGAGAGTGGCTCCGACGAGTACGTAGAGAGCGGTGGCTAATTGGGTGACATGGGATTGAGCATGAGTTCTTCTCATATAGTCAGGTTACATGATAGTTTGGGGTGCGCTAGGGGTTGCCTAGTGAGCCCATGGTCTATTAGTGCTGGGGGGATGAGAGGACTCTAGACCGACCAGTCATCGCTCCATTGGGCAAGGATTCAGACGTGATGATCGATGTCCTAGATGTGGATGACGTCGAGACTATTGTAGAGTATGACTAGTGGTGGGTACTATGGCGATGGCGAGGAGAGGGGCCACTGGGAGGCACGAAGATAGCAGCGACAGGCGGGGAGGGTGCTGAGGCACCAAGGGATGATTGGGGAGCTCCTTTGGAGGACATGGTGGAGGTGGAGGGTGTTGATGTGGATTTGGGGGCTCTTGATCTATCGAAGATGTAGGACATGGCAGAGCAGTTGGAGCCATAGCAGGATGTTGTTTCAGAGAGTCCCACGCCTTCGATGTATGCGGAGGACACGAAGTCTGGGGTATGTGCTGAGAATGCATGGTTGGCAGAGCTGCTGTAGAGGCAAGATGAGGAGCTAGGGGATGCGCTATGGGAGAGGGATCTCCTGCGAGCTCGGCTAGTAGAGTGGTAGAGTGCACGGGTGGTGCCTCGCCAGCAGGAGGGTGATACTAATGTTGCATGGGAGAGGGATCTCTTACGAGTGTAGCTGGTGCAGCGCGATGATGTAGTCGCAATGTACCATAGGCGAGATGCGGAGTGGTGTCGACATTAGATGGATTTGGAGGGGGAGATCATCCGCCTTGGGGGGCAGGTACCTAAGCCTTTGAGAGGTGGATCTTCACACTGAATGAGGAATAGTGTTACTGAGCAGTCAACATCATCTTGTCACAGGCGATTGGATCAGGGAGGCGACAATAGGCATGATGTTGGGGTTAGCAATAGCCGCCCTGCGAGGTCCCATAGGACCCACACCATGGGGGGTAGTTCCCGTCGCACCGATCTTGCATGATCATGGTGGTCGACGCCTTAGGCTGGGTGGTTTTGTTATGTGATTGTGGGGTCTGAGGACCAGTTTTTTAGCCTGCAGGCATTTTTTTTGATGATATATATATATATATATATATACCAAATTTATTTTGTTTATGCACATGTGATGATTTGATATTATGTATGATGGTTGATGAATATTGATGTATGCATGTTAATTTATTGTGATGGATGCATATGTTATGTTGAATGCAAGTTTTTTTTATTTATATGTGATATGCAAGAATGATGTGGATGAATGGAATTTGTGATGTTTGGTTAGGGAACCATAGACTGTTTAGGGCTTTGTTTATTTTGTTTTTAAGCCATTGTTGTAATAACTGATTTTGTATGTATACATGTGGTTTTCCTTTTTTTTGTATTTTTTGATGGTATTGTAAGGATGAAAAGTAGCACAGTTGGTTTAAAATGTAGCTAAGTTTTTTTGAAACTCTGATGATTTTAACTCACTAGCCACGATTGTGCTTTATCTTAAAAGACTTTTGAACAAGGTATGAATCGGACTTGTTTTTGACCAAGTTATTTCACATCCCCGTGTGTGCAATTGAGTTCATTTATGTGGTATTTATTAGGATACCGCCAGTTCCAGATGGGCTTTCAACCGAACCTGTACTATGGATCACCTAATTAGCTCCACTAACTCCTTTATTGTATTTAGTCAGATTAATCTACGGTGTTTTCTAGGATACCATAAGCTAGCTCATCCACATGCAAACATTGATCTGTACACAAGTTAATGTGACAGATATATCGTCATGCGGGAGGTTTACCGCCAGTGACCAATAGGCTATCAACCAAACTAGTACTGAGGCTTACCTCATGACCTATCGAAATGCTGAGAGTTCCAGGGATTCAAGTTCGACTTCCTTTTTTTTCTTCAATTGTATTGGGATACTTGCTCAATTGTAGTGATAAAAATCACTATTTATTTTTATATATTTTTCTTTTGAGCAAGGGATTTGGATTTTAGTGATAAGAGTCACTATTGTAAGTGCTTTTTGATGTGTGCACTGTTGGATGTCAAATTTTGGAGTTTTGACGTTTGCAAATTTTTGATGTTTTGCAACTATAAAGAATTTTGGGATTCTTGGGGAATTGGGTAGGGAGGATGCTTTTCCTTTTGCCAACTCTCAACATTCCTTGGGTCATTTACATAGGGGGATAAGCAAGATAACCATTTCGCTTATGGTGACCTAGATTACTATGCAGGTTCATCTTTCGTTCATACAACTTAGGAATTGTTTTATGTGTTTCAGCTTGTGATAGGATGTTACTTAACAAGGTGTATTTCAAGTATGACTCTACTTTCATAAAATCTCTCTGACTTGGTACAGTACATGGCTAGAAAGCAAAATGACGTCTGAAAGACGAAAACTCTTGGTACATTATAAGACCACTGACTCTATTGTGGTAAACAACAGTAAATGGTGTTTGTTTGTTTGTTTTGTAAAATGGAAAAGTATGGAACAAGATGGACTAGCAGAATAATTACAGTCTATGGTGCCTTTGACCTGTACGACCACAAATATGAAATGTATGGGTGTGATGCTTAATGCAGCTACATATTTTTGTATTTTTGATGGATTGATTTTTTTATGAATATGAAGATGAGATGCGAGAAGAGCTTTGTATTGATGAATTTGAGCATGCCTAGAAATGAGATGCAAATATTTGTTATTTTTGATGATTTTATTTTTCTTTTGACCAAGCGATTGCAAGAATCCTTGGAGCTTTTTGGGTTGACCAAGTGATTGCGGGAATCCTTGGAGGTTTTTTTGTTTGACCAAGCAATTGCGAGAATCCTTGGAGATTTTTGGTTTGACCAAGCGATTGATGGAATCCTTGGAGCATTTTGGTTTGACCAAGCAATTGATGGAATCCTTGGAGCGTTATGGTTTGACCAAGCGATTGCAGGAATCCATGGAGCATTTTTGGGATTGACCAAGCGATTTCTGGATTCCTTGGAGCCTTTTGGTTTGACCAAGTGATTGATGGAATCCTTGGAGCATTTTGGGTTTGACCAAGCGATTACGGGAATCCTTGGAGCATTTTTGGGATTGACCAAGCAATTTATGGAATCCTTGGAGCCTTTTTGGGATTGACCAAGCGATTTCAAGAATCCTTGGAGCCTTTTTGGGATTGACCAAGCGATTTCAAGAATCCTTGGAGCCTTTTTGGGATTGACCAAGCGATTTCAGGAATCCTTGGAGCCTTTTTGGGATTGACCAAGCGATTTCGGGAATCCTTGGAGCCTTTTTGGGATTGACCAAGCAATTTCAGGAATCCTTGGAGTCTTTTTGGGATTTGACCAAGTGATTTTAGGAATCCTTGGAGCCTTTTTGGGATTGACCAAGCGATTTCAAGAATCCTTGGAGCATTTTTGGGATTGACCAAGTGATTTTTGGAATCCTTGGAGCCTTTTTGGGATTGACCAAGCGATTTCAAGAATCCTTGGAGCCTTTTGGGATTGACCAAGCGATTTCAAGAATCCTTGGAGCCTTTTTGGGATTGACCAAGTGATTTTAGGAATCCTTGGAGCCTTTTTGGGATTTGACCAAGCGATTTCAAGAATCCTTGGAGCCTTTTTGGGATTGACCAAGCGATTTCAAGAATCCTTGGAGCCTTTTTGGGATTTGACCAAGTGATTTCAAGAATCCTTGGAGCCTTTTTGGGATTGACCAAGTGATTTTAGGAATCCTTGGAGCCTTTTTGGGATTGACCAAGTGATTTCAGGAATCCTTGGAGTCTTTTTGGGATTTGATCAAGCAATTTCAGGAATCCTTGGAGCCTTTTTGGGATTGACCAAGAGATTTCGAGAATCCTTGGAGCCTTTTTGGGATTTGACCAAGCGATTTCAGGAATCCTTGGAGCCTTTTTGGGATTGACCAAGTGATTTCATGAATCCTTGGAGCCTTTTTGGGATTTGACCAAGCGATTTCAAGAATCCTTGGAGCCTTTTTGGGATTGACCAAGCGATTTCAAGAATCCTTGGAGCATTTTGGGATTGACCAAGCGATTTCAGGAATCCTTGGAGCCTTTTTGGGATATGGCTCTCTTAGATATAGAATGATCACAAATGACTTATATTCAAGGGTTCTCTTTCCTTGATTCTATCAATAGAGACTAGCCAGTAGGTCCCAAGTCCTATTTTGCTATCAATGACATATGGACCTAACCAATTTGCCGTGAAATTGTCCCTTAGGTGGGACGACAAATTAGAGTTCTATTGGTTTTCCTTCAAAACCAAATCACCAACCCAAAATTCCCTTAGGTGAACTTTCATGTTGTAAGCTTTCTTAAGTCGCTCTTGATAGATACGTAAGTGCTCGAGAGCATTAATGTGTTGTTCATCAAGCAACATAAGTTGGTCTAACTGGGCCTGATGTGCAGCGTCATCATTGATGAACTCTTGCATTGATATGCACAGGGAAGGAATTTCCAACTCTAGAGGCATGACTACCTCGGAGCCATACACGAGCAAAAACAAAGTAGCCCTAGTGGGCATCCGAATGCTAGTGCGATAAGCCCTAAGGGCAAGTGGAATCTAGATGTGCCAATCCTTATGACTATCTGTGATTGCATTTTTAAGGATGGCAACTAGCATTTTGTTTGATGCCTCTACTTGCCCATTTTCCTACGGATAATAGGGTGTCGAAAAACTATGCTAAATTTTGTACTTTGTGGTCAAAGCATGCACGTCTTTGTTCTTGAATGGTGGCCCATTATCCAAGATTATTTTGTATGGAATACCAAAATGACATATGATGTTATGCAAAATGAACTCCATAATGCGGGGTCCTGTCGTAGAGGTCAGCAGAATTGCTTCCACCCACTTGGTAAAATACCCTGTGGCCATTATGATAAATGTGTGATGGCTTGAAGATGTAGGAGAGATCTTTCCAATTAGATCGAAGCCCCACTATGAAAATGGCCAAGAAGACTGGACTATTTGCAAGGCCTGGGAAGGTACGTGCATCAAATTGGCATGATGTTGACACTTCACACACTTCTTGACATACGCACAACAATCTCGCTCTAAAGATGGCCAATAATAGCCCATGTGAAGAATGCGCTTTGCAATGGCCATACCACTGAAGTGGCCACCACATGTACCATCGTGTGCTTGGGCGACTGTCCAAGTGGACTCTTGCTGGTCCAAGCAACAAAGGAGGATCCCTTCATAGCTACGACGATACAAAATATCTCCTATCAAGACATACTTAGCCACTTTCTACTTGAATGTTCATTTTGTGGCATGCATCAATCCAAGTGGGAGATTACCTAACTTGAGGTAGTCTTTAATGGGTAAATACCAGTCCTGTTGATCGGAAACCTTGACAGTATGAATAGCCAATCCTTCTTGAAGTTCATCCCTAACAAATGCTGAGCGGGATAGAACTTGTAAGAACAATGTTGTCTTACTATTAATTGGAGTAGGGGAGAACAAGGACCCCCAGTTGGCATGTTTCAGATGATCATGGATTCGAGAGAACTTATCTAAGGATGGTTCAATCTGGATCATGTGGGTTCCTGATGTCAAGTCAGAGCTTGCATGCTCCATCACGGATTGTGATAGGGTTTTGACTTGAATAGTTGTCATATCACCAAAAAGGTCTTGCGGGATTAGTGACCCCAAGGAGGCCATTGTGTCCGCAAAATGATTCGATGACCGAGGGAGTGCCTCGATGTCATACCATTCAAGTTTTGCCAAGAATTTGTCCACAAGGGATTTATAAGCCTACAGAACTGGGCATTTGCATTGGTATACCCCTTTGACTTGATTGACAATTAACAATGAATCACCAAATATGTTCAGTCATTTGATGTTCATGGCAATTGCTATCTGAAGACCTATCAGCAAGGCTTCATACTCTACATTATTGTTGGTGCATGGGAAATTTAATTTAAATGACAGGGGCATTGGAGCGCCCTGTGATGTGAAGAATACTATTCCCATGCCACCACCTTGCTCACACTTAGAACCATCAAAAAATAAGGTTATGTCGGCCTATGACTCAGGCTCATCAAAATCTGGTGATTTTGAGACATGGAAGACCCCATCATCGGGTAGTTTATGACTAGAGGCTGATCGTCTTCAAGAGGAGCCTCTGCTAGTTGATCGGCTATGACCTGTCCTTTGATAAATTTTTGTCCAATAAACTCTATGTCAAATTTTGTCAACAACATGATCCATTTCCCCGTGCAACTACTATGATAAGTATGACTCATCATGTGTCGCAATGGATTCTCCTTAGACACAACATACGTAGTGTTGCTCAGCATGTAGTGGCATAGCTTCTTGGTAGCAAACACCACTACCAAGCAGAGTTTCTCAACGTATGCATAGTTAAGTTCATAACTAACCAGGGTGAGGCTAAGATAATAAGTATCCTATTCTTTATGAAGTTCATTCTTCTAGGCTACCATGGCACCCAGTGACACCTTAGTAGCTAAGATGTATAAGTAGAACGACACTCCTGGTCTAGGTGGTGCCAATACTGGCAGCAAAGCTAGGTATTGTTTGATGTCATCAAAGGCTGACTGGCACTGGTCATCCCAATGAAATGTAACCCCCTTGTGCAATAATTTTTTCATGGGTCGACACTTGTTAGATAGCTGTGCTATGAAGCATTTAATCGACGTGACCTTTCCTTGCAAACTTCTAAGCTACTTAATAGTAGTTGGGGGAGGCATTTCAAGGATTGCCTTGAATTTCTTTGGGTCCACATTGATGCCTCGCTTTGAGACTATAAAACCTAAGAGTTTTCCAAATGTGACACCGAATACACACTTCTTGGGATTCAGTCTAACCTTATGCTCTATGAGGTGATCGAGAATCTTGCTTAAGTCATTGATATGATTTGAGCACAAAAGAGACTTGGCTAACAGATCATCCATGTAATCTTCCAAAGTTTTATGCATGTAATCATGGAAGATGTATGTCATGGCACGTTGGTAGGTGGCACCAGCATTTTTAAGGCCAAAAGGCATGACCTTATAACAAAATGTCCCCCAAGGCGTTGTGAATGCCGTTTTGAGTTGATCCTCAGGATTGATACAAATCTGATTGTATCCTAAGAAACCATCCATGAGGGATAGAATTTCCTGACCTGCTATAGCATCTACCAATGCGTCGATGCTTGGCAAGGGGAAATCATCCTTAGGACTCGCTTTGTTTAGATCTCAAAAATTAGTGCATATGCAAATCCTCCCGTCGAGATTTTTGACGGGCACCATGTTGGAAAGCCATGGCGGATAATCCATGCAGATGACAAACTGTGCATCCAACAACTTTTGCAATTTGTCTTTGACCATCAAGGCCATTTTTTGGTGCATATTATGTAGTTTTTGCTTAACTGGATTGATTTTTGGGTCAAGCGTTAGATTATGCGTGACTAGCTGCGGATCTAGCCCCGGCATGTCTTTATATGACCATGAAAAAACCTCCTTCTCTTTGAGAAGGGCAATGTAGTCGACTTGCTCTTTAGGGGATAAGCTTACCCACAACTTGATAATCTATGGATTCATTGGGTCTAAGCCGATGTCTACGTCAGTCATCTCATCGACTGACATGTGGGATCCGTCCTCCAACTGATGTGGATTCGGGATCAAATGGATATCATTAGCTGAGTTTAAATATATGTTTAGAACCTTGGGTCCCTCTTCAGCTTGAAAAATATCCTGAGTTGTCCTTGAGGTAAAATGAGGCATTTTACCAAAAGGCCAATACTCTGATGGGGAGAGCGATGAATTGACGTGATCCCAGTTGATGGCATCTATGTCTAGATGCAATGACCGTTCTGGATCGGCCGGATTGCGGATGGGTGCAGTCAAATCAATGGATATCATGTGGATGAAATGAATTTGGTCTCCATTATCACGGGTGTGATAACTCGAACATTCTAGATGCTCCTTATGCTATAGATCTGGCTCTATAGGGATGGGCATGAATGGATCGGCCTTATGTGTTGATAGGAAGACAGGGTCTTCCCTCGACACTGATGTCATTATAGGGTCTCGAGGTGGATGGTGCTCATCGTAAACTTGGAGCCATAGATTCAACACTTGGTCCCACCCTGCTGGGTCTACGTACCATTCATGCCCTAACCTTATGCCTAGTTGTGCCATCAGTTCTTCATGGGTTACGGGGTGATTGTGCCATCGTGCATGATTAAGATAGTCCATCTCAGTTTTGTCTTTGTAATCATTGTCAGTGATCCAAAGGCCCTCGTTGGCCCCGACAGTTGTTTGCGGCATATTATGCTCATCTTGTTCGAGCAAATTAATATGATCCCATTATGGTTGTTCCACACTCGGTGAGGGGACCTGATTCTCTTGACATTGCACTAGTTCAATTGGAACCTCTAAAGGGAACAATTTCAAAAAGATATCTAGACACTGTTTATGCTCTCCTTAGAAGTTGGTGTCCAAAATTTCACCTCTCTATCAACGAAGAAGGGTTATTGATGTTACCAAGGGTGGTTGTTGACCATGGGAGATAATATCCCAATGTGTACATTGTGTTTGGGTTGGCATAAGGATCTGATGCCAATCCACCCTTGTTGCCTATTCCTAGGCCTTGCATGTTTTCCACCAAGATGTCTAAGGGTAGGGGGTGGTTGAACCCTACTCCCGACTTATCATAAGGAATTTGATATCTTGGTTGGCAAAGGACATGCACCCCTTGCTCATACCTGCCTAACCCGTATCTATGCCAATTGCATTGGCCGAGATATCTCAGAGCGAATTTCGGGTTTGATAGATAATTGGCATTTTTTGCAAAAGGCTCTTCGTCCTCGTCCTTTTTCTTGCATGGTTCGATACCATGATCAAGGCCCCCATACACAAAATTTGTCTAGTTTGGTGGGTAACCTAAAGGAACAACTATCCCTATGGGAAGGCGAGGTCTTCCCATGTCCTGCACTGATTCTAGCATGGGCGTTGCTACAACATTCTGCACTAGATATTCCCCCAGGCCCATACTGGCTATTTCAATAGTAATTATTGATGATTGAGAGGGAGGAAATGGAAGGCCTTCCTAAGTCCATTCCATGTTGGGTGGATTAGGAGCTTCAGCTTCCATTGTGCTAGGTATTTCTTCTGTTGAGATAGTTGATATCGTTGGCAACACCTCTTCTAGGGGTTGAGCCTCTTCTAGGATCTATTTTTCTTTGTCTTTCTATTTAGCCATTATAGGTGGCATTGGTAATGAAGGAGTAGATGATGAAGATGCACCTGGCTGGGGTTTTTATGGATTAGTCACCAATAGTGCCTATGACATCAAACTCTGTCTAGATGGATTTAACTGGAAATCCAAGTGCATCGATGGGAGGGTCGATTGCGGCATCAATTGTACTACATTGCAATATTTGAAGGGTTCTAAGTCCATCGGGACTACATGTACTTCTCCTTCAAATGCATACTTCAGACATTGGTGAGCTATCTAAGGGACACACTTCATGTCCCTGATCCATGGTCACCCTAGCAATATGTTGTATGCCATCTCGCCTTCCAAAATATGGCACAATGTGGGTATCATCTTTTGTACTACCTATACAGGTAGAACAATTGTGCCTACTATCAAGAATATCGCATCGTTGAATGCTTGCAGTGTGTATGTGGAAGCCATGATATGAGAGGCTGGCAACTTTAGATGTTTTAATGCTGTAGTGGTAATGATGTTACTAGACGAGCCAGTATCTACCAACACTCTCTTGTACGGGATCTTGTTGACCCATGCGATAACGTGCAGGGGTGGATCTGCCATGTCATTCGATATTGTTTTAACTTCATCCTCTCTGAAGGTAATGACTGGCTCCGTACATCGTTTTACATGTCCCATGAAGTTATTGAAGGAATTCACTTCGTGAGGATGTAACTCGATGGCTTTCAAAATTTCCATAAGAACTTCTCGATGGGGCGCTGACTGTTGTTTAAGCTCATAAATGGAAAGCCTAGCCGATGTGGTCCACAAACTCTGTGTGAGTTTGGTCCGTATCATGACCTCGGGTCTAGGCGGAGGCAACTACACAGTGTGTTTTTGAGGTTGCGACATTGTTGGAACTTCTCTTGTAGCTGCCTTAGGGGCAACTCCTAGGTATTTCTTGTTCCTGGTTACTATGCTGATCATTCCCACATACCCTTGCATGGGGAGATTCTATCGCACCTCATTGACCTGAAGAGGTTTTTCCTGTGCCTCGTGGGTAGGCAACGGGTCCTTGAATACCCCCATCTATTGATTATTTTGTGCTATGGGGTTGTCCACTGCCAATGTTTGATTATCAATCAAATCTTGTATCAATCCCTTGAATTTCCAACATGCATTTAGGTCATGTCCCATTCGCTTATGGAACCTACAATACAAATATTCCCTATAACCCTTAGGCTTGGGAGCGTTAGGATCTATGGTTTGGATTTCTGGAAGGGTGATTAGATTTGCCGCTGACAAGCGGTCAAATAGGGAGTCCCTGGACTCCGTATAAGGGGTAAATTGTCACCTAGGGCAACGCTACTAATTTTGCTCCTATTTTTTATTTTCTCTTTCATAATTAGGAGGCACTGCCTGATAATTAGCTTTTTGAGGCTATATTTCTTGCATAGGCTTGGGGAAATTTATCACAACTTGATTAACCGCAGTAGGTTTTGGTTGCGTAGTCCTTGTCTTTGTATTTTTGTTCCACTCTTTCTTTTTGGTCTTGGTGATTTTGCCCTCCTGTATTTTGATCTCTTCGATAACTCTGGCTTGTGCCAAAGCTTCTTCTAGGCTGGCGTATTGCTGCAGCTACAATAGCCTAGAGATCGATCTTATACAACTCCATGAAAACATTTGTGTGAGGTCGGACATAGGGGGAAGGTAAGGTAGCTTAGAAAGTAGAGCCCTCCATCGATTCCTATAAGCTGCCATTGTCTCTTCCTCATATTGCTTGAGGCTGGCCAAATCACTCAATGATGCCTTCTTCTTGGTGTTGAAGGCAAAGCATTCCAGGAATGCATCTACTAATTGATCCAAGTTATTTATGTTGTGCTTTGGCAACTGTGTGAAACAATTCGAGGTAGGACCTACGAATGTGGTTATGAATGTCCTTAGCAATAACACATCATTATCCTGAATGCCAAAGCATTGGCTCAAGAATCTTGTCACATGCTCTTGAGCATCCTCTTCACCCTTAAAGACTGCCAACTGAGGCAACATGAAATGTTCAGGATAAAAAGGTGTGGGCACTAACGGATGCATCGAATGACTGTAGAGTTGTCATAACATGGGCTTTTGGTGCCCAGAAGCTTTTGTCTCTATAGACTCCAAACGCTCTAATAGCGCTTTGTATGCATCAAAAGATTTAATCTCTTCCTCTTTTGTTTGCTCTCATTGTGAGTTATGGGAGACTGGAGGCCTATGGGGGGGTGGCCGAATGGCAGCCCTCCCACCTTGATAGGGTGTTTTGGCCCATTCTTCTTTTGGTTCATACTCCTCATAAAATTCTTGAGGAGTCTCTGGGCGAGACCTATGAACCTGAGTGAGTCCCCGCTGAGGGTACCCATCGTTGTTTTGGGGAGTGGCCTCCCTTTCAGATCTATGGGGTCTCAGAGGCAAAGCTTGGAGAGGTCACAGAGACCTATCCTATACCAAGGGATTATACCTCTCATATTGTTCTACTTTTTGAGTGCAAGGGGTTGGCACCCTCTCAGGTAGTTTGTAAAGCATCTCATATGCTTCATGCTGAATGTGCTCTTTGTTAAGGTGGTATAAGCGCTCTAACTGCTGATGATCTTGCTCAAGCCGCGTGATCTAGGCTTGGAAAGTGGCATGTCTAGTGACTACCAGGTCAATTTGATCTACCATATTAGGCTTAGGAGGTCTGTATGCCTCTCCTATGTATTTGCCTTGGTCATGATGATCCAAGATTTCAATGGGTTGCTTCCATCTGTCGAGGTTGGCAACATTTACTTGAGGCTTTGGCCTTAATGTGTGATCATGATATCTAGCAAGTGCAGAAGCGCAAGGATCCCATGATGCATATTGCTCTCGAGGAATGCGATGATCTTCCTCGTACTCCCTTTCATGGGTATGAAAGGGGCAGGCGAAGTTAGCTCACCCTGTGTGGAGAGCCCTGCGCTCTGGGTTTTGTCTTTCAATTCTAACAATGATGGGAGGCAAAGGAGAGATGCCATAGTCACATTGTCTCTCCTCATGGACACTGTGCCTCTCTAGCGCTTCGTTGTGCGGTGGCCACTCATATCTAGCCTCTAAAGGTGGTCTTCTATTTGCGTTGAGTGTCACACATAAAGGTTCTTCCCAAAAGGGGCTATTCTGAATGGGCGTATCCCCCAGAGGGGTGTCCCTATAATTCCACCTAGACATGGAATGATGTGGATTCTCTTGTGGCCTAGACTGCCAAGGCGGTATGACCAAGTCTTCAAGGCTAAAGCGAAGGTGACTTGTGCCCGCTTCTTGTGCATCTTCCAGAGCTTCTGCCCTTGATTGGGCTTGGCTACGGGTGTACACCATTGTGGTACCTTTCTACTAGCTAAGTAGATTTTTATCTTTTCATTTATGATTTATGATTTTTTTTGTTACACTAAGCAGAAATGAACACACACATACACAAACGGTGATTATCTCTTTTAAAGATTAATGGTGTGTCCTAAACTGGTTTTAGTGCATTTTGATGATTTTGTTTTGTTTTTGAAAGTTTTGAAGAATGTTTAAATGTAGTATGTTGGCTCATATGACTCCCATAGATGGTCGCCCCTTCAATATACCAACCAGGCTGATATACCAACCTCTCTATATACCCGCCCTTACGAGAGGGAGACTATAGGTACGTGAGAGTAGATGGTACATGGTACATAGGCGGTATGGAAGGGGGATTGTCCTGTTAATGACACCTACCATAGAAGACTTATCCTCGCACGCTAGGAATCACCCCAATGACACTCGGTCAACTTTCGTCAGGATTTATGCCTAACAATAGTGACAATCAGGGAAATGGATGCAAAATCAAGCCAAGGTGGTGATGAAATCCATTGATGGTCTTGATCAAGGGCTGGGGTTTTACGACCAGCTCCTTGGTTTAAAAATGTTGCGTGAAGTGTGTGTGATTATTTTTATTAAAAAATGAAACAGACAGAAACAACTTTCCGTAAGAAGGCAAAATTAACAGAAAATAGAAATAGAAAAATAGAAAGTAACAGGAACAGTTTTAAAACCCTTACCTTTCTCTGCCTAAACCTGCTGTTTCTGATCCTCCGCTCTGAAAATTCACAAACAAAAATTCGTCCCTTTGCGAGACAAATTACAGAACAGAATTCGTCCATGTTTGAGATGAATTAGAATTTGTCTCAGGGTCAGATGAATTACAGTAAAGTAATCGCCACAAGCAAAGACGAATTACAGTATGCTTTCAAAGAATGGTACCTATCAAGCACAAAACACAAAAATATGATCAATTTTTATGATCTCAAAATTTAGGGGACAGAGTCCCACCGTGATTGCCACTAAAAGCACAAGATTCTGGATGAAAGAAACACTAATTGTGATGTATTCAAAATCAAATATGCTTAAGTCCTAAAATGTAGAATGCATGAAGTGAAAGAGATGAATTGAACGGAGATACAAGAAAATGGAGAAATCACAACCCTTTTATTTAACTCTTTTGATCTCGGTTACAAAGATGCCTCCTCCCTTTTCAGGGGCTAGGAGCATTAAATGAATTTGGTTACAATCAAGACTTAATTTTCCTCCTTCTGCATGCCCACATTTGAAATGGGCAGGCCAAAACATTGTCTTCGCTGGTGTCGATGAGTCCTTAACCTTTGCTACTCCTCCTATGATCAAAGAAACAACAAAGATGTTAGTAGCACCTATGACAGAAATATGAAGCGTTTGATCTTAAAACCAATGGAAGATGCATGCGTAAGATTAACTAAATCGATAAATAAGATGATTCCAAATAACCTGCAAACTCGATAGAGACCAGAAAACATTACTAGAGGGCCGTTGCCATCGAGACAGTCAGCCAATTTGCACTCGACTGTAATTCGTACCTGGTAAGGATGAATTTGACTGTAATTCGTCCTTGGGTAGGACGAATTCGATTATGATGAAAAGCTAAAATTATGCAGTCCAAATGTTGTGCCTCAGGATCTCCAAATGACCTGCAAACATAGGGGTTAGCTAATTGGGGGCATTTTGGGATGATCCATATGGTCAGATTCTCCCAATTTGACCTCCATCAACAAGAATTTGGCATCACTACTTGCAAGTTAGTGGGACAACAAAAGTGACAAGAACATGATGAAATCTGATCAAAACATTATGAAATCAAATATATGAACCATCTAGACAACATAAAATGAAATGAAAGATGAAAAAATGATAAAATAACAAATTAGAATGAAACTTAAAAAGTGTGGGGCATCCAAGTGGGCCGCCCACCGTTGGAACTTGATTTTGGCACCAATCCACTTGGGATGGGCCCAAAATCTCTTAAGGTGGGGTTGTCAGCAAATTGGTGGATTAAAGTGGTCAAATGTCAGGTTTTTGGGTCCGAATTCACACTTCCAATAGCCACCCAATAACCTCTCTTGTGAAAGAGATTAAGGATGTGGAAAATGTAAATCAAAAGGGTAAAGGCGTGGTATCAAATTGGCAGAACTTCATTGCTTGAAAATGCCTCCTTCTTGTCCTTTTGGGTGGGAAAATTCCACCATTTTATAGACCCAGGGGGTCTCTTTGGAGAAACATGCATAAGCGCCATGTGGTGGTCATAGGTTCCATGTGGTGATCATGTCTTCCCATGAGATAGGAAAGTCCTCCATGACTTGGGCTTTCATAACTGCCCTTGTGACAGTCCTCTAACAGCCCATATGCCCACCTACACGCGTAAGCGAGGCAGGAGTCATTAATTGACTGTTTTTGGCTGCCACTTGGTGACATTCTTCTTTTTGCCCGTTAAACCTGGAATTCGTCCTGACTAAAGACGAATTTAGAATTCGTCCCTGGGTAAGACAGATCCTAGTTTGAATTCATCCCTGGGTGAGACGAATACTGAGCAAAGTGCTGGAATGTGCCAAATTGCCTTTTGACCTTACAAAATTGCTATAAAAGTGGTTAGGACCACTATTTAACCTCTGAGGGTTGCCCTGGGGGCTGTGTGTGTGTTTCAAAGTGATCAGTGTTTGTAGTCACATAATCGGATTGGTGTTATTTTGGTGTCTACACTAACTATTGAAAGCATGAGATTTCGGGCAAAGGAAACACTAATTGCGATGCATTCAAATCAAATACGCTTAAATCCTAGAAATGTAAAGTGCATGAAATGAAAGAGATGCATTGAAATGAGATACAAGCAAATGGAGAAAACACAACCCTTTCATTAAACTTTCTTGATCTCTATTACAAAGACGCCTCCTCCCTTTTCAGGGGCTAGGAGCATTAAAAGAATTTGATTACAATCAAGACTTAAGGTTCCTCTTTCCGTGTGCCCACACTTGAAATGGGCGGGCCAAGATGATGCCACCGCTGATGTTGATGAGTCCTTAACCTATGCTGCTCCTCCTGTGAACAATGAAACAACAAAGATGTCAGTAGCACCTGCTGCAAATAAGAAGGGTTGGTTCTCTAAAATGAATGAAAGATGCATGTAAATGATTAGCTAAATCGATAGACAAAATGACTCTAAATGACCTAAAAACTTGACAGAGGACATAAGACATCACCAGAGGGCCACTGCCATTGAAACAGTTGGCCAATATGCCTTAAACTGGAATTCGTCCCTGGGCAGGACGAATTCTGACTACAATTCGTCCCTGGGTGGGACGAATTCTTCTGTGTTGGAAAAGCCGACCTGCTGCTGCTCCAATGTCAATTCCCGAGACCTCCAAAACACCTACAAACAGAGGGGTTATGTAATTGGGGCCATTTTGGGACGACCTAGATGGTCGGATTCTCCCAATTTGGCCTCTATCCTTGGGAATTTGATATCGCCACCTGCAAGTTAGTGAGACAACAAAGCGACACAAAGCATGATAAAACCTAATCAAAATGTTATGAAATTGAAGCTATGAGTTAACCAAATAGAATAACACAATATGCAACCTGAAACAATAATCTAGAATGCTTTAAAACTTAGAAAGTGCGGGGGTGCCCAAGTGGGCCTCCCACCGTTGGAACTTGATTTCGACGCCAATCCACTAGGGATGGGCCCAAAACCTCTTAGGATTGGTATGTCTATGAATTGGTGGTGTAAGGTGGTCAAATGTTGGATTTGGGTTGGATCCACGCTTCCAAAAGCCACCCAATAACCTCCCTTGCAAAAGAGATTAGTGGATGTGAGAAGGTGAATCAAAGGGATGCAAATGGGTATTCAATTGGACAGCACTTCGTTGCTTGAACTCACCTCCAATCCTTCCTTTTGGGTGAGAAAAGTCCCACCTTTTATAGACCCATGGGGTCTCTTTTGAGAGGGAAGCATAAGCGCCATGTGTTGGTCATAGGTGCCATGTGGCAGTCAAGTCTTCCCATGAGGGAGGGGAGTCCTCCATGACTTGGGCTTTCATAATTGCCCTTGTGACAGTCCTCTAACGGCCTATCTGTCCACCCACACATGCATGTAAGGCGAGAGTCATCAACTGACTGTCTCGGGCTGCCACTTGGCGCCATTCTTCTTTTTGCCCGTTAAACTCAGAATTTGTCCCTACCAGAGACGAATTCAGAATTCGTCTCTGGGTGGGACGGATTCCATTTTGAATTCATCCCTGGGTGAGACGAATACTGAGCAAAGTGTCTAAATGTACCAAATTGCCTCTTGAACTTACAAAATTGCTATGAAAGTGGTTAGGACCACTATTTGACCTCTGAGGGCTGCCCTAGGGGCTGTGTTTGTCAAAGTGATCAGTGTTTGCAGTCACATAATCGGATTGGTGTTGTTTTGGTGTCTACAACTATAATGGTTCAAGGTGGAAAATTCATGTCAAGTGCAAAACCAACGAGTCAATTCATCTATAACTACCTATCACAAATAATCAACCTATTTTCTCACTAGGAATCATCCTTGGTTTTTTTCACCTAGGTAGTTGACTCATTATTTAACTCATAATTATAATATACTAATGATAAATCAAATCCACTTAACTACCAATCAATCCTTAATTAGCTCGTGACTCTTTTTTTCCCCTATTGTATTTTTTTGATCACGAAACTTAATTTTTCTAACCATTGTGTCTTTAGGTGATAAATTCATAACAAGTAAGTCTAGCATTTGTTTCTAGGTTTGAATTCAAATTTATGTATATAGTCAAGGGTTTGATTGTACCTTTAAGATGGATGGATATCTCTACCTACTTTTAATACCCCTAAAAAATAATCCCCATTCTTTGTTTTTATTTTTATATATTTTGAAAAAATTCTCCATTTGGAAGAGTTGTAGGTTGTAGTTTCACGTAGGGGTTGGATTTGACTATCATTTGGGCTTTCATATTGACCATTATACCAAGTAGGTTCTCTTCTAATTTTTTGTTATCTATTATATATTGTCTATTTTATTTTTGGCTATAATTACTAGGCATTAAAACAATCTCAATTAAAAAATTTAAGATCTTTGTTAAATTGTTTTCATTTTAATAGGCATAAAATAAAAACTACATATAGCATTTTGCCCACCCATGCTTAAAGAGAAAATAAAAGTATTTATTTTTCTGGTTTGCATTTAGGCTTGATTTTCATTAAAGTGAAAAAGTATACTTAGGATAGATTTTGTATTCTTGCTTTTTTTGTTTAATGCATCTCATTTTTACAATGGTCACAACACTATTTAGATAGGAACATAAATATTTTAAGGGAAATAAAGGAATCCTTTAAATTTTTATTGATTTATTATTTCCTTCACTTTGATATTGAAATTAAAACTTTTATATAGTCCCTTTGTATTAGGCTATATTGTCTTATTGCACATATTTTTGCATCCTTGTTTGAAGTAAAGAAGAGAAAAGAGGTTTTATTTCACAAAGGTAGATATTAGATTGAGTGCAAGAAACATTTAAATTATATATAGGATTGTGTTCTACATTTTTATATTTATTTGTATTGTATTTGCATCCTTGTAATTAGACATCATATTAAGCAAAGTCGTAGGTATTTGAAAAATTAATTCGTAAAACTAGATTTAGAGAAATCGATAAACAACCCTTGGTGAACCCAAAAAATTCCCTCTAGCCAAAGATAAGAGCTTATAAATTCACAAATTATGGGGTAGTAGTAGTGATCTCTCGTTTGATTTTTATTTCTTAAATAGAAAAGGACATGCCAAGTCTAATGCCTCCCTAGGATCCCCTTTTTGGCACACGACATATAGTAATGAATGGTTGAATTTATCAGGAAGAAGAGGTTTATTCGGATCAATGTTTTATATGCTCCAATACATAAATTTTTGGTCTACCATACTATAAAATAAATCTAAGTGCATTTGATGGTTTGGTCAAAAAGTTCCTTTGGCAAGGAGATAAATAGAATGATTCCATTTAAGTAGCTAGTATTTAGTTGCTATAGGAATAGATAAATGGTACTAGGAATAATACAAAAAAAAATCATGAGCAAGGCACTATGGGAAAAAGTCTTATGGAATTTATCTTATCCTCCAAACTTCTAATGGAAAATTATTTTTAAATTTAAACCTCAAAAAATGAATACATCTAATGAGAAATTTGAACACAAGATGTTGATCCTCTCTAATATGGAAACACATTGCGAAATTTGAGCAATTGTTCCTCAACAAGATATCCTAGCTTCTAGTAGATGGATCTCAAATTGACTTATGGAATTATCCAATACTTGGAAAACCTCCTTTTCTAAGTAGTTGTATCTTAGCTCTCAAAGAAGAGCTACAAAAGTTTCAAATCTCAAAGCTTAATAATTTTTTTTATTTGTGTAACAACATAGTGGAATGTAGAGATCCCCCACTACCATCACCCCTAACAATAGAATGGGAATATTTCAAGATAAATGTAATAACATAAAACTATTGACACAATAGAGTTTAGATCAACTTATTTGGAGATAAATAAATTAGGTGAATATATAGTTCAAATAGGTACATAGATGCATCTAGATGGAATTCCCAAAAAAATATTGGTAGCAATTTGGAATATAATTTTTTCACCTAGGCTTCAAGTATTTTCTAGGTTGGTTTTTTAGAAAAATAATATTATAGATGATAGCTTGCAAAAAAGGAATATTGTTGGTCCTCATATGTGTACTAGATGGAGGAGGAACAATGACACCATGTCCCACTTATTATTTGAGTGTAACACAACCACTCCCAATTGTTTAAAGATAGCCCATCATTTTAAATATCCATTATCATGAACTTTGAACATGAACGATATTGGAAAAATATTTGTTTTCTGTGATCTTGGCAAAATCTTGGATTTTTGTGATCTTAGTAAAATTTTAGCTTTCTATGATCCTAGCAAAAATTTAGTTTTTTGTGATATTGTAAAGTTTAGATTTCTGTGATCTTGGAAAAAGTTTGTTTTTTATAAACTTGGAAAAAGTTGGCTTCTTGTGATCTTGGCAAAGGTTTGGATTTCTATGATCTTGACAAAAGTTGGATTTTTGTGACCTTGGCAAAATTTTGTCTTTCTACAATCCTTGTAAAAAATTGGCTTTCTATGAAATTGTAAAAGGTTTGGATTTCTATGATCTTGGTAAAATTTTGGTTGTATTTGGGTGTGAGACATAGAAGGAATATTTGTTGTACAAGGAAAATTTTCAATACCTATTAATTATTCTAATAAAAAATAAATTTTACTTTAAAAATATATATCTTTTGTACTTTACGTACATAAGTAGATCAATGGGTTTAATGAAAGTGGTATATATTGTTCAAATAAGTGTTAATATTTACTTTAGGCCATAGGTTACATTGTACTTTATTGGTTTACATATTTACCTATGGGCCTGTGTGCATCTTCATAGGTGATAGTATTGTATATTATATCATTAGCCTTAAGGTCAATTCTTTGACCATAACTTAGGGTCACTTGTTTTGAATATTTATATCCCTTTGTGTACAAAATTTTTTTAAATGGTTGGAAATATTTTTTATGTTAGTGATATTAATGGTTCCATGTGATTGTGTGATATACTTTTTTTTTGGTATATAGAAGCAATGGTTACAATCACGATTTTTAATAACTACCAGCACAGTTGGTAGGGTTCAAACTATCTACGAAGGCTCCCAAGACTTCCATCGTCTTGGTACATGGTAACCTGGCATGAGATGGGGACCGCCAGACGCACAGGGGTTGCACCGTCGTCATCAATCTGGCGCACCACTCAGAGGAATCGGATCTGGGCTACTGTCTGTGCATGGGCAAGCCCATGGGATTGGAACCTAGGTCTCCTCTAGGTAAGCGCCCCAACTTACCAATCCACCTAGACCCATAATAGTATCTTGAATATAATATCTTAAATCCATTATTAATATCCTTTATCACCCATATATTAGGAAAAATATTATATTTTTTAGTGTGAGTAATGTTATTCATAAATAATAATTTTGCATCAATACATGAACATAAAATACAAAATATGAGAATATAAGAATGACATCATAACATCTAGAAACATAAAAATAAGATTTATCACCAATAATCAATATGTATTTAATATAATTTTGATTTAAAATATATGTATTCTATAGTATCTTTTGGGGATTCAAACTAATTAATAATCCTTTAGGATCACTATAAATTCCTAAGTATTCCTTTGATCTTCTACAATAATCAATAAATAAGGAGTGTAAGAATGTTCATACTTAGTTTTTTGTATATTTTGAGCTTTAGGTAGATGATTCTAAATTTTTATTTATTTCACGATATAATAGTCTTCTTCTACGGGTCTCCTTTACGTCTCATACACTTAATTTATCATTGCCTTTATTTTCAAATATTGTTTCAAGTATATGTAGGCACCTCACGAGATTCATTAGACAATGACTATCTAAATTATATTGTGTATCATAGGTATCTACAACATGGAAATTGATTATCTTATTTGGGTACCTCCTATTTTAGAGGATTACTCTAATGAATACTAGGTATTTGATCTCATAATAAGTGATCTACTATCAATTTTGTGTTGTATCTTGCTTTGGACTAATCTCTAAGCATTGTTGTCAATAATCCACCATATCTTAGTCTTACACAAAGGCTAAATATTATGATGCTAATTATACATCCAAACATATTGAATGAATGCTAATGATTATTAAGTAATTGAAACTTTATCAATAGTTTTCTCTCTCTTTTATGATAAATTTAACTCCATCAAACTTTCTCATAATCCAATTTTCCACTAGCAAACAAAGCACATTATGGCATGGATAAAATAGGTTCATTAGATTCATATTTATAGGATGTTTAGTCCTTGTATATACCTTAAAAGGTGGAGATATACTGTAACAACCTAGATCTACTCACCTGGTTGTCAAAAATACAAATTCAAACCTTTCTAAAAACAAACATAAATGTCACACATTTACGTAAATATTTCCAACTTTGTATTGGTACTTTTGGCATAGAGAATTACACTTCAAGAAATTTTAACGTTGCAGATGGTATATCTTAAGTACTTGGGATCGCCCAACTTCCCGTGATAGGTTTCCATAAAAATATCCTTACTCATTTCTCAAGTTTTCTTGATCTTGGTATGGGTTTAATCTTCTAGGGAACATAACACCTAGAAGGGTGGATGCGCTAATTTCCCATATCAAAGCATGGTGTACTTGGATTATCAATCCTAATGTTATCCTTATTGGTCCACTGACCTATCAATTTCTAAAGATTAATGCTTTGGGATAGTGTATCTATGCCAATGCATGATCATCAACCTTCAACTAAGATTTAACTAGGGTCCATCATCGCATGGCTTTTGGACCATATGTCTCAGACCAAACTCTGGTTGATGGTAATGATGCCTATACCATCTACCACTAGACCTTCCAACTTCATGAACCAGCTCCCTAGCCATATTTCTTGTTGGCAATTCCACAATCGGAGTAGGCTCATGAGCATACTCATGTACTACTCATGCGGTAACCTTGGTCAATGTCCCATTCCATCGACCTTTACTCTCTATAGCATAGAACCACTATCAATTTTAACTTGCTAGAGAACGATTACCTCTGATATAGTTGCCACTACAAACTATCGAAGTTGGGTGGGTGCAATCCTTATCGATGAGCACTATGCTAATCCATCCTCTGTTGGTAGAAGCAATATTCAATACACCCTTATAGATGATTTATGGTTATAAATTTTTCTCTATGTTTCTTACAATGCTTTGTATTCAAGATAGGGTAAATGTTTACAAGGTCTAAATGTCTAATAATAATATTTCTTGTTGATATTTTTTAATATGAATAAATCCAAGATAAAATTTCTAGAATAAAATGATATTCTTTTATAAGCTAAATTCATTTTTTGAAAATATTAAACAAGTTTACTAGTAACATTGATGGCACTACATAACATATTCAAATGCAATCAAATAGGAGATGTATTAATTTTAATATAAATATTCTAATACTACTTATCAAAAGAAAACCCCTTAGTAATTATATTTTTATATGCTTCTTTTAAATTCAATTCTTATACCTAAAATCTTATTAGCTCCTCGTATGCAAGCACGAGCGTTATTTATTTCCCACGTCAAAGACTTAGTTTCTCTTCATATATTTCCTTTGAGGTATTATATATGATACATCATCTACATAAAATACATAGAGGAGTTTAACATATGTTTGTGAATGTTTCACATACCTAATATCTATTTTCACTTTTGAAAAATTCTCTATAAATATTTTATACTAAAAGTTTGTTTTACACATTGAATCATAAAGAAATTCTTGCAAGAGATAATAACCCTATTCATATTATTATTAGATAATATGAAATTTTTTTCAATTAAGCATTAATGTACAATTAAATTTTTTTATGTTATATAAATCTAATGTTTTGTAAGTGTTAACTGTCTAAATAAATATGAGCTTGTTCAACTCAGTGAATTTCGACTTCCATGAGCAAAAGCAAATATTACTTTATTTTTAACTCCTATTTTCCATTGATCGGCTCAGTCAGGTACACATTTTGAATATGTTTTGAATAACATATATTGCATAGAAAAACATAACCCAATAGTTTCATTGCTATCATATAGCATTATAGTTATGTTAAGGAAAATGAAATCTCAAGTATTATGTGAAGATTTAACTCATTATTTAATGTTTTTTTGTTGACAAAAAATTTCTGATTGACGCCCAAAACGGAAACCACTATACCTTTGTGCTCTTGCTTAAGAATCTATACCTCATCAATCAGTTCGACTAGAACATTCGTGTTTAATATTTGCATGGGATTAAAGGCCTATTAAAAGTTTTTTTTTTAACTCGAAAACCTAATTTTTCAATAAAGTTTATGTTACACTTGGGCTTTTGACAAGGTGACACATAACCCCCATACCTTTTATTAAACCAAGATAGGGTGTAGTGGTAAATATTTCGAGACTTGCTTTCGAAACGAAACATATTCCATGAACCACTTGAAATAGTTTAAATTTATTGAAAATAACTTGAGCCTCACTCCATTCTAGGTTATGGCACAAATTTATATAAGTTTATACTATGGCCATAATAAATTATAAATCATACATTTAATCTACCATCTATTCTTCTATGGATCAATTATTATTTGAAATATTGGATTGGTTGAGAGTTAAGTTTTTGAGTTTAATATGTCAAACATTTACCGTATGAAATTTTAAAATTGGAATACTTTCAAGATGTGATGTTAACACGCGAGACAAACTACAGGTTTTTGACTAACACAAAGCCTCTTATAACAAAAAATACTATCCTCATTTGATTTTATGAAAACACATAGTTTAAATTATAATTTATATTCATTTTTACACCATCGTGTTCTTGGCCTTTTTGCAATACAATCCTCATTCCAATCAACAAGCCAAAGGAAAATCAATTATTTGATTTATATCTTATCTCTTGTCCAAGTATTTAGTGCATCATTTTAAAAAATACAATTGATATGAACATATTCTGAAATTGGAGAGATTAATAGTAAATTGTTTAATAAGCTCAACATTATGCATTGCTGATATTTAATTAAAATTTTGATATCTTACATTTCTATCTAATATGACTCAAATATTGACAACAAAAGTGCTTACTATAGAAGTTTTATTTACACTCCCAACGGAATTGGAAAATTTCTTTAAACCTCACACATAATTTCCTTGCAATAGATGCTTTCAACAATTTTAAGCTAAGCCAAAAATAATCATCATTCCCCCATAAACTCATTTTTCTAGGTTTTATTTTAATAAAAGGAATACCACTTGTAATAACAAGGGGCTTGGTTCTAGAAGCTACCAAAGGCACATGATTGATTTACTATTCCACGTTCATCAGGTTTTTTCTTATTACTTTCATTTGAATATTGCACTCCAAAGTTCCACATAAGTTCTCAGCAAAGGTTTTTCTAAGGTCTTACATTAACAAGGATTTCATATCTTTTCAAATTTCACATAGTTGACATTTTGTTTTTTTTTTACATTTTCAACACCAGACATTACATGAAAAATATATCAGAGGATTTGCTAAATATTTTTTTATAAGGGACATAAAAGAGCACATGTTACAAGGATCATGTTTTTGTTTAACTAATTCTTCTAAATTCAAAGTGCTTCATCAAATCAGAGCATATATTTCCTGAGGTATTCCTAAAATAGAATCTATCTTACAAAGCTAGATAAGAAAATTAATCATCCGTTAAATCATAAATTATTTCCTTCCGGTAATATACATGGAGTGAACACAATATAAACTTCATAACAGATAACTCTCACCTTGTAATTAAATTTTTTACAACATTTGTATGTGATGATTAATGAAACATCGTATTCCTCTCAACCATTTACCCCTAGGATATTCCATAAATAGATGGAAACAACTCTTCTCTTATATTGCTTCACTTGATGGGAAGAAAGTGGTAAAGATCATCATGGATTAGCATAGTTCTTATGCATGCACACTATGCTACTCAGGAAGAATGCATTTTTTTTTAAAACTAATAGCATAATTCCATATTAGCTATTCTTATCACAAAAAGATATTTGTCTATATATTATATTCTTCCATTCAGATATCATAGATTATCAGTATTACACGTAGTTTAATATCTTCAGCTATATACCAATTATTTCATAACTAAATTGTTACTATATTCCTTGATTAAACACAAATACGATATAGTTTCAAAATTTCAATTGATGGTGAAAAATAAAAAGGATTAAGATAGAAAAATACATGCATAAATATAGTAATGTTTAAATAATGAAATTAAAAGACTACCTGATTAGGCAGATATGAACACAACCTAATCAGAATGAAGACGAAGGAGAAAACACTTGCTCAATAGCTTACCACCCGACCAAAGTACATCAAAATATGGTTCTCACAATAAGTTCCTTTTCTCCTTATAATGATTTTGAATGAACTCCTATGAGACACCTTGATTTTTACATGCAACAAGTTTATGTCCTTTGTTTCCAGGTGAAAACATTGGAAGATGAAGATTACATGCCTTAATTAATTTCACAAATAAAATATTTGCCTAATTATGATTATTTTATTTTATTATATTATTTAATTTATTATTTTATTTATTACCCATATATTTATTATTTATTATATGTTTTTTTTCATTTATTTTTTTTATATTTATTATTAGATTTATTATTATATTTATACTTGTTCAATAATCAAAAATACAAATTGTAGGCAAAACTTCCTATATGAAATCCTAACTGTGGGCTTCCATGTACCCACAGGCCACGGTGCATGAGGCACAGACATCATATCCCACATTAATTGAAACTTACTACCACTTTTCCTTCTAGGAGGTGGTATTTTCTTTGATCATTTTCCTCCTTTGGAGTGGAAACCCACACCTAAAACCACAATTACTTGTAGCAGTATCACATTCTTCCAAAAAAAGCTAGTCAATTAATGTGGATGTTACATTCTTCTCCACCAAAATTTAACACAATATCTGTGTTAGTCAATATAACATTGCAGGTTCCATATATAAGAAAACAACCATGGATTATGCATCATTTCAAAAGTCATATTCAAAATACCAAACATACAAATATAATCACAACAATATCCAAATTGTTCTTTTGTTTAATAATTTTTTTATAAGAAAAGCAATCATTTTTTTCATTTATGCTACATTCTCCCAATAGCATATCTCTCTAAATATTAATCCCACTGGATCCAACACTGATCAAATTATCTTTTCCTTATTTTTTTAGTTCTAAATCCTAAAATTTTGATTGGTCGAACCTATGGGTCCAAATTTTACAAGGAATATATCATTTATGTACTTGCATAGAAGAGTCCAATGGAAAAAATTGTTTATTTTAGATAAATTTTATGGAAAGGTGATCTTGTAGGCAATAGAGCTTATTTTGGCAATGATATCAAATGGACCAATAAATTTGAGGCTTAGTTTGGTAGACTTAACATAGCTTTTGGTTGGTTTGATTATGAGAAAGGACTCATAGCTAATATCAAATTCTTGAGGTGTTCATTTAAGATCTACATAGTTCTTCTAATGGTTTATGGATTCACAAGCCGCTAGTAGATATCCTTAAATTTGAATTCCATTTTCATAACAACATTAGGACTGATCTCT
The DNA here is from genome assembly GCA_028583015.1 of Wollemia nobilis. Lineage (NCBI taxonomy): Eukaryota > Viridiplantae > Streptophyta > Pinopsida > Araucariales > Araucariaceae > Wollemia > Wollemia nobilis. The sequence goes on from JAQPPZ010003256.1 coordinate 901,622, forward strand.
TCTCGATCGTCCAAATTTTCCCACATTAATGGTGTTCTGCACCTATGCCCCTATAGGACCTCAAAAAAGGCCATGCCCAATGCAGTATATTATATGCAAATTCCATAAGGAAGAGATAATATTCCCACTTACTTTGGTAGTCCATATCTTCCAGCACCTAATTGTCCATCTCAGTCTACCCATTCATATTAGGATGATAGGTTGTGCTAAGCTTTGTACCCTATACTCGGTGTAAAGCTTACTATTATTTAGAAGTGAATCTTGAATATCTATCCAAGATAATTATTCCAGGGAAAACCATGCAATCTCATGATTTTCCCGAGCATACATTTGTGCTATTATGGAGGAATCATCATGGAAATTGCCTAGTAGAAAATGTGCTTCTTTAATCAAATTATTCACAACTACAAAAATTGCATCATGTTGGAAACAAGTCTCGGGAAGACCAACTATAAAATTCATGGAATTTACTTGCCATTTTAGTTTCGACACATCAAACATGTGTAGTTGTCCTCCTGTATGCTGATGCTTGGATTTGAACTTCTGATATTATAAGCATATTGCAACAATTTGGATCATATCGTTTTACATCCTAGGCTAGAAAAGTCCATATTAAATGTTTCTCTTATTTAAATCATACCCGGATGAGTAGAATATGGTGCATAATGTGCTTCTTGCAAAATCATTCTCTTTATCCCTTCCTCATTAGGTATTATTAAACAGTTTGAGAATACATTATATTTTATTTGATACCTAAATTTTGTATGCTGGTCTAGTTCTTGCTCGACCTTTGCTCGACATAAATTGTATACCCATCAACTTTTTTACATATTCTTAATTTTCTCTATTAGTCTATTGATATAAACTATATGTCTTCTTTTATTAAGTGTATTTGCTAATTTTTTGATATACTCAATTCCAAAATCATATGTGGCCAAGAATTTCATCCATCTTCATTGTCTGCCATTTAGTAGAGATTGGGTGAAATTATACCTTTGAAATTTGATGTTTGGTTTTTAAATCCAAATTTTTTTATCCAAAAAATAGTGTCACAAAAACTTAAGAGCATGGATTTATAGTAGCTAGCTCTAAATCATGAGTAGCATAATTTAAGTCATGTTTCTTAGCTTTTTGAATTCATATGCTAGAGAAATTATTGGTTGATTTATCAAGTTGGTTTAGATCCCTCCTCGATCAGTCCAAAAACCTACAACATATCAATTGACCCTTTTGGTCATTCATTTTATCTTCAAATAATAACTAGACTACACTAAAGTATGTAGAGGACCATGAATTTGGAAATTGATAGACGTTGTTAAACCTTAACTCATTTTATCAACTATCAATATTACACAAAAGATAAACTTTTAAATCATTTTATGATGAGGATTATCTTCAGTTTATTTTCCACTTGCTTGCTCTTTTCAGTCATTGATTAACATAACTCACTTTTTTTGGACTTTTTGTTTGTTCATTAATGTCATGTCTTTCTAAGTGGCAGTCCTATCAGAGTAAAGGTCCTATTAGGCTCAACTTTGGTTAACTATGCTTTACAAAATATATGGGTAATACATGGAATGTACTCTAATTGATTGGGTGAGTTAATTTGAGCCTTGCCTATCCTCGAATTCTGGCTAAGTAGATTTTTCTAGATAAATATTTCTCCTTCTTGCTTACATGATGTAGCAATGTACATGTTTTTCTTATTTTTACCTAGCCCTTACTCGACCTTCTTAATGAAACATTAATTTTAGTGAAGTTACTGATGAGCATAATTTATCATATAAATATCAAAAGTCCTTTATATTCAAAAATATAGGACATAAAACATATTTCTTCCAAAAATTGGTATTATTAGTCCTGATACCACTTACATCACATAACTTATTAGTGTTTTTAGCAAAATTCCATATCTGGATGGATATTTTTTTTAACCTGCCACTTTTCAAAGTAGAACAATATTTATATTTGTATCTTCTTTCTTATTTCCAATCATGATTTTTTTGTATTCATTTAGATCTTCATCTATCATATGAGATTTATCATGATATGATTTCTCATGTTTTACACTTAGTGGGCAATTTATGGAAAAATATTCCTCTTCATAGGTGAAGCAACCTATTTTATTTCAATTAACTCTTAATGGGCATCTTCTTGCATAGTGGGAATCTCCACAAGTGAAACAACCTGATACCGACACTCTAGTTCTTCCTTCCTAACCAATTCTTTCCTTATACGTAGGTTCCTTATTGTACTTAAGGATTTTTTTTACATTTTTGCCTTTTTTAGCATATTTCACTTTTATCCTCCACTTGTTTTTCTTCTTTTGTTGTCTTATAAAAAGTTCCATGATTTATTTCTAAATTCCCATTTTATCCTTAAGTATTTTTATCAATGATGATATCTAGTCCATTTGGTATTGGAATATTTCCATATTTGATACAAGATCCTCCATCTGTTACATATAAAGAAATGATATCAATTTTATTGACGGAGTCCACCATTTAGCTTGAATATAAGAAAATCTATGTTACTTTTCTAACACATGGCCTAGGATTTCACAACCTAGGCTCTGATACCACATGTAACAACCTATATCTATTCACCTTGTTGTCAAAAATACAAATTCAAATCTTTCTAAAACAAACAAAAATATCACACATTTACATAAATATTCCCAACTTTCTATTAGTACTTTTGGCATATATAATCATACTTCAAGAACTTTTACTACTACAGATGGTATATCTTAAGCACTCAGGATTGGCCAACTTCCCATGATAGGTTGACATAAAAAATCCTTACTCATTTCTCGAGTTTTCTTGATCTTGGCATGGGGTTGTTCTTCTAGGGCCCATAACACTTGGAAGGGTGGACACACTAATTTACCATCTCAAAGCATGGTGGACTTGGATTCTCAATCCTACTTTTGTTCTTATTAGTCCACTGACCTATTAATTTCTAAATATTCATGCTTTGGGATAGCATAGCTAAGCCAGTGCTTGATAATCGACCTTCAAATAAGGTTTAAATAGGTTTTGCTATCGCATGGCTTTCAGACCAGATGTATTAGACAAAACTTTGGTTTATGGTAATGTTGCTCATACCATATACCACTGGACCTTCCAACTTCATGCACAAACTCCCTAGCCATGTTTTTGTTGGTAATTATACAATTGGAGTAGGCTTGTGAGCATCCTCATGTACTACTCATGTGGTAACCTTGGCCGATGTCCCATTACATTGACATTTACTCTCTATAGCGTAGGACCACTATCCCTTTTATCTTGCTAGATAACAATTACCTCCAATTCATAATAGTTGCCACTATGAACTACTAGAGTTGGGTGGGTGCAGTCCTTCTTGATGAGCACTATGCTAATCCATATTTTTTCTATAGAAGCAATATTCAATACACCCTTCTTGATGATTTATGGTTATAATTTTTTCTAAATGAATTTTCTTACAATGCTTCATATTCAAGACAAGGTAAATATTTACAAGGTCTAAAGGTCTAAGAATAATGTTGCTTGTTGACATTTTTCAATATGAATAAATCCAAGATAAAATTTTGTAGAAAAAAATGATATTCTTTTATAAGCTAAAATCATTTTTTGAAAATATTAAACAAGTGTATTAGTACCATCGATGGCACTACATAACATATTCAAATGTGATCAAATAGGAGATATATTAAATTTAATACAAATATTCTAATACTTCTTATCAAAAGAAATCCCCTTAGTAATTATACTTTGATATGCATCTTCTAAAATTCAATTCTTATACCTAAAACCTTATTAGCTCCTCATATGCAAGCACAAACATTATTTATTGCATACGTTAAAGACTTAGTTTCTCTTCAGATGTTTCATTTGGGGTATAATAAATGATACATCATTTCCATAAAATACCTAGGGGAATTTAACATATGTCTGTGAATTGTTTCACATACCTAATGTCTATTTGCACTTTTGAAACATTATCTATAAATAGTCTATACTATAATATTCTCTTACACATTGAATCATAAAGAAATTCGTGCAAGAGATAATAATCCTATTCACAGTATTATTAGATAATATGAAACTTTTATCAATTAAGCATTAATATACAATTAAGTTTTTCTATGTTATATAAATCTAATGTTTTGTAAGTGTTAAATATCTAAATAGATATGAGCTCGTTCAACTCAGTGTGTTTCAGCTTCCATGAGCAAAAGTAGATATTACTTTATTTTTAACTCCTATTTTCCATTGATTGGCTCAAGTACACATTTTGAATATGGGTTGAATAGCATATATGAACAACAAAACATGACCCAATAGTTTCATTGCTATCATCTAGCACTATAGTTATGTTAAGGAAAATGAAATATCAAGTATTATGTGAAGATTTAACTTATTATTTAATGTTTTTTGTTGAAAGAAAATTTCTGATGATGCTCTAACCTGAAACCACTATACCTTTGCACTCTTGCTTAAGAATCTATACCTCATTAGTCAGTTTGACTAGAACGTTCGTGTTTAATATTTACATAGGATTAAAGGTATATTAAAAGTTTTTTTTTTTTTTTTTAACTCGAAAACCTGATTTTGACAAGGTGACACATAACCCCCATACATTTTCTTAAACAAAGATAGGGTGCAATGGTAAATCTTTCAAGACTTGCCTTTGAAATGAAACATATTCCAAGAAGCACTTCAGATAGTTTAAATTTATTGAAAATAACTTTGGCCTCACTCCATTCTAGGTTATGGAATTTATATAAGTTTATACTATGGCCATACTAAATTGTAAATCATACATTTACTCTGCCATCTATTCTTCTATGACTCAATTATTATTTAAAATATTGGAGTGGTTGAGAGCTAAGTTTTTGAGTTTAATATGTCAAACGTTTACCTTATGAAATTTTAAAATTGAAATACTTTCAAGACGTGATGTTAACACGCAAGACAAACTGCAGGTTTTTGACTAGTACAAATCCTATTATAATGAAAATGTTATCCTCGTTTGATTATGAGAAAGCACATAGTTTAAACTATAATTTATATTCATTTTCACACCACCCGTATTTTGGAGTTCTTGCAATAAAATCCTCATTTCAATCAACAAGTCGAAGGAAAATAAATTCTTTGGTTTATATCTTATCTCTTAACCAAAGTATTTAATGTGTCATTTAAAAAAATACAATTGAGATGAACATATTCCGAAATTGGAGAGGTTAATAGTAAACAATTTAATAAGCATGTGATTATGCATTAGTAATACTTAATTAAAAATTTTCTATCATACATCTTGATCTAAGACAAATCAAATATTGACAACAAAAGTGCTTACTATAAAAGTTTTGTTTACGCTCCCAACGAAATTGAAAAATTTCTTTAAACCTCACACGTAATATCCTTGTAATAGATGCATTCAATAGGTTTAAGCTAATACAAAAACAATCGTCATTCCACCCTAAACTCATTTTTCTAAGTTTTGTTTTAATAAAAGGAATACCACTTGTAATAATAAAGGGCTTGGTTCTAGAAGCAACCAGAGGCACAAGGTTGGTTTACTATTCTACGTTCGCTAGAAATTTGCTAATTACTTTAATTAGAATATTGCACTCCAAAGTTATGTTAGCAAAGGTTTGTCTAAGGTATTATATTAACAAATATTTCATATCTTTTCAAATTTCATACAATTGACATTTTTTATTTTTTATTTTTAGATTTTAGCATTACATGAAAAATATATCAAAGGATTTTGTTAAAATATTAAAGTGTACTAATCAAAATACCAAAATATTATATTTGTTTTTAGGTAAATTAAACTATATCCAGTTGCGGATTAAACGTTTTTCGTAGGAGTGCCCAAACTGCCGAACTTTTTTTCGTCATATCTCACTCAACCGAACTCGGATTGAACCGAAATTTTGAGAGTAAATTCCTAAAAAACCCTAGAATGTCTCCACCAATTTTTGTATCATTTGGAGTAACAAAAATATTAGCACATCTCTATGTGTGAACGATATACTTGGCAAGCGACTATGCAAGGGTTTCATCTGGGTTGAGTGCAAGCAGCTCCAGAGGTTGGTTTTTAGGGACTTCAGGCCCTAGCGGCCAATATTTTTGTGGTTTATGCTCAACATTTTAGTAGGAAATGTTGCAGGGGATCCAATATGGGTTAGAAATTTGTCTTTCAATAGATCATACTGTGAACTTGAATGACAACGGCTTCCAATTTGCTGCACAAAAAAAAAGTGAAAACCATACCTTTCCATGGTGTCTAGGGCAAGGATTAAAGAGATCACAAAACAAGTTTCAAAAAGTTGGTAAAAAAATAGCTCATATCTCAGGTGAATCTGGTGCTAAGGTGCACCCACAAAATAATTCTACTGTGAAAACCCCTTTCAAGGGTAAGAATTTTGAAGACTCTGTCCCAAAAATGAATTTTAGGGATGCCCTTCATGGTGGACAGCCTCAACCCAATACTAATATCAATATTAGGGCTTCCCATAAACCTCTAAGAATGCCTAAGATTGATCCCAAGAAAATAGAGTCAGGATGTCTTAAAGCAGCTGATGGAACTCCTATTGTTAAGCTTGATATGGGTAACATTCAGACTGGCATTGAAGATTTGGAAAAAAGAGGACTAATTTTTTGTTTCATGGGTTTCCGTCCGAGTCTATCTGCTTTAAAATTATGGTATGCAAAAATATAGAAAACTAAAGGTGAGTTACAAATCTCTATTTATCCAAATGGTTATTTTCTTGTTTTATTTTCTAATAATGATGATAGAGAGAAAAATTTTCAAAGGGGTCCTTGGTTTTTTGGAAGGGCAGGGCTTTTCATGAAGCCTTGGCATACTAAATTTAAAGCCGAAGAAGATATGCCTTCTATAACTCTCGTGTGGGTTAGACTCTTTGTCCTCCCTATTGAATTTTGGAATCCTACTATTTTTTTTTCAATTGGAAACTCTTTAGGAACTTTTATGATGACTGCTGATTGTACTCAAAATTTTGAACATATTATTTATGCTCGGATTTATGTTTTAATGGATTTTGACAAACCCCTACCTAAAAGGATCACTTTACAATTTGGGGAAGACACTTGGGAGCAAGTAGTGGACTATGAGAACATTCATTTTCGTTGTATAATTTGCCATGAATATGGTCATTTGGCCAGTGCTTGCCCAAATAAAATTCCTGATCAAAAGAAAGAAGATATAAACTCAGTAGGTTTCCAAATACCTAAGAAGAACACTCAGAAAAAACTAGCAATGAAGGATCAATCAAAGTCATCTGCTAATATATTTGAAATACTTTCCACAAATGATGTCCCAAGTGAGGAAGAGGAAATAATGGAAACTAAAATATTAGAAACATAATTTAAATATGAAGAGAAGAACTTAGAGACAAACCAACAAATCAAAGGTTTTCAATAGAAAAAAAGGAGAAAATTTACACAAGAAAAACAATATTTCAAATGTCAAAACTTCAAATAATGCAGGTCCCAATATAGTCTCCATTGAACCATCTAGTAAAATTTTGGTTGTGTATGAGCATTCTTCAAGATTAGAAGCCATCTCAGATTCAATTGGAATAAGTCAAGAAATAGGGAAAAAAAATTGAAGATGGATTCTAATCAAAAAGTAGGTCGCAAGACCAATCAATATCATATGGTAAAAGAAGGTGAAAAGCTTGTAGAGGAAGGTAAGATTAATGCCCTTCCCAAATTTTTTAGCCTTGGTATTAATGAAGATCATAACTTGGAATATTAGAGGACTCAAAGGGAGTCTTTCAAAACGAAATGAAATTAGAAGAATGATTCAGTTAAATCATCCACATCTCGTTTTCCTTCAAGAAATAAAGATGTCAATGGAGGATATGGACTCAATTGCTAGTAAAATTTGGCCAGCTAGAAAAGTGGTTTCCCTCAGTTCCCAAGGGACTTCGGGTGGCATTGCTTGTCTTTGGGACCCAAAAGAGGTAGTTATTCACCATATGGTTGGCAGTTGGGGTTTGTTGGCTATAGCTATTCAAAGTAGACATTCCAACCAGATTATGCTCTACATTACTATTTATGCTCCGACTTCTTTGGAGGAAAAAAGAAGATAGTGGAAGGATATTACTCATATTATCTCTTATTTTCCTAAATCTTGGATCTTGATCGGAGGAGATTTCAATACCATCCTCTCTCTGGATGAGAAAATGGGGGGAAATAGAAATTTGGACAAAAGCACTGACCTCATGAGCAAATATATTACAAACCTCCATCTTGTGGATATCCAACCAGATAATGGCCTTATGAATTGGTATAACAGAAGGCAAGGCTTAGCTTATATGATGGAGAGATTGGATAGGTTTTTACTCTCTGAAAATTTCTTAATCCATGGTCACATTCCTAAAGTGAAGACTCTTAATAATGTTGGTTCGGATCATTGTCCAATCATGGTGAAAATGTGGAAAACCAATGTGAGTTTCTCTCCTTTTTTTTTTCAATTAATGTGGCTTAGAGACATTTCATTTATGCCTCGTGTGCAAAAATGGTGGAAGGAAGGTAAACCTAGGCATGGGACTCAGATGTTTTGTTTTACCAAAATACTTCAATAATTAAATCTAAAATACAGACTTGGAACTGGAAAAAATATGGGGATGTTCATAAAAAAAAACATGAAGTTATTGCTCATCGTGAAAATTTGAATAAGAAAATCCATTTAGATGGCCTTACAGAGAAGAGAAGTGTATATGAAATTAAACTCACAACTCAGTTAGAGAAATGGGAAAAAAGAGAAGAAATCTTATGGAAGAAAAAATCTAGAATTCAATGGCTCAAAGAAGGAGATCAAAACACAAATTTCTTCCACAAATATCTTCTAGCTCGAAGATCTCACAACTTTATTTCTTCCTTAAAATCAAATTTTGGAGATGTTGTTTATACTTGGGATGGCATGAAATCTATTGTTGTTGATTACTTTTCCAATATTTTTGCTGCTGCTCCTCTTGACTTAGCTTCACAACAAAATGTTCTTCAAGCAATCCCTTCTCTTATAACTTCTGAGGAGAACTCTATTTTGACTTCTTTTGTTACTATCAATGAGCTTCAACAAGTAGTTTTTAAAATGCAAAAAGGGAAAACTCTAGGTCCTGATGGTTTTCCCATTGAGTTCTACCAAGAGTTCTGGGATATCCTTCATGTTGATTTATTAGAGGTGGTGGAAGAATCCAGGAAAGCCAAATAAGTTTTGAAGGTTATCAATAAAACTTATATTACTATTGTTCCAAAAGCTCAAGAGGTTGATCATATCTCAACTTTTAGACCTATTGCTTTATGTAATGTTCTTCTCAAAATCATTACTAAAATCATGGCAGAAAGGTTGAAGCCTCTTTTGCATAAGATTATTTCCCCAGAGAAAGGGGGTTATGTGGAAGGACATCAAATAGTAGATGAGATAATTCTTGCTCAGAAGCCATCCATTCCATGGATATGCAAAATTCTCCTTCCATGTTCATTCGGTTAGACTTATCCAAAGCTTATGACAGAGTGGATTGGCACTTCCTTATCAAAGTTTTGAGGCAATTTGGTTTCTCTAAGGATTGGATGGATTGGATTATGGGATGTATCTCTTCAGTTTCCTACTTAGTTCTTATCAATGGCAGGCCTTCTCAGTCATTCCTAACTTCCAGAGGTATTAGGCAAGGTGACCCGCTATCCCCTTATTTATTCATCATTCTTTCTGAATGCTTGGGTAGGACTATAACCAAAAAGAGGGAAAACAAAACCCTTGAGGGAGTTACCATTGCTCATGGAGCTAGACCTATCTCTCATCTTAAATTTGTGGATGATTCTACTCTTTTAGGTAAAGCTACAATTAAGGAAGCTTCTAATATTAAGCAAATCATTAGCTATTTTTTTAAGGCTACTGGGCAGTTGATCAATGAAGACAAATCTAAAGTTATTTTATTTCACTGCTCTTCTAGATAAAAATCCATGGTCTTGGATAAATTAAGATATAAGAAGACCTATCTCCCAATCACTTATTTAGGTATTCCCATAAATATTCAAAGGCAAAAAAATAAAGATTGGAATTGGTTTTTGGACAAAGTCAAGAAGAAAATTGGAAAGTGGACCAACAAGTGGCTTTCTTCTAGGGGTAGAATCACCTTGGTAAAATCAGTCCTTCAAGCTATTCCTATTTATGTTTCTTCTATTTTGAATATCCCAAAGGCTATTCTTCAAGAATTGGATCAAATCAGTCATTGTTTCCTTTGGAGTGGTACTAAGGAGAAAATAAAATGGGCCTTGGTGAAATGGGATACTTTATGTCTTCCTAAGAGTGAAGGGGGGTTAGGATTTCCGTCTTCAATTAATAACAACAAAGCTTTAGTTGCTAAATTATATTGGAGGATGTTGCATAACCCCAATGCTCTTTGGTCCAATAATCTCCGCACTAAATATGCTGAGAACAAAAATCTTGAAGACCTTGTTCGCTATCAACTGCCTACCAAAGGTTCTCCCATTTTAATAGTTCTTAATACTGGTGAGGATTTTATAAAGAAAAAATTATTTTGGATCATTGATAACTCAGTTTCCCAATTGGAGTCCTTGGATGGAGGAGCTTCACTAAGCTAATTGGATAAAGGTGGATAATTACTGTCAGTACCATACTGGTAATTTAAAGGTTGGTAGATATTGGATCCCTATTGATGACTGGCATATTCAAATCCCAGAAAGGCAAAGACAAGATATCCAAGGCATCCTTCATATGAGATCCCTCTCTTGGTCCCATGAAAAATATTGTTTTGGATGGAACAACACTACTAAGGGTGAGTATTCAGTTGCTCAAGGTTATTTGACCTTATGCCATAATAATCCCAACCATTCTTCTGACATATTTTATTTATTTTGGGCTCAAAATCTCTGGCCTAAGGTGAGGTTCTTTAATTGGATTTTATTGCATCGTAGGGTGCTTACTGGTGAGCAACTTATGAAGCGTGGTTTTCATGGCCCTTTTAGATGTGAAATGTGTGAAGAGAATTTAGAAAATATCAACCATATTTTTATTGAGTGTACTTTAGCCTCTGAGCTATGGAGGAGAATGGCCACTTTACTTGGCTTACAGTGGTCCAATTTTTTTACTTTTGAACAACTTTGGAGGGATTGGCCTAATCAAGAGGGTGTTGATCATTTTATTAGGCAGTTAGTTTGGATGGGTTCTACCATTCTTCTTGGGAATATTTGGAATGAAAGGAATAGAAATTTTTTTAATCAAGATAGGAAGGATATTCACTATATTTGGCAAAATACCATAGCCAACTTAGTTGAATCAGTCCATCAACTCCTTAATCACCCCCAAAACTCCCACCAAATATGGGATCAAGTGATGCAAATATTGAAGATTAAATATTCTAATGGCAACCATCTTAAATGGAATGTGAGTATTAGTAAGATGGATAGGACTAGAAATTGGCAACCTCCTCCTAAGGATTTTGGAAAATTCAATACTGATGGAGCCTCTAGAGGGAACCCTGGAAAAGCCAGTGTGGGAGGAATTGGTAGAATTTCAGATGGCTCCTTGGTTTTTACTTTTGCTGAGAATTTGGGTATTCTTTCCAATAACCTTGTTGAGGGGTATGGTATCCTCAGAGGCCTTCAAGAGGCTACTAAGGTTGGATGGGAAAATATGTTAGTTGATTCTGACTCTCAACTTATGATTAATCTCTTGAAGACTCCTAAGAATCATAAGGTGGATTGGAGAATAAAAAGAATTATTGAGAAGATTCAATTAATCTAGATGGGATTTTTGAAAGTTGATTACAATCATGTGGTCAGAGATCAAAACAAGAGTGTTGATGCTTTAGCTAATTGGGCTTTGGACAAAGGTGATCTTACTTGTTATGGCCACCCTCCTATATGGTGGGCTTCTCAAATTAGGTAAGCTCTTCTTTCTATAATTTCTTTGGATGGCTCCAATTCTGAAGGTACCTAGTTTCTTCTTGTTTTTATTTTTGCTTCTCTTTGGTCCATTCAGTTTTTTTAGTTCCCTAGCTCATTCTATTCTTTATTTTGTTTCCTCTATTGATTCTTGCCTTAATAGTCTTCTGGTCTAGATAGGTCATTGTTATGTTCAATTTTTTTTTTCTTTTTACCTTTTTGTTTTTTTTGTTTAGTTTTTTAATGTGGGTGGGTTTTTTTGTTTTGTTTTTTTTTTGTGTTCTTTGTGTTGTTTTTTGTTGTTCTTGTGTTTTTGTTGTTTTAGTTATTTTTTTTATGTTTTTTGTTATTGTTCTTGTGTTTTTTTCGTTATTGTTCTTGGGTTTCTCTTTGTTTGTGTTATTTCGTGTTTTTATGTGTGAGTGTTTTCTATGTTTTTTGTTTTTTTTTATTGTCTATTGTTGGTTGTTTTTTATTTTTATTTTTATTTTATTTTTTAGGTTTTGGTTGTGTTTATTTTTCATGTTTTTTTTGGGTTATGTCTTTGTAGTGTTCTGTTGTTTTTGTCTTGTTTGTGTTTTGTTATGTGGTTCTTGTATTTTTCAATGTGGTTTGTGTTGTGGTTTCTTTTATCTTATTATGCATGTTTGGTTGTGCTTTTGTTTTTGACACACTCAAGGAGCATGTTTTTTATTTTATTTTATTATTTTTGTTGTTATTTACTTATTTTTAAATTGGTTTTGTGTGTTTGTTTGCTTCTTGAGTATGTCAAAGGTGGTAGGCCAGGTCCGAGTCCTGGGCATTTTTTGTGGAATGGATACCTCTACCTCCTTGGGTCTTACCCAAAAGTGGCATCCCTTTTGGGATGTTTTCCACAAAAAAAAAAATGTGCACTTTACCTAATTTATTATTCATTATTGCTTTTTAGGGTTAGGGTTTTGTTTTTTAGGGTTAGAGTTAGGGTTTTCTTTCTAAAACCCTAATCTCTCTCTATATGTACTCATTCATGTATTATAATGAATAATCACTTTTGGTTCTAACAATTGGTATCAGAGAGGTAAGATCCACCTATGTGAGAGAGTGGTAAGATTCACTTATGATTCACATGTAATGGGGGATTTCTCTCAAGGAAATCTCCTCCCTTGCCCTATCAAAAATTCTTGATTTTTGTCTTAGGTTGTTTTTTTTTTAAGGAGGCCTTTATAATTTTGGTTGTAGTAATGGTGGTCATTCATTCCAAAAAAGTATTGACAAAGTCCATACATGATAATGTAATCAAAAATGGAATATGAATAATAATAGGTGATCATCTATGAATATGAAGTACAAGATATGAAAACAACCTCCAATGCCTTCATAGAAGAGAACCTAGGGGTGTCTTGCTTTCTATTTGGCCACATAGTGGTTAATTTGTTGATTGTTTGTTTTTTATGTAGACCTACTGAGTGTCGTAGGCCTTCAATTGTTGGTGATGTGAAGACATAGCTCAGTACAGTATTAATAAATATGTTCAAATTTACCTAGGGATTTCACAATGTGGATTTGAGTATGTAGTTGAACATGAAGTAGAGACCTCCACTTTGAATCACAATAGTAATGGTTACAACAAGGCAACATTTATCATCCCCACTGCATTTTTTTACCATAAAAACCTATTTGTAATTATAGGTAAAGAGAGAACTCATAACCAATCATTGATTGCAGTGGAAAACAATGATCGCAGGCGACGAAAAAGAAGACAAATAAAAATTAAGTTGCTAAGGTTTTGATGGGTAATTAAATCGTGTTAAGAAACCCTAATTTTCCCTAATCGAAGCATACCACATGGTGATTTTAGAAATTTCTATTTCCCAATCATTATCTGACATGTAAAATTTACGCGTTCCCATATCGCACCAATGGAATAGTTATTAGCTTCTCCGACCAGATGCGAACACTCGACGAACACCACCATGACTAGATACATAATTTTTTTTTTTTAAAGCTCAATTTCTATTGTAGGTTTGAGGTATTGAATTATAGATTTTTCATATATACAATATGTGGAGACTTCATCTATGCAATCTATGAAATCTATGGAGGTAGTGACAACTCCCAAACTGGAGTACCCGATAGATTCCCATGATCAGGAAATAATACCTCCTACTATAGGAGCATCCAAAATCATGATGGAATATCAATAGGGTCATGGTCATGAAGAAATCCTACTTCCAAAGAATAGTATCTGATGACAAAAGTGGATTTAATGAAGTGTCAGGTTCAACCCATAATGCACTTCCTATACAATAAAATTTGAGGCCCAAACAATTATATGAAAAAGCCTTAAAACTAAAAATGGACATCTCCATTATGTTCGTATCAAAAAAATATTTCCAACGACTATAAACACGACTATATTCAAATTTGAATGGAGCTCTAAAACTAAGAAAAATAATTAGAGTCACCGACAACAAAATAAAAGTGCCTCATAGCCTTTACAATTTGAAAGATATTATGCCCTAGCATTAAAAATAGGAATATTATGCCCTGCCATTTAATATTTTTTTAATCTGGCCATGTAGGCTATATATAGTCACCAACCAATCAATTTACCAACCACCATGTGGAATGAGGATTTGAAACACATGGGCCCCACAAACTGGTACCGGCTAGCCTTTAGGCATGCAGAACCCCCGCACACTGGTGCCTCCAAATAGCACCACTCCAACCACCCATGGTTGGTTATTATACTAGGTGGACCTCCACCTTCTTAAGGTGCTTTGAGCACCATACCACACTGAATGTGGGATAAAGAGGATCCCATTTTTTATATAAAAATAAAGCTATGGCTCGTGCTTTCTTTTCCCATAAAAAACATGAAACCTTCTGCCACATGTCCAAAGATGATTGAATTATAGATATGCCCACCATGATGCTGATATGGTGCCACATGTCAAATGCATAATAAAACTTAGAAAACTAGTTTTGGCCAATTTTAAACTGATAGGGTTTCATTCATGAGATATGATTGGACCAATTTTAAACATTAGAAAACTTTTGATTTTCCTCCATTTTGTTCATTGCATGTGAACTAGTTTTGGCCTGCAATTTTGTTAGCGCACCTGTGAACTGGTTTACTCATCTTCACCCAATCCTCTAGTATAGCATCCGTCTACCGATGACATCTACCTTCAATGTTTTCCTCTTATGCATTGCTCTTGGTGGTTGACTATGATTGGGTGATCACCTATGTGGTGGATGGAAGGATATGGTCTACGCCTATAGTGCTCTACAACTTCATTCGATAGAGCCTACCTTACTCTCCATCTCAAAACTACCTAGAAAGATGAACACCATCATGAATGTCATTATGGTTAGCAATGCTTCTGTCACCACCAATTACCATAATTTTTCCCTCTCGACCTGTATCGTAGCTTGAGTGGAAAAAATATGGGAGAATGGTAAACAAAAAGCACATACAAAATAGCATAAAAAAGTAGCAACTTCTGACATCTAAACGTGCAAACCCAATAAAAAAACTTGCCATGTGTCAGATGCATATTAGAGAATTCATTAGGGTTTTGAATTCTCCTATAGTGGAATCAAATGATCTTTGTAACATTCTCGGGCAACAGTTTATCCCCATGAGACCCAAGGAAGATCAAGTGACCTAGGCTCCTACGGAAAATGTGTAGTTCACTATTAAATCAGCTTACAAGCTTATGCTTGATGACGAGGATTTTGTCCTCCAAAAGGACTTAGTTTGGATAAAAAATTTAATTCCAAAATTGTAGTCTTTTCATGGCTGGTTATCCAAGGAAGAAGTATAACCATTGATAATATGATGTGTAAAGGTATTTGTATCACTAATCATTTTTATCTATGCAGGGCTAATTGGGAGACCATTTATCACATTTTCCTTGAGTGCCCTTTTTCCTTGACTATCCTAAGTGGGGTTTTTCAGGCCTTCAATATTTCTTGGGTTAAACCAACCATCGTACTTGATTTTTTCATCTAGTGGCCTTGCCCTTTTTCAATCCAAAGACTTAGATACATGTGGAAAATTTGTCTCAATAACTATCTTTGGCATGTGTGGTTAGAAAGGAACCATAGAGTCTTTAATGAGTCTATCCATGATCATCAAACTATCATTGCTAGGATCCTATCCTTTGCCAATGATAATGTGAACCTTATCCCTTTTGATAGCCATAAACCTCATCTGCAAGAGACCACGATTGCTCAATATTTAAGCTTAACCTTGTTAGATGAGTTTGTGCCTAGGGTAGTTAACCTCAAAGCCAATGTTAAGTGGTACCCACCTCCTACGGGTTTGTTTAAGCTTAATTTTGATGGAGCAGCTAAGGACAATTCTGGCAGAGTAGGCACTAGTGAAATTATGCTAGATCATAATGAGAATACGATGCTTGTATTTTCTAAATATTTGGGAACAAGGATGAACAATGAAGTTGAAGCTAGAGCTATGTGGAGAGGCCTTCAAATGACTCAAAACTTAAAATGCAATTTGATCATAGAAGGAGACTCTATGCATGTTATATATCTCCTCAATAATTGGAAAACACCTCCTTTGAGGATTACAACAATTTTTTAAGAGGCTAGGATCCTTTTCCAGGGAAGACATGATAGAAAATCCCAACATGTCTTTTGGGAATCTAATAAAGTTGCTAATAAGCTAGCCAATTTGGGTGTCGATGGTGACAAACTTTTCAAATGGGAACATAGTGTCTCAAGTGAAGTAGAGGAGCTTATTCAACAAGAAAGCCAAGAATGATAGTCGAATTTACCAACAGGGAAGGCAATGTAAATTCAAAGGCTATGAGTATTCCTATATCTTTTTTGAAATGGACTCACAATAAAAATTATTCAAGCTGTCAGTCTTGGTGGATTCTACTTGGAAATACCACAAAGAGTAATGGGGACAGTCACGTGTCATGTAACATGGCTCCTAGTCATCTTAGTAATTTGAGGTTGGTTGATAATCATAGGGTAGGAAAGAAATGATAATATAAGACTTCTAACCAGAGCCACATGGACCACTAGATAGCCATTGCCATAAATCTAACCAACAGGTTCACTTCTCCAAGGCTGATTTGCCAAGCCAGGATGTGGTCCCAAAGCATGTCATATACAAAAGAAAGCAATTACCAAAGAATTATTAAGAGTAACTATCAATACAGAGCTTGTGGGAGTTTTTTTCAGTACTCTATTATGTGTGTCTACAGCTTTTTGTTTCTCCACTTTTTCAAGGAAGGGATTTGTGTCTATTTTTTTTTGTAATTATGATGCAGGTGTGTTTTATCAAGGTATACCCAAAATGTTGTATGGGAAGTTTCTTGCTAATAACAGTCTATGTGCCTTACTGAATGTAATGGCTTTGGCAGTATGTAGATTTTACATATATAGGATCCTTAGTAAGGATATTTTCATCAACAGCACTGGGCTTATTTTTGTAAAAGGTTTTGGGTCAACCTATAAAACCCGATATTAATGCTATATTATCTTATCTACCAAAAAATGCTCCTACAGTAGGAGGTATTGTTTTTCGATCATGAAAATCTATCAGGTACTCAATTTTGGGAGTTGTCATTGTCTCTTTATAAGACCATGGCCCTTTTTTGATGTGATCATGAATATCACATGGGTACTCTTATAGTTGGAGTTGTCTTTGCCTTTAGTGGCTTGTCTCTCAGTGGATTAGTGATTTTCAGCTTGGCTCATCAGCAAGATTTCCAACATCACGATGCAAGTGAACCTTGTACCTAGTCATCTTCTCTATAGCACCTAGCGGATGCAACGACTAGTTATCCATGCATTTCAATAAGATGAGAAGGTTACCATAAGAACACTTTTGATACTTTGGAAAAAACCACATCAAGATTTCAACATCAGATTCTTGGCTATTTTAGCATAATTTTTGGATGGCTCACATTATTGTATAAAGGTGCATTTTTAGCATAGATCGACACCTTCTAGATGAGCTTCATCATTTGGGGGGTATTAGAATATGAATGAGTATATTGTACTTAGGAAAGTGCACATTAAAGGGGGATGTTAAAATATTAAAGTGCACTTTACCTAATTTAATATTCATTATTGCTTTTTAGGGTTAGGGTTTTGTTTTTTAGGGTTAGAGTTAGGGTTTTATTTCTAAAATTCTAATCTCTTCCAAACCCTAATCTCTCTCTATATGTACTCATTCATGTATTACAATGCATAATCACTTTTGGTTCTAACAGATTTGCTAAATAGTTTTTTATAAGGGACATGAAAGAGCACATGTTACAAGGATCCTATTTTATTTTAACTAATTATTCCAAATTCAAAGTGCTTCATCAAATTAGAGCATATATTCCTAGAGGCATTCCTAAAAAAGAATATATCTTACAAATCTAGAAAATAAAATTAATCATCCATTAAATCATAAATTATTTCTTTTTGGTAATATGCATGGAGTGAACACAATATAAACTTCATAAAAGATGACTCTCACCTCATATATAATTTTTTTACAACATTTGTATGTGATGATTAATGAAACAACATGTTCCTCTCAACCATTTTCCCCTAGGATATTCCAAAAATAGACTAAAACAACTCTTCTCTTCTATTGCTCCACTTGATGGGAAGACAGTGGTGAAGCTCATCATGGATCAACATGGCCCTTATGCATGCACACTATGCTACTCAGATATAATGTATTTTTTTAAACTAATAACATACATTCCATATTAGCTATTCTTATCATAGAAATATATTCGATTGTTTATTATATTCTTCCATTCATATATGATAGACTCTTTATCAGTATCACACACAGTTTAAAATATTCAACTATATACCAATTATTTCACAACTAAATTGTTATTGTATTCCTTTATTAAACACAAATACGATATATTTTCATAATTTCAATTGATGTTTAAAATTAAAAAGGATTTGGATCGAAAAATACACGTCAAAATACAGTAATGTTTTAATAATGAAAGTAGAAGACAACCTGATTATAGGTGGAGATGAACACAACCTAATCGTAATGAAGATAAAGGAGAAAACACTTTCTCAATAGCTTACCACCAGACCAAAGTACATCAAAATTTGGTTCTCACAATAAGTTCCTTTTCTCCTTAAAACAATTTTGAATGAACTCATGTGATGATTCCTTGATTTTTACATATAATAATTTTATGTCCTTTGTTGCTAGGTGGAAACATAGAAATATGAATATTACATGCCTTAATTAATTTCACAAACAAACTGTTTGCCTAATTATACTTATTTTATTTTATTATATTCTTTAATTTATTATTTTATTTATTACCCATATATTTATTATTTATTATATTTTTTTCATTTATTTTTTTAATATTTATTATTATATTTATACTTGTTCACAACTAAAAAACGCAAATAGTAAGCAACACTTCCTATATGAAATCCTAAATGTGGGCTTCCATGTACCCACAGGCCATGGTGCATGAGGCACAAACATCATATCCCACCTTACCTGATGCTTTCTACAACTGCTCTTTCTAGGAAGTGGTATTTTCCTTGAACGCTTTCTTGATTCGAAGTGGAAACCCACACCTGTAACCACAATCACTTGCAGAAGTATCACATTCTTCCAAAAAAAATTATTCAATTAGTGGGGATGTTACATATCTTGACTAAGATTCTAATAAATGTGATATTTATGTAATTAAATGAGTGCATTGATGTAGGATAATATCTTTTAAGGGATGAAGACTAATAAGTGTCTTTCTTCATATCCCTACATTATATTAATAAGGGATACTACATAAGCATTACTATTGAGTTGAGGCCATGTCATTTATTGTCTTATAATCATTTCTATATTGTCCTGCAAGCCCATTAGTGCCATAATAAGTGTCTTTTTATATTATTTTATGAATTATCCATTAGATTGGTTCTTTAATGTTGATCATGGATAATTGTATTTTGGTGGTATTTATATCCCATGTTGTCCAACCATTTAATCATTTTTGTGTTGGCAATTTTGGGTTTGAGATCCTAGCTTCTTGTCTATGAGTTGTCATTGATGTCAAAAGGAAATGGCATTAATGTTAAGAGGATGTGTTGGCTTCAAAGGTGGAAGATTCCAAGAGAATATTTTTAAGAGAATCCGAAGAGATTCCATTGGCAAGGGTTTTTCATTAAAACCAAATCGGTTTTTATTAAAACCAAGTTAAATGGTTTTTATTAAAACCAATGGAGGTTCTCTTTATTATTTATTTAATTATTATTTAAAACCCTTCAAGGTTTTAATTAATTAATTAAGGGAGAAATTATTTTTAATTTATTAAAAATACTTAAAGGTTTTTAAACCTTTTTTTATTCTTAATTTATTAAAATTATTTAAGGGTTTTTAAACCCTTTTTGAAAAGACTTTTGATTAATTTTGAAATGGTCTTTATTTATGCTGACGTCAAGGTGTCTTTGAAGAGACTATTTATTCTCCAACTCCTAAGGTTGGAAGGCTAATTTTAATTCGAAATTCCCCGAATGTAATTTGCGGTGTTTGTGCTCTGTATTCGCTGCGATCGAAGGAAGAATTAGAAGCACGTGCGGTTGAAAAGTCTTCAGGAGTTTTTTTCGAGGGTGAAGTGGAGGGAATTTCACTTGTGAAATTCATAGCCCGTGTGGGCTAGTGGCAGCAAAGGCTGTTGTTGGGCGCTGCATTGGCGGAGGTCACCGTTTCGAGTCTCACGGGGGTGCTTTGCTAGAGTAACACACATTTTTATTAAAACGTCTTTATGCCACAAAATTCAGAGTTTCTTGGACAATGATTTATAAGCTTGAAGGTTCAATTATCTTCTACTCCAATAATATATGGGCACATTCTTCTTATGAGTATGATTGGTGTATGTTTTCTGAAATAAGGTTGTAGTGAAAAGGTATTCTACTAGGTATCCTTTGGCTAGGTGTAAATCCTATTTTCTGGTTTGTTGAAGAATACTTATGCATTGTTATCCTTAAGGAGAGTTTTTGGTGAATGCATAATTTTTGGTTTGAGATAGTCGAAGCTTTGTGCACTAGGGTTTATATTTGTGAGTCTAGCTACTTGCATTGAGTTGGTGGAACCCTTGGTTGGTCTGTTTTGAGTTTGATGGTTGAGTTGCTTCCATAGAGGTTGTTTGATCAAGTTATTGCTTTACTTGATTCATGATATTGGGCTTACTCCATTGAGTTGATTTGAGCAAGTTATTCTTTGCATTTGGTGATATTGTGTTGGTGGTTGTTTTGTTCAAATATCTTTGGAGGGAAAAGGATTTCTACTTGTTTCCTTTTCTTATGATGATTGGTTGAATGCTTCAAGGTTGATGCTGAGTTGAATGGTGTTGGTTGACTAAACCTTGTTTGA
This sequence comes from Wollemia nobilis, assembly GCA_028583015.1. Classification (NCBI taxonomy): domain Eukaryota; kingdom Viridiplantae; phylum Streptophyta; class Pinopsida; order Araucariales; family Araucariaceae; genus Wollemia; species Wollemia nobilis. The sequence goes on from JAQPPZ010003256.1 coordinate 922,925, forward strand.
TGAGCATTGTTGTTGAAACCCTAATTGATGGTGAAAAGAACATGAGTATCATTGTTATGTGATTCTTTGCATAGTTGGCAATTGTTGGGGTTTCATGTTCTTGAAAGAAAACATTCTATCCTATCCATTTCAGATTTGAGTTGAGTTTTGAGATTGGGATTTGAGTATAGAACATATTGAGTCTCTAACAATTCTCTTTATGATTCTATGATTTTGACAAATCACATTGGGTCTCTAACAATTCACTTTGTGATTTTCTACTAAGAAAGTTTTTCTTGGTGAGCTTGCTGAGTTTTTGGACAGGTTTCGATGGGGACTTGTGAGCAGTTTTTGGACAGGTTTCGGTGGGGACTTGTGAGCATATTTGGACAGGTCCTAGCAGAGGACTTGTGAGCTATGTTTGATAGTTCTATTAGAGAACTTGAGGATAGAGGTGCATTGGTTCTATGAGAAGAACCTGAGGATAGATTTGGCAAGTCTTTGAGAAGGCTTGTATGTAGAGGATTGATTTGTTCAAGAGTTGGACATATATGATAGATAGAGGAAGACTTGTACTAGACCGAATGACTATGTTTGGTATAGGTTGCTAAGATTCTATGGACGTGATCATAGAAAGCAGAGGTCTCTTAGGCTAAGCATTGAGGACAGGAGGTCTTCGGTGGAAAGGAGTTCCATGTGCTGGCAAGAGGTAGAGGCAGTTGATCTTCTGAGGGATCCTTTCCAGAGCAGAGGGGAAGGTATCTCCTTTAGGCCGAGGCTCATAAATATTGTAATTGGGAAGGATTCCCAAATAAATTTGAGAAAACTTTTAGATAAAAGTTTTTGTGGACATAGCCCAACCATTTTGGGTGAACCATGTTAAAAATGGGTCTTCAATGTGTGATGCTTTTTGTCTTGATTAATGTTGTGTTGATGCCACTACTATCTAAAGTTAAAATTATTAATTGGTTAAGTCTTATAATATTCACCCCCCCTCTCAGTATAAGTCCATGTTCTTCAATTGGTATCAGAGTTGGTCTCTCCAGAAAGAGCCTAACACCTTGGAGAAGGATCTATCAGAGGAACATATAGATTTAGAAAGAGATGAAGAGGTTGAGTTCAATCTCAAAGGTGAACTCTTCTTGGCTTTAAGAAATATTGAGAAATTCAGGGAAGAGAATTTTGTTCTCAAGCATCAATGTTAGGAAGAAGAGATAGCAAGATCAGAATTGTCTCAAAGTGTTATAGACTTCAAAATTCTAGCTGAAGAAGTGAAGAAGGTTGAACAGGTTCTAACAGAGGCTCTCAAAGGAAAGGAAATTGATTGCAAGAAACTAGAAGAAGAGGTTATGTCTCTTATTGTGAAGTTGGAACAGTTGGCTCTCAGAAAGAATACTTCGTGTGAAAAGCAAAAGAAGGATTGTATCACCATTCATGAAGCAGGGTCTTCGAGCAAGATCAATCTTCATCCGTAAGAGCGGTGGATTCCAGCTTGGTCACAAGAAGAACAATCATCCAAGGCATCAAAATAGGTTACATAATACTTTCCATGGCTATTGTTTTTCGTGCAAGAAATTTGGTCACAAAGCTATGCATTGCAATAAGTCTTTGAATAGCCATAGTAAGGAAAATGTTAACTCTTTTGCACCTCTTATGAATAAAAATTTCATGTGTTACAAGTGCAAGAATTTTAGGCATATAGCAAGGATGTGCAGTTTGGATAGATCTAGCCTTGAGTTCACTAAAAAGAGAAATGAGATCAAATCTAAGTCAATGATAGTCCAAACTGCTTTTCATGCTCAAGACAAAGTAGAAAAATGGTATCTTGATAGTGGTTGTTCAAAACATATGACTGGTGAAAAGGAAAAAATTTTGGTCTTAAAAGAAACAAACAGAGGAACAGTCAGTTTTGGAGATAACAGGTCAGCTAAAATCTATGGTAAAGGGACTCTTAGTTTGGATGGGAAATCCAAAACAAAAAATGTGCTATATGTAGAAGGCCTAAGACATAATCTTCTAAGTGTGAATCAACTTTGTGATCAAGGGCACATAGTATCTTTCTTTTCAGTTAGATGTGAGATAAGTAAAGAAAAAAATGGAAAACTCATTGCTAGTGCTACAAGGACTCCAAACAATCCTTACATGCTAAGTGAGATAAAAAAGGAAAAGTGTTTTCTAACTCAAGAATATGAGATTTGGTTATGACATAAAAGATTGGGGCATTTGAGCTTTGATAATCTTGTCAATATTAGTAAGAAGGAAGCAGTTAGAGACTTTCCCGAAATAAAAAGGCCCCATAACATCATTTGCAGTCCTTGTCAACATGGAAAATAGACCAGAACCAGTTTCAAATCAAAAGGGTATACTTCTTCAAAACCATTGGATCTTATTCATACTGATTTATGTGGCCCTACAAGAACTCAGAGCATTCAGGGAGAAAGCTACTTCATGCCGTTTATAGATGATTATTCTAGAATGACTTGGGTTACTTTTCTCAAAGAAAAATCTAAGCTTTTGAAAAATTTAAAGCTTTCAAAGAAATGATTGAAAATGAGACCGACAAGAGAATCAAATGCTTAAGATCGGATAGAGGAGGAGAGTTCACTTCAAATGAATTTGTGGAATACTATGAGCAACAAGGAATCAAAAGAGAATATTCAAGAAGCAAGAACTCCTCAACAAAATGGAGTAGTTGAAAGGAAAAATAGAACTATTGAAAATATGGCTAGAGCTATGTTAAATGAGTCAAAAATTTTAGATGGTTTTTGGAAAGAGGCAGTCAGTACGGCAATATACATTATCACCAGGGCCCAACTTAGAGTCAATCATCATAAAACTCCTTATGAGTTGTGGAAAGGAAGACCAACTACAGTAAAATACTTCAAAGTGTTTGGGAGTAAGTGCTTCATCAGAAGGGAAGGTAAGTTTGATCCTAGGTGTGATGAGGGAATCTTTCTTGGATATTCCAGTAGAAGCAAGGCCTACAAATGCTTCAATAAAAGAACTCATACAGTTGTAGAGAGCATAAATGTAACAATTGATGAAAAGATAGGGATAAGAGAACCACCCAGGAACTCAGTGATGAAATTTGTCAAGAAGAATTCAGAGAGGTTTCAGATGAAGAAGAGGAAAGACAACAACTGCTTCCCAAAACTCCTTCACGATATTTTCAGAAACATCATCCCAAATATTTGATCATTGGTGATCCAAATAGCAGATAAACAAGAAGAAGAGTCATTCCTTGACATGATTCTACAAATGTTTCATTATTATCTTAGATTGAGCCAAAAGATTTTAGTGAAGCATGTGCAGATAAGTTTTGGGTAAAAGCAATGGATGAAGAGCTAAATCAAATAGAGAAAAGTGAAACTTGGGAATTGGTTCCAAGACCTAAGGACAAGAATGTCATTGGCACAAAATGGATATTCAAAAATAAACTCAATGAGGATGGAAATATTGTCGTAAACAAAGCTAGGTTAGTCTACAAAGGTTATGCTCAAGTAGAAGATGCTGATTTCGAAGAGACGTTTGCTCCTGTTGCTCGTCTTGAAGCTATCAGAATATTTTTGGCCCTTTCAAGATTCAAATCATTCAAGGTATATCAAATGGATGTAAAGTCAGCTTTTCTAAATGGGCTGTTGGTAGAAGAAGTCTACATAGAATAGCCAGAAGGAGTGTCTCTCTCAGAATAGTCAGACTATGTGTGTAAACTGAAAAAGGCCTTGTATGGGTTAAAGCAAGCACCTAGGGCTTGGTACTCAAGACTTGATAGGTATCTTCATGATAAATGCTTTAGGAAAGGCGTGGCAGATAGCAATTTGTATATTAAGAATGAAAATGATGATATGTTGATTATGGTTGTCTATGTTGATGATATTATTTTTGAGGGAAATAATACTCAGATGTGCAAAGTTTTTGCTAACACCATGCAGAAGGAATTTGAGATGTCTATTATTGGAGATTTGTCATTCTTTTTAGGTCTTCAGATTGCTCAATCAAAGGATGGTATATTTCTCTCTCAAGGAAAGTATATCAAAGAAATGTTGAAGAAATTTGGGATGATGGACAACAAACCAGTGTGTACTCCAATGATTACATGGTGCAATATGAGTAAATATGATGAATCTCCAAAGGCAGGTCAGAGGTTGTATAGATCTATGATTGGTAGTTTATTATATATTACAGCTACTAGACCAGATATCATGCAGGTAGTTGGGTTAGTAGCAAGATTTCAGGCAGCTCCAAAAGATTCTCATGTTATAGCAGTTAAAAGGATATTCAGATATCTAAAGGGCACTATGGACTTTGGGCTTTGGTATCCCAAAGGTGATGATTTCACCCTCACAACTTATACAGATGCAGATTGGGCAGGCAGTATTGATGACAGAAAAGCACTAGTGGTGGAGCATTCTTTCCGGGAAAGAGTTTGGTTTCTTGGCTAAGTAAGAAACAACCTTCGCTTCCTTATCTACAACAGAGGCTAAATACATAGCAGTAGTGGCTGGGTGTACACAGGTTTTATGGATGAAAAACACCTTGGAGGATTTAAAATTCAAGCATGAACAACCCATATCCATACTTTGTGATAATACAAGTGCCATAAGTATTTCCAAAAATTTGGTAATGCACTCAAGGACAAAGCATATTTCCATCAAGTATCACTTCCTAAGGGAGAAAGTGCAAGACAAGCAGGTCAAGGTAGAGTATGTGTCTACTAAAGAGCAAATTACAGATATCTTCACCAAACCTCTTCCAAGAGATACGTTTGAGTATCTAAGGGAGAAATTGGGAGTTGTACTCCCACCCCATAATTAATCACCTCATCAGGAGGTGGGGGAGGGACTAAGCTAAGAGGCTCATTCTTAGTACCGAGCCCCAAAGGTGATCCTTTGCCATTGATTACAAAGGGGGAGAGATATGAATAAGGGGGAGAGCTTCAAAGTGAAGAGGAAATCCTCAAGACAGCAGGAGCTATTTATGTTGTGTTTCTGTGTTATTGAGAAGCATGGTTTGCCATCAATACCAAAGAGGGAGATTGTTGGCAATTTTGGGTTTGAGATCCTAGCTTCTTGTCTATGAGTTTTCATTGATGTCAAAAGGAAATGACATTAATGTTAAGAGGATGTGTTGGCTTCAAATGTGGAAGATTCCAAGAGAATCTTTTTAAGAGAATTCGGAGAGATTCCATTGGCAAGGGTTTTTCATTAAAACCAAACCGGTTTTTATTAAAACCAAGTTAAATGGTTTTTATTAAAACCAATGGAGGTTCTATTTATTATTTATTTAATTATTATTTAAAACCCTTCAAGGTTTTAATTAATTAAGGGAGAAATTATTTTTAATTTATTAAAAATACTTAAAGGTTTTTAAACCTTTTTTTATTCTTAATTTATTAAAATTATTTAAGGGTTTTTAAACCCTTTTTGAAAAGACTTTTGATTAATTTTGAAATGGTATTTATTTTCGCCGACGTCAAGGTGTCTTCGAAGAGACTATTTATTCTCCAACTCCTAAGGTTGGAAGGCTAATTTTAATTTGAAATTCCCTGAATGTAATTTGCGGTGTTTGTGCTCTGTATTCGCTGCGATCGAAGGAAGACTTAGAAGCACATGCGGTTGAAAAGTCTTCGGGAGTTTTTTTCAAGGGTGAAGTGGAGGGAATTTCACTTGTGAACTTCATAGCCCGTGTGGGCTAGTGGCAGCGAAGGCTGCTATTGGGCGCTGCATTGGCGGAGGTCGCCGTTTCGAGTCTCGCAGGGGTGCTTTGCTAGAGTAACACACGTTTTTATTAAAATGTCTTTATGCCACAAAATTCGGAGTTTCTTGGACAACAATTTATAAGCTTGAAGGTTCAATTATCTTCTACTCCAATAAGGTATGGGCACATTCTTCTTATGAGTATGATTGGTGTATGTTTTCTAAAATAAGGTTGGAGTGAAAAGGTATTCTACTAGGTATCCTTTGGCTAGGTGTAAATCCTATTTTCTGGTTTTTTGAAGAATACTTATGCATTGTTATTCTTAAGGAGAGTTTTTGGTGAATGCATAATTTTTGGTTTGAGATAGTCGAAGCTTTGTGCACTAGGGTTTATATTTGTGAGTCTAGCTACTTGCATTGAGTTGGTGGAACCCTTGGTTGGCTGTTTTGAGTTTGATGGTTGAGTTGCTTCCATAGAGGTTGTTTGATCAAGTTATTGCTTTACTTGATTCATGATATATGGCTTACTCCATTGAGTTTATTTGAGCAAGTTATTCTTTGCATTTAGTGATATTGTGTTGGTGGTTGTTTTGTTCAAATATCTTTTGAGGGAAAAGGATTTCTACTTGTTTCCTTTTCTTGTGATGATTGGTTGAATGCTTCAAGGTTGATGTTGAGTTGAATGGTGTTGGTTGACTAAACCTTGTTTGATGAGCATTGTTGTTGAAACCCTAATTGATGGTGAAAAGAATATGAGTATCATTTTTATGTGATTCTTTGCATAGTTGGCAATTGTTGGGGTTTCATGTTCTTGAAAGAAAACATTCTATCCTATCCATTTCAGATATTGAGTTGAGTTTTCAAATTTGAGATTGAGATTGAGTTGAGTTGATTTGAGTTGAGTTTTGAGATTGGGATTTGAGTATAGAACATATTGAGTCTCTAACAATTCTCTTTATGATTATATGAGTTTGAAAAATCACATTGGGTCTCTAACAATTCACTTTGTGATTTCCTACTAAGAAAGTTTTTCTTGGTGATCTTGTTGAGTTTTTAGATAGGTTTTGATGGGGACTTGTGAGTAGTTTTGGACAGGTTTCGATGGGGACTTGTGAGCAGATTTGGACAGGTCCTAGCAGAGGACTTGTGAGCTGAGTTTGATAGTTCTATCAAAGAACTTGAGGACAGAGGTGCATTGGTTCTATGAGAAGAACCTGAGGACATATTTGGCAAGTCTTTGAGAAGGCTTGTATGCAGAGGATTGATTTTTTTAAGAGTTGGACAGATCTGACAGACAAATGAAGACTTGTACTAGACCGAATGACTATTTTTGGTATAGGTTGCTGAGCTGTTGTTGACGTGATCATAGAAGGCAGAGGTCTCTTAGGCTAAGCATTGAGGACAGGATGTCTTCGATGGAAAGGAGTTCCACATGTTGGCAAGAGGTAGAGGCAGTTGATCTTCTGAGGGATCATTTCTAGAGCAGATGGGAAGGTATCTCCTTTGGTTTGAGGCTCATAAATATTGTAATTGGGAAGGATTCCCAAAGAACTTTGAGAATACTTTTAGAGAAAAGTTTTTGTGGACGTAGCCCAACCATTTTGGGTGAACCACGTTAAAAATGGGTCTTCAATGTGTGATGCTTTCTATCTTGATTAATGTTGTGTTGATGTCACTGCTATCTAAAGTTAAAATTATTAATTGGTTAAGTCTTATAATGTTCACCCCCCCCTCTCAGTATAAGTCCATGTTCTTCATTTTGTAGATGATAAATTAATGTTAGTGAGGTTATTAGTGTTTAAAGGAACCTTTTATATATGTATTCTACTTATATGTGATTTGCTTTTTATTTTCTAAGTAATTTTTTATTCTATTTTTTCCTAAATATATTACAAGTACCAATGTAGAGTAGAGAGTTTCATACAACATGGTTATAATATCATGTATAAATTTTAATATTCTATCCTATTGGGTTTGGAAGTAGTGACAAGTGGCTATTTTCCAATCCATGTTTGATCTAGCATTCCAATTGTATTTGGGAAAAACCATAGGTATCAAATTTACTTGAGGTCCATTAACCAATAAGAAGAAATTTACATAGTTAGTTTTATCACTAAGTCATTTATTAATTTTATTCCTAGATTGTTATAATATAATGACATCTTTTACATATATGAATAATATTTCATCCAAATTCCTGATATCTTATATTGAATCATACAATAAAAGTATCAAGATAATAGCTATTCTATTCATATTTGTTTATTCAATCTATACCATTGAGGAGTACTCTCTCTCTCTCTCTCTCTCTCTCTCTATATATATATATATATATATATATATATATATATATATATATATATATATATATATATATATATATATATTTCACTCTCTCTCTCTCTCTCTCTCTCTCTTTCACACACACACATGATATATTCTTTAGTTAAGATAAATATTAATATATGGTATCAAATACTATATATGATACATGATATATGATATATGCTTTAGTTGAGTTTAATAAAAAATTAAAGTTAATAAGTAAAGTATCAAATACTATATATAGACGTTATAGCCTTATGAATTACATAAAACTTAATATATATAAAAACTCGACATATTTTTGAAATATGTGGTGTTAATATTCACTTGAGATGACAAGTGAGCTTGTGTTATATTCATTTGTTATTTCTCTATGGGACAATGTGCACCTTTTATAGGTGATTTTATTGTAATGCTATATTATTATTCTTAAGGTTGGTTCTTTAAACTTATCTATGGTAAAATTTTATTTGGATATTTATAACCCCCTTATGTCTAATCAGAGTCTCATAGGTTAAAAATAATTAATTATTTGTTAATGAAATTATTTGGTGCCAAGGCCACCTTCCATATGCATGTTAAGATTTACCATTCTTTGTTAAGCAGTTTTCTAATTTTATTCATTATTGAATATATTTGTAATTCAAATATAGTATTGAGTATATTGAAATATCTATTACTTATTCTCAAATTATAGTATATGCTCTTTGATGGTGGCTCTAGAAGTAATATATATTTTTTAAATAGTTTGTGAAACTAATTATGTCTCATGTAGTTTTTCATGGTTTCACCAAGAAACTCTAATTGGATGTTGAACCATGAGGATCTATTTATACCCCCCCATATTATTTTTCAAAGATAAAATTTTATCACTTAGTCCATCATATTTTTGTTTTTTTGTACTCAATTCAGTTTGATCAACTAATTGTTTTTTGAGGGATTATTATACTAAAGCCTTATTTAATAAAGAATTAACTTAATTAAGGATTAATTTTATTTAAATTTTTCCACAAATCTTCTAAGTTTTATATTTTTCATTTCAATACAAAAAAAATGAGAGGGTAATTTACATAACTCTCAAATTAGAGGAAAAGAGGCTAAGTAGTCATTGGTCTTCCCAAATTGTATGCAAAATACTAGGAAGATTTTAGTGCATGAAAAATAAATTTGAATGACAAGAAAAGGTTGTTAGTTTGATTCAAAAATTCTCATGCTACTTTGATGAGAAAGGTTGGATTACAAAATTTAATTTTAAAATTTTCATGCAAGGCAAATCATGATAATTATGTATAAAACATTAGTATTTCAAGATTCTCATAAAATCATAGGGGTTTCTAGTTTAACACTTTTATAAATTTTGTGAACTGAAGGTTCATTTCATTAGTTAAAATATTTCATATATTTTACTATCAATTTTTGAAATTTCTAATACTTAAAGTAAAATATTTTGGGGTGTATTCCATTATTGTATGGAAATATTTGTGGTAGTAATTTTAGCATGTAGGTTGATATGACAAATTTGATTTGAGTTGTTTGGTGTTATAACATGCAAGTTTACAGATGGAAATTTTACTTTGGACATTATATTGATATTATTTTTCTTGATAATACCATAAAACATTATGGGTTTGTTGGTTAATTGAGTTTGGATGAATGTAATTGTTGTTGATTGTGTTGGAGACATTACATTATTTTGTAACATTGAAGTACCTTCGTGTACTATTATAAATATTAGTTTAGGAGTGTGTTAATATTTGTCCAAATTATGACTCTAAGTTTTGAGAGTATCACATGTTATGTAATAAAATATGCAATGCATGAGTTATGTGTGCAAGGTATTAAGAGAGCAAGTGAAGATTCATAGGTGTTAGGTGTCAAGTATGGAAGTGGAGAGTCATAAAAGATGTGTCAATATGTAAAGTGAAGAGTCATGTAATAAAACATTTTCTCATAATTTGAGGCATGTGAAAGTTTGCATCTCTCAAGATTTTGAGAAGAGCAATAGGCAAAAATATTGAATATTTTATTATGTAAAGTCATATATTGGAGATAAAGCTCCATGCAATGAAATCCAAATGTATGTGAGAAAGTTTAATTTATGAATATAATAGAAGTATTTTGGTGTGCAATACTTGTGTTACTTGTGAATGTGATTTTATGTGATTGATATTTGATCTTGGAGAAATTTACCTATGAGATAATTGTAGATATCTAAAAATATCACATTATTCCTTGTGTACTGTAAACGGTTGTTTATTTGCAAAACCGCTCAAAATTTGCATAATTTATCTAAAAATACTATTCATCCCTTTTAGCCTTTTTTTCCTCCTAAGATCCTTTCTACACTTAGTCCCTGGCCAGCATACGACCACCCCTTTATTATAGCCTAGGAACATCTCACCCTAGTCTACCCTTTGAATAGCCTCGCCTCCACCTCACCCTAGCCTACTCTACCCCCTAATTTCCACATCCACATGCACATTAAAAGCCATAAATGCCATGAATACTTTATTGTCCATGTGCATTAAATACACCAATGATTCCTCATCCATATGCCATAAATGGGGTGAAAACTTTCCTCCATCCATGCATTGATGAGGAATGAAGCACCCATGACCATTTATTGCATATGGATGGGTGAGTAATTTTCTCCACAAAAAGTCATTTATGAGGTATGGCGCACCACACCACCTCATGGGACACCTCATAAGACACATCAACCCCTCTAATCTTGGATAAGTCTATAAATAGAAGGTCATTTTTATTATTTCAAGGTATCACACATTTACATACCATAAATCTACAAAAATCACTCTAGACCCCATTGTACTCAAACCCCTCCTTGCTACCAATCCCTATGGATGTTTGCATATTCCTCTTATTTTCCATTTTAATATTGTAAAATGCTTGTAGTTGCATATTTAGAAGGTCATCAAACTCAAGAAAGAGCTTCCATAGGACTAACAAAACCATATCTCCAAATGAAGTTTTTTTCTGGTTAACACAAAGTACCTAGAGGTATTATTCCCTCCAAGGACCTATTTCAAATAGTTATAGACCAAAAAAATTATCAAATTAGGTAACTATCACTATTTACCCTATTTTTTAGTCATTTAAACACTTCAGTCATGTAATAGAATCAACAAAGGATATGATTGAGATAAGCCCATATGTGTTACTAACAATTTGATTTGGGTTGTGCAGGTTTAGAGGACCTATGCAACTAGCAGTTGTATGAGTGTAGTAATCCTACTCCCCTTGAGGTGCTCACAAAAATCCTTGGTTTTGTTATTGGATTATTAAAAAGAGGGCTTCCACCTTGGAAGACCCATATTATATCCCATGGGGCAAATTTTGTAAAGAGAAAAATTACGTAAAAAATCTTGCTTTATCAATGAAATGACACATTTTCTATGAACACAATTTAGAAATCATGGTGGGACCTCTAAAATCTTCTATTATGTTTTTATTATCTTCTTACCTATGTCACTGACATTTACTATCTTTTTCTTTGTTTTAGGTATTAAAAACTAGCATAGATCCTGCAAAACCTTAATACATCAAATCAGGTCTAAGGCAGAAGCCTTTTTGGTTTGTGACCTAGGACCTTATATAAGGGAAAAATCAATTGAGACTATACAAATATATACAATAAAAAATACTCTAGAAACGGGGCCCACTTTATGTAGGTACTAGTTTTAATATAGCCACTACAACAACCCAATCATTGTAGGTAAGTTGGTGATAGGTTTTCCCGATTGTGATTGCTATCCCACTTGCCACCTTACCTTATTAGGTGAAACTACCTCACAAAATGGTGTTCCAAGGTTTAATCGCTCACATTTTCACATCTTGCACTTAGCAAACATGGTTTTTATATATTTTACTTTTTTTTTATAATAGCCTAATCTTACTTTATTTTGACACACACTTCAAGATTATTTGACTTTTTATCCCTCTATTTTGATAAGAAATTTTACAAAAACACCTTTCTATTGTAGAAAGATCATTAGTAGTAGAAGATCCTCCAAAAATTCTCTCTACTATGGATTGTATGGATAGCTACAGTCAGGCTTGACCACACATACCCATACAATCATTTTTAGACAATAAAAACTAGTAATCTAGATCCTATCAAGTAGTCTAGATAACATTCTAGTAGGTTAGGACCATAGATAAATGCTTTTGTTAACCCTTTTTCTAGTTAAAATTGCTTTCTCACTTTAATAATCAAAAATTTCATTTTATGATTTCCTTTTAAAAATGTCAAATGTACTTTCCTATTCAAAGGCTCAAAATTGCTTTGGTCAACATTCAAGCATATTTTATTTTATATTTTTTCAAAATGCACCAAATTGCTTTGGTAAACTTTCTTTAGCACCTAGATTCCTTTATTTTTTGGTTTTCAAAAATCTCTTTCCTTTTTATTGCCCTAGTATAGCTTTATTTTCAAGATGACCCCCCTCCAATTGATTGATCTTATGAGTTACATCTATAATTTCAATAGTATAGGATAGTAATATTGCATAATGTTTAAATAAAACCTTCAAATTCTTCATATTTGTGAGCTAATATGGATTTCAATCTATCTTGTGTATAAATATCCTGGTCATAACCTTAACAAGTGTATCTTGACCAGTGTAGATAAATTTACAACCAAATTAATATTAGCATAAATATTACATCAATTCAAACAATCTATCATTTTATGTGCTTAGAATAGATCATTGTTTACAAAAACAACAACTTGCATTGTGTTCTTAGCATACACTTTTGTTTTTAAAAGCACTTTATTTTCCAAAATTTAAAAAAAAATTCTATTTTTTTCATAACATAGTTTCCATTCTAGGGTTATGCATAAGAGGTTGGACTTGAAATGAACTTGTAAAATAATGGTGAATCATAATCGAAATCAAGCTGAATAAAGATGAATCCTAAGCAAATCAAATCAATCATCTCCACACCAAAATATCAGGCATTTGAAGACCTAAAATGTAAGATCATATTTGGGGTAAATATTGACCTATAAAATCATATTATAACTTCATACAAACACCAACATTATATCAAGATCAAAAATATATTTCCAATGAGTACAAATATACCTATGTTTGGATATATATTGTGGTAAATTGACCCTAAGAAAAAATTGGTCCTAAAAATTTTAGGCAAATGGTTAGATATCGAGGGTCCTCATATTCAACAATTTCTAATTTTGGAAATTCTAATATTTTCCCAATTTGTGAATATTCACCATTGTGCAAAACCCTATTCCATTCATTCATTCTAATTTCTAAATCCAAACACTTTCACACACTCACAAGTTCTACTAACATATTAGCGATATTAGATTTCATCACCAACCATCAATTGATATTGATGGCATTGGCATTCATATCCAACCATTGACTCACCCCCTAGCCACCATAGTAGTGATTTAAGTATTTTATTGGAATTCATCACCAAAAATCTCACTACCCTTGGTATAATCTTTTGGTAGTTCAAGATAGACACCCCCGCTCACAGGGCTAAATAATTAGTGAATGTGTAATTATCATTATTGACTGAGCATGATCTAGGATAAATAAAAATTTGAATGTATATTTCCCATTTTTGGTTACCTTGAGCCATATATATCTTAGGAATCCTTTTATCTATTTATGCACTATCTCTCTTAATGCACCTTTGTGTATATTGGAGAACATGCACTGACATATCCTAGTAGATTACATCCATTTACCCCTTTTATTTATTTTAGAGGTATTCAAAAATATAAAACACAAAATTATAAGTACATCAAACAAAAATTAAAAAACAAACACTAAGTAACTATCTAATCAAATTCAAACACATCAAAACACAAGCATGTTAAAAAATGCGACCTTACAACTTGTTTTTTGTTTTCTAAAACCTTTGCTTGATTAGTTAGATTTCATAAAACCTACGAAAAAAATAGAAAACTAGATATAAAAATAGTCTAAAATCCCTCCTTTTCTAGTTTTCCCACCATTCTAGCTTCTATAACCTATTTCTAACATAACCATACAAACAAGTACGATCACACATAACCATACATATAGGTATGATCAAATTAAAAAACCATACAAATAGGTGTATTTTAGCTAAAATTATATAGATAGGTATAGTTCTTGCTAGATTCACTTATAATCTCATTTCATAGCCATCCTCTCATCCTTCACCCTTCAACCATGGTTCTTACTTGAATCTAAGCTCGAGAGTAAGAGTGCCTAGCTATGAAAGATTCTAGGGCTAAACATTGTTCATCGACCAACTTGTTAGGGTGCTGAAAGGAAACCACATCCACCCATCCTTAGAGTTAGTGTACCTCTTCTCATTACCCATACTCAAGTTTCCTATCATTACATAGGTCTTTATCCTATAATAAAATCCAAATGCGTGAGGCCACTCACACTACTTCCCTCTAAGCCCTAGAAAGGGGACCACTTCCTCCTTGTACCAATATTATCCCTATCATCCATATCATCTTCAATCTCCATATCCTCCACATTTTATTATATCATCCCATATACCCTCCTAAATGGCCCAACTAGTTTACATTCCACAACCATCCTATTCCTCTTTTCCACCTCCTCCACCTTAGTCATATTCATATTTCTATTCCTCTCAACCTACCACTTGTTCTATTGTAATTTATGTCAATCTTGTATTGATAGAGCCCATGCCTCCTTCAACAAACATGTAGCATCTCCTAGATAACCTCAAAATCCTTAAGCTATAGTTGAGTGAGAGTGGGTATCAATCACACACCCATAATCTAGTTGTGATGATTATTACCATAAATCCACCACAATAGACTCCTCAGCCACATCAATAGAGCTATCCATAAATTCAGTAGGCGTTCACCCCATTTCCACCTATCTAACCTTACATAAAAACTCAATATCCTAGTCATCCACTTCATACCTATACTCCCCTTTATGAACCGTTAGTCAATCTCTTCCAAAATTTACATGATGTAGAAAAAATCACCTTGCCTAAGGTTAGAAAAAACAATCTAAATTGGGTAAAATTGAAGGGATACAATGAGCATCAATTATGTGTCTACCATTGCTAGAAAGAGCATGACATTAATGATTATTGCTCCTTCAAGAAATTGGTACATAATATGATTGATCAGGAGAGATTACAATTTGACCATCCTCTCATATCTTTGGATCAAAACCTTAATCTATTTCAAAATACTTTACCCCAAATTGGGCGGCCCTAACCACAAGCCAATATTGTGACATCACCATCTGTTCCCTAGCAAGTTAACCATGTCAATAGCAGTCCTTCCCATCAATACTTTGTTGGTATGATCAATCTTGTTACCATTAATCTATGACATTTAGAGAAATCTTACCCATCAACATCACCCTTTTTACTTCATCCTTGGCTTCAAATACTTTCTTACTAACTATGCTCTAGTTACACTTCCCTTCCCATATCTTCAATGTTATTCACTTCTCTTTATTTATTAATTTCCATGTCATTGTTGTATGGTCATGCATGAGTATCTATGTACCTATGGTTGGTGCTTTTCATCCTCTTTATCCTTATCACCTTCGTCTAACTTTCTCCTCCTTTCTTCCTTCTTTTCTCCATTTCCCTTGCTTTCATTATCATTTCTTCATCTTATTTAGGTCAATTTCATGACTGGAAGAGTCCACCCTTTTTTAACCCACTTTTTTGTATAGGGTATTTAATACTCCTTCCAACCAAGTTTCCACTTAGATGAGGTGACCCTCCCTACCTAACTTATCATCTCCTCATGTTAATTCTACCAAACATCTCAATAAATAATTAATGGCTAGGAATATAGTTGTACCATTTACCCCATATTCAAAAATCAATGAATAGTCATACATGTGTGACCTTTGCTTCATATTCAACAATAATTATGAGGTATATAGTTGTGCCCTTTACCTCATCTTCAATAATCAACTTCTAGACATACAATTACACCCTTTGTCTCACCTTCAACAATCAACTACCTAACATATGGTTGTACCCTTTTCCTTACCTTCAACAAATCAACTATCAGGCATATGGTTGTACCCTTTGCCTCACCATAATAACTAGTAGGTAATTTTAAGGTTGCATCCTTCACCTCCAACTTGTCTTACATAAAAGGTGTTAAAAAGATGTACTCATTCTTACTCACCTAACAATCTCTCAAACTCAATATCTTTTATTTATTTACTTATAATTAACTTAGACTTACTTTTCAATCAAATAGATGTCTCAAATTAGCCTAAACATAAATTTCCTTACAAAAGGCACCAAATTTCTTTGATCATGTTTCAAAAACCAAATTTCCCTTACAAAAGGCACCAAATATCTTTGGTAATGTATCAACAACCAAAATTTTGCTTACAAAAGGCACCAGATTTATTTGGTCATATTTGAACAATCACAATTTCCCTTACAAAAGGCACAAATTTTTTTTGGTCATGTTTTAAAAACAACAAAGTTCCCTTACATTTATCTTACAAAAGGCACCAAATTTATTTGGTCACATTTCAAAAATAATAAATTTCCCTTACATTTATCTTACAAAAGGCACCAAATTTATTTGGTCATGTTTCAAAAAGAATAAATTTCCCTTACATTTCTCTTACAAAAGGAACCAAATTTATTTGGTCATGTTTAAAAAATAAAAGCAAATTTCCCTTACAAAGGCACCAAACTTCTTTGGTCATGTAACAAAATTCAAATTTCCCCTTACAAAAGGCACCAAAATTTCTTTGGTCATGTTTCCAAAATCAAATTTTCCCTTTCAAAGGCCACCAAAATTTCTTTGATAATGTTTGCACCTAGGGGAGTTTGTATTCTCTCATGTTTTATTACTTCTCATTCAATGAGGTTACTACCACCAAATATTTAACCTTCTCTCTCATCGTTCTTTTCACATTGTATACATTGAATAAACATAATAAGATTTCTATGTCATTTTGGCAACCTTTTGGATGCGTGCATATGCGTTAACCAATACTACTTGGAATAAGTAATTAATAATATGTTTGGAATATAATGGTTTGTTCACATTTGTATGCATCATGTTTCATAGCATTGTAATGTGTCTAAGCATGTTGCGTCATCCTTAATCAAATTTTCTTGTCTATTAATTTGTACATAAGGATCCTATGTATTTTGCACATTTGTAAATAAGCATGCACTAGTTATCATAACTATGATGTTTTTTTGTTCAATTATATTCTTAGGTTGCTTGGTAATGGAAGTCAATTCTATTACTCAGCCATTTCTAGTTTATACAATCAACCATTATAAAATATAGTTGATTTCTAAAGCAATTTTAGGCTTCTCCTGACTAACTTGAGTTATTTCTTGAGCCAATAACATATCATAAATATTAAACAAATTTTGAGCATAGAGAAGATAATTCCATGAGTAGTATTACCACAAAGCAAACATTTACTCTCTTATCCTATCATTTGCATGATCCAACCCTGAGGATTCACAAAAGGATAAGTTGTAAAAAAGCAAAATAAAATAAAAGAGCACCAACGAATCAAAAGAAAAAAAGAAAATAAAAAAGAGAACAAAAAGAGAACTACAAACAACTTGTTCTCTGTATACTCAAGTATTTTATACATTGCTACGAGGTCTATGGGCACCTGGTTGGTGGTGGAGCAACATTTATGGATTATGGTTCTAATCTCTATTAGGGCTATAGACACCTATTCAAAAATTGGGTATGCATTATAAGAGGTAATATGTATGTCACATTAGTGAACTTATTTTGTATAGACC
The DNA here is from genome assembly GCA_028583015.1 of Wollemia nobilis. NCBI lineage: Eukaryota > Viridiplantae > Streptophyta > Pinopsida > Araucariales > Araucariaceae > Wollemia > Wollemia nobilis. The sequence continues at coordinate 940,720 of JAQPPZ010003256.1, forward strand.
ACTATGTGTTTATGGATGAGCTAGCTTATATTGGCTAAGATTACAATTGGTTAGTCCAACCTCTATCAAAATGGACAAATGAACATAATTGCATACACTTTGGTCCATGGTAAGCATAATATTATGTGGGATGGTCACAATTTTTTCAAGATATTGATTGACTAATAGATATATTTAATTTTTTAAACATGGTGTTTGAATTTTTATAAATTCGTCTAGCATCCAAAAACCCTTGGCAATAGGAACAATTAACATCATAACTACTTTCACCAATCTATAGAAACTTTTCAAATCATCAGTCCAATTTTCAATCGTTATGATTACATGTTCATTGTTCATTGTCATTAGGTTAATAACCAAAACATTATTTTCATAGCCTACCTATTCTCAATAGTAGAGTTGCATTCATCATGTACATAACATGTTTGCTCATCTCATGTTATGTTAGTATTTTTGTAGGAATTTTAACTTTTCATCGATTAATTAAGCCATTTGTGATTGTGAAATTCAAATACGTACATCCAAAATTTTGATTAAAAACACAAAGTTTAAACCATGCATTTAATTAAAAATACATTTTCATTCATAACATCAACTATATAAAATGCATTTCATCTATCATGTCACATCTATATATTCACATGAACCAATGCGTCATTACTTCCAACCAATATCATAAAAAATACACAACACAATAAAATAATAGAGGTACACCCATCATAAATCATTATCATCTATATATTGAATAATCACATGTAAATTATCAAAATCACTTGTAGACTACATTATATATATATATATATGTCATACTATACATCCTCATGATCATCTCACAAAAAATAGTGATCTACAAAATCCCTATTGATTTTTGGGAGTCTTCTCACTCCGCTCGTATCCTCTTGGTCTATCACCTTCACTCCCTTGTGGCCTATGACCATCCTATACTGGAGTTGATCCCATTGCCTATGATGATGTTGGATATATTAACTATGAAACCACTAAATTCATTGATGTTGTGATCCTATGGCTATATCAAGATCTAAAAATCAACTAGGATGGCACAAATAACTCTTTGTCAATCAATATGCCCCACAAATCCACCACTTTGTCCTTCACCTACAAGTAGAATAATATATACTCTTCTTTGGCATGTTGTAGCTGCATAATATCTTCTTTTCATATATTAATATTGCCCTACATTCTAAGCTACTATACCTCCTCTCAAATTATATCCCTCTCTCCAACTACTATATCTCTCTATATTGTCATAACATCTCTATCTCTCCATAATGCCTCTCTCTCCACCTAACCCTTATCTTGATCAATATGAAATGTCTTTAGTCACACCTAAAGTTCATTCCTCTATGCTATAGCTATCTATCTCTCACCCTAAAATATTTCTCTATCATATTGTAGCTTCATACTATCAAATATATATGTTACCTCTTAATGATCCATCTATACCTCTATCTAATGTAACTAGTCTCTCAATATCACAACCTCATCAATATCATCCATCATGTCCTACCATCATATGTTATCGTCAATATTTGGTCTAATACAATTACGTGCTAGTCATCCTCTACTTTAATATTTGATTAACCTACTCCACCCTCTACCTAGTGATGTACTCATCACCTAAGTGGTAACTCCTCCTCCTTATTCTCATATACCCTATCAACTATTGCCTCTACCCCACTAGCCGCTACCTCTACCCCACTATTTGTTACCTCTACCTTGCTAGTTGTTGCATTTTCCCCTATATGTTTACTCTATCCTACTAAATACTATCGCTACACCACCCTATCTACCCACATCATATCTTGATACTCACCCTGGCTTCCATCCCTATGTCACCCACCATACATCAAACTCTATGGTAGTCCTTACATTGTTGACATTCAGTATCACTATGTATGCATCCCTCTCCACATCCAAAGGGTCTACCCATGGTTGAGGCCCATGATCCCCCTTCACCCTCTATTTATCACTGGTGTATTAGGTAAGCCCTAGCATAAATTAAAATATCTCAACACCCAACTGTAATGGAGAAAATCCATCTATATACCTCTATAATCAATGAATCATCTTGATTGCCTTACTTGACATAACTCTTCTACATCCCCTACCTATGTTGGTGCTCCCCTCCATGGTCACAAAATTATATCTTGAGGTCTCAAACTATCAAATTTTCCTTGATAATATATCTCATCCCCATCATAAGGCCTCTTCACCTATGTTTGTATGTCGATGTACCATCTTAATGCATATAGCACATCCTCTCCCATAAACATATGTACCTCATAGAGTAATCACATAGTACTTTCCACCTATATATGCTCCCATTCCCATAGTTGTATTAATAGGTTGCAACTCAGCTCTATCCTCTCTATAATCCTCACACCATGAAATTTTCTATAATTGTATGCTAACAAAGTCAGTTCCCATGCATATCTCATCAATATCTCCATAAAATCACAAATTATACCCAACAAGTTCCATGGGAACCTTACTCCAAATGAGTTTGGTAATACTGTTAGATTTTGAGGCTATAAAATTAAAATAAATGCAACCACAAGTAATAAAATAAGAAAGTAATATTATATATATGATAATGTATAACTAATAAGCATGAAAATATGATGAGAAACATCTGAAAATACTCAAAAAATATCCATTAATTAAATCTCACAAAAATGTACAATATTATGCAATGGACATCTCTAACACTTCATATTGCATAAATGCTCTACATTGTATCTACTACTACTACTCTACCTTGTGCTCTCCAAAATCCTCATCCTCTTCTACTCTAAGAAGGCCTATTTATAGTGATACATGACTCTTGGTCTTCCATATTTCTATGACACCTCACTATTCTATTCTTAGGACTCATGTACATGTGGACTACATGCACATTTACATCATTGCACATTCTAATAATACTTGTGCATTTATTACATTGCTTTAAGAAAATACTTAAATCCTAATCTAATATAAAATTCTAATATAAACATGTACCCATGATGGTACATTAGCAAGCACCAAATAATGTAATATATTCCAACACCCCATGTATTACATTATTTGGGTATTGAAGACTTTAGTCTTCAATATGGATCTTCATCCTGGTTCTATCATCAGTTTAATTTGCACTGTATGCCTCCTTTTTCAGGTTCCTCTTCTTATTATTCTACTTTATATTCATTATTATATTCTACCTTTGTAATTTCATGAGTTGTTATGCTATCGTCATATTCCTGCAAATATATTTTCTCTTTGCCTTTGTCCTTCTCATCATAATTCTTCTATAATACTGAATATTTTGTACAACCACTTAAAGCATCATGATAAAATTTTGAGTTAGAATAACTTGATGTATCAATACTACATGAGAATTGAAATATCTTCTCCAAAAAATATTCATATATTTTTTATTTCTCTTTAAGTAATTCAATTAATTCTTTTTGCTTTTCATTCTCTTCTTTGTAGTATTGGAATGTAAGTAAATCCATATATAAAATGCTCCCAATATCTAGAGAAAATGTAATATCATATTTTCCATTATCAATTGCTTCTATGATTCTACCATGTAGATAATATTCTAGAGTTTTAAAGTTTTCTTCTAAGGCTTCACTATAGATTACTCTTGAAGTAAGATCTAAGTTTCCAATATTTGTAAGTAGATTCTTGATTCCAATTTTTATAATACTTACCCTTTCCTTTCTAATGATGTTTTCCATGTCGTTATTCTTTTTATTTTTTTATGTAGACATATTTCTTCCTCTTTAGTTTTAATAGACTAATATCACTTGTAAACCTTATATCTCCCTATTTTGATTTGTAAATTTTAAGCTGAATTTGAGTATATGATCAAATTCTAACTTTCAATTCTTGTAGTATAATATCAATCAATAGAATTTCTTTTAGTATTGAAAATAATTTTAATAGAACCTTTGAGGTAGTCTACCTTATGACTCCCTGGTTTAATATATGTGATAAAGTACTATCTTTCAAAATTTAGGTAGTATTCCTTTCGACTCCCTAGTAATTCATACTATTTTCAAATTTTAGAGTTCTGTAGAATACCTTATCTCTCAAAAATATTTTAAATGTAGTTTTTGATAGTAGAATTAGCTTTCTAGATTTTTATTTTATTTGGATCCCTTTTGTCTCCCTAGTTTTTAGATGATAATTTTAATATAATGTTCAACTCCTATCACCTTAAACCAGTGTTTTATTTATCCTTGTAGAAAGGTTAAAGATGCAATTTTAATGTATATGATTCTCAATATCTTTAAGATATTTAAGTTGAATTCTCTATGTATCTGTAATTTGTAAATGAGACAAATAAAAATAATCTTCCAAATTTCAAGAAATTTTAGAATTTTGCTTCTTTCAATATTTGTATAATGTAGTTTCTAAATTTCTATAATTTCAATTTGATGTAGAATTCCTTATATCTCCCTAGTTTATAAATTTATAAAAGCTATGTATTTACAAATTAAACTTCACTTCAATTTGTAAGGAACCTTATATCTCATTATTTACTGATTTACAAATATTCAAAGCAATAATAGTAATGGTTTTAATGCTTCTATTTTCTACTCCTTTATTTAGGTATTAAATATACTATCTACAGTATCATTTAACACCTTATTACTCCTAATATTAAATAACCCTAGAGTATAAAACTTGGTTGATATCAACATTAATATATATGCCTTAATTTTAGCTTTGAAATCAGCAATGATTATGAGGATAAATCTTAACTTCTAGGTGCTAACTATTACATGCAATGTCATTGTATTCTACCTTGGGATAGACCTGCAATCAACATGGTTTCTTGTGCATTAATGGTGGTTGAATGCATTAATTCCTTCTTATCAATGTGCTCTGGTATTTGACTCCTTTCTCCTCTATGTAAACACTTTACATGCTCCTCTTTTATTTTAATTATGTTCTACCTTCCTCTAATATGTGCTACCTTGCTCTCTCTTTTTGTTTTAATATTTTCTCAAAATCATGTGCTATATGCACTTATTTGATGTGCTCATCCTCTTGATTCTAACTGATATGCAAGCTAGATAGTACCAAGTGGCACTTAGGGTCTTCAACATCTTTTATAACATTTCTACAACACATTTCTCTTCCAAAACCTATGCCAAGTCATTCCAATATTCTTTCTTATTTTCTTCAATGTCTTGGATGTAGTCTCTTTATCTAACACTTCTTGAGAGCGTTATATGCTTGAGTGTATGAATGATGAATTACACTCAATGTAACCTCTTTACTATTAATGAATATATACTTGAGGCATATTCAAATACATGGTGTATTCTTCTTTTGCTTAACCTAATGAAGCGTATTCTCCATGTTGTGGATGATCTTCAACCACTATACCCTAATCTTGTTCCATCTATTTAATATTCACTCATTGCACTTCTTGAAGTTACTCCAATGCTTCAAGAATATGTTCTTCTCATTTAATGGTAGAGGTTTAAACTGATATTATGGCAACACTTATATATTATAGATGGCATTATGAGGGCGCAAATATTCCTTGTTCTCCAATGCTTCTTTCAAGTGCCAACTAAGTATATGTTGTGGCTTGTAGGGTAGATTCAGGTAGTGAATAACTTCTCCTTCTTTTCCTTATGAACCTAGTGCAATATTGATGACTCAATGTTGTAATGATGTGTCTTCTCCTTTCTTTGATGGTGCAAGCTTGCTAGATTTTCCTTACACCCTGTAAAGTTTATAAATGATATGCACATGGATCGAATAAGAATTTTTCCTTCATGCAAGGCATTGTTGTTGTTAGAGCAGAATGGAGACTAAGTCTTAGTGCCAAAAATGCTTTCTCCAATGTGTTGCTTCATTTTGACAGTGTGTTGCTTGAGTTAGACCTTACTGTACCTCACTATCTTACCTTCACCAAAGGATCTTGAATTTTTGATGCACCTACTTAATATATTTAGTTTTTTTTTATTGAGTTATCTTGTTATTGCTCAATAGTCCTTTGACGAATACATATCTTGAGAAGTCTAAAGCAAAATTTTGCTTTCTTCTTTTTATGCCTTCTTATCTAAGCAATATTTTATTTCTTAAATGTAAATGTGAAGGTTTTATGATGTACAATATGTCCCCTTTCCACCTTGGAGATATCTATTTATTGGCTCTAATATGGTGCTCTTGAGATCTTAAGATGCACTGATTTAGATGCTTGCCCCCTTGTACTTCAAATTGACTCCCTTTATTTCATGAAATGGTGGTTCCTTATCTCTGCAAGTTGTGGTAATGGGGTGTTCAATGTTTTCTTCTTCTCCTTGGAAACTTTATACTATTTATCCTAGCTTGGTTAACTTTCAATGATGATTCGAAGCCTTTTAATCAAGATGATAGATGACTATCCTCTGCACTATAGTATATCTAATATATACTCTATAATAATGTTTTCATTCCTTTGAATAGACAATGGGAAGTTTATATTTTTCTTTCTCTTGAAATATATCTAACTCATATTTTTATGTGTAGGTTTGAACCTTGTAGAAATTAACTTTTGCACTACCTTGAAGACTTTAAATTTGAAATATTTTCATGCAAATTTAATCCTCAAAATTTGGTGCTTAATAAACTTAATAATAACTCAAATATGGATGTTCAATTAATGAATATTTTACACCTAAGTTGCATACCTTTTTAACCTTTTTTTGTAGATGGATTTCTTGGTTATTTTAATCACCTAATTGCTACCTTGTACTGGATGAATTTGTAGCTTTTCCTTGCTATCCAATATATCTCTTTAAATCACCAATTTTCAAATTTGAAACTCCTATAACCTACAACCCAAAAATGTAGTTTGGTGGTTTCAAATATCCTTTAGGATACACCCTAAAAATTTAAAACTTAGCATAATGCTGCCCAAATTGCTACTTTCTTGTTGTCCTAAAATCTAAAAGTTTCAGATTGTAAAGCATTCAATTTCTTCTCCGAAATACTATCCTTGAATCTCACAAATTTAGTAGGAAACTCCTCCAAATTGTAGATAATATTTTCTTTCAAGAAGCCTTCAGTTTTTTGTTGTAAAATAATAAAAACTCCTTAAATTAAGCCTTCAAATCATCCAAAGGTAATTTTCAAACCTCTTAAGTTTGGTGGTTTGTTCTAGCTCCTTTCTCCTTCAATCTCATTGTCAAAATATGACTTTAATATTGGCCTATTTTTTTACCTTCTTCTCAAGAATGTGAAAGTCTTGAGGTCTTCAATAATATCCTCCAAAAATTGGCAAACGTCTTACCAAATACTTATCCCTTGGGCTTGTTTTTGGATGGTGATAATTGTCCAAAATTCTTCACTATCAAGAAATTCTCCTTGCTAGAAATATTCTCCAATGAGTTCCTTTAAATATCCTCCAATGGTATTCTCCAAATATCCTTCAATGAGGCTTTCCTAGCCTTCTCCTTCTATCTCCTTCCAAGTAGCTTAAGACCTACTCCTTGGTCCTTCAATAATGTAGCTTATCTTCTTCTCCACAATTTAATGAGAACTTACTTGGTCTCTTCAATATTCAACTATGGAAGTTTTGAAATGGGATCTCTTTCTTGGATCTCCTAATTCTGTTGCAACTAAAATTTTTAATAGGACATTTGCTAGTCCTTATATATATTCAATATTCCAAATATGTAAGTTCTTCAATGATACCTCCTATGGGTCTTCTAAACTTATTCAAGGTGAAGTATTCAATTCTTCAATGGGGATCTACAATCTCCAATATTCTCTAGGACTCTTTTTCTTGAGTCTCTTATTCCTTCTTCCTTCAATGAGGTCTTCTTTCTAGGACTTTATCCTTGATTTGTAGTATTCAATGTGGCTTCCTTGGACTCTAGATCTCTTCTCAATATCCAAATTGGAGTCTTCGATCTACAAATATTATAATGGGATATTTTTTCTTAGGCCTCCAAATCTCCAATCTCTAACTTGTTACTTCAAGTATTGGATTAATTCCAAAGAAGATATTATTCATAGATCTTATAGTAATCTTCCCAAATTTCTTTGAATCTACTTTTCTCCTATAACAAAGTATTAGTAAATTATACTAGAAATTTCTTTGATAAGAAAATACCTTCACTAGTTGATTTTTTAATCTATTGGAATCAATGTTGAGTCCTATTCTTAATAAGTTTTTTTGCAACTCTATGAAAATAATCTAGAAAAATGATATTTAAAATTTAAAAATTAAAAAAATGAGATTTTCTATCTAATCTTAACCTCTCTTGTGGCTCTCTCTATTTCCTATCAATCTACCTAGTGCTCTAATACCACTATTAGCTTTTGATGCTATAAACATAAAATAATTGCAACCAAAAGTAATGAAATAAACAAGCAATGCTATGTCTATGATAATGACTAACTAATAAGAATGAAAATATGATGAGAAAATTCTGAAAAAATAGTCAAGAAATAGCCAGTAGTGAAAGCTCATGAAAATTTACAATGTTATGCAATGGAGGTTTCTAACACTCCATATTACATAATTGGTCTACATTGTATCTACTACTAATCTACCTTATGCTCTCCAAAATCATCTTCCTCTTCTACTCTAAGAAGACCTATTTATAGTGAGACATGACTTTTGGTCTTCCATATTCCTATGACATCAAACTATTCTATTCTTAGGACTCATGCACATGTGGACTACATGCACATTTACATCATTGCAAATTCTAATCATACTTGTGTATTTATTACATTGCTTTAAGCAAATACTTAAATCATAATCTAATATAAACTTCTAAATAATAATCTAATATAAAATTCTAATGTAAATATTTACCCATGATGGTACATTAGCAAGCACAAAATAATGTAATATATTCCAATAAATACATAGTTAGAGATGAGTACCATTGCTAGTACATGTCTTTACATTAACACCCGTGCATATCTATAGCTTACCATCCTAGTCTAAAATCCTCTCCACCATTGTAGCTTTTTTTGACTCCCTATAGCTATAACTATACAAACCTCCATAGGTAGCTTATATATCCTATATATATCCTCCAAGGTGATAGTCATTTCTCCTATTGGGAAATAAAAAGTATTCCTATCAATATCACACTGCTCACATAGTGTTGATAGGTAGGCATAATCATATTTCATAGCTACCATATGTGAAACTCCACAAAACCGTATAGCCCTCAACTAGTCTCGATCATCCATACTCTAAGTCTCCCTAATCATATCCATTAGTGGGCTAAATCAATACCTCAACTACAACTCCTTCATCTACCATCATTCTTCCCTATCACATATCTTCCAAAAAAAAATGTACATCCCCATATAGTCAAACATGACCATATGAACCCATATGGTCAAGCAATAAATGGTACTTTCTCATATTCATTTTCCTAAAAACAACTACAAAAAATAAAAAAAAATCACAAAAATAGTCAAAACAATAACAAAACACATGAAAATCATGCATGCACACATGCACACTATAAATCATAAACATAACATCAAGTAGATAAACACAAGCATGTATGCAAACCTTGCACCCACCGATCCCTCACCTCATCTAGCCTAAACTATCATATTATTTTTCTATATTTTTATCTCACTAAAAATTGGACCCTAGGGTTCATTTTAAATTAAAAATACACAAAAATCAAATAAAAAGAGGGAAAAAATTACTAACTAGCACTGCACTCCCTCCATAACTAGGTCCAACACTATCATCCACCATATTATGAGCTTGAATGTCCACTTTGGTAATTTTCATATCATATTCTTCTCCTCACCCATCACTCTCCTCTTAATTATGCTAAATAATACCTTAAAATGAGCTTTTGGCCATGCGATCATGCTTTTATAACTATGTATTCCTAGATCGTATAGATCCATACAGTTGGATTTGATCATACCCATATGTATGATCACACAAAAAAAGCAACCAAAAATTTGCATCATTAGTTTCTCTTACCTTGCATTCTTTTCATTACTCCTAACCACTATGATATTGTGTGATGAACTCTTTGTCAAGCACTTCATTGTTGTATTATACTTCTTCACCCATCAACTCATTGCTTGAAGGGGTAGATATAAACCACTAATGTTACCTTGTGCATGATCAATATTCAAACACTTGGTCTTAGAAATGTGTTTTTCCAAGAACTTTTCCTGATACTATCTCAAGCCCTACTTTGTTGGGGTAAAAAAAAGTAGAATTTCTCTTCTTAATCAAAATCTAGATTTTTTTCTCAATCAAACTGTAATCTAATCAAAATTTGTTATGCCCCATGGCTATTACTACATGGTTAACCATTAATTTATTTCATTGATGTGGTAGAGTAATACCACTTGAGATCAAAGCATCATGATAATACCTACCAATGGTTGGTCGGCTTATCAAATCAAATCAAGCTCAACAATGTATCAAAGGTAAAGTTTCAAGGATAGTCATTCATTCTATAATTGGGGTATCTTATATTTTTCATGACTTGATATAATCTTACATATCCTCACTCAATAATTATTATGGTGCACCAAAAGCCATAATCATTCATAATCAATCATGGGTCAACCGTAACCATCCATCATCAATTCATCTTTCTCATAGTCATCCACCAATTTGGTGTCATATGTATTTGCACTGCATTATGTTTTCACACACTATAATGTAAAAAAGGGTAAATATAGACATCTAAAAATGTTATATTATCCCTTGTGTAATCCTAACAATTGATTAATTTAAAAAACCCTTAAAATTTGTATAATTTGTCTAAAATTACTATTCATCCCATTTAGCTCATTTTTTCTCCTAAGCCCCTTCCTACACTTATTCCCTGGTCACCATACACCCACTCCTATATCAATTATAATCAATCATCGGTCAACCATAACCATCCATCATCAATTCATCTTTGTCATAGTCATCCAGCAATTTGGTGTCATATGTTTTTGCACTGCATTATGTTTTCACACACTATAATGTAAAAAAGGGTAAATATAGACATCTAAAAATGTTATATTATCCCTTGTGTAATCCTAATAGTTGATTAATTTAAAAAACCCTTAAAATTTGTATAATTTGTCTAAAAATACTATTCATCCCATTTAGCTCATTTTTTCTCCTAAGCCCCTTTCTACACTTAGTACCTGGTCACCATACGCCCACTCCTATATCCTAGCCTAGGGACACCTCACCCTAGTCTATCCTTTGCTTAGCCTAGCATCCACATCACCCTAGACTACTCTACCCCCTACTTTCCACATCCCCATGCACATGAAAAAACATAAATACCATGAATATTTTCTTTCCCATGTGCATTAAAGGTATTGATGACTCCCCATTCACATGCCATAAATGGGATGAAGAATTTACTCCATCCATGCATTTATGAGGTATGGTGCACCCATGACCATTTATTGCATATGGATGGGTGAGGAATTTTCTCCACCGAAAGTCATTTATGAGGTATGGCGCACCACACCACCTCATAGGACACCTCAACCCCTTAATAACTTTGGCTAAGTCTATAAATACAAGGTCATTTTTATCATTTTAAGAAATCACACATTTACATACCAAAACTATACATAAATTATTCTAGACCCCATTGCACTCAAACCCCGACTTGCTACCAACCCCTATGGATGCTTGCATGTTCCTCTTATTATCCTTTTTTGTATTATAAACTACTTTTAGGTGTAAATTAAAAATACCATCAAACTCAAGTAGGATATTCCATACGAACAGCATAACCATCTCTTCAAACAAAGTTCCTATCTAGTTAACATAGATATGACCATAATGATAGTTATGATCAACCTAAATTATACCTAAGGCTATAGTTCTCTCTAGGGACCTATTCCAAATAGCCATAGATCAAAAAATCATCAACTCAAGTAATATATTAGATTTTCCCCTTTTTTTTAGTTATTTTAGCATTTTAATTATGCAATAGATTATATTTTACTATATTTTCTCTTTTATCAACAAGGGTCTAATTGAGATAGTCCTATAGGTGCTACTAATGCTTTACCTTGGATTATGTAGGTTTAGAGGACCTACACAACTAGTAGTGGTATGCATGCAATAATCCTACTCCCACTTAGGTGCTCATAGAAAGCCTTGGTTTCATTATCAATTCAGAAAAAATAGGGCTTCCACCTTGGAAGATCCATATTGTAGCCCATGGGGAAAAAATTGTAAAGAGAAATATTTTGTAACACATATATTTTTATCAATGAAATGACATGTTTTCTATGAATACAATAATCTAGCAGAATTGCCAATACTGTTATCAGACCTATCTTGGTGAGAGCCTTAGTGGTTCAAAGAGCTATATTGAGTGGAGATAAGTGAATATTTCTATGATTGAGGAGGATTTATAGAGAACATGAACTTGGAGTAAAATTTTAAAATAATATTGAGGAGATTAGAATTTGTAAGATTTGTTGATAGAAGAGTTTGAAGATGAATAGATGCAAATTTGATAGTGAAGGATTAAGGAGTAAGAGAAGGATTGAATAATTAAGAGAATAATTGGAGAAGTTGAAAAATGAATTTGGATAAACAATAGATGAATTTGGAAGTGATTATATATGAAATCCTAAATAATATAGATCCAAAATTGATTTTGAAGCAACAACAAATTTTTGAAGGAACATGAAGATATTGTAGTGAATGTGAATATTACAATGATAATGTCAAAGAAGATAAATTGCATGAGACTACACAGTTGTGGAGATACAATGAAGAAGAATATTACCTATGTAAGGTTATTGGAGGAGTCTTAGATATATGTTTTAGAATAAGATATATTATTGAGCTACATAATAGAGAAGGAAGGAGTTAATTTTAGACTGTGAGGATAAGGAGTAGTGAACAAGATATTTTTGAAGATGATATATAGAGTTTGAAGGACAATAAGTTTGAGAGCTATGAATGAGATGACTTCGAGATGCTATCTAGAGGAATCTAGTGTCTCATTTATAGATCAAAAGAGGTAATAGTGATAAGCTACACCAAAGGAGCAATTTTCAAGAAGATATTCAAATGACAATGGTGTGGTAGAGAGGAAGGATTGTGCAAAGGAAGATTGCAACAAAAGAGATGTGAGAATAAAGAGTAATACATTTCAAGGTTCTGAAATACCTGACTGTGAGGCAAGTTATATTTTGAAAAGTGCTATTAATTTATCTTAAGTCCAATCTAATCTAACAAATCAGAGTGCTATTTAGTTAAGAGCCATTTTTACGCAATGTTAATCAATTTCAAGCACACTTTTTTAATTTTAGGAGTTATAATGTGTAAGAACATTAATGTGATGTTTGATTTATGCTTTAGGAAATATAAGGAGTAAATTAATGAATGCATGAAATGCATAGTTGAGTAATTTATTAATTGGAGAAATTAATTAATTGGAGGAATTAAGAATTTGGAAAATTTCTTTGGACAATATAATAAGAGTAAATAATTGAATATGCAAATTGATGAATGGTGAATGGAAAATTATTTTTAAAGATGAGATATATAAGGAAACTAAATATTTGAAATTTGAATTGATTTGAATGTGGATTAAATTGAATTTTAAAGGTAAAATTGTGAAAGTGAATTGAATTTGGATGAAATAAAATGAAGTGAAGATTGCTTGTGAAAACTAAATTAAAAAAAATTGGGAGATAAAAGGAGTATAAAAGAATATAATTTGAAATGTGATGATTTTGATGAAATTGGAATTTTAAGAAAAATATTGAATCTTAAACTTTGGGAGTCATAAGAAATTCTACATCAAAGGAAATTTAATTTTGAATAATGGATACATCAAGAAGACCCAACAAATTTAAAAAATCAAATTTTATGAGAAGAAAATTTCAAGCTCAAAGATGTCAAAAGAATGTGAAAAGATCACATGAAATCCATTAAAAAATGATAAATGAAGATTATTAACGGTATATATATTCAAGTGCAAGTCACCACATGACAAGGAATTTATATTGCTTTTATCTTTTACAAATAAAAATGAACATTTTATGAAGATATAAGATCTGGGAATGTCACACATAGTTTTCCATATTTTGAATGCATATTAGAAGATGTGTTGTATGTTCTAGGTATAAAAAATAACCTCATTTTAGTATCTCAATTGGTTAACCAAGGAAGAACTATGGAATTTAAATACATAAATGGAAATAAGAAATGTCTCATTAAGAATAGAATAAAATTTAGGCTATGTGATCCATCAAGAAAAGAATATTTACATTGCATGTAATGGAATTATCACAAATTTTAGATCATAGTTTCCATTAGAATAGTATAATAATACAAATTTTTACTTCCAAAAAGAATAAAAATAGCGCATTAGACCAAACACGATGCCAAAATATCAATCAAAATATGTGGATGGAAATAAGATGAATATTGAAGAGTAAAAGTCTTCACATCAAATAGTGTAATATGGGGGTGTTGGAGATATTACACTTGGTAACATTGAAGTACCTTTTTGTACTATTGTAAATATTAGTTTAGGAGTATGTTAAATATTTGTTTAAAATATCTATTAAAGTATAGAGAGTTATGTATTATGGAATAAAGTGTGCAAGGTGTCAAGAGAGCAAAGTGTGAGTTGTGTGTGCAAGGTGTCAAAAGAGAAAGTAATATAAAAGATGTGTCAAGATGTAAAATGAAGAGTCATGTAATCATAAGAGTTTTGTCATAATGTGAGGCATGTGAAAGGTTACACCTCTTAGGAGTTTGAGGAGAGAAATAGTAAGGAATATTGAATATTTTATCATGTAAATTTATATATTGAAGACAAAGATCCATGCAATGAAATATGAATGTATGTGAGAAAGTTTGATTTACAAATATAATAGAAGTATATTTTTAGTGTGTAGTACTTGTGTTACTTGTGAATGATTTTATGTAATTGATATTTGATCTTGGAAAAATTTACCTATGAGATAATCTAGCAGAATTTCCAATGGGTTGAAGACATAGATTTAGGTAGCATAAGCACTATTTTTTGATGAAAATACTAGTTTCATGTGTCTCAAATTGTTGGTTCTACTACTCTCTATCTAGCATCTTTTATCTCTATCCAACACCTTTTCTCTCCCATATTGAGTTTAATATATTTTGCATGTATCAGTGCATTATAGTTTCTAATTAGAATATGGATCATGTGACTACTGAGTGGTTTCTAAAATCCTTAGAACAATGTCAACATAGGTTCAAAACCTTTGCATGTTATTTTGGTGAAAAAATAAAGAATTTTTTGGTATGGGTATTGAAAACTCCTCTTTGACTCAATGCATGCATTACAAGATTTCTTCTTGTCACACCCTTTAGTTCTTGATAATGTATGTTTAGGTGGATATTATTAGGTACCTTGTACATAGGATATCTTGGGTACAAACTCCTTGTTTTTACATTTGGAATTAAAAATCTTATGGATGTCAATATGGTAAGAAAGAGGGGTGACATATTACTCAAGTGTATAAGTAAAAATACATTTTCCTACTTAAATAAGGTAGTGAGCAATCACAACATGATAAAATATACCCAACTATTCCTCATTCAACATATCACATGTATATTCAATAGTGAATGAAACAAATAAGTAACACACTTTCATTAATTAGACTAATGAAACTTGCTATCTAATCATTAATAGGTGTTTACTAGTTATTAATTATTTTTTCTATTTATTACATAAGTCCCATAATTTAATTTGTCATATTTTGTTTAGACATAAAACATTATGAGCCCCTTTTTTAAATCCCATGAATTTTGAAGATGTTTGTTATACTAGTGATATTTTTGGTCAAATTTGCATGTAAGTGATTGATTTTTTGTAGATATTCAATGTACCATTCGTTGTAACTACCCAATATTAATGGAAGAAATCCTCTCATAGTGGAATAATATAGAATCTATTTTATTAACATAAAGAATCATTTGGGAGTAAAAAACATTGTGACCTCTCACTCTAGATGGGAGATCACATCTTCGCATTCTCGCTCCCTCCTCGGCTCCTCCTAGAGCTCTCAGGTGGATATCCTATTGCATAATGGAATTCTAGGTAGATTTCCTTTTTTTCCTAGGTTTTAGGCCCTTCCTATCTCTACCTGGTGCTTGGGGAATCTCCATAGCTATTTTTTCTTCTTCCTATGGTGTTATAGGAAAGAGGAGGTAAATATTTTTTTATTTTTGTGGATCCGTAGCACGCTTAAGATATGACCCAGTGCGGAAGAAAGAAACCTCCCGCTATGATGCAGGAGCATCCAGTAGCACCTGAAGCAAAAGCATCCAATGGTAGGAGGGCCACTTCTGAAAAGTTGGCTAAGGAGGAAAGACGTCGCGATTTCACAACATGTCGCAAAATCGTGATAGAAGAAGCAGAAGGCAAGGAAAAAAATATGTCACGATATCGTGATAGAAAAAGTGTCACGATATCGTGACACAAAGTGGAGAAAGAAGGCGTAGTGGAGAAAATGTCGTGATTTCGTGACATGTCACGAAATCGCGACCGAAGTAAGAGAGAGAAGGTGCACGAAGAAAATGTCACGATTTTGCGACATTTTGTGAAATCACGACCAAAGTAGGAGAGAGAAGAAGCGGAGCAAAGATGTCGTGAAATCACGACCGAAGCAGAAAAGAGAGAGCGAACGCTAAAGATGTCATGATTTTGTGACATGTCACGAAATCATGATTGAAGCAAAGGAAAGAAAGGGCCAGAGGATGAATGTTGTGAAATCATGATAGAGAGCAGCCGAGGGAAGTCACTATTGAAATCGTCACGATTTCACGACGTGTCACAAAATCACGACGGAGGCAGCCAAAGAGAAGTCACTATTGGAATCTTCGTGATTTCGTGACATGTCATGAAATCGTGATTGTCATGAAATCGCGACAAGAAAGAAGCCATGGGAAGATGCCTATGGAGATGTCGCAATTTCGTGACATGTTGCAAAATCATGACAAGGATGCAGCAGAGGGAAGATGCCATTGGGGATTTCATGATTTTGTGACATGTTGCGAAATCGCGACTGTCATGAAATCGTGACTAGAGCAGGAAATCAGGGGACATCTTTCAATGGAGGAAAAATGTCATGAAATCGTGACCCGAAAAAGAGGAAAGGTAGTGAGGGGGAAGATGTCGTGATATCATGACATGTCGCGAAATTGCAACATACTGCAGGTTCACGATTCAAGAAGGCACACGTTTCAAGATGGGTATTTCCTAAGGCAATCAAGTGCCTCATAAATGCATGGTTTCATGCCCAAAAAGTGTGCTACACATTTATAGCCACTGGAACCGAAGCATCAGTCTCTATAGAGGATCTCGAAGATCATGGCGGCCATTCACGCATGACATGCAGAGGCCAAGTACATGCAGATGGCTCATCAATGCATCTTCCCGCATTTGACCCAGGTGGCAGTTGGCAATTTTGTGAATAGGTTGAAAACTCAGAGTGTCAAGTTGACGTTACAGAGTAAGTGCGACAGTGAATGGGAGTCAGGTGGCGATTGTAGTGGGAGTGCAATAATGACTCAGAGGATCGAGGTGCAGGTGGTTACAGAGTACTCCATCATTTTGTGACAGAGGGTCGGGGCCTCTATAAAAACCCAAGCATTGTAATAGAATAGGGTGGTGGATTGGAAGATGGCACACAGAGTTTAGTTGAAAACCAAGCCGAGCGTTGGTTATTGTAAAGCCTGCGGGCTGTTTCTGTATGTATTTCCAGATTATTGAATGAAAATTTGGAATTTGTGAGAGTGCATTTTCCATCCCTCATTAGTGGTATCAAAGCTAATGTTCTTGAGTGTGTAATAGATCATCGAACATGAGGCAGTTACACCAGGATCTATGGAAGGGCTTATGATTGAGTGAGCAGAATGCCTCCAAGAAGAAACCCTGTTGGTGGCAGAGATATAGCCATAGCAAAAGATGTCCGAATTTTGCAGAGGCAAATGAAATCCCTACAAGAGGAGCTGCTCAAAAGAGATTTGCAGAGGCAAGTGAAAGCCCTGCAAGAGGAGATGCTTAGAATGGATTTGTAGAGGCAAGAGAAGCTGCACAGAAAGCATGAGGATAAACTAAGAAGTAGAGGCCAGGAAATGGAGTTGAAGTGGACTACAAAGGCAGGTGAATGTCTGGAGGTATTGCAGAAGGCGGTGACCAGACAACGTAGAAGTGAATATCACTTCTCCACCAACCCCGGGTGTCTGATGCAGGAGCATATAGTAGCACCTGATGCAAAAGCATCCAGTGGTAGGAGGGCCACTTCTGAAAAGTTGGCTAAGGAGGAAAGACGTCACGATTTTGTGACGTGTCACAAAATCATGATAGAAGAAGAAGAAGAAGGCAAGGAGAAAAATATGTCATGATATCGCGATAGAAAAAGTGTCACGATATCATGACACAAAGTGGAGAAAGAAGGCGTAGTGGAGAAAATGTCATGATTTCATGACATGTCATGAAATTGCGACCGAAGCAGGAGAGAGAAGGTGCATGAAGAAAATGTCATGATTTCATGACATGTCGCAAAATCATGACCAAAATAGGAGAGAGAAGAAGCGAAGCAAATATGTCATGAAATCATGACAGAAGCGAAAAAGAGAGAGTGAACACCAAATATGTCATGATTTTGTGACATGTCATGAAATCGTGACCAAAGTGAAGTAAATAAAGGGCCAGAGGATGAACATCACGAAATCACGATGGAGAGCAGCCAAGGGAAGTCACTATTGAAATCATCGTGATTTTGTGACGTGTCATGAAATTGTGACCATCGCAAAATCACGACGGAGGCAGCCGAAGAGAAGTCACTATTGGAATTGTCATGATTTCGTGACATTTCATGAAATCACGACAAGAAAGAAGTGATGGGAAGATGCCTATGGGGATGTCATGATTTTGTGACATGTCATGAAATAGTGACTGTCGTGAAATCACGACAAGGAGACAACAGAGGGAAGATGCCATTAGGGATGTCATGATTTCACGACATGTCATGAAATCATGACTGTCATGAAATCATGACTAGAGCAGGAAAGCAAGGGACATCTGAAGGCAATTGTCACGATATCGCGACATGTCACTATATCGTGACTTGAAGTCAAGAAAGGTAGCAATGGAGGAAAAATGTCGTGAAATCACGTCATGTCACGAAATTGTGACTTGACGAAGAGGAAATGCAGTGAGGGGGAAGATGTCGCGATATCGTGACATGTCATGAAATCATGACATACTGTAGGTTCATGATTCAAGAAGGCACACATTTTGAGATGGGTATTTCTCGAGGCAATCAAGTGCCTCATAAACACATGGTTTCATGCTTGAAAAGTGTGCTGCACATTTATAGCCACTGGAACCGAAGCATCAGTCTCTGTAGAGGATCCCGAAGATCATGGCAGCCATTCACGCACAACACGTAGAGGCCAAGTACACACAGACGGCTCATCAATGCATCTTCTCGCATTTGACCCAGGTGGCAATTTGCAGTTTTGTGAACAGGTCAAAAACTCAAGGCATTGAGTTGACGTTAGAGAGTAAGTGTGACAATGAATAGGAGTCAGGTGGTGATTGCAGTGGGAGTGCAATAATGACTCAGAGGATCGAGGTGCAGGCAATTACAGAGTACTCCATCATTTTGTGACAGAGGGTCGAGGCCTCTATAAAAACCCAAGCATTGTAATAGAATAGGGTGGTGGATTGGAAGATGGCACGTAGAGTTTAGTTGAAAACCAAGCCGAGCGCTGGTTATTGTAAAGCCTGCGGGCTGTTTCTGTATGTATTTCCAGATTGTTGAATGAAAATTTGGAATTGGTGAGAGTGCATTTTCCATCCCCCATCACGCTATGGGTGGGAGGTCACCTCTTCATATTATTGCTCCCTTTACGACTCTTCCTTGGACTACCTGGTGGGCATCCATCTTGCTATGTTTTCCTGGTAGATATCTAGTTCTCCTAGGGTTTTTGTCCCTTACAACCACTTCTTGGTGCCTAGAGGGTATCCAAGCCCTTTCTGCTTCTTCCTGAGGTGTTCCAGGTAAGAGGAGATAGATGTCTTTTCTTTTGGTAGATCTAGAGTGTGCCTAGAAGCTGCCCTGGTGTAGGAGCAATAGACATCCCATTATGGGTGGGAGATCACTTCTTCATCTTATTGCTTCCTTCTCAGCTTTTTCTAAGGCTCTCTAGTGGATGTATTGCTGTGATGTGGTTTCCAGGTAGATATCCTAGTTCTCCTAGGGTTTCATGCCCTTACTACCACTACTTGGTTCCTGAAGGGTCTCTAGGGCCTTCTCTATTTCTTCTTGAGGTTTTCCAAGAAGTATTATTAGGTGGTGTTGCATGATCAAACAAACCTGGTTGGTGGTATCGATGTGGGGGTTGGATTCTGTTTGGAGTGGGATCTAGTTTCTTTTGTTTCATTTCTTGGCAGGATCATTCACTAGTTTCTAGGCTTGGGGGAGGACCTGATTATTTTTAAATGAGTGGTTCTTGTGGTTTATATTTCATGGTTGGTGTCTTAGGGTTTTTGTGGCTTTTGATTTCTTGGTCTATTTGCTAAGATGGCCTTTCACTAGTTTTTGGGCTTGGAGGAGGCTCTTTTATTCCTATTTGAGAGTTTCCCATTATTCATAGTTTGTGGCTAGTATTTCAAGATTTTTTATGAATATCTTTCTTTGTTTTACTTGCTAGGGTGGTCATTCACTACCTTATTTAGGCTTGAGGAGGCTGTAGATTCATAGTTGAGTGTTTCCTATGGCTGGAATTTTGGGGATTGTGTCCAAGGGTTTCTTCTATATTCCTTCACATATTTTTTTGGTCTTTGGGGGAACATGTATGGTAGAAGAATTTTGTAGTTTCTCCACTAGTGGTGGGTTTAGGGTTTATTGCTGATATGGATGTCCTCCTTCCATGGTTTTTATTTTACTATGTTTCACCTTATTCTCTAGGATTTTGCATGGGGCTTTTGCAAATGGTTTGATTTATTTTGTGGATGGTCCTAGACTATTTTGCATATGATCCTATGTTGTTTTTTGTATGATACCTATTCCATTATGGATGGTCCTATTTTGTTTGTGGATTGTCATATGTGGTTTTTGACTGCTCTTGATTCCATTACAGATGGTCCTATTTCAGCTGGTAGATGGTCCTATTTCATATTTATGGGTGGTCTTGTTTCATCTATAGATAGTCTTTATTTAGTTGTGGTTGGCCTTCTAAGTCTGTGATTTTCTCCTATGTGGGAAAACACTTTTCTTTTGGGTGTGAGGTTTTTTCCTTTACGAAAAAACCCTTTTCATTTTTGTTTTGATCTTTGAGGTTTTCCCTGTTGCCCTTGTGAGGGTTTCTCTTCTCATCTAGTGTGGCTTTCTCTCTTGCTCCTAGGTGGGCTTCTCTTTATATATTTCAGTTTTTTCTCTCCAATAGCCCATAGAGAGTCTATTTCTTCAGCTATTTTATGATTGGGATCTCTTCTCCCAATATTTTCTTCTTGTAAAATTTTATAGTATCCTTTCAAAACCCCTCTTTACCAATCAAAAAAATATATAAAATATATTTTTTGCAAGGGACTATAGAGGTATATAAATGAAGTTCCAATAGTGATCAACTCTGATTATTGTGGTTCCATGAGATTCTCTACATGGATAGATACTAGTAGATTTGTCTAGACTAACAATTTTGTTAAAATATTATTGCTTAAGATACAATAAAGTGGCTTACTAGGCCCAAATTTTGACCAAGGTAAGGAAATTTAGCCACTTCAGAAACTAGAACAAGAGTGTTCAAATATTTTAAAAGGTAATGATGACCTAAGTTTACCAAGGCCCCAACCACTAAGAATGAAATAAAATAAGAGTGGGCGAGAGTATGAGTTTTTAAGGGTATGAATCATAAAAAGTATAAGTGGCTAGAATCATGAGTGGTCAAGAGTCCTTGATTCTAATAGAAAAAACCTCTAAAATATTATCTAGGTCCCTGAGACCCTAGCAATAGGAAAATGCATGCAAAAATAGTGTTAAAAAAATGAAGTCTCCTAGATAGGTCTTTTTTAGTAGAGAATGTGCAAATCAAAGGAATGGACCACCTAGACACTTCTCAACCATCCAAAATGAAGTAGTTAGACAAAAAAAGCCATAGCTAATTTTTTTGAACCTATAACAATATCAATTTCTATCATTAAAAATGTTCCTACAATGTTGATAGTTGGCTCAACAATAAGGTATAATGGGAAGGAATAAGCATGCCTAAGAGGCACAAACCTACTACGGATATGAGACTATTAAATATGATGATTGGTTGCTAGATTAGGAAATTGGTCAAGATAGAGCAAGAAAGTGATACCCACTACTTCCAAGCATGTTGATCAAGCATGAACCCCAAATAGGGCCAGTATGGACCTATTTTCATTAGAACTATGGTACGCCATCCTTGTAATCATTAGATAGGCTAGTATGGTAAACTATAAATAGTGCAATTTATCTTAGTATGAAGGTTGAAAATTTGAGTATTTTCCTATTGTATAATATGCAA
Organism: Wollemia nobilis; assembly: GCA_028583015.1. Classification (NCBI taxonomy): domain Eukaryota; kingdom Viridiplantae; phylum Streptophyta; class Pinopsida; order Araucariales; family Araucariaceae; genus Wollemia; species Wollemia nobilis. The sequence continues at coordinate 963,275 of JAQPPZ010003256.1, forward strand.
TTTTTCTCTTATTATTTATGAATTAAATTTTTGTTTGACCTTTTCTAGTAATGTGTTATTAAATTATTTCATATTTGCATGCTCTATACTATCTAGATATTTCTATAGAATCTTTGTGGATGGTCTATTTTGTTAGGCTTGAGTTTCTATTTGTGATGTAAATCCAACTATAATAGGTCAAAACAAATACCTCTCATCACATAAAAATTGCAATAAATAGAAAATAAACTAGTAAAACCCCCATTCTCATAAAAACTGCAATACATGAAAATAAATGGATAAATACTTTATTTTCTCATTCTTGGATTCACCTCCCCATTACAATACAATACAAAAGGATTATATATCCCCAAATAAAATCTAAAATGAAACCCTAAAGCTTCAAGTCCTAAAGATAAAAAATTAATATTTTCAGCAAAAAAAAATTCGTCAAAAATTGCCATTTTTAGTAATCACCATTTTCGGTTAATTGTCTTCTCCTCAAAAAATGCCATTTTTAGTAATTCTTAAAAAAACTCGGATTTTCATGCAAATTAACACACAAATTTGTAACACCCATATTAGGCATCCTAAAAAAACCTCGACACCTAATCATGCATACAAAAATTATTTAAAAATTTCTAAAAAAAGCACCCTCTAAAAGATAGGCTCCTGCATGAATTTGTGTTATCACTCTAGGCTATTGAAATATAAGGGATGCATAACATTTAATCATTATGGACTCAATTTCTTCTATAAAATTCTATTAGTGGTCTATTTTACTAGGACATAGTTACTATTTGGACTATTACTGAGGGCTATTGAAGTAGTAGAGGGCATGTCTGAGCTAAATTTACATTCAATAATGCTTTGTATGGTTACTAGTCTATTAGGCCCTATATATAATTTTCTTGTAGTGTGTTTTTTATAGGATATGAAAGTGCTATTAGTGAAATATCATCCATATTTAAATCCACATTTCTCTTCCTTCTCTCTTTATAACCCTTTATTTCTATCTTCTTCTTTCATTTCTTTTAATTTTTTACTTTGCAATAAGGGATCAACATTCTTTAGAGATTATCATAGGGAGAAGCCCTTGATCATTCAATATTGGTTGTGGTCTAGGGAATAAATTAATCCATTTGACTGATCATTGACCAAGATTTTTTTGCGTGCTTGGTGGAATATATCATTTTACATTAATATCACATGCTTAAAGGATAGATATTTTTATAAATATCTTAGCCTCACAAGTGAAAAATTCATTCACCTGGTCACTCCACTAATTAAATATCCTAAGATTGGTTATTACCCAAAAATAACAAGCTCCAAAATTATGTGTTAACAATATTAGAAGGAAGAATAACCAAATAACGTATGGAGGTTTTTGAATTACCTTCAGAAAAATGCATCGAAAACTAGGCAAGTTCCACTTTCATAATTATGCAAAAATAATATATACATGATAATTTATTCAAATATCGATGTTACATTTTTGTATGGATCAAAGTATACAATATTTTGTTTTATTTTATAACCCATAGGATAAAAATATACATGAGTTATTTTGTTTTAACCCATTCATGTAATTTTTTATCAAAATTATCTCCAGTTTTTCTTATCTCGGCTAAAAGCAACTCTACGGTAGAATTTTAAGCAAAGGATAAATTATTTTTCAAAAAACCTTACTTTTCTACCTACTAAACCTTACCTTATCCACTAAATATATCAATATGTCTATATGTACATTCCAAAAGTGAAGTGAGCCCTTGTCCATCAATACCTAGAACCCTAGTTATGCTCTTAAAAAACTATTTTAGGAATCTAGTTTGTGGGAAGCCCTAACAAAATTCCAAGGGCATGACTATGGTGTGGAAAATAATTTCATCTACAATCCCATGATCATGGTAATCCATATGGATGAAATTAAAATTAAAGTTACCACCAACCTAATATCTGAAGTCCTAAGTATTTTTGAAGTCGACCAACGATACTATAAGTTTACCTATAAAGGGGTGAACTAGATGATAGAAAAATTTGGGGAGAGGTGTATTGTAGCCCAATATAGATATGGGTTGATTAAAGGTGTAGTTACTTCCTTGCTTCCAATAAAATTGCAGAAGTCAGCTACAATCCTAATGATTTTTTTACGTTGGAAGGGAGATTGTCCAACCGCAAGGATTATCACCTAAGGATGATGCTAAACCTAAAATACCATAGGCATGAATATTATGTAATTAACCCATTATAGTTTCTCTAACACTTTTTAAAATCCATAGTCACTCGAGTCCAACCAAATAAATCCAATGATAAACCCAAGTTTCATCTAATCACCCATCACGGGTTAATAAAATTGATATTTTTGCATAAAGTATTTGAATTAGGGATTCCATGTGATACCATAGTTGAGGAGGCCAATCTATCTATTCATTCTAATCCAAGTGAGTCAGAACCCACTTAGGATAGTGTCTCTAAGGAAATTTTTGAATCTGAGAGTCAGGAGGAGGAGGAATCCCTTGTGCGCAAACATCCTTCCCATTCCAAGCTAGTCAAATTCTCTCGGCCTACAAGAAAGACTAGACATGAGAAATATATTCTAAAAAATTATAAAAAATGAGAGACATCCAATCCAAAAATAAACCCACCTACATCAAACCTTTTCATATAAACACTTGGAAAAATATAGACAAAACAAACCCTACTGCATATTAAGATGGATAGACTGATAAACGAGTTTACCAGACATGTTACCTTAGTGAGAAGAGCCCTTACTCTCCAAATTTACATCCTTAAGTATATTTCTATGGATAGAGAGGTAAAATCGATTGAACCAATCACCCAACCAGGGTTATGCATAAGAGGTTGAACTCAAAATGTACTTATAAAAAAATGGCGAATCCTATGCAAATCAAATCAAGCATATTCATACCAAAATTTGGGGTATTTGAAGCCCTAAAATATAAGGTCATATTTGGATCCACTTTTGACCTATTAAATCATATTATAACTTCATAAAAACACCACCATTAGATCAGTATTGAAAAGAGCTTTCCAACGAGTACAAATATGCCTATGTTTGGATATATATTATGGCAAATTGACCCTAATAAAAAATTGGTCCTAAAAATTTTAGGCGAATGGGCTGACGTTGAGGGTCCTCATATTCACCAATTTCTAATTTTGAAAATCCTAATATTCAACAAATTGGTTAATATTCACCACCATGCATAACCCTACACCCAACCAATAATTGTTAGTAAATATTCCAATAAGAGCTCCACATCCAAGAAAAATCTAAAGAAGTTGGTGAATTTTAACAAACTTATTGATTTCACCAAGGTACTTGAAGAAGATAGCTCAATTCCATTTGTTGAATTGCTTCAATAGAATTACCCTCAAAGACCAAAATCATGCATTGAAATAGGGATACCTCAAATAGGATTATCTCTTAATTTTGGGATACCCCATGATATAGACACAAAAATAAACAAGGTCATTGAAGAAGTTGAACCACATCCTTCTCTAGAGAAACATGATGCGTTATATGAGTCACCAGATGGAGGATCTATATAGGTCAAGCATGTGAAGAGAGTATCTGTTGAACAACCACTTGATACTAAGGAGGCAAAATAACAAGTGCATAAGGTGAAGTGAGAGAGGAATTTACCGACAAAGATACCAAAACCTACACGGGTTTCATCCCGACTTAAATATAATTCAAACATGGACATTCAAAAAGCCATAACAGACCTTTGATGAACTTGCATAATTATATTTACATACTTTATTTGAATTTCATTATGATATTTGATTTTAATTATTTGCAAAAAAAATCAAAAAAGCATATCAACTTTATATCTATAGTATTTTCGCTTTGCATATTTGAAAACAATTGTTATTTTCACTTTGCAATATTTTATTTTTGTAGACTTATTTTTGTGAATGAATGCAAATATTTCATGTATACAATTTTAGTATTTTATTTGAAAAAATGCAATTCCTTATTTGATAAGAATTATCAAACAATTTCTGAAAATGATTGCAATGTTTTACTTTATACATGTAACATTATTTTCATAACACCATTGCGGCTACAAGGATTTTGAGCTCTGGCGATTTGGCGAGAAAAACTTCTGAGCTGGTGTCGGGCGTTGCTCTAGGGTTTCTGGTGTGAAGGCTTTACCAGGGACTTTGGTGGGTTGACAGTGTGTTTCGCTGAAGGTTCTTCCGCTGCCCCGAGAGGGCCCAATAGGGTCTCCTCCAGTTCCTCTTGCTGGGAGAAAGAGCTCTTATGTTGAGATGTTAAAAGAAAACCCTTCGTCTTCCTCTGATGAAGCTCAGCGAAGTGCTTTTCAAATGCTACTCAAGAATGCTGGCAAGGGTGCATCTACACACCGAGTTAATGGATGCCTCCCGCAATCCGCTACCAGACCAAATATTGTTATAGAACCGAAGCTGGTCGAAGACACAATCACCTACCGTGCTCACCATGACCTGATTTGCAAATTCATGGGTATTCGCCCTACTCTGAAATTTCTGCACACCTGGGTTAGACAGAACTGGGAGCCACTCGATGAGTACTCCTTATGGCCTATAAGTAATGGTTATTTCATTATTAGTTTCTCTTCTTTAGAAGATAGAAACAGAGCATTTGAATCAGAGAAGAGTAACCATGGCCCGACAGGGTTATTTTTTCAACCGTGGAGAGTGGGTTTTGACCCTCGTATTGAACCTACGGCTGTCCCGGTCTAGATCCGGCTGTATGCCCTCCCGATGGAGTTTTGGGGTGAGCAAGTACTAGAGATGATTGGTAATTCATTAGGAAGATTTCTAGGAGTCTTCAAAGACACTATAGAGGGAAACATAGCTGTCTTTGCTAGGATCTATGTAGAAATGGATATTAGCTAGCCTCTACCAGCCAAGGTGGAACTTGAGTTGACAGGGCTATCCTGGATCCAACAGTTAGATTATGAGGCCCTACCTTTTAGATGCAGAGTCTGCCATAAGCACGGCCATTTGGCGAGGTTCTGTCCAAATATTTTGAGCACAAAAGTGGAGGCTCCGCTTGGAATGCCAAATCACCCCAGAGAGGGTAAGTTTACCCCTGTCAAAGAACCATCCAATATTCCTCAGGGTTCTGATGTCCAGAAAGATGGTTTTGAACAACCGAAGCGAAGGAGAAATAAAAAGAAAAATGCCAAGGAGCAGGCACAACTTAAGCCAACCAATCGGTATGAAATCTTTAAGTCCCTAGTGGATCAAGAGGACCAAGTTATGGAAGGAGTGGATGGGAATGTTGAGGATATTAACATCCACTCTCAGGCTTCTCCTTCATTTACTCCTGTCTTAGAACAAGTGATTGAACCCTCTGAGATAATGCAGCCAGAGAATCCAGGGGCATTGGTAATTCACTCCCCAGCACAACCGGTTATTAAGGATGTCAACATGGGAAGTGCAGAAAAGAACAGAGAAAGGCCTGCTCTAGGGATTACTCAGGTGGAGAAGAGGTATAAAAATAGTAATTCCCAAGGAGCAGGCAAAAAATCCAATAAAGATCTACTAGCAGTGCAAGTAGACAAGCTGATCAATGGAGGATCGGTGAGGACAATTGATTCTTATTGCTCTCAAGGTTCTCAATGATTATTCAATCCTGGAATGTTAGGGGTTTAAATAGCAGAACCCATCAATCTGTTGTTCAAAGACTTTTAGGAAAATGTAAAATAGACTTTTTGCTCATCCAAGAGACAAAAATGTCTATAGATCTTATGTGCAAGACTGTTAATAGAATATGGCGGGGTGTTGGTTATATGGATGTGGCTACTCAAGGTGCCTCGGGGGGGATTGTCACTCTCTGGAACCCTTAGGAATGGACAACATTAGAACATATAGCTTGGAGGGGTGTTCTCACATCTCTGTTTAGGAATAATGTCACAGCTGAACATGTTATTATTACAAACTTCTATGGGGCTCAATGCTTTGATGGCCAACGGCTCCAATGGAAAGCTGTACACAACATGAGGTCCTCCCGAGAATTTTTTGATTGGATCATTGCTCGGGATTTTAATGCCAAATTGTCTGTTAGGGATCAGGAAGGTGGTACCCCAGTTTTGGATCCAGGGGACCGGTTCCTGATTGCCCAAATCCAGGCCTTTCACCTTGTTGATATCAAAGGCCCCGGAACCTACTTTACTTGGACAAATAAGAGGAGAGAGCCACACAGCAGGAAGGTTAAGTTAGACCGGTTTTTGGTCTCTGAGGAGGCATTTATTAAATGGAATATTAAATTTTAGATTTTGGAAGGCCCAGTCTCAGATCACTATCCCATTTTGTTGGAGGGAGGGACGATGACAGGGCAGCACCACAAACCATTTAAATTTGAAAATTTTTGGCTGCAAAAGGAGGATCTCCGAAGGAAAATCCCACAGTGGTGGGAAGAAGGCCGCCTACCCTTTGGGACAACAATGTTTAAATTCCACAAACAACTTCATTTTGTCAAGTGTAAATTGAAATAGTGGAGACAAACTAATAAGTCGGACTTCCAGCTCCAAAGGGCTCCCTTGGTGGCTAGATGGGAAGAGATGCAAAAACACTTCAGGGAAGGTACAATTACTGAGCACCTTAAAACTGAGGATGATGCTCTGCGCAAAGCGGTTGAGGACATTGATAATCAAGAAGAAATTTACTGGAAACAGAAAGCAAGAATCACTTGGTTATTAGAAGGTGATAGAAATACAAAATTTTTCCATCGCTCAGCCTGTTCTAGGAGACAAATGCATAACATGGAAGTCCTTCAAGATGAGAATGGATACTCTTTTGATACTCTTCCTGGAATGCATTCCCACTCAATGGATTATTTCTCAAACCTTTTTAAGGAAAGTCTGGAACAAGATGTGGAAGCTTAAAATGAAGTTATTAATGTCATACCTTCTATTATCTCTCATGAAGAGAATCAGACTCTTCTTAGACCCATTGGTAGTGATGAACTAAAGAATGTGGTCTTTGGGATGAGCACTGGTAAATTGCCAGGTCTAGATGGCTTTCCTATTGAGTTTTTTCAGGCCTTTTGGGATACTCTGGAGATGGATGTTTTGGCTGTCACAGAGGAGTCCATAACTAATAAAATAATGCTTAAGGCTCTCAACCACACCTTCATCACTTTAATTCCAAAAGGGGAGGGGGGGTTCATATATCTGATTTCAGACCTATTGCCTTATGCAATGTGATTTATAAAATAATCACGAAGATTATGGCTGAACGGCTAAAACCTCTTCTCCATAAAATAATTTCCTCAGAGCAAGGGGGTTTTGTTGAAGGTAGACAGATCTTGGATGAAGTGGTCCTTGCTCAGGAGGCAATCCATACAATGCAAAAATCAGGCAACAAAGGAATGTTCATAAAACTGGATATGTCTAAGGCTTATGATAGGGTGGAGTGGGGCTTCCTGGCAAAGATGCTGGTAGCCTTTGGCTTCTCTCAGGACTGGATTGACTGGGTCATGAGTTGTATTTCTACACCTTCTTTCTCTGTTCTAATCAAAGGGCTCCCCTCGACTCCTTTTGGAGCCTCTCGGGGTCTTCGTCAAGGGGATCCTTGCTCTCCATACCTCTTCCTCATCTTAGCAGAAGGATTAGGTAGACTCTTCCTGAGAAGACGACATCTAGGTCTGATAACAGGTATTAAAGTGGGGGTGGAAGTTTTGACCCACTTATAGTTTGTGGATGATACAAGATTGGTTGGAGTGGCCAGTCTCAGGGAAGCAAGAGGAATCAGAGACACTCTAAACATCTACCTTCGGGCCTCAAATCAAGTCATTAATGATAAAAAATCTAAAGTGGTCTTCTTCAATCTTGACCAAAGGTTACAGGACAAAATTACTGAGATCTTGGGATTTACTAGGACCTCTCTACCTGTAGTTTACTTGGGGGTTCCTCTGCATTTCAAAAAACTAAAAATTGATATCTGGAAGGATATTTTGGATGGCATCAAAGATAGAATGAATCATTGGTCTCATAAATGGTTAAGCTATGGAGGCCGACTAACTTTCTTACAGTCAGTTATTCAGGCCATGCCAATATATAAATTCTCCATCCTGGCTGCCCCACATTCTATATGGAAAGAGCTTGACAAAATGGTTAGAAGTTTTTTATGGGAGGGTGCTAAAGGGGAGAAGAAATGGGCCTTGGTTGGCTAGGATAAGGTTACCCAGCCCAAGGATAAAGGAGGGCTGGGACTGAGAAGCTCCAAGCTTAACAATAAAGCTTTGGCTGGCAAACTGTACTGGAGGTGGATTTCCCAACCAACATCCCTCTTTAGCAGAATCCTTTCTAGTAAATACCTGGTTCATGCTCACCCCAATGATCTGGTCCATTTCCCTTTGGATGGTAATGGATCCTTAGTGTGGCAGGCACTCAAGCTTGGATCTCAAGTTATCAAAGATCAATTGTTTTGGAAAGTGGGGAGAGGGGAGAAGGCCCGTTTCTGGACTGACTCCTGGGATCAGCATCCTCCCATCATTGCTATGTTTCTCGAATTGCAACCCATTAAATCCGTCATTGAAGACAAGGGCTGGATTCAAATTGAGAGTTATTTCAACACCAGCCAAATGGGGGAGTACAAGTTCAAAAAGTTCAAGCGATTGGAAGAGTGGCCAATTCCAATCCCTCTGGAGCTGACACCCATCTTGTCAAAAATTTTGACAACTAGGTTTCTTACTAGGAGAGATGAGGAGGATGAACTTACCTGGGGCCATGGGAACCTTGGGGTTTACACTGTGAAGGTGGTATTTGATCAGATTCTCCCAGAGCCCCCCCCACACTCTTTTCCGGTCCATGTTTGGAGGAAGATATGGCATCCCAAGGGTTGGCCGAAGGTGAACTTATTTGCCTGGAAGTTTATGCACAATGGAATTTTAACATTTGACAATCTCAGACATAGAGGCATCATCGGTCCTTCTCAGTGTGTATTATGCCGCAAGCATGAGAAAACTACTGATCATCTGATGTTTGAATGCCCCTTCACTCGGCAAATTTGGATGCATTGGTTCTGCCACTTCAAAATATAGGCTAACAGTGATGTGACTCGGACCAATATTTGGGAAATATGGAAGAGAGGTAGATTTAAATCCAAAGCTCTTCGAATTGGTTGGGAGCTTGGCTTACTTTTCATCTGGTGGCAGGTGTGGTTGGAGAGAAATGCCCGCATTTTTCGTGAAACTTTCTCTTCGCTTGATGGAATATGGCAGGTCATATGGAGCAAAGTTGTGGAAACGGTTGCCATCTATGCTGAGGAGGATAATCAGTATGTTTCTGTGCCATTGGTTGAGGGAGTTGTTGTTATTGAAATAAAGGCTCATGATAGCTGGCACCCTCCCCCAGCAGGCTGGATCAAAATCAATACTGATGGAGCTACAAAAGGCAATCCGGGTAGCACTGGAATTGGAGTAGTGTGTCGTGATCATGCTGGGTCCGTGCTTTATTGGGAACTGCAAGGTCTGGGTCATGCCACAAACAATGAAGCAGAGGCCTTGGCTATTAAATTTGCTTCCATCTGGGCTATCAAGCAGGGCCACAGGAAGATAATTCTTGAGTTCGAATCCCAAATTTTGGTGGGCGCTCTCGATTGCATGAGGAACTTTGACTTGAAAGCCTGGAGGTTGTGGATTATTGTCTCTCAAATAAAGGAACTCTGGAAGGAATTAGATGATGTGATCCCCATCTATGTGAGTAGATATTTCAACAAGGCGACCGATTTCCTTGCTAAGATGGGTGTTGAGAAGGAAGTTGGGATGCAGCTGCATAGTGATATGCCTGTGGAGGATGTAGTGATTAAGCAAGGTCTTGAATGCAACCTGTGATAATGTGCAAAGTTTTTGTTTCTAAGGAAGGTTTTTGTCATGATTTTGTGACCTGTAGCGGCGTCGTGGCCTCTTGTTGGAATTTGTCATGATATCACGATAGGTTGCGCCTTTACAGCCTTCAAAGGGAACTTGTCACGAAATTGTGACATGTGAAATCATGACTTGGTGCACTATCGCTGCCCATGATGCAAAGTTGTCGTGATTTCATGACCTATTTTGTTGTCGAGGCCTTCTATGGGAATTTGTTGTGATTTCATGACCTGTTGCGCCATCGCGGCCTGTGGATGGAAGCTGTCACGATTTCACGATGTTTTTGGTGAAGGGGTGACAAGGAGGATAAACGTCGCGATATCACGACAATTTTTGTGAAATGGAGTAAAGGGCAAAACCCGTCGCGATTTCGTGACATCTCTGCTGTTTGGATGCTGCATGGAAAAATCATCACAAATTCATGACATGTTGTGCTGTCGCGACCCATTGTGAGATGCCGTCATGATTTCATGACCTGTTTTGCTGTCGTGGCCTTCAGTTGGAATTTGTCAATATTTTGTGACCTGTTGTGCCATCGCGGACTTTGGTTGGAAGTTGTCACGATTTCGCAACGTTTTTGGCACAGGGGCGGCAAGGAGGATTATTGTCGCGATATCACGACATTTTTGGTGAATTGGAGCAAAGGGCAAAATCCGTCGTGATTTCACGACATTTTTGTTGTTCAGAAGCCGCATGGTAAAATCATCGCAATATCGTGACAATTTGGGCACACTAGCGTCATCTGGATCACTTGTCGCGATATCATGACATTTTTGAAGACTGGTTGCAATGTGGATAACTTGTCACGATTTTGCGACAGTTCTGATGATTGGGAGCTGAAAGGAAAATTCGTCGCGATTTCGCGACACTTTTGGCACATTGATGGCTTTGGTAAAAACTATCGTGATATCGTGACACTTTTGTGTATGGGGAGTCAAGCTAAAAACTCGTCGCGATATCGTGACACTTTTTCTTGCTGGGTGCTTCGAAGAAATTTCGTCGTGATTTTGCAACCTTTTTGGAGATATGATGGTATTTGGAATTCCCGTCGCGATTTCACGACGCCTACGGTGATGGGGCGTTGGAGGGAGCTGTTGTCATGATTTTGCGACTTTTTTGGCGATCGGGCGCCGAGGGATTTTTCTGTCGCGATATCGCGACATGTCACGATTTCGCAACATGTCACGTTTTTGTGGCTTGTGGCGCTGTTGCGGTCGCGACGGGGTTGATTACCGCAATTTCACGACATGTCACGATTTTGTGACATGTCACATTTTTGTGCCCTATTGACTTCTATGCTCTGAGGTGGTTAGCATTGAATTTGTGTTCTTCGCTTGTTGTCTTGTTCTCTACTCTTGGTTGGGATGTGTTTTCTCCCTTTTGTAACTGTCTTTTGTATTAATACAAGTTTTTCATTTTTTTCAAAAAAAAAAAAAACATTATTTTCATAACATTGCAATATTTATTTTACTATATCTGCAAAACTATTAAAATTATTAGAAATTTTATACAAATTTTTATTGGATATACCATAATTTTAATTTGTATGCATGAGGACATGCATCTCCTTCAGTTTGGGAATGATGAGTGTTAAAACAAAGATATGTTGGCAATTTTGGGTACTTTGGGTACATTGCCTTTGCTCAAGTGTATAAGTTGTCATTGATGTCAAGAAGCTTTTGAAGGAACTTGATTTGATGTCAAATAATTTGTTTTGATGAAGGTTACGACATGAAAGTTTCAAAGGTCTTTTGCAAACCCCAAGCCGACAGGTTCGAGAGAAAGAGCTCGCAGAGAAAAAGTGTCACGATATCGCGACATGTCGGGTTTTCGTGACCCGAAGAAAAGAAAAGAGCTAAGGAGGAAAAGTGTCGCGATATCGCGACATGTCGCATTTTATCGACTTAAGTAGGAGAGAGAAAGCAAGTTAGAAAAGTGTCGCGATATCGCGACATGTCGCAATTTTGTGACTCAAAGAGAAAAGAAAACATACGAAAGCTGAAAGCGTCATGATTTCATGATAGGTTGCAAAGAAAACGTATGAAAAGTTGATAGCGTCGCAATTTCGTGACGGGTTACAAGGAAAGTGTACGAAAGCTGAAAGCGTCGCGATTTCATGACGGGTTGCAAAGAATGCGTACGGATGCAAAAAGTGTCGTGATTTCGTGATAGGTAGAAAAGAAAGCAAATAGAAGCAGAAGTGTCACGATTTCACGACAGAAACTAAAAGCAAGTCTTCTATAGGAGAAGTGTCATGATTTTGTGACAAAAGCAGAGAGGAAGGCTATGAAGATAGAAGTGTCATGATATCACGACAGAAGTGAAGACGAAGTCTGCAGAGGCAAAAGTGTCATGATTTCATGACAAAAGCAGAAAGGAGGTCGATGAAGGGAGAAGTGTCGCGATATCATGACAAAAGAAAAGTTGATGCTGACAAAGAAAGAAGTGTCACGATATCGCGACAAGAGCTTAGTTGAAGTCGACAAAGGCTGAAGTGTCGTGATATCGTGACAAAATCCAAAAGAAAGTGTACGGTTGCAAAGGTGTCACGATATCGCGACATGTTGTAGTTTCACGGCAAAAGCTACAGAAGAGTTACAGAGGCAGTTGAAGCCGACAAAGTTAAATGTGAGCCGATGAAGATTAGGGTTTGCAATCGACAAAGTTTAGGGTTGTGCAACTGACTAAAGATCAGGGTTACAGCTGACTAAGATTAAGGTTTTGATCTTGAAAGTGTTATTATAAAAGGTAGGCTATTTTGAAGAGTTGGATGTGTTGTTAGTTGCGACGTTCGCAGATAGAGTGCAGAGTGAGAAGTTCGATCACCGAGAGAAGAGTGCAAAATTCGATCGAAGTGTGCAGAGTGAGTGAAGAGTCATGGCGAATTTTTCTAAGTGCCGCTTTGATTGCACATGGAGTGCAAAGGTTGAAGTTCAACCAAGTGCGGCTATGATTGTGCAAAGAGAGCAGAGGGCGTAGAGAGCACAAAGGGCAAAGACAAATGCAGAGTGCTGCTGTATGAGGACAGAGGTGCACTAGTTCTTTGAGAAGAACCTGAGGATAGATTTGGCAAGTCTTTGAGAAGGCTTGTGTGTAGAGGATTGATTTGTTCAAGTGTTGGACAGATCTGATAGATAGAGGAAGACTTGTACTAGACCGACTGACTATGTTTGGTACAGGTTGCTGAGCTACTGTGGACATGATCATAGAAGGCAGAGGTCTCTTAGGCTAAGCATTGAGGATAGGAGGTCTTCGGTGGAAAGGAGTTCCACATGGCTGGCAAGAGGTAGAGGCAGTTGATCTTCTGAGGGATCATTTCCAGAGTAGAGGGGAAGGTATCTCCTTTGAGCATAGGCTCATAAATTTAGATTGGGGGAAGGTATCTCCTTTGAGAAGAGGCTCATAAATTCTAATTGGGGGAAGGTATCTCCTTTGGGCCGAGGCTCATAAACATTGTAATTGGGAAGGATTCCCAAAGAAATTTGAGATAAATTTTAGAGAAAAGTTTTGTGGACGTAGCCCAGCCATTCTGGGTGAACCACATTAAAATTGGTGTCACTTTGTGGATGATATTGTGCATTGTTTTGATATTGCTTTGGGTATATTGCTTTACTATTTTGAAGTATAAAAGAAAAATTAAAAAGAGGTCTTATACTGTTCACCCCCCCTCTCAGTATAAGCTTGTGTTCTTCAATTGGTATTAGAGTAGGTGCCTTCGAAAAGTTTAACAGCTTGAAGGAAAAGCTAGTAAAGAACACAATGGATCATTCAAGTAGCAATGCAACACCTATTCTTGATGGGTCAGATTTTGGTCTTTGGAGTGCAAGGATGAAGGTTCATCTAATGGCACTTGGTAATGAGGTATGGGAAGTGATTGAAGATGAGTACACTATTCCTATACATGGTCCTAATACTAAATAAGAAAGGCTCCTACATCACAACAATTCAAAAGCAATGAATGCAATCTTGAAAGGCTTACAGAAAGCAGATCTCACCAAAGTGATTCACTGCAAGACAACTAGTGAAATGTGGAAACAGTTGAAGGTGGTTCATACAGGTGATACAAATGTCGAAAGGCCAAGTTGAGACACTTCAAAGGTATGTTTGAACAACTCTAGATGAATGATGATGAAAATATTAGTGACTACATGCTTCGTATGGATGAGGTTGTTAACTCCATGAAAGACTTAGGTCTTGAGCTTGCTGAAAATGATGTTTGTGATAAGATTTTAAGATCTCTTCCTAATAGATTTAGTGAAAAAATTTTGCTATTGAGGAAGCTAAAGATTTGGATAAGTTGAAAAAGGATGAGCTCCATAGTATACTTGTAGCATTTGAGTTGAGAACTCAAGTGAAGGTTGATGTCAAGAAAGAGGCAACTTTCAAGGCTACCAAGAAATCCAAGGGTAAACAACTTCAAGAGAGTGATGAGTCTTCTAGTGATGAAGAGGCATATTACAACAAGAAAGGCAAGTTCTCTAGAAAGCACAAAAGCATGAAAAATATAAGATGTTTCAATTGTGGAAAGTTTGGTCATTATGCTACTGACTGTACTATTCCCAAGAATGAAAGTGATGAAGATAAATAGGATTCTAAGAGCAAGGATTCTAAAAAGCACAAGCATCACAAGAAGAACAAAGATGAGCACAACAATCAAGGAAAGAGGTATTCTCACAAGCACAAGAAGAGTTTCTACCTAGACAAAGCAAGTAAGTGTTCTAGTAGTGATAGTGAAAGTTCTTCAAGTGATAATGAAAATGAGATGTTGTTCATATCGGAAAAAGAGGAAGAACCGAAACATAGATTCATTATCATGAAATGTCTTAGATGTGGAAATTTTGGTCACCTTGAGGATGATTGTACAAATAATGATTTGGTTTCTAGTATGTATGAGGATGCTTCAGAAAACTATAAGGAAGATGCATGTATGGTTTTTGAAAAAGGTAGCACCTCTAGTGATAAGAAATCTGAAAAAGGCTTTGATGATTCATAAAGCAAACAAATAAAGGATCTTGAAAGTGAACTTATTAGTGCTCTTAGTGCTTTGAAAAAGGAAAGAAAGAAGAATGCTAGACTCAAGGATAAGTTAGATGAATGTTGTATGGAGAGAGATGATCTTATAGAAAATCTTGATTTCTCTATAGCTAAGACACAAGAACTCAAGGATGAGTTAGAGTCTAAGGTTCTTGAGTATAGTGAGTTAGAACAGAAAATGGCTTCTTTGAAAGAGGAAACTAAAGAGTACAAGGATAAGCTTTACAAGTTTCAAGATAGCTCCAAAAAGGTTAAGTCACTCATCAAAGGTCAAAGAAAGACA
Organism: Wollemia nobilis; assembly: GCA_028583015.1. Taxonomy (NCBI): domain Eukaryota; kingdom Viridiplantae; phylum Streptophyta; class Pinopsida; order Araucariales; family Araucariaceae; genus Wollemia; species Wollemia nobilis. The sequence goes on from JAQPPZ010003256.1 coordinate 978,457, forward strand.
ACAGATAAAATAAGCCTTGGTTTTGTTAAGCCACACAAGGAAAAAGTTGGAGAGTCTAGTAAGAGACTCCAAAAGGAAGAGAGTTCTGATGAGGAAAGTATTTCAGATCATGAGTCCTTGAATGATAGATGCACAAAAATAGAAAATAGAATTCAAAATGAGAAGAAGTTTTCAAGACCCAAGAGGTCAAATAAAGGAAAATTTCAAGGCAGATGTTTTGCGTGTCACAAGTTTGGTCACATGGCTTCACATTGCATGGCTCAAGTGAAGAAGGTAAATGACAATTTCAGAAGTGCTAGTTACTTTCAAGGGTATTGCTACTCTTGTCAATAGTTTGGGCACAAGGCAGTATATTGCAAGGTAAATAACAGGAACAGGTTTGATCAAAACAGGTTTGGTCAGAACAGGTTTGATCAAAACAGGTTTGGTCAGAACAGGTTTGGTCAAAATAGGTTTGGTCAGAATAGGTTTGGCCAAAACAGGTTTGGTCAGAACAGGTGGATTCAAAGATCAAGTTTACCTCAGAGAAACAACATCATCAAGTGTTTCAAGTGCAACAATGAAGGTCACATAATCAGACAGTGTAGAGCTAAAATTCTAGAATACAAGAATAGGAACAATGGTATGATCAGGTCCAAGGATCAAGGCATGGACAAGAACAGGGATGAGAACAAGAACAAGAACAGTGACAAGAATAGGAATATGGACAAAGAGTTCAAGAGAAGGCCCGGAAAGGAAGTTATAGACGCTGATGATGATCAATGCCTAATGGGAGTTTTACTCCCACCCCAAAATTAATCACCTCATCAGGAGGTGGGGGAGGGACTAAGCTAAGAGGCTCATTCTTAGTCCCGAGCCCCAAAGGTGGCCCTTTGCCATTGATGACAAAGGGGGAGAGATATGAGTAAGGGGGAGAGCTTCAAGTGAAGAGGAAAGCTTCAAGTTAGGGGGAGAAAAACTTCAAAGGAAGATTCTCAGTTGTGGGCATAGTTGGTCAGTTGTTAGCATAGTTGGTTTTAATTTTGGCTCTTGAGAAGTGTTTTCAGTAAAGGTTTGCCATCAATGACAAAGGGGGAGATTGTCGGCAATTTTGGGTACTTTGGGTACATTGCCTTTGCTCAAGTGTATAAGTTGTCATTGATGTCAAGAAGCTTTTGAAGGAATTTGATTTGATGTCAAATAATTTGTTTTGATGAAGGTTACGACATGACAGTTTCAAAGGTATTTTGCAAACCCCAAGCTGACAGGTTCGAGAGAAAGAGCTCGCAGAGAAAAAGTGTCGCGATATCACATGTCGGGTTTTCATGACCCAAAGAAAAGAAAAGCGCTAAGGAGAAAAAGTGTCGCGATATCATGACATGTCGGGTTTTCATGACCCAAATAACAGAAAAGAGCTAAGGAGGAAAAGTGTCGCGATATCGTGACATGTCGCATTTTCGTGACTTAAGTAGGAGAGAGAAAGCAAGTTAGAAAAGTGTCACGATATCGCGACATGTCGTAATTTCACGACTCAAAGAGCAAAGAAAACGTACGAAAGCTGAAAGCATCATGATTTCGTGACAGGTTGCAAAGAAAACGTACAAAAAGTTGATAGCATCGCGATTTCGCGACGGGTTACAAGGAAAGCGTACGGAAGCTGAAAGCATCGTGATTTTGCGATGGGTTGCAAAGAATGCGTATGGATGCAAAAAGTGTCATGATTTCGTGATAGGTAGAAAAGAAAGCAGACGAAAGTAGAAGTGTCATGATTTCGTGATAGAAACTGAAAGCAGGTCTTCTATAGGAGAAGTGTCACGATTTCATGACAAAAGCAAAGAGGAAGGCTATGAAGACAGAAGTGTCATGATATCACGATAGAAGTGAAGACAAAGTCTGCAGAGGCAAAAGTGTCATGATTTTGTGACAAAAGCAAAAAGGAGGTCGACAAAGGGAGAAGTGTCGCGATATCGCGACAAAAGCAAAGTTGATGCTGACAAAGATAGAAGTGTCACGATATCGCGACAAGAGCTTAGTTGAAGTCGACAAAGGCTGAAGTGTCGCGATATCATGACAAAAGCCAAAAGAAAGTGTATGGTTGCAAAGGTGTCGCGATATCGTGACATGTTGTAGTTTCGCAGCAAAAGCTACAAAAGAGTTACAGAGGCAGTTGAAGCCGACAAAGTTAAATGTGAGCCGACGAAGATTAGGGTTTGTAGCAGATGAAGTTTAGGGTTGTGCAACCGACTAAAGATTAGGGTTACAACTGACTAAGATTAAGGTTTTGATCTTGAAAGTGTTATTATAAAAGGCAGGCTATTTTGAAGAGTTTGTGTGTTGTTAGTTGCAATGTTCACAGATAGAGCATAGAGTGAGAAGTTCGATCGTCGAGAGCAGAGTGCAAAATTCGATCGAAGTGTGTAGAGTGAGCGAAGAGTCATGGTGAATTTTTCTAAGTGCCGCTATGATTGCATAGGGAGTGCAAAGGTTGAAGTTCGACCAAGTGTGGTTGTGATTGCGCAGAGAGAGCAGAGGGCGTAGAGAGCACAAAGGGAAAAGACGAACATGGAGTGCTACTGTATGAGGATAGAGGTGCACTGGTTCTTTGAGAAGAACCTAAGGACATATTTGGCAAGTCTTTGAGAAGGCTTGTGTGTAGAGGATTGATTTGTTCAAGTGTTGGACAGATCTGACAGACAAAGGAAGACTTGTACTAGACCGACTGACTGTGTTTGGTATAGGTTGTTGAGTTGCTGTGGACGTGATCATAGAAGGCAGAGGTCTCTTAGGCTAAGCATTGAGGATAGGAGGTCTTCGATGGAAAGGAGTTCCACATGCTGGCAAGAGGTAGAGGCAGTTGATCTTTTGAGGGATCATTTCCAGAGCAGAGGGGAAGGTATCTCCTTTGAGCAGAGGCTCATAAATTTAGATTGGGGGAAGGTATCTCCTTTGAGTAGAGGCTCATAAATTCTGATTGGGGGAAGGTATCTCCTTTGGGCCGAGGCTCATAAACATTGTAATTGGGAAGGATTCCCAAAGAACTTTGAGATAACTTTTAGATAAAAGTTTTGTGGACGTAGCCCAACCATTCTAGGTGAACCACGTTAAAATTGGTGTCACTTTGTGGATGATATTGTGCATTGTTTTGATATTGCTTTGGGTATATTGCTTTACTATTTTGAAGTATAAAGGAAAAATTAAAAAGAGGTCTTATACTGTTCACCCCCCATCAGTATAAGCTTGTGTTCTTCAGTATATATTTTGTGCAAGTTTAATCTATTTTTTATTTGTAAATTTATAAAAAAAAATGTATTTTGATGATTATTTTGTCTTATCCATATGATTTATAAATGAATTTGATTTATAAATGAATTTGATTTATAACTATGAAAATAATTTGTGCTTGTATTTTACCCAAAAGTGTGTAAGTTTTTGTATGTTTTTAGTAGAACATTGCAGGAGATTCATAGGAAATGATGTGGTAAGACACATACCATATGACAAGCATGGACAAACCAACCATGAGAATGATGTACTAAGAAGACTCATGGATGAGCGCTATAGAAAGACGCTACATAATATAACTATATAATGCTCCTATAGAAAGCACCTACTGAAAGGTATTACAAAAAGAATATTGATGAAGTCAAACTGTCTAATGCATTTTCATGCCACATCTAGTGACAACGTAGCATCATTATGAGGCATATACAGTCATCACAGTTGACTGATATGTTGGAATTGTACACAAGATTTTATATTTATTAAGTTTTTATATAAAGTTGATATTAGAAAGCTATAAGATTATTATGTTGTTAAGAGGTTTAGATTTAGACGTAAGACTATTTTACCTCTTCATGAAATGGAGAACAAATAGTTGTATTTTTGCATCATTATATTATTCAATACATAGAAGAATTCCATTGAAAATATCCAAGCGATATTATAAAATACAAGAAAGAGACCTTTGAAAAGGTCTAATGTTCGAATGCTCTAATAATTTTTATATACAATTTCTATTGTTTTGAAGGCTTGATGTTCGAGATCTTGTACATCTGAATTTTAATAAATAAAGTAGTAGCACTTTTCATCATGAATTTGGTAACTGTGTCATTCATTTCATTATGACTTATTCGCTTATGTTTTTTTTACTGTATTTTATTGCATTCATGAATTAAAATAGTGTCAGTAGTTGTAATGAATAACAACTACTTAAGTAAAATAGTTCAAGGGAGAAGATATTTACACTATCCTCTAGGAGTCAGGGCCTACTCCTACAACCAATCCTTATTCTCTTGCCCATGAAATAGGTTAGGATTAGTTATTACATAGAATTAATTTTAAATTATCAATTAAATTAAACTGCATTATTTTGGACTATAAGGTAAGAACATATAGTTAAATTTATAATGGGTTGCACATGGATCCACACCAATAAATATTCATAACACAAAATTAGTATAAATCATAAAATTACATTTTCTTTTCTTTGCAACATAATTTCTTTTTCTTGTAATTTTTCTTTTTCGTAAACCAAAAACTAGGAAAAATAAAATTAAGTCAAAGATTAATCATTGTGGTATAATCTATATTGGATTACTATTCTTTATTTTTTTTACCTTGGATTGATAATTAAGTGTAGATTTTACAACTATACAATGGTACATAATTATGTACCAAATAATATAATATACTTCAACACTATTGGATCAGGTCATAGATTGATAAGTTAGTTGGTGTTATTTTTAGACTATGAATAAAATGACCCTGTAAGGTAACAAAAATTCATAGAGGAGGAAATACTTGCACATGGGGGGTGGTCAATGATGATAGTGCATCTAGAGGATCATGCTATAGAGGTGGTCACTCATGATTTCTTTGATTCTTGGTGATAATGTTTATCATTCCCACAAAATATTTATTGGATGGGGTACCATTTATATAATTTATTTATTGAGGAGCACTTGAAGAATTTGAGGCACTTGTGTATTGTTAGGGTATCCCATTATGAGGTAATAAGTTTTGAGAAATACCAAGGTTTTGGTTGGATGGGGCTAAGGGAAAACCAACTATTAATGACCTTCGATCAATCATGTGTTGAACCATGTATTGCAGTGTGTGATAGTCATTAACATTATGACCTCTTTTTTGATTATAAACAGAATAGTGATGTTCCTTATACCATCAATATTTCTCTTGATTAGGATCCTCAAGATGAATTTCAAGTAAGGAAATCTTTTTTCATCATAAAGATTTTGAAATATATTTTATTATCACTTAGATAGAGGCATCCACTTGTGAGGTGGATGAGAAAAGTATTAAGGGTGATTTAAAGGTTGGTTGGTAGGTTGGTTGAAATAGGAGAGGTGGTTGTCTACATGGCAGCATATTGGGTTTGATAAATCTATTGTTGCAATTGAGTACAATGTTGTTGGGGCTATGTGGGGGTCCTCAATACTATTTGATTCACTTGAGATTCCTGAGACTGATAGTTATTGTTGCCCTTGTTGGATTTATTGGGGTACTATTTCATATGAAGCTTAAGTTCCCCTTATTAAATCTTGATTTCCTTAATGAATTTTGCTTGGGCAATAGCCTCTTCACAAGAGTAGTGTTGTTGAATTTGCAATGTAATGGAGATATGTTTGGCACAACTTTGAGCAAACATATTTACTAAATCAACAGGGGTAATAGAGAATGTTAAATCATGAATAAACCCATACCACCAACAACCCATTGTCAAATTTTAAAAGACTATACAAATTTGATAGTTAAGTCTTTTGTAGAATATCGATCAAGAAATATTCCAAGAAGAGATTAACCAATTGCTAAAAATTAAGGATGCTATGTTGAGGCAAGTTGGTAAATTAGTATGAGGTGTATCCCAAAAGGGATATGGGAAAGGTTTGTAACATGAGGAAATAATTACCATAGATTTGGTAGCATAAATACTTAAAGTTCCTCAAATGCTCCTTAGGATCTTCTTTCCCCTTAAACTTTTTAAATTTGGGCATATCAAACTTGTAAGTATACTGATGCATGGAAATCGATGGGTGAATGGGTTCACTGAAAATTTGTCTATATGTGGGCTTCTAACAACCATATATAGTTGAATGTAATTCTATATTTCTAAATAGGTCTATCAATTGTTGCATCTTATGTGAATGAGATCATGGAGATGCCTAGATAGTAATAATAGAAGTAGCAAAATGAGAAGACTCTAGAGGATAGGAATAGAGGTAGAAATAAGAATAGTATGGATGAGGAGATTGATGGGTATACATAATGTGGGTGACATGGGGAGTAGAAGGTGGTGGTTTATTTGATGGATAATATAGGGAGTAAGTAGGGTAAATAAAAAGAGGGGGTTGATGAGGATGTGGTAAAAATATTGATTAAGTTTGGGCTGATGGAAGTTGATTGGATTAAATGTGGTGGATTGGGAACCTACAACTATGAATGTGGCCACTAATAAGAAGTAGCTAAAGTTTTTTAATGCAATAGAATGGTAGGGGAAGTAGGAGGTCAATAAGGAGGTTACATGAAATAAGACGGATTAAAAGGAGTAGAAAAATGAGGATAGCGAGGAATGGTTGAGAAAAATGGTTAGAAGCAATGTGAGAAGGAATATGAGATGGTTGTGAAGAAATGATGACTTGGGAAAACTACAAAGAAGGATAATGATAATAAGTTTAAATAGAATAAGGAATTTGAAGAGTATGAGAAGAAAAAACATAATATTGCAAGAAAGTAGCAAAAGTAGGAGGGAAGGTTGAGTGACAGAAGAAGAAACAACACTTGTGTCATCAAAAAGAGGATTTTTGAGTGTGGAGAAATTTATAAAAGAAGGCATCATATTGGAAGGTATGGGCTGTTGATGTTGAGTGAGAAGAGGAAATTTTTTGGATGGAATAGAAGAAGTAGGATGACAAGCCACATTTTCATGTAGATCAGAAAAATAAGTGGAATCAAATAAAATAAATGAAGAGGGTAGTCCAGAGGTAGGATTTTGCGATGATTAAGAAATATTAGAAGACAAGGCATCATGGGGATTAGAGATGATGGACATAGTACCCATGTCTTGGGTTATGACAAGGGGCATTGATGTAGAAGCATCCAATGGTGTAAGAGTTATCTTGCATCATCCAAATTTATATATTTTTTATTATATTCTAAAGTTTATTTATTTTTTAGAAGATGGAGAAATAGACCTAATCGTGAAAGAATCACCCCAATATCTTGAGCGGTTTGGGAGATATGTAAGTTTTATGGTTAAAACCTTGCCAAAATGGTGAAATTCCTACCACTAGAACTTAAAGGTGAATTTTGAAGGCCTTGGAGGCCTCGTACAAGGGTGAAAATTAGGTGTAATATGCTTTTGGACATTACATTGTTGTAGTTATTTTTGAGGTCTTTCCAAAAATATGCACTAATAGTCAATATGAGCAATGAGCAAGGAGTTATGACCTCAAGAAGTTTTACCCCCAAAATTCAAATTTCAAATGAATTGTCCTAGGCAGGAAAAGATAAAACATGGTATTATAGAGAAATTTCAAAATTGTAAAGGGGTTGATATCTGTAACTCCATTTTTTTGAAAAGTAATATAAGAAAGCTTTAGGCTCCTATTGCATTGCTCTATTTTTTAGTAGATTATTTTTGTGTTGTTGATTCAATACTACTTCAGGCATCGACATGGATGGGATATGGGAGATATGATAGTGGATCTACTCTTTGGAATAAAAAGGAAAAGATCAATCAATAAATTTAAGTGGAGATAAAGATACTCAGTATGAATCCTCTAGAGGAGGATGTTACAAAGGATGATGAGGAGAAGCAAGGGATGAAGGTTAGGTGACATAGATGATGAAACATTGAAAAGTGTTAGACTCAAAATGATGAACATGTAGGTTGGAGGAGGATGAAGAAGTCCCCTCATGAGGGGTTTTGGGTAAAATGGTATGGGTGGTTTGATGCATCATACCATGGCCATAGGTCAGGGGTTCTAGAAGAGTTAGATATGGGATATTATGGATAGGGGACATGCTACTAGGATTAGTGATGGGTTCCTTCTTCATATGGGTCAAAGGAGTCACAAAGGAGGTCAACATCATCTCATATGAAGCCATGAAATGTCACTCCTATGCTCTAGTCTAACTTATAGTGATGACCATAAAATACTAGAGATAAAGAAAACAACAAGCAAAAAAAACATAATTAAAGGTAAAAACTTTTAACATGCTTAAAGTTTGATATTGCTTAAGAATATGAATTTTGATTTTGATTTATTTATTTTATTTTTAGGTTTTTGTGTGATTAATGAATCCTATCCCTAAAAAGCTACAAAAATGTGGGAATGGATCTAAAGGTGTGTTTACACACACTCTTCGATATATCAGAGAGTAAGTAGAGAAAAGTAATGTATAAATGGCCAAAGATATTCCTATGGTAGTGTTGTGGCCATTGCACAACTTACCCCAAAATTTTGGACCTACCAAAATTTTATGATTAACTTGAAATTTTGTTAAATTGAAATTTTATAAGGTGTCATAATGTTATATAAGTTGTATAATCATGTGATAAATATTCTTTTTGGATGATTTGATATAAGTCTGCTTAAAAATTCTCCCCGATGATAACTTGGAACTTGGGTCTCTAAAAATAAAGTCCAAAGCCTTAACCTCATGGGTGTTTTTTTAAAATAAGTATTTTTCCATTATTGGTTGCTTTAAAATATATTCTTGCGTATTCTATATTGGTTTAAAGTTTGATATGAAATTCTAGAGTTAAATTTTACAAAAAATTTTGAAAACCATATCAAGGGACAATATGGATCACACACGCCACACACAATATTATATTGTTCATACATACAAATTATGAATGCTTTATATAAAGCAATCAATTGTAGGTACCTTAGATTATAATGTGATCACCTGTAGATTGAATAGTTTAGAGCTTGTTGTGTTTCTTTTATTACACATGATTATTTGCTTTAATATTCTTTTGTTGGGATTATGTAGGTACCTATTTATTTATTTAGGTCAATTTGAATAATTGACATTGGTGAACAATATGGTGTCGAATGAAAGTGGCAACAAAAATATAAAACAACATAACTCACCTGAATTTTCTTCACTCGTTAGCGAAGCAAGGAATTGTGTTCGGACAACATAGGAAGAAGGAATTACTGACCGTGGTTTCCATATGAAGATATATGTTCTAATTCAACACTGGATGATTCAAGGTTTCAATGACAGTGGAAATTAATTATTTGATACATGTTTGCTCTCTCTGATCGATAGTGATACACTTTGAGGAGGTGATTATAATGATCTAAGCGTAGCTATAGTGGCGACTGTGAGCTATCTAAACATAGTTATGGAGGTGGTAGTGAGTGAATTGTATGCAATTATGGAGTTGGTAGTAGTGGCAACCGTGAGCTATCTAAACATAGTTTTTTTTTTGATTGGTTGAAAGGGTGTTGAAAGGTCCATGAACCTTGTACAAGACAGTCGAGGGCCTCCGAAGAGGGAGGCAGAGGGGAAGAAAGGCGACAGCAGAATGAGACATCCTGAAAACAACAAGGGCCACCTAAGGTAAAGGTGCCCAGAGGAACCAAAAAGAAGAACTAACTAAAGGGAAACATAGCCAGAGGCTAATCAAAAAAGGGGAAGCAAAACTTAAACAAAAAATTCACCATTTGGAAGTGTTGTTGTTGCTCCACAACGTACCCCAAAATTGGGGGCCCACATTTTTTGCATGTTTTCCAAGAAGTCCGAAGAAGCCCATTTGCTAAAGATCAAAGAAAAAGCAAACCACCACAAGGAGGAAAGTGTCATGATATCGCGACATGTTGCATTTTCATGGTCCAAAGAAAAGGGAGAAAGCAAGGAGGAAGAAGTGTCATGAAATCGCGACATGTTGCATCGTCGTGGCCAAAGGAGGAAGAGGTGTCATGATATCATGACATGTTGCATCATCATGACCAAAAGAGAAAGAGTGTCACGATATCATGACATGTTGCATTGTCATGGCCAAAGGAGAAAAGGTGTCATGATATCGAGACATGTTGCATCGTCGAGGCCAAAGGAGAAAAAGTGTCACAATATCGTGACATGTTGCATTGTCGCAACCAAAAGAGAAAGAGTGTCGCGAAATCACGACATGTTGCATCATCATGGCCAAAGGAGGAAAAGTGTCATGATATCATGACATGTTGCATCGTCGAGGCCAAAATATATGAAGTTTCACGAAATCGTGACATGTTGCATCGACACTGCCAAAGGAGAAAAAGTGTCATGAAATATCGACATGTTGCATCATCGCTGCTAAAGGAGAAAAAGTGTCACGATATCATGACATGTTGCATCGTCATTTCCAAAAGAGAAAAAGTGTCACGATATCGTGACATGTTGCATCATCGCGGCCAAAGGAGAAAATGTGTCACGATATCGCGACATGTTGCATCGTCACGACCAAAAGAGAAAAAGTGTCACGATATCACGACATGATGCATCATCGTATCTGAGGAGGAAAAAGTGTAACGTTGTCATGACATGTTGCATCGTCGCAACAAAAGGAGGAAAAAGTGTCACGATATCATGACATGATACATCGTCACGACCAAAGGAGAAAAAGTGTCACGATATCACGACATGTTGCATTGTCATGGCCAAAGGAGAAAAAGTGTCATGATATCGTGACATTTTGCATCATCATGGCTAAAGAAAAAAGTGTCACGATATCATGACATGCTGCATCGTCATGGCCAAAGGAGGAAAAGTGTCTTGATATCGCGACATGTTGCATCATCATGGCTAATGGAGAAAAAATGTCATGATATCGTGACATGTTGCATCGTCACGGACAAAGGAGAAAAAGTTTTATGATATCGTGACATGTTGCATCGTCGCGGCTGAAAGAGTAAAGTGTCATGAAATCATGACATGTTGCATCGTCATGGCCAAAGGAGGAAAAGGTGTCACGATATCATGACATGTTGCATCGTCGCGGCCAAAGGAGGAAAAAGTGTCACGATATCACGACATGTTGCATCATCATGACCAAAGGAGGAAAAAGTGTCACGATATTGCGACATGTTACATTTTCATGGCCAAAAAGAGAGAAGTGTCGTGATATCGCGACATGTTGCATTTTCGCGACCAAAAGAGAAAAGTGTCACGATATCGCGACATGTTGCATTTTTATGGCCAAAAAGAGAGAAGTGTCGCGATATCGCGACATGTTGCATTTTCATGGCCAAAAAGAGAGAAGTGTCGTGATATCGTGACATGTTGCATTTTCAAGACCAAAAAAGAGAGAAGTGTCACGATATCGTGACATGTTGCATTTTCGTGGCCAAAGGAGAAAAGTATCACGATATCACGACATGTTGCATTTTTGCGGCCAAAAAAAGAGAGAAGGATCATGATATCACGACATGTTGCATTTTTGCGGCCAAAGGAGGAGAAAGAAAAAGTGTTGTGATATCACGACAAGTTGCATTTTTGTGAGTCAAAAGGGACAGGCAAGCAGCCAATCCCCCTGACAACAGCTCACATTGTGCAAACATTGAAACTTATAGGATCATTCCTTAGGCAAATGGGGAAGGAGTCTCACCAAACTTGAATGTTAGAATTGCCGACTCCCCTATTAGCTAGCCATTTTGTAGCTTTGTTTCCTTCCCAGTACTGATGCTTAATGACTAATTTGGATAATTTCCAACTAGAGCCTTACATTCTTGGAAAATCGAAGCAAGGGACCAGGGAGGCTTAGCAGTACCTTTGAGGTAGTTGATACATTGCAATGAGTCTCCTTCAATGATAATTTTATTGATGGTCAACCCTTCCATGAGGATCAAACTTTGGAATAGAGCTCAAGCCTCTGCCATATTATTGGATTGAATTCCCAGGTTCTGGGTAAAGGCCAAAATTATTTCTCCCCTATGGTTTCTGAGAATTCCTCCTCCACTAGTTGCTCCTGGGTTGCCTTTAGCTACACCATCGAAATTGATCTTGTGCCACCTAGTAGGTGGTAAAACCCACTTGATGACAAACCTATCAACAGAATTACAAAGCATAACAGAGATGTTAGACAAATTGAAAATTTTGGCTAGATTAGATTCTAAGCCAGGAGGGGGGGTTTGGAGAAGAAACAAGAGAGGCATTCTCCACAGATAGGGCCAATATTTTGATAATGATAATCTTCTTATCAATGGCTTGATTTTTGAAAATTTTGGCATTTCTCTCGAGCCATATCTGCCACAGGTAAAGGTGAAGGCAAGCTTGCCAGATGAATTTTAGTTGGTTTCTCTTGAAAGGCCGGGGCCATTTCTTAATAAGGAGGGGAATGAAAGGTGGGAGGGCTGTGGAGATGCCAAAGTTGTTATGGACCTATTTGAGAACTGCTAAAGAGAATGGACATTCCAAAAAAACATGAGAGATTGACTCACAAGCATTTTTGCATAGGATACACCAATTGGGAATGAGTAACCCTTTGATTATCAAGTTGTCAATGGTGAGGATTCTATTTTGGGTGGCCAACCAGCAAAATAATTTGACCTTGGGAATGATATTGCGAACCCAAACCTGATTTGATAAGTCCCATCCATCAGTGGGAGTTTCTTGAATGTAGTAAGCTGATTTGACAGAAAAATTTCTAGATTCTTCAAGGTTCCAGACCATGGAATCATCTTTGTGGGAGCTCGAGATGATGCAAGTCCTCAACAAGTTTTGTAACCACCTAAGAGCCTTGGTGATATTCCTGGGCCCATTTAGAGCTAGGTGTTTCCATTTATGTCTAGTAGGACCTTGGGTAATGAAGTGACACACCTTATCTCCAAAGGTGGCTTCTGTAGTCGCCTTAAGCACTATAATATGCGGATCTTGGCTGAGAGGTTTATCATGGATCCATGGGTCTTCCAAAAAATGAATGGTCATTCCAATTCCTAGACTCCAAATTAAGCCTTCCATGATGATTTTCCTTGTTTTTATTACACCATTCTAGAAATGGGATCCGATAGGGAGGTTGTGCTCTCCAAGAAATGAAAACTATTGGAGGTACTTAGCTTTAATGATATCAGTCCATGTGACTTTTTCATTGATGGTAAGTCTCCAAGACTGCTTGGCAATGAGGGCCATGTTCATCCATTTGATGTCTTTGAATCTGAGTCCTCCATCCTTTTTCTTGGAACAGACCCTATCCCAGGTGACTAGCAAAAATTTATTCTTGTTTTCATTTCCAGCCCAAAGGAATCTACGTTGAATTTGTTCAATTTTTTGGCAGATGGTAGTTGGATCTTTGAAGATAGATAAGAAAAATATGGGGATACTTTGAAGGTAGGCTTGGACCAGAGTGGCTTTGGCTGTCTGGCTGAGCATTGAGCTTTTCCACCCTGCTAGTTTCCTATTGAGGCAATCTAAAACAGGGTTCCACATAGCCGAGATAGATCTATCATAGAAAAGCAGTAATCCAAGATAAGTAGTTGGAAGACTCCCAATGATGCACCCAAGGATCTCAAAAATCCTATTTTGTCTATGATTAGGGGTATTGAGAAAGTACAACTTGCTTTTATGGAAGTTGACTTTTTGACCAGCCGCCTCTTCATAAGAATCAAGAATGTTCTTAATGATTTTTTCTTCGGGAACGGAAGCATAAGAGGTTAGAATAGTATCATCAACAAACTGTTGATGGGATATGGCTTTGGATGTTGAGGCTAGTTTGATCCCAAAAATAAGACCCCTATTACAGGCAGCTGAAAGGGTTCTTCCAAGGGTTTTGGCCAAAATGATGAAGAGAAAGGGAGACAGAGGGTCCCCTTGACATATGCCTTTGAAAATTTGGAAGAAACCTGTGGGTGAGCCATTGATGAGAACAAAGAACCAAGAAGTCGAGATACATTCATGAACCATATGAATCCATTCTTTGTGAAACCCAAACTTTTCCAGGACTTCAAATAGGAATTTCCAAGAAACATGGTCAAAAGCCTTGTTCATGTCAATCTTGAGGAACATGTTGGGTTTTTTATTTTTAGATGCCGAGTGGGCCAGTTCGTGGACGACAATCACTACATCTGAGATGAATCTGCCTTTGACCGAGCTCCCTTGGCACTGGTAAATGTTGGAGGGAAGTATGGATTTCAACCTATTTGCCATAACTTTGGTGATAAGTTTGTAAATGACACTACAGATGTTGATCAGCCTCAAATCAGAAAGGGAAGCGCAATCGTTGGACTTGGGGATTAAAACAATGAAAGTGGAATTGGCCTCTCAACATCTTTTTTGCTCTCTAGAAGAATTTAACTGCAGCAATGACATCTTGGCCCATGACTTCCCAGAAGTGTTGAAAAAACCAGGGTGGGAAGCCATCGGGTCTGGGGGCATTTTTAGGTTCCATTACGAACAAAGCTTCTTTGATCTCATATTCAGTGAAGCTTTCGAGCAATTTTCCATTATCATTGTTAGACACCATCTTTGGGATGTTCTGTAGTAGAGAACTTAAGATGAGGGGATGGAAACCAGTGCTTGGTCCTAAGATTTCCTGGAAGTGGCAAACAACTTCTTGTATGATTGCTTGGATGTCAGAGACAATGGATCCATTTGCCTTGGTCATCTCAGTGATTTCTTGGAAGTGGCAAACAAAATCACTGAAATCTTCTATGCAACTGCTGGTGATCGGATTACCTCCTTGTTTGTCAAACAAATGGAGGGGAGAATTAAAATTGCCACATAACATCCATGGGAAGTCTTCAAAGTTATTATGCATTGCAAAAATGTCATCCCACAACAGTCTTATGTTAAGAGGACTGTTAGGTCCATAAACATTGGTGGCAATCCACTGGAGGTGAGTGACTTTATTAGTAAATAGGATGTTGATGGTTCTGTATGAGACTAAAAGAACTCTCCCTTCAATGGTTGTTGGGTCCCATAAATAGAGGAGACCCCCGAAAGCCCTTGTGGAGGGACAAAAAGCAAAGTTGTTGTTTTCCCATATTAGCTTGCAAACTTGAATGCTGCAAATCTCATCTAATTTGGATTCTTGAAGGAACATGATATTTGGTTTTAGATTTTTTCTTACTATTTTAATAGTTCTCTATTTTGCAGTCCCATTGAGGCCTCTAACATTCCAGGAGACGATCTTCATCGAGAGGATTTGGAGTTTGCTTTGCGGCCTTTGCCTCTCCCTTGAGACAGAGTTATTTTGGGTCTAACTTCATCCTCGTCTTGATGAGTTGAGTTGGAGTGGTCAAAAATGGGGCCCAAGATAGTAGGCATTGTGCCATCAGCCATTTCAATCTCAACTACTTTGAAAAGATTTTTTGTATTTAACGGTCATCCCCTCCTCAGGTCTTTATTGATGTCTACTTTGGGTGTGGGATTGTGTGATTTTAATGGGTTGGAGGAATCAGCCCTAGGTGCGAGTCGATGGGGGGATGAAGAGTGGGGAGGTGGGCATAGGACGCAAAACTCTGGGGGTTGTGGAAGGGGGCTTTGGGAAGGGGGGATGGTTGGGAAGGGAAGAGGAAGGTGTGAGGGACCAAAATTGGTGGGTGAGTTTGGAAAAGTCATTGCAGACTTTCCTTTGGACAAAGGGGACTGGATCAAATTGGTTGTGGGCATGACGGTTAGGTCTATGGGTAGGTCATCTGAAGTGTCCTCTCCAATGTGCAGGTTATTTAAGGGGGCAAAATGATTTGAGTGAGGAGGCAGAGTGCTAACCTTGTTGGGTTTGTCTGGATCTAAAGCAGAGGTCTTGGATGGGCCCACAGATTGGCCATGTCCTCAAGTAGGAGCCTTTTTTTGGGAATTTTGGATCTGAGTAGCTGTCTTTCGACCCGAATCACTATGGATTTATTTTTTTTGAGAAGGGCATTGAGAAAGTAGATGGCCATGTGAATTGCACTCCAAGAAAAATGTGGGCTTGTTTTCATATTCAACTCCTTGGCGTCTCTTGTAGCTCCCATAGTTGATACCAATACAGGTAGGCAAAGATGAGTCCAAATTTACCATGACACAAACTCGAGCATAGGTCATTCTAGTTCTGGCTCGGGTAGCAGGGTCGATGGTGACCAAATCTCCAATTGGTTGAGTGAGGCCTTTGAGTGCATCATTGTAGAAGAACCGAGGGGGGAGCCCATGAAGTTTGACCCAAATCGGTGCGATATTGATAGACTGAGTATCGAGGTCAAAGTCTTCCTCCCATCTCCATAAAAATAGGCTACAATGGCAAAAAAACCATGGCCCTCCAATAAGGATGCGATGGGTGTCAAGGGAATTATTTAGCCTTATCATGAAAAACCCTCTGGGAAATGCCACTAGCTCCATGCTGCCCGAAAGCTTCCATTTGGATAGATCCCACTCGCGAATTGTTTCAATATCAGGCCGAGCATAAAAAAATTTTCTAGTGAGAGAGATAGACTCTTGGAAAATTAGTGGCTCCATGTCTTCACGTGGGAAAGAGACTTCAGTGCCCGTTATAGAAGGACAGAGGAGTTTGGAAAGAGAAAGCGCTGGACAAAGACCGAACTTTGTCAGCAAAGGATAAAGACCAAGGAGGTGCTTTGGAAGGAGAAGAGGAAGAAAACCTAATGGTTTTAGAGTGGCATCCATCACCATCCACTAGTTTAACCACACCATTAGGGTCTTCACTAAGATTCCCATCGAGTGGGCCAAACAACGAACCCTTAACAGTGCTTTGGCCGTTGATCACTTCAGACGCGGTAGAACCAGCAATGCCTGCAGATACTGAAAACTTTGCTGCATCTGTTGCTCCCACCTTCGTCACCATTTTTGTGAAGTTAAGCTATCTAAACATAGTTATGGATGTGGTAGTGAGTGAATTGTATGTAATTATGGAGTTGGTAGTGGTGGGTTCCGATATGAAAACGATAGCTTCTTTGATGATGAAAATGTAAATTATGGGTTGTGGATGCTATTGTCATTTGTTTTATATATTTACCATAGTTTATCGCATTAAAACTAATTTTTTTATAAAATGCTATGAGTCAAACCAATAAAAATATGATGAAAAATTGTGCTTACCAATATTACGAGCATCATTCCTCACAACAACAATACAATGAAATACTTTTCAATTGGATAGAAGGTGATATATCAACTAGTGCTCATACCAAAGGATAAAATTGCAAATGAGAAGGCAGGGTACCCATGAAATGTGTTGGAGAAACACTTTGATTATAAAATCCTGAGAATTGTAGAAATATTAAATAGGAAAATAGGAACGAAGACAAGATCGAAGACAGCCTCGTTAGAGGCAATACAGACACAAATTCACATAGACAGACAAAGGGAAAATAGGAATATTTTATTCATCAAATGGTGCATTACAAAGGTTCCACTGAGCATACAACTGCAACATATACCGCCTGTGGAATACACCACTGCATAAACACAGTAAACACTACCAAATCCAGACTGATCTGTGGAATGTGGATTAGACTGTCGAAGGGCCTGCGTGGCTGGTCTGCAGGGAACCTGGTGCTACTACACCCAGATTTCCGAATGAGGACTCAGGGAATTTCATTTATAGGTGCTTTGGCAGTTGCAAGAAACATGAGGCCAACTAGAAACAGCTAGATCTCACATACTGCAATAAACTTGACCATAATTCTTCTACCATATGACCAGATGACAAGACGCTTTAGGTGGTGAAGATGCATCTGAATGGTCTATCCCCATGTCAGGCTTGAACTCCTGGAATTTAGAATAAAATATCTCCAACATCCCCCCTTAATCTAAATTCAAAATAAAACACTGATTTGAAGACTAAAATTCAAAATCGTCAGTGCACTAAATTATCAGGCTATGCGATTCAAAATTTATGACAAAGGGCGGATTGAGCCTTGTCAATGCCCGAATGTGTAGGTCAAAGTGAGCACAGTTGAACTGCGCTACACAGTCAAAATGTGCTACGTAGTCGCTGGCTCACTAAGGACTTACAATATTTTTTAAACATGAAAACAATATGTTTGCACATGAATATTTTGATGGAGACACCATGGATTGTCTTATTAGAAATGAATATCTCTCCCCCATGAAACCATGTCATCTCTTCATCACCATGAATATGCGTACGTCATACCTCAACAAAATTGTGTTGTAGTCATCTCTCAATTTTTGGAATTATTAAATCAACTTTCATGACATCCACAAGTGCTTCGTCGCAAAGCAATAAAAACATACTTCTTGAAGGTGCTTCGCTGTGAAGTAGCAAAATCATGCCACTTAAAAATGGTTTGCCATGAAGTAAATAAAATCTAGTAGTTCACATTTAAAATTTGTGAAGCAGTAACTAGGCATGGGAATCGAGGGTCTGACATCGCACATGCGGGTAGTTGGGCTTGCTCGACGATTGGACATAAACCCTCTTTGGTATTTATTTCTTGTCAGTCGGTTGGTGAATTTCTCTGGCATCTTGTCCTCATCTCTCATCTATAAATACTAGACCATTCATCATTTTTCTAGTGAGGCAACAAGGGAATAGCGAGCATAGAGCAGCCACAACAGCTAGGGTTTTGAGCATAGAGCAACAGAAGAGTGAAAACAACAGTCACAAACAATGAGAGAGTGGAGCAACAGTCTCCAAGAAAAATTCGTGTGTTTATCCTGCAAATTTTTATCTTGCAGAAGTTTGTAACCACTTCAGAAAGAAGCTTGTAATCCGGTTATATTTAATATATAAAATATTAGTCCTACAAATTTGGGTCCCTATGTGTTTATTCTCTGCCCCGAAGTATTGCTTATCTGAAGACAAACTTCAGTGAGGGTTTGCCCCAAAGTGGTAAAACACTCTTTCATCCTGAGGGAAAAATTGTTTATCTGTTATTTGTGCTAGAAAAAGCACCTCGGCACTTTATTTCCTCGAAGTGGGATTCAGGAGCCACTTCGCTCGAAGCTGCAAAAATTTTCATGAACTGGTGCTTTGCAGCTTTCTTGTCTGAAGTAACCACTTCGAAAGTAAATTGTGCAAAGCAACTGCTTCACTTGGAAAATTCCCGAAGCATTTTTACTTCACAGTTTTATCCTCCGGAGTGTTTACTTTTGGAGTATTTATTGCGAAGCACATCTTTCAACCTAAAAATCTGCGAAGCTCCTCCCTTGCTCAACTAAATTGCGAAGCGTCTTTTATTGACGCGATTTGAATTTTTATATTTAATTCCTTCAGATTGGTATCAGAGCCATTGTTGTCATGACACGGTGATTGAAGCATGGCTTTCAGAAACAATTCCCTATAGTTGCAGATCCTATGATTTAATGACAAGAACTATGATTACTGGAGTATACAAATGAATATTTTGTTCATGTCTCAAGAGTTGTGGGACTTGGTCGAGAATGGATACTCGAAACCGGTATATGTAGCAGCACTGGTCGCCCTCTCCCAAGCTGATAGAGATCTTTTGAAGGAGAACCAAAATAAATATCAAAAATCCCTATTATATATTATGCAAGCGGTCGAGGAGACCATCTTCCTGCAGATTGCATCATCCACCAAGGCCAAGCAGGCCTGGGATATTTTTCTAGCTCGTACTAGGGCACCAAAAAAGTGAAGTTTGTGAAACTGCAGATGCTCAGGAGGGAGTTCAAGAACCTGTAGATGAGTGAATCAGAAACCATGAGTGATTTTTTCACCCGAACAACATATGTCATCAACTAGATGCGGTTGAATGGTGAAATTATGTAGAATCAAAGGATTGTGGAGAAAATTCTATGAAGTTTTCCAAAAAAATTTGACTATGTGGTAATTGCTATAGAGGAGTCAATGGACTTAACAACCCTCTCAATGGATGAGCTCATGGGTTCCTTGCAGACACATGAGTAGAGGTTGAGCCGCTCAACTCAGTCCTCTTTGGAGCAATCTTTCAAGGCACAATTCTCTTTTTGAGATAACGACAGACAAGACTCCCACCATGGCGCCTCTAGTTCTCAAGGTGGAAGAGGTAGAGGTAGGCGTGGGAGAGGTAACAAGTAATGAGGGAGATAAAACCCTAATGACAGTGAGACTAGCTACAAATTTCATCACCAAGGAGGAAGAGGCACTAGCAAAAATCAGCAAAGTGGATCTTATTAGAAGAAAGATAAATCTAAGGTCCAATGCTATTACTATAAAAATTTTGGTCATTATATCTCATAGTGTAGAAATAGGATGGCGAATGAGAATCAGCAGCAATCCCATTATATGGATGAAGCCCAAAATGCGACAGGAGGAAATGTGCTATTGACCTGTAGTGTTGAGGAGAGCAAGAAAAATATTTGGTATCTTGATAGTGGGTGCAACAACCACATGACTGGGAACAGAGAGATGTTCTCACAACTATATGAAACAATTCAGTCTAAAGTCAATATGGGGAACAACAGCCAGGTTCCCATGATGGGGAAAGGAAAAATCCTCATCTGCACCTGACACAGTGAAAGAAAACAAATTTATGATGTTTACTATGTGCCTGGGTTGAAGCATAACTTGCTGAGTGTTGGACAGCTTGTACAGAAGGGACACACTATGTAGTTCAAATATGGTGTCTGTACCATCAAAGACAAAGTGCATGGACAAATCACAACCGTGTCCATGACAAAAAATAAAAAATTTTCATTGTAGATTCAGAATGAATCATTAATATCTCTAAGTGCAGTTGTGAAGGATGCTACCTGGCTGTGGCATCTCAGATTTAGTCACTTGAGTTTTAGTGGCTTGAATTTTTTGCACTAGAAGCAAATGGTGAAGGGTTTACCCCTTATTGAGCAACTAAACCAAGTGTGTGAAGGTTTCCTGATTGGCAAGCAGCACAAGGATGCACTCCTTGTAGGACAGTCTTGGAGAGCATCTCAACCATTGGATCTGGTACACTCATATATTTGTGGTCCCATGCAGACCAGCTCATATGCCAACAACAAATATTTCCTAACTTTCATAGACGACTTTAGATGGAAGACCTAGATTTATCCCATCAAGCTGAAGTTAGAAGCGTTTACAAAGTTTAAGGAGTTCAAGGCTTTGGTTGAAAAATAGAGCAGCTATCAAGTTAAAACTCTTAGGATAGATGGTGGAGGTGAATACATCTCCAAAAAATTCCACAACTTTTGCAAGCAACATGGAATTCTAAAGCAGTTGACTGCTAAATAGAATGGTGTAGCTAAGAGGAAGAATAAAATTATCATGGATATGGCACAGAGCATGCTAAAAGAGAAAATTCTGCCACATGAGTTCTGGGCAGAAGTTGTAAGTTGTACAGTTTATCTGCTGAACCGATGTCCCACCAAGAGTGTGAAGGACAAAATTTTAGAGGAAGCCTGGAGCAATTTGAAACCAAGTGTGGCTCATTTGTGAGTTTTTGGGTGCATTTCATATGCACATGTTCCCAAAGCTAAAAAATGCATTTTCACAGGGTACAATGAACAAGAAAAGGCATACAGGGTGTACAATCCGATGACAAAGGAACTTTTCATCAACCACGATGTGAAGTTCTTGGAGGATGAAGCCTGGAATTGGAAGTCAAAGACTAGTTAGCTTGAACCAGCAATTGTTGAACCTGTAAACTTGGAGGAAGATAGTGTGCAACCACCTGTACCTTCAAGCAACAATAGTGGTGCCAGTAGCAGCATAACCTCATCATCCCGGTCACCTCCACTTGCAAGCAAAATTCAAAACTTAAGGACACCTACAAAGACTCGGAGCTTGTAAGACATTTATGATGTAACCCATAATCAGACATATGAAGAATATTCTAACTTTGCATTATTTACTAAGTGTGATCTAGTGGATTTTGAAGAGGCAAGTCAGAATTATAAATGGGTGAAAGCGATGGATGAGGAGATAGCAGCCATTGAGAAGAATGAGACATGGCAGCTGACAGATCTTCTAGCAGGAAAGAAGACCATTGGGATCAAGTGGGTGTATAAAACGAAGTTCAATGCCCAAGGAGAAGTTGACAGACATAAATCCAGGTTTGTGGCAAAAGGCTACAAGAAAAATTTAGGAGTTGACTATCATGAGATGTATGCACCTGTAGCCCGACTTGACACAGTCAGAATGATTCTAGCACTAGCAGCTCAAAAGGGATGGAGAGTTTATCATATGGATGTCAAGTCTACCTTCCTGAATGGAGTATTGGAAGAAGAGGTCTACATAGACTAGCCACCCAGATCTAAAATACAAGGGTAAGAATACAAGGTCCTAAAGCTGAAGAAGGCCCTGTATGGGTTGAAGCAAGCACCCTGGGCATGGTACCATCGAATTGATGAATATTTTTAAGAGAATGGGTTTCAAAAATGCCCATATGATCACACCCTATATCTGAAGACAAATGTAGAGGGTGAGATGATAATCATCTACCTGTATGTGGATGATTTGATATATACTGGAAATAGAAGCAACCTATTTGAGGATTTTAGAATAGCCATGAAGATCGAGTTTGAAATGATAGACATGGAGCTGATGAAATTCTTTCTTGGCATTGAAGTTGACCAATCAGTAGATGGCATCTTCATTTCTTAGGGAAAGTATGCAAAGGATGTCTTGAAGTGTTTCAAGATGGAGGATAGCAAACATGCCATCACCCCGGTTGCCACTGGCTTGAAGTTGAGCAAGACTGACAACAATAGAAGCATTGATCCAACTCTCTATAAAAGGTTAGTTGGAAGCCTGATGTACTTGATCACAACCAGGCCAGATTTAATGTTTGTCATGAGTTTAATCAGTAGGTTTATGGAGTCACCCAAAGACACTCACTAGAAAGTAGGCAAGAGAATTCTATGATATGTCAATGGCACGAGGAACCACGGACTTCACTATGCCAGACAAGACCAGCTTGAGTTAATTGGCTACACTGATAGCGATTGGGCTGGTAGCATAGATGACCGAAAGAGCACTTCTGGATATGCCTTCCATTTTGGATCTGAAGTTGTCTCTTGGTCCTCGAAGAAGTAGCCAATTGTTGCTTTATCTATAGCAGATGCAGAGTACATTGCTGCCACCTCAGCCACCTGCTAGACAGTCTGGCTAAGAAGAGTTTTGAGTGAACTACATCATCCATCGGAAGCAGCAACAATAGTATTTTGTGACAATAACTCTGCCATTGCCCTCTCAAAGGACCCAGTATTCCATGACTAGACGAAGCACATTGATATCTGGTATCATTTCATCAAAGAGCTAGTGAAATTAGGTAAAGTATAGTTGTAGTTTTGCAGGTCCAAGGAGCAGCTAGCTGACATCTTCACAAAACCTTTGAAGGAGGAGTACTTTTCCAGACTACGAGAAATGTTGGGTGTCAAAGAATTTGTGAAATTTGGATTAAATGAGGGTGTTGGAATTATTAAACCAACTTTCACGGTGTCCGTAAGTGCTTCATTGCGAAGCAATTAAAACATGCCTCTTGAAGGTGCTTCGTTGCGAAGCAGAAAAATCATGCCACTTGAAAATGGTTCATCGTGAAATAACTCAAATTTGGCAGTTCACATTTAAAATTGGTGAAGCAGTAACCAAGTGTGGGAATTGATGGTCTGACATCACACATGCGAGTAGTTGGGGTTGCTCGATGATTGGATAGAAACCCTATTTAGCATTTATTTCTTGTCAGTCGGTTGGTGAATTTCTCCTGTCTCTTGTCCTCATATCTCATCTATAAATACCAGACCATTCATCATTTTTCTAGTGAGGCAGTAGGGGAATAGTGAGCATAGAGTAGCTGCAATAGCTAGGGTTTCGAGCGCAGAGCAGCAGAAGAGTGAAAACAGTAGTCGCAAACAACTAGAGAGTGGAGCAGCAGTCTCTAAGAAAAATTCATGTGTTTATCCTAAAAAAAATTATCTTGCAAAATTTTGTAACTGCTTCAGAAATAAGCTTGTAATCCAGTTATATTTAATATATAAAATATTAGTCCTGCAAATTTGGGTCCCTGTGTGTTTATTCTCTACCCCGAAGTATTGCTTATCTGAAGACGAACTTCAATGAGGGTTTGCCCCGAAGTGGTAAAACACTCTTTCATCCTGAGGGCAAAATTGTTTATCTGTTAGTTGTGCCGAAAAAAGCACTTCAGCACTTTATTTCTCCGAAGTGGGATTCTGGAGCCACTTCACCCGAAGCTACCAAAATTGCCGTGAACTGGTGCTTTGCAACTTTCTTTTTCGAAGCAGCCACTTCGGAAGTAAACTATGCAAAGCAACTGCTTCTCTTGGAAAATTCCCAAAGTATTTTTACTTCACAGTTTTATCCTCTGAAGTGTTTACTTTAGGAGTATTTATTGTGAAGCACCTCTTTCAACCTAAAAATCTACGAAGCTCCTCCCTTGCTCAACTAAATAGTGAAACATCTTTTATTGACACGATTTGATTTTTTATATTTAATTCCTTCATAAATCACCATGAAACTGAAAGAATTCATCATTCTGTCTTTCTTGATGTTGGGCTATGCGAAGGAGAGGAACACGATGTCAGATGGTGGAGGTAGGATGTGACGGTGGGTCAACTAAACTGGTCAATGCCCGAATGCACACAAACTGACTTGCACAGTCCAACTGCGCTGCACATTCGGGCGGCTGGTCTGACACTTAGCCAAAAAAAAAACACATCGATTTCCTCTTATTTTGCAAAGCTAGCAGTTTTTGAAGTCGAGAAACAAGCATCTCCACTTGTTTTGAGATTTCAGACAGTGACATAGAAAGCTTGCAAAAATCCAGTTCTCAAATTTTATTCGATTTTGTAGGCCTCTTCTCTGCTATAGGGGTTGCCTCCACTTTTCCAGCAAAGTCTTCTTATAAACAGAAACATGTCGAATGCCTGGTTCGAAAGGAGGCCGTCAGGTGAAACTGTAGGCCACATTGTTGCAACCAAATAGAAGTGTCCTTGGTATCAGCTAGATCTCCGACCTCTGCCTATTGAAATCCTATCACCAAGCTCTGATACCATGTCAAAAATATGAAATTGCATAGGATCTAGACAACCTCATTGAAGGCACACCAAACGTAGATAGGCAGAAGAACACATATTTTATTGATAAAGCAAAATATTACAAAGACGCTCCTAAGAGCTTACAAATGTAGAATAATCGCCTACAAAATACACCGCCCAAATGCAGTAAACATTACAAAATGCAGAATAATCTACTGAATGTAGATAGGACCGCCGAAGGTCTTGACCTGCTGGTGTGCAGGGAACTTGGTGCTGCTACACCTAGATTACCAAATGAGGACTCGAGGAATTGCATTTATAGGTGCTTTGGCGATAGTGGGAAACACGAGGTCAACTAGAAATAGTTGGAGCTCACCTACTACAATAAACTCGGCCATACTTCTTCTATCAGATGATCGGATGACAAGACATTTTAGGCGACGAAGATATGTGCGAATGATCTATCCCCATGTCAGAATTGAACTCCTAGAATTTAGATTAAAATATCTCCAACAAGAATTTCCTACAAACTTATATATTCATTAATTATGGTTCTTCACAGATGTTTGAGATGCAGGTACATTGATATTAGTGTTCTCATTCAAATATAATATGGAGAATAGAAAATATTGGATACTCTTAACCTACGAGATAGTCCATGAAGTGTAGCATATACGGTTTTAAATGGATATACTATTAATCACAAGATCAATGGAAAAATATTAGGCTTTTTGAAATCAATGATAGATTTGAAAGGGAGAGTTGTGTTTGATGAAGGGATACATACGAGAAAATAAATTATTAAGAATCTGGGCTTGATTTCATTTTCCACACCTGCCATTGATATTTTGTGAATATTGCAATTATGGATGTCGATTTCTTTCATGTTGCAAGCAGAATCCCAAGATCATATCTCATCACCAAAGCTGCACCTATTATTTATGAGAAACTACACAAATGATATGGAAGTCGATGCATGAACTCCATGAACTCCATGGTTTTTCATTTGTGATCGGGGAAAGCAGTGTAATGTGGACATAGAAATTTTTATCAATAAAGCTATGATAAACAATAGGTCATTACCTCTATCAGTACAGGAGGAATGGAAATATTATAAATAATTTAGATGATGTTCTACTTGCAACCTCATCAAACAAATCGATGACAATATGCTTTTTTTTATCAAAATATCAAATAATTGCTAATACACGAGTATTATTGTTGTTCACTATTTATCCACAATAAAAATTATTCTCATGCACTGTTTTGAATTACTGAGCATACCAACATCAAAATGGAGATAGCACAATTTTGATTTCCCATGGTGGAAATTGTGAGGATATTAATGGTAAATTTCAAAACGACTCACAATACATGGGTAGCTCTATTCAAAGCTAACAATTTTTTTCATGGAGGAGGTGATATTTCAGATGAATATGAAATTTTATAGTAGCCCAAAAAGTTAATTATGGTGGACAACAACATATATATTCTCTCGTGAACAATAAAATGATTTCAAATGAAAGGGTTAAAATATGAGTTTATGATTATATTTGTTATAGCCCAAACATTAAAGATTGTTAAAACAATAAATACAAGGATTATAATAATTTCATTATGAAGTGGGTCATGTAAACACCAAAGGGAACGAAATCCATTGTGAAACCTGTTCGAAAACTATAATGAAACTAAACAAACGAAAAATCATAACATTATAAATATGCATTGAGAAAAATATGAGAGGGGTTGAAATATTTTTGAAGAAGCAAATTGAAGAATTGCAAAAGGCTTTCCAAAGGTTTCCCTTAGATGAACAAACATATTTTGGAGAGAGTATTATTATAAAAAAAAATTGTAATGTATTCATCTTGTTAGAGTGAGAATATGCATGTTGCTCATGTTTTCACATTATAATTATTTGATACATTTAAATTATTTTTCTTGAAGATCACTTTTTTTTTTATGAAAAACATCCCAGAAGGAATACCACTTTCGGGTAAGACCTAAGGAGGTAGGGGTATCCATTCCACCAAAATCACCCATGAATTGAACCTATTAGTTTCATAATGACAATGAGAGGGGGGGGGGGTGAATCAGTGTAGCTCTTTTAAAACTTAAATCTTCAACTCTTAAAGCTAAAAAAATGAAAACTTAAAACCAAATAAAGCAAGTATAACAAGAGACTATCACACAACACAAGATGTACCGAGGTTCACCGATTTGGCTACTCCTCAAAATGAATATTTGGACTCCCATCCAAATCCAGCCTCAACAAAGTACCAAATTTACAATCAATTTACCAACACCCACTAGAAGGAGCATCAACCCATGATTTACCAGCACCAACTGGAAGGAGCACCAACCTCTGATTTACTAGCACCAACTAGAAGGAGAACCAACCCCTGATTTACCAGCACCAACTAGAAGGAGCACCAACCCTAATGCCAAGCACTAACTTGGACTTCCATTTTGAAACTAGAATATTGAAATAAAAATGCCTTCACTTTTACAAGACCCTGACTGGTCTATTGCTTACCCAGCGTCTACCACAATTCACAAAACACACACGCTTATCATGTGCCTATAGCGCCCTTCAAAAAATAAAATCTCTGATGCTTTTGAAATTCTCCAAGAAACACTCTTTTTATAATAATATTTTCTCTTCGTAACTCCAGTTGTAACTCCTTTTATATTCTCATATGCCACTTTTCAATTGTAACACCTTCTTTCATATTCTCATCTGCAACTTGTCAATTGTAAATCCTTCTTTATGTAACTCCTTTTGTATATATTTAGAAGGCATTTCATCAAACACATCACATGCAAATAATTGACACCATATTCTCATATGCCACTTGTTAATTGTAACTCCTTTATGTAACTCATTTTGTATATTTTGAGAAGGCATTTCGTCAAATATGCCACATGCAAATAATTGACACCATGTTCTCCTAACATGACTGTTCATTTTCTTGGTCATGACGGTTCATTTTCTCTTTGCATGTTTGTTCATTTTCTCTTTGCATGACTATTCGTTTTCTCTTTGCATGTCTGTTTGTTTTCTCTTTGCATGACTGTTTGTTTTCTCCTTGCATGACTGTTCATTTTCTCCTTCATGACTATTCATTTTCTTTTCCCTTGTGCATGCATTTGTTTTCTCCTTCGATGACTGTTCATTTTCTCCTTCATTACTGTTCGTTTCTATTTTGAGGCCCTTTGTTTCCTTTTCTCCACATGGGCATGCATCCGCTTTTTGAGTCGCAAAAATGCGACATGTTGCGATATCATGACACTTTTGTTTCTCTGCCTGCCTGCCCTTTTTGAGTCACAAAAATGTGACATGTCACGATATCACGACACTTTTGTTTCTCTGCCTGCCTGACATTTTCAAGTCATAAAAATGCGACATGTCGTGATATCGCGACACTTTTGCTTCTCTGCCTTCTTGCCCTTTTTGAGTCACAAAAATGCGACATGTCATGATATCGCGACACTTTTGCTTCTCTACCTTCCTTCCCTTTTTGAGTCACAAAAATGTGACATGTCGCGATATCGTGACACCTTTTCTTTCTTGTTCTTTCTCTTCACTTTGGACCATGAAAATGCTATATGTCGCAATATTGTGACACTTTTTCTCCTTGCATTTTCTCTTTGCTTTGGACCGTGAAAATGCAACATGTCGTGATATTGCAACACTTTTTCTCTTTGCTCTTTCGGTCGTGAAAATGCAACATGTCGTGATATCACGACACTTTTTCCTCCTTGCTTTTTCGCTTCTCTTTAGGCCATGAAAATGCAACATGTCGCGATATCGCGACACTTTTTCCTCCTTGCTTTTTCACTTCTCTTTTGGCCATGAAAATGCAACATGTCGTGATATCGCGACACTTTTTTCTCTTTGCTTTTTCGCTTCTCTTTTGGTCACGAAAATGCAACATGTCACGATATCGCGACACTTTTTTTTTCTTTGCATTTTCTCTTCTCTTTTGGCCGTGAAAATGCTATATGTCGCGATATCGCGACACTTTTTCTCCTTGCATTTTCTCTTTGCTTTGGACCATGAAAATGCAACATGTCACGATATCACGACACTTTTTCTCTTTGCTCTTTCGACCGCAAAAATGCAACATGTTGTGATATCGCGACACTTTTTCCTCCTTACTTTTTCGCTTCTCTTTAGGTCGTGAAAATGCAACATGTCGCGATATTGCGACACTTTTTCCTCCTTGCTTTTTCACTTCTCTTTTGGCCATGAAAATGCAACATGTCACGATATCGCGACATTTTTTTTCTCTTTGCTTTTTTGCTTTTCTTTTGGCCGTGAAAATGCAACATGTCCCGATATCGCGACACTTTTTTTCTTTGCATTTTCTCTTCTCTTTTGGTCGTGAACATGTAACATGTCACGATATCGCGACATTTTTTTCTTGATGTGGTGTTTTGCTTTTTCTTTGATCTTTAGCATATGGGCCACTTCGGTCTTCTTGGACAACCTGTAACAACTTCACCCAAACATCAAAAACATCCTTATAAGCATTTAACATCACTGTACATACTCTGAGTAACCTCTGAACTCCTGTCCATTGCATCAACCAATCTATCTGACTGTGTTGACAATAATGACAATATTGTCACTGCACCTTGCTCAACGAACCCGACATACCACCTTTGACATACTCAAGGAGCAAACAAACACGCAAAAATATTTAAAAAAATAAATAAATAGATAACAATTAAAATAATAAAATAAAATAAAAAACATGCTCCTTGAGTGTGTCAAAGAGAAAAGCACAACTAGACACACACATAATAAGATAAAAAAAAACCACAACACGAACCACAAAAACACAAGAGCAACATAACAAAAAAAAAACATGACAAAAGAAATAGAACACTACGAAGACAACAAAAAAAACATGAAAAATAAACACAACCAAAACCTAAAAAATTAAAAAAATAAAATAAAAATAAAAAATAACCAAAAACATACAATATAAATAAATAGAAAACATAGAAAACACTCACACATAAAAACATGAATTAACACAAACAAACAGAAGCCAAAGAACAAGAACGACAAAAACACAAGAACAATAACAAAAAATATAAAAAAACATAAAACAACAAAAAACAACAAAAAACAACACAAAGAACACAAAGAAAAAACAAAAAAAAAGAGAACACACACCTTAAAAAACTAAACAAAAAAATAAAAAAGAAAAAAGAAAAAAATTGAACATAACAAATACTTTTCTAGACCTGAAGACTTTTAAGGCAAGAATCAACAGAGGAAACAAAAGAAACAAAATATTGAGCTAGGGAACTAAAATAACCTCATAAAACCAAAAAGAAGCAAAAATAAAGCAAGAAGAAACTAGGTACCTTCGGAATTGGAGCCATCCAAAAAAATTATAGAAATAAGAGCTTCCCTTATTTACAAAGCCCACCATCTAGGAGGGTGGCCATAACAAATAAGACAACCTTTATCCAAAGCTCAATTAGCTAAAGCATAAGCACTCTTATTTTGATATCTAACCACATGATTGTAATCAACTTTCAAAAATCCCCTCTGGATTAATTGAATCTTCTAAATAATTATTTTTATTCTCCAATCAACCTTATGATTCTTAGAAGGAGTCTTCAAAAGATTAATCATAAGTTGAGATTCAGACTCAACTAACACCTTTTCCCATACAATCTTAGTAGCCTATTGAAAGCCTATGAGGATACCATACCCCTCAAAAAGGTTATTGGAAATAATACCCAAATTATCAACAAAAGTAAAAACCAGGGAGCCATTTGAAAGTCTACCAATTCCTCCTACACTAGCTTTTCCAGGGTTCCCTCTAGAGGCTCCATCAGTATTGAATTTTCCAAAATCCTTAGGAGGAGGTTGCTAATTTCTTGTCCTATCCATATGACAAATACTTACATTCTCTTTAATTTGGTTTCCCTTAGAATATTTAATTTTTAATATTTGCATCACTTGATCCCATCTTTGGTGGGAGTTTTTGGGGTGATTAAGGAGTTGATGGACTGATTCAACTAAGTTGTCTATGGTATTTTACCAAATGTAGTGAATATCCTTCCTATCTTGATTAAAAATTTGGTTGTTCCTTTCATTCTAAATATTCCAAAGAAGAATGGTAGAACCCATCCAAACTAACTACCTAATAAAATGATCAACACCCTCTTGTTTAGGCCAATCCCTCCAAAGCTATTTAAAAGTAAAAAAATTGGACCACTGTAAGCCAAGTAAAGTGGTCATTCTCCTCCATATCTTAGAGGCTAAAGTACACTCAATAAAAATATGTCTGTGAGTTTCTACATTCTCTTCACATGTTTCACATCTAAAAGGGCCATGAAAACCACACCTTATAAGTTGCTAACCAATAAGCTCTCTACGATGCAATAAAATCCAAGTAAAGAACCTCACATTAGGCTAGATATTTTGAGCCCACAACTAACAAAATATGTCAGAAGATTGGTTGGAATTATTATGGCTTAAGGTCAAATAACCTTGAGCAACTGAATACTCACCTTTAGTAGTTTTGTTCCATCCAAAATAATCTTTTTCTTGGGACCAAGGGAGAGATCTCATATGAAGGATTCCTTGGACATCTTGTCTTTGCATTTTTGGGATTTGAATAGGCCGGTCCTCAATAGGGATCCAATATCTACCAACGTTTGAATTACCAGTATGGTACTAATAGTAATTAGCCACTTTTATCCAATTAGTTCAGTGAAGCTCCTCCATTCAAGACCTCCAATAAGGAAACTAAGTTATCAAAGGCTTGTAACCATCCCAAGAATCTATCCAAAAAAATTCTTGTTGACCATTATGAATGATCCAAAATAATTTTTTCTTTATAAAATCCTCATCAGTATTAAAAACTGTTAAAATGGGAGAACCTTTGGTAGGAAGTTGATAGTGAACAAGGTCTTTAGGAATTTTGTTCTCAATATATTTAGCATGGAGATTATTGGCCCAAAGAGCATTGGGGTTATGAAAAATACTCCAATATAATTTGGTAGCTAAATATTTGTTGTTATTAATAAAAGACCAGAATCCTAACCCCCCTTCATTTTTAAGAAGACATAAATTATCCCATTTCACCAAGGCCCGTTTTATTTTCTCCTTAGTACCACTCCAAAGGAATCTATGACTGATTTGATCTAGTTTTCAAAGAACAACCTTTGGGATATTCAACATGGAAGATACATAAATATGAATATATTGAAGGACTAATTTTACCAAGGTGATTCTAGCCCCAGAAGAAAGCCACCTTTTGGTCCACTTTCCAATTTTCTTGACTTTGTCCAACAACCAATTCCAATACTTAGTTTTTGCCTTTGAATATTGATGGGAATACCTAAATAAGTGATTGAAATGGAGTTATTCTTATATATTAATTTATCCAAGAACATGGATTCCTGTCTGGCAGAGTAGTGAAAGAAAATAACTTTAGATTTGTCTCCATTGATCAACTGCCCAGTAGCATTAGAAAAATAGCTAATGATATGCTTAATATTAGAAGCTTCCTTAACTATAGCTTTACCTAAAAGAGTAGAGTCATCCAAAAATTAAAGAGGAGAGATAGGTCTAGATCCATGAGCAATGGTAACTCCCTCAAGGGTTTTGTTTTTCCTCATTTTCGTTATAGTCCTACCCAAATATTCAAAAATAATGATAAATAAATAAGGGGATAGTAGGTCACATTACCTAATACTTCTAGAATATGGGAATGACTGAGAAGGCCTACCATTGATAAGAACTAAGTAGGAAACTAAAGAGATACATCCCATAATCCAATCCATACAATCCTTAGAGAAACAAAATTGCCTCAAAAATTTGATAAGGAAGTGCCAATCCACTTTGTCATAAGCTTTGGATAAGTCTAACCGAATGAACATGGAAGGAAATTTTTGCATATGCATGGAATGGATGGCTTCCTGAGCAAGAACTATATCATCTACTATTTGATACCCTTCCACATAACCCCCTTGCTCAGGGGAAATAAAATTATGCAAAAGAGGCTTCAAAATTTCTACCATGATCTTAGTAATGATTTTGAGAAGAACATTACATAAAACAATAGGTCTAAAAACTAAGATATGATCAACCTCTTGATATTTTAGAATAAGAGTAATATAAGTTTTATTGATAACCTTAAAAATTTCTTTGGATTTCCTAACTTCTTCCACCACCTCTAATAAATTACCATGAAAGATACCCTAGAACTCTTGGTAGAACTCAATGGGAAAACCATCAGGACCTGGGGTTTTCCATTTTTACATTTAAAAAACTACCTATTGAAGCTCATTGATAGTAACAGGAGAAGTAAAAATAGAGTTCTCCTCAGAAGTGATAAGAGAAGGGATTACATGAAGAACATTTTTTTGAGAAGCTGATTCAAGAGGGGTAGCAACAAAAATATTGGAAAAGTAATTGATAATACTAGAGTTCATGCAATCCCAAGTATAAACAACATCTCCAAAATCTGATTTTAGGAAAGAAATAAAGTTGTGAGATATTTGAGCTAGAAGATATTTGTGGAAGAAATTGTTAGAATTTTCTAAAATAGACATGCAAAGCATTACACAAAATATGAAGAGAAGAGTAGAACTGATTGCTTTATTCCAAGGATCAACTTTGTATAAATAGCAAAATTGATCATTGAGAGTCGTTGCATTACAACAAATCATTAAACCTAATGAAGACACCGTTGAGTTTTCTCCTGATACATGGAGGAGTGGAAACACACGTGTACCTATCCTAGTATAACTTAAGAGAATATTCACTTATTATAACACCTCCCTTAAGTGATACTAGGGGAGCTTTGTACAAATGAGTCCTAGCAACAAGGTCTGATGAGGTACTCATGTACAATAACTTCTTTATGAAGAGATGGTAAAAACCATAAATCAAAAGGAATTAAGGAAGAGGCTTGTCTTCAGATGGCAATTATTGTCCTGTTGAGTGGTATTTTCACCCGATTGTGAAAACACACTCTCCAATAGGATTTGGGTTCCAAATCCCCTCTTGCAAAGAAATTAAATAAATAATTTCTCCAAGGTCTCCGTTGTATTAGCATTTGCATATATGTATTAATGATCTCATATAAAGATAGTCAATTTAAATGCTTGGAACACCTTAGTGATTGCAAGTAACTGTAAACAAGGGGCAATGTTGGTTTATTTCACCATGAAGCTTTAGTGATTGCTCATTGATTTTTGGATTTTGTAAATTTTTAAATGTTTATTTTAAATAAGTTAAACTTTATGAAGAAAATAAAATGCAGAGAATGAAAATGCAATGCAGAAAACAAAATAAAAATGTACTCAGTATGATGCTATCCTATTCCAACAAAACTAAAGATGTGAGGTTTCCATGCATGTAACCTAACCTATTTGGACCTGCATGACATGCATAATCCCCATAGATTAAGTGCTGGTTCCTAGGGTACGAGATAAAATTCAGATTTCAAATATTCACCTAATGTAACCCACAAAAGTGGCATCTACATTATCTATAAATCCGAGATCTGAAAATGAAAGAATAAACATTAAATCCATAGCATGCATAGAAGATCTCCTTCTTTCTTTCCCACAAGATGCAAATTTCTAAACACTTCTGCATTAAAAATATGTCATGTTACAATAGCATAATCTCTGGTTTTTCCAAACCAGTCTGTGGAAGAGAAACAACTCAAACAAGTCCAGAAAGGCCTTCTTGCCTTCAACTCTACAACTCTGCTTGCAGTGGTTTTTGACCCCCCTGTATCTGCCTTTGGCTTCTGCTTTTAAACCCTCTGGTACGGTTCTCTATTTCACCCTGTGACGCTTCGCTTCATCTCCCAGGTCTCTTCATTTCATCTTCCCACCTCTTTGCATTATTTTTGGCTTTTGTTCGAGCGTCGAAATGTTTGATCTTCCTGCTAAATGTAACCATTCTGTAACCCTTACATCTTTATGCCATGTGTTCAGCGCTTCCCTACATGCTCTGTAATGGCCCGCTGTGAATCACGACAAAAATAGTATGCAGCTTTGCTCCTCTACCTGTATCGCAAAAATGAGACATGTCGCAATATAACGACATTTTTCTGCCAACAACCTTGACCGCCTTCATTGCACCGCAAAAATGTGACATGTCGCGAAATCGTGACACCTTTTCATTCTGAACCACTTTGGCAGCTTTCTGTAGTGAAATCACGATGCTTTTCTCTTTTGGGCTGTCTTGCTGCTTTCTATCGTGAAATCATGACATATTTCCCTTTGGCATCATCTCGCTGCTTTCTATCACGAAATCACAACACTTTTTCATTTCGTACCATCTCATTGCTTTTTGTCGCGAAATCGTGACACTTTCATTTGGCATCATCTCGCTATTTTCTATCATGAAATCATGACATTTTTTCATTTCATACCATCTCGCTGCTTTCAGACCATGAAAACATGACATGTCATGATTTCGTGACACATTTATATCTTTGCCCTTCATCTCGTCTTTAGGTTGCGAAATGGCAACATGTCGCGATATCGCGACAACTTCTGCATTGACTCTTATGTTGCTACCTTCGATCACGATTGCATGACAAGTCATGATATCATGACATTTTTCCATTTTGGTTCATCCTGTTGATCTGGGCCACAAAAATGTGACATATTGCGATATCGTGACATTTTTCACTTTCTCTCTCTCTCCTCTATGAACCGTGATTTCACGACATGTCGCGATATCACGACATTTTGAGTCTTCAACTTGGTTCTTTGTCTTGCATCGTGATTTCACAACACGTCATGATATCACAACATTTTATCTTCATGATGCATTCTACTGCTCTTAACCGTGAAAACGCGACATGTCACGAAATCATGACAATTTTCCATTTTGCTGCATTTTGTTACTCTTGGCCGTGAAAATGCGACTTGTCGTGATATCCCGACACTTTATTTTTCTTATCAACAACACGTCACGATATCGTGACAACTTTCTTTTTCTAAGCAGCAAATCGCGATATCATGACACTTTCTTTTTCTTAACCGCAACACGTCGTGAAATCATGACAACTTTTCATTTCTAGCCGTGACGAAGCAACATGTCATGATATCATGACAACTTTTCTCTTTTGTGAAATTTTGTTTTTTCCTTGATTTTTTTAGCATCTGGGTCACTACGGTCTTCTTTGAAAGCATGCAAAAAAAGGTGGGTCCCCAATTTTAGGGTGTGTTGTGGATTAGCCACAACAAATGGCGACTCTACTATCAAATGCTCCTGAGCATTTTGGTGAGAACCCAACCTGAAATATACAAGCTTAGATACAGGCGTCAGCACATAAAAGATAAACAAATACCGATAGATAAAAAATACATGAAAAATCAGAATCATTAAGTATCAGCTCGGTGTGTGCAATGTGTTTTCATTCCCTATTGCTTGAATTTGATCAACATTCCATTGTCAGTTTCACCTATGATTTGTATGCAAGGCTCTGAATGATTTGTGTAGGATCTGATGTATGATGAAGATGCTAGAGATACAACCTGCTTTACAAAGGCTCAAACCTTCTAGTATCATGAACAAACATATCAAAACTATCAAACCCTCTTAGGATCAACTATATGTATAATGAATTGATTTATTAGATCCCAAAGTTGGTTATGAGTCACTACTATATTGAACCCATGTGCAAGTGAAAGTGAAATCAGAGTTTTGGGGAATCGGATTCCCAACCTAAGCGAGATGGGAATTTAACCCCATCCTTACTACTATGATCTGGAATTCATTACCTCACTTTGAGCAAAATGATTTAACCAGTTATGGATGAAATGGTTAGGCTAGTCTATCTGTTTGAACAGTCAGTGGTCTTGTTTTTAGACAAGACATGCTACCACGCATGGGCATACTTAACCCCATAATCCATGGTTTGGCTTCATTCATTCTCTTCTTCTTTATTTTCTTATTTCTTGGACCTTTGGGATGACTACCCATCCTTGCTAGGGACATGTAGTACGATCCCTCCAATCCAATATTAAGATGAAATGGAAAATATTAATTTTATTTTTATTTCTTGGACCTTGGGGATGACTACCCATCCTTTGCAGAGGACATGTAGTATGATCCTTCCAATCCAAGATGATAAAATGAAAGATGGAAAATATTAATTTTAATTTTTTTTCTTGGATTTTTGGGATGACTACCCATCCTTTGCAGAGGACATGTAGTACAATCCTTCCCATCCAAGTTTTATGATAAAATGAAAGATGGAAGCTTTGGGGAATCAGATTCTCAACCTAGGTAAGATGAGAATTATGCCCTATCCTTACTACTCCATGAAGGTCAAATCAGAGCTTTGGGGAATTGGATCCTCAACCTAAGTATGATGAGGATTTAATCCTATCCTTACTACTCTGATTTTAGGCTTTAAGCATTATGGGAGTGGTAAAAACCACTATTTTAAGGATAATGTTGCATGATAGGACAGACATGAAATACTCTTTTCACCTCACATTTTCTTCCAAGCATGGCTTTGATCATTTTGCTCAAGATTCTCTTTAATGTGTATGGAATGTGCTTGGTTCAAGATAGCTCGGGCATCAGTTCCCAACCTTAGGATTCTTTTAATATATGTCATGTGATAACCTTAAGAGGATTCGACACCTTTTCAATGATTGCACATGAAATGGATATGCAACTAAGATGAAATATATATGCAAAATGAAATGTAATATGAATGCATTGCTTTTCTGAATTGTGGATGGAGTATACCACCTATGTTGCCATAATTTGTAAAACTGACAACTTCATGCATCACAAGTTTCAAACGATATTATTTAAAATGTTTGTGTTACTTGTGGAGCTTTCTACAACACAATTCCAATGTTTCATATTCTCCTGATTTAAAGCATAAATTAACATCTCAAAAATAACTTTTTCATAATTTTTTTTTTTTTTAGAAAAACCAAACATGTCAAATAAACACACAACTTGAATCATGATTAAACTAACAATCCCAAAAATGAAACTTGAAAAACACAAATCCAAAACCAAAACCAAAATCTATATACAAATTTACAATATGGTACAAGATGAAGCAAAGCTTGGACTTTCATTTTCCTGGATCCCAAACATGATTAGAACATTTCAAAAGACATATGACACAATATGTATGCCAAATGTTGTAGGAATCCAATAATAATAATATTAAACCAAGCAATGCAACAAATTTCAACTTGCCACGCTCACCATACCAATTTGATTTAGTTCTATTACCAACACCATAGGTGAGATTCAAATCAAATTGATTAGACAATGGTTGGTATTCAATTTTGTCTTGTCTATTCTTTAAAGTGCAAGTTTCATCATTCCATTCATGATTTAGAAGTAGGTTTTCTTTATCCAAAATGAAACTTTGTAAGTAAGAGCCTATTTCTAAACATTTTAAAGCCAATTCATCTTCCAAGTTTGTCATCCAATCAAATTTCTGCAAACATTTGCAAGCATCTAGGATATTTACCAAATTAGGATCATTAAAAGTTTTTACCCTAGATTCAATTAGTAATTGTTGATGAATTTTATTTAACAATTCAAGTGCATCAACTTCCTTTTCATTCATTAAAACAATGTTGTCAAAGGTGTGATTAGAAATCATACCTTGTTTTTCATTCACCTTTAATGACATTTCACCATAAACATCATCCAAATTCAAAATATGGTCATGCAAATTCTCACAAAAATCTTGGATGCTTGAACACAAAAGGTTAGATTCTAACTTTTGAACATTTTTATTTACCAAAATTTGATGGGGATTTGCAATTCCGTATTTTACCTCATGGTCTTCATACTCTTCATTGATTACTTGTTTATCAAACATACCAAAATTGGGCACCCAATTGAAAACATGCCCATCCTTTTCAACCCTCAAATGTTTTTGGTCAAAGTGTATTTCAAGTAATCTATTTTGATGATCCCTTATTTGAGTTGCTTCCAATTGACAATCTCTTTGTCATTTGGTTCTAATTATTTGTTCACTATCCATGGTATCTCTTCATGTGAGGTAGAAGTTTCAATATCTTGTATATCCAGTGCAATATGGGTTTCATCTACAGGGGTGTGAGAAAAGAATGCATTATCATATCTCCCCCAACCATTGTAAAAATTGTCATCCAAATTCATGGAATGGAATTCCATGATGTTTGTGGCGTGATCTTTTGATTCATTTATCAATTCTTTTTCTTCTTTGTCCTTGGTAATAGGATCATTATAATATTCCAAAATTTGATGAGATTTGAAACTCTCTTCCAAAACATCCTCAAATTGTACATGAGTTGTAGAGTCTTCCTTTGAGTAGGCGATTATGTTGTCCTGTATATCCATTGGCACCCAAGCTTCATTAGTAGTTTTGGATTGAGTGTAGTCTTCCCACTTCTTCCAAGCATCATAATAATCATCTTTCAAAATCAAGTGGTGACGTTCAACTATTTCTTCAACATCTTCCCATTCATCCATGTGCTTCTCATCAAATTCACCTTCACCTTCCTTAGATGGTTCAATTATTTCCAAAAGTGGGTCGTTTCTTGAATTCAAATTTGTAAGGCTATCATCGTCCAAATTATTAACCCATGATTCAATTTTATCATAATTTGGAGGGTGAAGAATTTTTTGATCATTAATTTTACACATCATCAATAGTATCTTCCAAGAACAAGTGGTGAAACTCTATCATATCTTCAAATTCATTTATTGATTTTCTTCCAATTTCACTTTCAACTACTTCATTCAATTCTATGGTGGATTCCGTCCTATCACATATTTCAAACATTGTTGAATTTGGGACCCCTTTATCCGAATAATCATGCATCTCTATGAATGAGATCATTTGTGCATAATATTCACTAGCGGATGTTGGTTTAGCACTTTGCACCTCCCCTTGGACTACATCTAAGGTGGTTGTAATATTTGGATATTCAAATTCATTCCCTTGATCATTTACCTTAGATATCATTAGAGTGGAGGGTGCTATTTTTAATGGTTGGTGTAGGTTGGCATCAATATCTTTAGAAGCACAATCTCTTATGTGAACACATTGTGCCTTTTATTCTTCAAGACCTTGTCATTCTATCTCTTCTAAGATCTCATGGATTTTCTCTAGAGACAAGCCACCCATTTTTTTCTTAATGAGTGAAGCAAGTGTGGGGTGTATGGCTCCCAGGTATACTTCCATGGCTTCCTCTTCTAAGGTGTTAAAATTTTCCCACATTTGGGAGTGCAACTCACGAAATATTCCATTGAATTGACTCAAGGATTCATTAGGCTCCTTACACATGGAGGTAAACTGATTTTTTCAAGATTTCTAAGTCAACCTAATTACCAAAATGATAAATATACGCTGCTTCTAGTTGTATCCAAGAAGTCCTAACCTCCATGGGTAGTTGGCTGTACCAAAAGAATGGTTTATCTTCCAAAATGTATGCAAATAACTTACAAGCTACCTCCTCATAGAAAACCTGAAATTGACATAATGTATTCTTGTAGACATGTAGTTTTTGCAAGTATCCTAGTGGCACCTCTTGATTAAAACACCATAAAAAATCCAATAACATTTTAGGATTTTGATAGGATATCACATGTATAGACAAACCCTTATAATGATCATCCATCATAGATACCATTCTTTCTCTTAGAAACACTATTTCAGCTCTCAAGGATATCATTTGCTCCTCAAGTGTTGTCATTAGTGAAACTCAAAATGTAATTTTAGAACCAAAATCTGCTAGTCAAAAATGACAGAAGGAATCACAACACATCAGCGTGAAGTGACTAGCAAATATCCAACCTACAATGTATAAAAAATCAAGTTAGCATCAACTAAGAGATGTATTCATTAAAATCAAATGAAAGTAACTGTATGGAAACAACACTTCGTTAGTCAAAACCAAAATTTTCAAAATTAAATCAAATCACATTGTTTCTTTATGAACAATCAAAAAGCGTTAGAATGATATACGACATACCTAAATTTTTTAACGTAAATAGAAAAAGTAAACCAATTGAGGCCCTCCTTTTAACAGTCTACCGAGTGTTAGATGAGTAAAGATAATAATTTACAGGGCATGAAATATTCAAAATTTAAAATCTCACTAAAATAAACCCGTCAGGCCCTCCTTCTAGCGCCAATCTATTGAGTGGTGCTAGAGGAGGCCAAAGATGCTAATCAAATGGGCTTGAAATATTTAGCAATATAAACTCTTAAAAAATTATAAACATGTAGCATTTAAAATCATGATGAAATGAACCATTTTAGGCCCTCCTTCTAGCACCAATCTGTTGAGTGGTATTTTCACCCGATTGTGAAAACACACTCTCCAATAGGATTTGGGTTCCAAATCCCCTCTTGTAAAGAAATTAAATAAACAATTTCTCCAAGGTCTCTGCTGTATTAGCATTTGCATATATGTATTAATTATCTCATATAAATATAGTCAATTTAAATGCTTGGAACACCTTAGTGATTGCAAGTAACTGTAAACAAGGGGCAATGTTGGTTTATTTCACCATGAAACTTTAGTGATTGCTCATTGATTTTTGGATTTTGTAATTTTTTAAATGTTTATTTTAAATAAGTTAAACTTTATGAAGAAAATAAAATGCAGAGAATGAAAATGCAATGCAGAAAACAAAATAAAAATGTACTCAGTATGATGCTATCTTATTCTGACAAAACCGAAGATGTGAGGTTTCCATGCATGTAACCTAACCTATTTGGACCTGCATGACATGCATAATCCCCATAGATTAAGTGCTAGTTCCTAGGGTACGAGATAAAATTCAGATTTTAAATATTCACCTAATGTAACCCACAAAAGTGGCATCTACATTATCTATAAATCCGAGATCTAAAAAATGAAAGAATAAACATTAAATCCATAGCATGCACAGAAGATCTCCTTCTTTCTTGCCCACAAGATGCAAATTTTTGAACACTTTTGCATTAAAAATATGTCATGTTACAATAGCAAAA
Source organism: Wollemia nobilis (assembly GCA_028583015.1). Classification (NCBI taxonomy): domain Eukaryota; kingdom Viridiplantae; phylum Streptophyta; class Pinopsida; order Araucariales; family Araucariaceae; genus Wollemia; species Wollemia nobilis. The sequence continues at coordinate 1,020,348 of JAQPPZ010003256.1, forward strand.
TCTCTAGTTTTTCCAAACCAGTCTGTGGAAGAGAAACAACTCAAACAAGTCTAGAAAGGCCTTCTCGCCTTCGACTCTGCAACTTTGCTTGCAGCGGTTTCTGAACCCCTGTATCTACCTTTGGCTTCTGCTTTTAAACCCTCTAGTATGGTTCTCTGTTTCACCCTGTGATGCTTTGCTTCATCTCCCATGTCTCTTCGTTTCATCTTCTTGCCTCTTTGCATTATTTTTTGCTTTTGTTCGAGCATCGAAACATTTGATATTCCTACTAACTGTAACCGTTCTATAACCCTTACATATTTATGCCACGTGTTCAGCGCTTCCCTGCATGCTCTATAACGGCCCGCTATGAATCGTGACAAAAATAGTATGCAGCTTTGCTCCTCTACCTGTATCACGAAAATGAGACATGTCGTGATATTGTGACATTTTTTTGCTAACAGCCTTGTTCGCCTTCATGCACCGTGAAAACGTGACATGTCACGAAATCGTGACACCTTTTCATTTTGAACCACTTTGGTGACTTTCTATCATGAAATCATGATGCTTTTCTCTTTCGGGTTGTCTTACTGCTTTTTGTCGTGAAATCATGACATATTTCCCTTCGGTATCATCTCCCTGCTTTCTGTCGCAAAATCGTGACACTTTTTCATTTCGTACCATCTCACTACTTTCTGTCACGAAATGGTGACACTTTTTCATTTGGCATCATCTCGCTGCTTTCTATTGTGAAATCGTGAAACTTGTTCATTTCGTACCATCTCGCTACTTTCAGACCATGAAAATGCGACATGTCATGATTTCATGACACATTTCTATCTTTGCCCTTCATCTCGTCTTCAGGTCATGAAATGGCGACATGTCACAATATCGCAACAACTTCTGCATTGACTCTTCTGTTGTTGCCTTCAACCGCGATTCCATGACAAGTCGCGATATCGCGACATTTTTCCATTTTGGTTCATCCTGCTGATCTGGGCCACGAAAACTTGACATGTCGCAATATCGTGACATTTTTCACTTTGTCTTTCTCTCTCCTCTATGAACCGTGATTTCACGACATGTCGTGATATCGCGACATTTTGAGTCTTCAACTTGGTTCTTTGTCTTGCACCGTGATTTCACAACACGTGATATCATGACATTTTCTCTTCATGATGCATTCTGCTGCTCTTAACTGCAAAAACGTGACATGTCACGAAATTATGACAATTTTCCATTTTGCTGCATTTTGTTACTCTTGGCCACGAAAACGCGACCTATCGCGATATCGCGAGACTTTCTTTTTCTTATCAGCAACACGTCGTGATATCGCAACAACTTTCTTTTTCTGAGCAGCAACATGTCACAATATCATGACACTTTATTTTTCTTAGCCATGACACATTGCGAAATCATGACAACTTTTCATTTTTTGCCACGACGAAGCAACATGTCACGATATCACGACAACTTTTCTCTTTTGTGAAATTTTGCTTTTTCCTTGATTTTTTTAGAATCTGGGTCACTGCGGTCTTCTTTGAAAGCATGCAAAAAAAAGGTGGGTCCCAAATTTTGGGGTGTGTTGTGGATTAGCCACAACATGTCCTATTAATACAATAAGAATGATGAGTCCCAACAACATGGCCTGATGAGGTACTCATTTGCAATATATATAGATGGTGAAAAAGCCCCTTGGGAAAAACCAACTTTCACACAAAAAAATTATCCAAGATAGAGGCATGTCTTCGGATGGCAAAGATTGTCCTCATATATACATGGTGTTTGAGAGATGATAAAAAAAACCACAAGGGAAAAACCATTCTCCAAAAAGTATAATGAGAGGTGGAAGACCTCTGTGTAAATGTAGCTGTAATACTCAAAGTTTATCTCACAACTAAAGGTAACGTGGAGAAGAAAATGACTTCGTAAATATATCTACAATTTGATATTCAGTTGGAATATAGTCCAAGTATATATTCCTATTCTTAATATGCTACCATATGAAGTGCATGTGTATCTCAATGTGCTTGGTGTGTTGATGTTCAACCAAATTGTGTGCAATATGTATTATGCTCTAATTGTCAAAACAAAGAGTTATAGGCTTCTCATGGGAGAAACCAAATTCTCTTAGAATTCTCATGGGAAAATTCTATGATACCAAGAGCTTCTTGATTTGCTAAAATTGTTGCCCTGTATTCTACATCTGTAGAAGATAAGGCTACTTCTTGTTGTTTCTTGCATAACTAGGCTATTGGTGAAGAACCAAGGCAAAAGACATAGCCATATGTTGAACATATCTTCTACTGAACCTACCCAATCCGAATCCATGTAGACAATGATATCCATGGATTTAACCTTATATAGAAGCCCAAAGTGCGTAGTGCCTTGCAAGTAACAAAGGATATTTTTTGTTGCTTACCAATGACTGAAGTGAGGTTGATGAGAGAATATGGATATTAGGCCAACATCATATGAAATATTTGGGAGAGTATGAGTAAGGTATAAAATACTTCCTACAATCTTACGGTATAGAGTTGCATCACATAGGGGGATGAGCAAGAAGTACTGAAATGAATGTTATATTGAAAAGGGGTAGGAGAAGGTTTGCAATCTGTCATTTTGAACATTTGAAGAAGATCTAGAGTGTATTTTTTTTTACATAAGTAAATTCCTGCATATGTTTGACTTATTTGAATCCCAAGGAAGTAATGAGCTAGACCTAGATCAACCATTTCAAACTTTTCATAGAGAGAGTATTTTATAGTCTGAATTTGGGTAAAGTTACTACCAGTGATAAGAAGATCATCAACATATAGAACATGAATGGTGATTTTGCCTTTATTTCTCTAAATGTAGACTATTTTATCAGACTCACAATGAGAAAAACCTACGAAAAGAAGGAATGAATCCATCTTTTCATACCAAGTTGTAGGGGCTTGTTTGAGGCCATAGAGAGACTTTTTTAGCCTACAAACAAGAAGGAAGTAATGATCTAGAGTGTAATTTTTTTGACACAAGGAAATTCTTGCATATGTTTGACTTATTTGAATCCCAAGGAAGTAATGAGCTAGACCTAGATCAACCATTTCAAACTTTTCACAGAGAGAGTATTTTATAGTCTAAATTTGGGTAAAGTTACTACCAGCGATAAGAAGATCATCAACATATAGAACAAGAATGGTGATTTTGCCTTTATTTCTCTAAATGTAGACTGTTTTATCAGACTCACAATGAGAAAAACCTACGAAAATAAGGAAGGATTCCATCTTTTTATACCAAGTTCTAGGGGATTTTTTGAGGCCATAAAGAGACTTTTTTAGCCTACAAACAAGAGAGGAGTCTTGAGTGAAACTAGTAGGTTCTTCCATGATATTTTTTCTTTAAAGTACCCATGTAATAAAGCACTTTTTACATCCATTTGATAGATAAGCCACTTTTGGGAAGCAACCAAAATAAGAACCAGTATAACAAAATCCATTTTAGAAACTGGAGAAAAGGTTTCTGCATAGTCAATATCTTCAATTTGATAAAAATATTTTGATAATAGGCAAGCTTTGTGTTTGTCTATTTATCTAGGAGGCCCATATTTTTTTGTAGATACATTTATAATGAACTAAATTCATTCCTTTGGGAAAGGGAACTAAATCCCAAGTTTTGTTTTTTATTAAGGAAGAAAATTCATTTTCCATGGCATCATTCCATTCTTTGATACATGTTGCTTCTTTGAAGGATTGAGGTTCAGAGGAAATAGACTGATAGACAAGACCAATGCCTATGAGGTTGGATGATATGGTAGATGGAAGATTTTGGATGTAAGGAGTAGCTTATTTAACAATGGTGTGGGTCCATTTTGGCATAGTGGAAGGTGTAGAAGGAGTTGAAAGACATTGAGTTGGAGTTACAGGTTCCTTATCTTGATTATCAATTTTGAAGTTAACCTCAAGAATTGGCTCTTCATAATATTGAGGTTCTACTATAGGAGAAGGCTCAATGGAGGAAGAAGGTGATTGAGGATATCTTTGAGGGAATGTTTCATCAAATTGAACATTCCTATGAAAAATGACCTCATGAGTTGAGGGATCAAGGAGCCTGTATGCTTTCATTTCTTCACAATAACCAACAAAGATGAGTTTTTTTATTTTCTTATCTAGAGCCTTCCTTTTCTTCTTTGGGATGTGAGCCCATGTAGTACACCCACAAATATTGAAGAAGGAAACATCTGGTTTTGATCCAGGCCATACTTATTCAGGATTTAAATGGTCAATAGTTTTATGAGGTGTGCAATTTTGAATATAATTGGCATAGTTAATAGCTTTAGCCCAAAAAACTTTTCGAAGATCTCTTGAATGGAGCATGCAATTATCCATTTATTTTAATTTCCTATTTTTCATCTCTGCAAAACCATTTTGATAATGATTGTGGGAGATAGAATGCTAATGAATGATGCCATGACTTGAGAGAAATATGGAGAACTCATTACTGCAGTATTCCCCTCCATTATCAGTGCAAATTTGCTTGATTTTGTAAGAGGCCTGATTTTCAACTAAGTCTTTGAAGACTGTAAAGTGGGATAGAACATAAATTTTATTTTTTAGGATGTAAACCCAAGTTATTCTAGAAAATTCATCATTAAAGGTTAGAGAATATTTTGATCCTTTGAAATAAGGTTCAAGAAAAATCATCAAGTCACTATGGATTAGTTCTAGAGGGGATGAGGCTTTTAGAGAACTACTTGAGTGGAAAGGATCTTGATGTTGCTTTCCAAGAGCACATCCAAGAAAAAATCCATCAATAGAAGATACTTGGGGTAAACATGTTACCATATCATGAGTGCTAAGTTCCTTTAGGTAGTTGTAATTAAGATGTCCAAACCTTTTGTGCCAAATTTTTCTTTCAAGATCTCCATGAGCCACAAAACAGGAGGCCCCTTCTAGATTTTTGAATACTTTGAAGTGAAATAGGTGAGTTTTGTGATAAATATCTCCTTTATCTATGAGAGAATAGGGATATTGAAAGTCTCTTATCTCAACTCCTGTTGGAGAGAAGAGAATTGTTTTCCCTTTGTAGAAGTACAAATTTGATAGATGGACAGGAGATTTATGGCAATGTTTGGAGCATAGAGAACATTATTTATATAGCCACCATCAATGATTATGTCCCCCTTTCCTTTGATTGGTAAAAAGGAGGAGTCACCCACTTCTATGCTACATGTAGAACTAGAGGAGATAGAAGAGAATGACTCATATGAAGCAGTCATGTGATGAGTAGCTCCAGAATCTAGAACCCAGTAATTAGAGGAAGAATTGGAAGTTTTTCCTTGAACATTTAGGGATTCCCATATTTGCTTTTTATTGTCTATATTTTTATCATTCATATATGCCTCTAGTTGTTGTAATATTTTCCAGCATTTATTTGTAGAATGACCATTCTTTTTACAGTGAGTACAAGTTATGGGATTCCTTTCCTTCTTTTTGATTTTTTATTCAGTAGAGGTGGAGGCTACTAAGGATTTGGAGGAAGAGGAAGAGGAGGATATCTCATATATTGTAAGTTTTTTTTCTTCCCTATTTAGTCTATCACAAAATTCTTCTAAATAGGGCATTTTAAAGGTTGCACCAAGAGCATATTGTGTAGATAGAAAGGTGGTTGCAAAGATTTGAAAAACACCAGTATTTTTCTTTGTCAATATTTTTCTTCCCACTGCCTTTGTATTGAGTGATAACTTCATTGAATTTGGTGAGGAAGTAAAAAATATTGCTAAAGTCTTCAAGAGATAATGTTGTTAATTCTGCTTCTAGTTGCATTGATCTTATTTGATCTACTTTCCAAAAAAAAAATTAGTTTCTCCCAACTTTCATAAGGAGTTTTACAATATGCAATGTGAAACCACAAAATTTCATGAACATTAGAGCTTATAATACCCATAGTTTCATACATTTTACCTTTATGGATAAATATCTCATATTATTTTTCAAACTCCACTTGCTTTTCTTCTAATAGGTGTGTGAGCCCTTTTTGAGAAATGAGATTTAAAATTTTGGGTTTCCATGTATGGAAGTTATGAGGAGTGAGAGGATCAATTGTATTCATTTTTGCAAATAAATTGAAGTTTTAACCAATATACCCCCCCTTAGAACTTCAATTTTATTAATGCAATTTGAAGAAGAGATGTAAGATTTTGTTTTAATGTCACAATCCTCTAATTACCCACCCTAACGAGAGGGAAACTATAAGTAATAGAGTTTTGTTAATTAAAATTAGCTTATAAGAAAATGCCTATACCCAAAATTTATTCTTCTCAATACCCGCCCTTACGTGAGGGAAACTATTAAGTAATGAGAGGAAAAAATATTAGGAGGATAGGCTTGAAATGCAAGTGGGATCAGCCAAATATGGATATTAGAATATCTCAATTACCCACCCTGATGAGAGGGAAACTATAAGTAAGAGAGATATCCAATATGAGAATTGGTGATCAAAAAATATATGTTAGGCCTTTATACCAATATTTCAAAAACCCACCCTAACTTGAGGGAAACTATAATTTTATTGAAGGTATTGGTACGTGGAACGTAGACAATATATTTTGAAAAAAAAAATTATGAATAGTATTTTTAGAACAAATAATTTGAAAAATTATATGTTAGTTTTGAAAAATTTGAAAAAAATTGTATTAAAACAAAGATCAATTACAATTTGGGAAGAGACTTCCCAACCGAAATCAGAGAGAACACATGCTTACAATAGTAAAAGAAGATTTGCAATGGAGCCAAATATCTTGAACCAATATCTAGCTCACAGGGGTATCGGTTTGGTCTGTTGGTGCAACTTGTCGCGATATCGCGACACTCTTTCCATCTTCTCCTTTGGCCGCGAAAATGTAACATGTCACAATATCGTGACACTTTTCTCCTCTGGCCGCGAAAATGCAACATGTCACGATATCGCGAAACTTTTCTCCTTTGGTCACAAAAATGCAACATGTCACAAAATCGTGACACTTTTCTCCTCTAGCCGCAAAAATGCAACGTGTCGCGATATCTTGACACTTTTCTCCTTTGGCCATGAAAATGCAACATGTCACAAAATTGTGACACTTTTCTCCTTTGGTCATGAAAATGCAACATGTCACGATATCACAACACTTTTCCTCTTCTGGCCATGATGTTGCATACTATCACGATATCGCGACACTTTTCCTCTCTTGGCCGTGATGTTGCAACATGTCGTGAAATCATGACACTTTTTATATTTCGACTGTGATGAATCAACATGTCGTGAAATCATGACACTTTTTCTCTTTCGGCCGTGATGAAGAAACATGTCGCGATATCATGACACTTTTCCTCTCTTGGCTGTGATGTTGCAACATTTCATGAAATCATGACACATTTTCCCTTTCGGCTGCGACGAAGCAACATGTCATGAAATCGTGATATTTTTCTCCTTTGGCCACGACAAAGTAACTTGTCGCAAAATCGTGACACTTTTTCTCCTTTGGCCATGACGATGAAACATGTCGTGAAATCATGACACTTTTATATCTTGGCCGCGATGATGAAACATGTCACGATATCATGACACTTTTTATCTCTTGGTCACGACGATGCAACATGTCGCGATATCGTGACACTTTTCTCCTTTGGCCGTGACGATGCAACATGTAGCGATATCGTGACACTTTTTCTCCTTTGGTCGTGACGATGCAACATGCCGTGATATCACAACACTTTTTCTCCTTTGGCCATGACGAAGCAACATGTCACGATATCATGACACCTTTCCTCCCTTGGTCGCGATGATGCAACATGTCGCGCTATCGTGACATCTTTCGTCCATTGACCATGACAATGCAACATGTCATGAAATCGTGACACCTTTCCTTCCTTGGCCACGACGAAGCAACATGTCACAAAATCATGACACCTTTCCTCCCTTGGCCGTGATAAAGCAACATGTCACAAAATTGTGACACCTTTCCTCCCTTGGCCACAACGAAGCAACATGTCACAAAATCATGACACCTTTCCTCCCTTAGCTGCGATGAAGCAACATGTCATGAAATTGTGACACCTTTCCACCCTTGGCCGTGATGAAGCAACATGTTGCGAAATCTCGACACCTTTCCTCCCTTGGCCGTGATGAAGCAACATGTCATGAAATCATGACACCTTTCCTCCCTTGGCCGAGACGAAGCAACATGTCATGAAATCGTGACACCTTTCCACCCTTTGCTGTGTTGAAGCAACATGTCACAAAATTGTAACACCTTTCCTCCCTTGGCTGCAATGACGCAACATGTCACGAAATTACAACACCTTTCCACCCTTGGCCGTGACGAAGCAACATGTCACAAAATATTTCCTCCCTTGGCCATGACAAAGCAACATGTCACGAAATCACGACACCTTTCCTCCCTTGGCCGCGATGAAGCAACATGTCATGAAATCGCTACACCTTTCCTCCCTTTCCCACGACGAAGCAACATGTCATGAAATCGTGACACCTTTCCTCCCTTGGACGTGACGAAGCAACATGTCATGAAATCGTGACACCTTTCCTCCCTTGGCCGTGACGAAGCAACATGTCACAAAATCATGACACCTTTCCTCCCTTGTCTGCGACGAAGCAACATGTCATGAAATCATGACACCTTACCTCCAGTGACCGTGACGGTGCAGCATGTCATGAAATTGTGACCCCTTTCCACCCTTGACCGTGATAGAGCAATGTCACAAAATCGTGACACCTTTCCTCCCTTTGTCGTGACGAAGCAACATGTCACGATATCGTGACACCTTCCCTCTCTTAGCTTTTTCTTTGATCATTAGCTCAGGGACCTTTCAAGACCCTGCCTAATCGCCTCATCCTCAATAGCCATGTCACTATGCAACTGAACCCCTACCTCCTTCTCAGCACCCATCTTAGCCAGGAAGTCGGTCGCTTTGTTTAAATTTCTACTCACATAAATTGGAATCACATCATCTAATTCCCTCCATAATTCCTTAATTTGAGTGATAAGAATCCTCAGCCTCCATGCCTTCAAGGCAAATTTTCTCATGCAGTCTAGAGCTCCAACCATTATTTGAGAATCTGATTCAAGAATTATCCTCTTGTGGCCCTATTTAACTACCCAAAAAAAGTAGATTTGATAGCTATGGCTTCTGCTTCATTGTTTGTGGCTCTTCCCAAGCCTTGCAGTTCCCAATAGAGCACTGTTCCAACATGATTTTGACAAACCACTCCAATTCTGGCACTACCCGGATTGCCTTTTGTAGCTCCATCAGTATTAATTTTAATCCACCCTTTTGGGGATGGTTTCCAAATATCTTTGTCCTATCCCTCTTGCACTTCAAATCCCTCTTCCATTGGCCCAGTAACAACCTTGAGTTTCCTCTTTAGCATAGATGACCATAGTTTCTATGACTTTGCTCCAAATGACCTGCCAAACTCCATATAACAAGGAAAAAGTTTCTCTAAAAATTCTAGCATTTCTCTCTAGCCACAATTGCCACCAAATGAAGTTTAATTCAAGCTCCCAACCAATACAAAGAGATTTAGATTTAAATCTACCCCTCTTCCATCTTTCCTAGATATTAGTCCAATTCAAGTTGCCATTAACTTGAATTTTATAATATAAAATCCATCTCTTCCAAATCTGGCATGTGAAAGGGCACTCAAACACCAAGTGATCAGCTGTTTCCTCACTCTTGTAGCATAATACACATTGAGATGGACTGATGATTCATCTACATCTGATATTATCAAAAGTGAGAATTCCATTGTGCATGAACTGCCAGGCAAAATTGTTTACTTTTAGCCAGCCCTTGGAGTGCCAAATCTTTCTCCAATTCTCTACCTGATATGAATGGGGGGAGGCTCTAGAAGGATATTTTCATATTTTTCCTTCACTGTGTAGACACCAAGACTCCCATAGCCCCAAGCTAATTCATCCTCCTCATATCTACCTGTGAGAAATATTTTTGTCAAGATTTTAGTCATGATGGGTGCCAAATCCGGAGGGATTGAAATTGTCCACTCATCCAACTTCTTAAACTGCTTAAACTTATACTCACCCAACTGAATAGTGGTGAAATAACTTTTAATTTGGACCCATCCATTAGTTTCTACGGCTATTTTTATTGGTTACAATTCAGGAAATTCAAAAATGATAGGTGGGTCTTGATCCCATGAATCTGTCCAAAATCATGACTTCTCCCCTCTCCCCACTTTCCAAAATAATCGATCTTTTACTACCTGAGATCCTAACTTGAGAGCCTGCCACACTAAGGATCTAGTACCATCCAAAGGGAAATGGGCCACCTCATTGGGGATAACATGTCCCAAATATTTACTAGTTAGGATTCTATTGAATAAGGAAGTTGGTTGGGAAATCCACCTCTAGTAAAGCTTTCCAGCCAAAGCTTTATTATTTATCTTGGATCTTCTCAGTCCCAACCCTCCTTTTACCTTGGGCTGGGTTACTTTGTCCCAACCAACTAAGGCCCATTTATTCTCTCCTTTTACTCCTTCCCATAAGAATTTTCTAGCCATCTTGTCCAACTCTTTCCATATAGTATGTGGGGCATCCAGGATAGAGAATTTATAAATTGGCATGGCCTGAATGACTGACTGTAAAAAATTTAATCTACCCCCATAGCTTAACCATTTGTGAGACCAATGATTCATTCTATCCTTGATACAATCCAAAATATTCCTCCATATATCTATTTTTAGTTTTTTAAAATGCAAAGGGACCCCCAAGTAAACCACTGGGAGAGAAGTCCTTGTGAATCCCAAGATCTCTAGAACTTTGTCTTGAAGCCTTTGATCAAGATTGAGAAAGACCACTTTGGATTTTTTATCATTGATGACTTGGTTTGAAGCCCTAAGGTAGACATTAAGAGTATCTCTGATCATTCTTACTTCCCTGAATCTGGCCACTCCCACAAATCCTATATCATCCACAAACTGTAGGTGAGTCAAAACTTCCTCACCAACCTTGATACATGTTAGCAAACCTTGTTGTCTTCTCCTCAAGAAAAGTCTACCTAATCCTTCAACCAAAATGAGGAAAATATAGGGAGAGCAAGGATCCCCTTGACGAAGGCCTTGAGTGGCTCCAAAAGGTTGCGAGGGAAGACCCTTGATTAACACTGAGTAAGTTAGAGTAGAAACACAACTCATGACCCATTCTATCCAATCTTGAGAGAAACCAAAGGCTGCCATCATCTTTGACAAGAAAATCCACTCCACCCTATCATAAGCCTTTGACATTGCATAAGGCAATAGGTCTATAATCTGAAATATGTACCCCCTCCTCCCCTTTTGGAATTAAAGTAATGAAGGTATAATTTAATTCTTTAAGCATTCTTTTATTACCTCTGGACTCCTTTATAATAGCCAATACATCCTCCTCTAAGATATCCCAAAAGGCCCGAAAAAACTCAATTGGAAAGCCATCTGGACCTAGAGTTTTTTCGGTGCTCATTCCAAAGACCACATTCTTCAGTTCCTCTCTATCAATGGGTTTAAGAAGGGTCTGATTTTATTCTTTAGAGATAACAGAAGGAATGACATCAATAACATTTTTTTGAGCCTCTTCATCTTGCACCATACTTTCCTTAAATAGTTTAGAAAAATAATCCATTGAATGGGAATGCATACCAGGAAGTGTATCAAAGGAGTGTCCATTCTCATATTGAAGAGCTTCCATGTTATTCATATGTCTCCTAGCATAGGCAGTCTGATGGAAAAATTTGGTATTTCTATCACCTTCTAATAACCAAGTGGTTCTTGATCTCTATTTCCAGTAGGTCTCCTCTTGGTTGTCAATGTCCTCAACCACTTTACGTAAGGCATCATCCTGGAATTTGAGCTGTTCTATAATTGTTCCTTCCCTAAAGTGTTTTTGAACCTCATCCCATATGGCCACCAAAGGAGCTCTTTGGACCTAGAAGTCTATCTTGTTAGCTCACCTCCAATGTTTCAGTTGAGCTTTGACATAATGAAGTTGTTTGTGGAAAAAACACATTGTTGTCCCATATGTTGGACGACCTTCTTCCCACAACTGTGGAATTTTATTTCGAAGTTCCTATTTTTGTAACCAAAAATTCTCAAATTTAAAAGGTTTGTGATGCTGCCCTGTCTTAATCCCTCCTTCCAACAAAATGGGAAAGTGATCTAAAACTGGACCCTCCAAAATCTGAAATTTTGTATTCCATTTTACAAATGCCTCCTCTGAAACCAAAAAATGGCCTAGATTTACCTTCCTGCTATGTGGCTTCCTCCTCTTGTTATTCCAAGTATAGTTGGTTCCAGGGCATTTAATATCCACTAAGTGAAAAGCCTGGACTTGGGCAATCATAAGTTGATCCCCTGGGTCTTCCCCCTTCCTAATCTCTAGAAGATAATTTAGCATTAAAATCCTCAGCAATAATCCAGTATAAATATTCCCTTGAGATTCTCATGTTATGCACAAATTTCCATTGAAGCCTCTGACCATCAAGGTTTTGAGCCCCATAAAAATTTATGATTAAAACATGTTCATTTGTGACATTATTCCTAAAATGTGATGTGAGAACACCCATCCAAGCTATATGTTCTATTTTAGTCTATTCCAGAGAGTTCCAAAGAGTAACAATCCCCCCAGAGGTGCCCTGGGCAGCCACTTCTATATGACAAGCACCCCTCCAAATTCTGTTAACTGTTTTACATAAGATCTAATGACATTTTTGTCTCCTAGATAAGCAAAAAATATGTTTTACATTTTTCTAAGAGTCTTTGAACAAAATATTGATGGGTTCTACTATTTAAACCCCTAACATTCCATGATTGTATAATCATTGGTTACCTTGAGAGCAGTAAGAATCTATTGGCCTCATCGATCCTCCAGTGATCAGTTTGTCTCCTTGAACTGCTAGCAATTCCTTATTTGATTTTCTACCCACTCCTTAAGAGTTGCTATTTTTTAATCTCTTTTCCACATGATTTATCCCTAGAGTTGGTATTTCTCTATTCTTTTCTGGTATTCCCATGCTGATGTCCTTAATTATTGGCTGCTCTTGGTTATGCACTATCAATGCCCCTGCACTCTTTGATTGCGGTAACTCAGTGTACTCAATTACCTGTTCTATGATGGTGGGAGATGAAAGAGGAGCTTGAATGGGGATGTTATTATTTTCACTATTCCCATCCACTCCTTCCATGACTTGATCCTCTTGGTCCACTAGTGTCTTAAATATCTCATACCTCTTGGCGGGCTTGAGTTGGGTTTGCTCTTTACCATTTTTCTTTTACCTTCTTCTTTTGGGCTGTTCAAAACCATCTCTCTGAGTTCCTTTACCCTAAGAAGTATTGGTTGGTTCTTTGTTTAGTGTTGACTTACCCTCCCTAGGAAGATTTGACATTCCTAGCGGAGCCTCCATTTTTGTGTTCATATTATTTGGGCAAAACCGGGCCAAATGCCCGTATTTGTGGCAAACTCTGCATCTGAAGGGTAGAGCCTCATAATCCAGTTGTTGAATCCAAGATAGTCCTACTAGTTCAAGTTCCACCTCTATCGGTAGAGGCTAGCTAAGATCCATTTCCACACATATTCTTGCATAAACAACTATGTTTCCTTCTATTGTGTCTTTGGAGACACCCAAATGTCTTCCAAGGGAATTACCGATAATTTCCAAAACCTGCTCACTCCAAAACTCCATTGGAAGAGCATACAAACAGATCCAAACTAGGATAACAATGGGTTCAATTTGAGGATCGAAACCCACTCTCCAGGGTTAAACAAATAATCCTATGGGACCATGATTCCTCTTTTTTGATTCGAAAGCCCTATTTCTATCATCCAGAGAATAAAAACTAACAATAAAATACCCATTTCTAATAAACCATAAAGAGTACTCACCATGAGGCTCCCAGTTTTGTCGGACCTAGGAATGCAAGAAATTTAGGGTAGGGTGAATACCCATGAATTTACAGATCGGATCGTGATTGTCTTTGTATAAGATTGTTTCTTCGACCATCCTTGGCTCGATGATAATATTGGGCTTTGATTCAGACTATGGAAGGTATCCATTAACTCGTTGGGCTATTGATCTCTTTCCAACATCCTTAAAGAGCATTTCTTTGTGCTTCATCATTATTGTATGGAGATTTATCTTTTAACAAATCTGCATAAGAGCTATTTCTCCTTGTAAGAGGATCTGGACGAGTACCCATTGGACTCTCTTGGGGTAGCAAACTTGCCTTCAGATCCACAGTAACTAGAAAAACACTTCGTCAACCCACCTGATGGCCTAGATTTTTCTTAGCTCCAGAAACCCGAGTTCATCACTTTCTGCCTGCTCACTCTTCGTTTCTATGAATAGAAATCTTGAAAAATTATATGTTAGTTTTGAAAAAAAACTTAATTTTTCTTTTTATATTGATATGAACAACTTTTGAAAGGATTTTGAAAAAATCCAGCAAAGAATTGAAAGAAATTAATACTTGAAGTTATAGAAAGAAATTAATACTTGAGTGATTTCATATAACATATATTGAAATGCAATAATAAAATTTAGTGCACTTTAATTATTTTAATATCTAAAAGGAATGAGAAAAGAATAAAGAACCCCCCTCAAAATATAAAATAGGAAAGGAGATTACAATTTGATATTACCTTTTAATATGAGTGATATTATATAACATATATTGAAATGCATCAATAAAATTTTAGTGCACTTTAATTATGTTAATATCTAAAGGGAATGAGGTAAAAAAAAGGAAAACCCCCAAAATATAAACACAAATGGTGCAAAAATAACACCCTAACCCCCCTCCCGTAAATAGATTTTTTATTTATGAGATATATAATAGACGTTCTTCACTATGAAATAATATTTTTAAAGGCTTAGTGAAGAAGGTTTTTTGAAATAAAACCTTCAAAATTGAAGGTTATATAAATGGAACATAAAAGAGCCTAAAAAAAAGGACAAATTACACACGTCAACCAAGGCACCTACGGGAAGATTTATAAGAAAACTAACCCTTTGAATACAATCTGGTCACCCTACACAGATTGGTTAAAGATAGGAAATGAAGAATGAAATATACCATTATTGGAATCTCAAATGGAGAGCAAAGACTTAACCCTCAAGCCACAGACTTAGCATCTTGCGTTAGACCTTGAAACTTGGTGGCTACACTCATATATGGTGGGTCCTCTCAGAGTTGCTAAGAAATAAAATGACACCTCAAAAAGGAAGATGCAGTCTAAGATTTTAGAGAAGAACAAATACCACCACAAAAAGGACACAGTTTGAGCTTTGAGAGAAGAACCAGTGGCCTCGTATGATTCCTTTCATTTGAGATACAAAATGGCACCACGTTGTGATGCAGACTGAGCTTTCACAGAAGTAGAAGAGGCCTTTGAACAAGGTTTCTCCTTGTTGAGTGACACAGTCAAATGAAAGATGCTCTTCCTTGAAATACCTATAGAAAAACGTAAACAAGGAAGGCATAATAGAAATATATATATATATATATATATATATATATATATATATATATATATATATATATATATATATATCTAGCAAAGCATATAATAATATGAAAACATCAAATCGAAGAGCTCCAAACTTGTAGAGAAGACAAATTATTTCTATGAGCACAAGAGAGATGTTGGAAAAAAAGGGAAACCGAATGATATATAAAGGATTCTAAAATTTATCGTGATGGATCGCCAACAAAAAAATTACCAAAATTACCGGGCTTGGCGACGATTGCCAATGCTTAAGGTGAGAGACGTTTAAAAAACTTTGTGCCTTTGCAACGTTATTAAAAAAATGTTTAAAGCAACTGAAGTGACGTCGTCTCAAGCATACAAGGCAAATGAAAAAATATTTAGAAGATCTTCTTCACCATCCGTGAGATTAGCACCTATGAAAATGGGTGACGATGGAGAGGCGTAGGAGAGGCAAACACAAGAACGTTGATGGCACCAGAAAAGGCTTGCATTCGATTTGCAATTTTGAAATGAACTCCAAGAAAAAAAGTGAAGTGGAAGCTGCCTACAAGGAGATAAAACACAGATGTAAGGAAATAATTTTCCTATGATATCAAGCTTAAATTTTTTTCAAATATATATTTTGAAAAATATAATTGCTTGAAAACAGTGTTTAACAATGTAATATTATGAATGTATTTTCATAAAAAAGAGCCTTTTTTGTAAAGAAAAAAATGATAGATCTAATGAAAAAAATGTGGCAGTATATCTAAAAAAAAAATTGTATTAGAAGACAATGTATCTTCCCTTCTTGAAGGAGACAAATATAATATTTTCATAATAACCCACATACATATATTTAAAAATATAGCTGAAATAAAACTATATATAAGATCTTATTGAAGGCTAAAAAAAACAACAAAAGATACAAAGAACCAGCTCTGAGAATCTTCAAGAGAGAATGCTAGCAAAATCTATCCTACTCTGGTACCATGTTAGAATTTACCAAAATAGACATGCAAAGCATTACACAAAATATGAAGATAAGAGTATAACTGATTGTTTTATTCCAAGGATTAACTTTGTATAAATAGCAAAATTGATCATTGAGAGTCGTTGGATTATAAAAACTCATCAAACATAATGAATACACCACTGAGTGCTATCCTGAAACATGGAGGAGTTGAAACTCAAGTGTGTCTATACTAGTAGAACTTAAGATAATATTCACTTATTCTAACCAAAATTTGTGTTTTGATCTCCTTCTTTAAGCCATTGAATTCTAGATTTTTGCTTCAATAAGAGTTATTTTTTTTCCCATTCCTCTAAATGAGTTGTGAGTTTAATTTCATCTGAACTTGTATTCTCTATGAGGCCATATAAGCAATTTTTCTTATTCAAATTTTTAAGTTGAGCAATAACTTCATGTTTTTTTATGAACATCCCCAAACTCCTTTTAGTTCTAAGTCTTGATTTTGGATTTAATGTATTGCAGTATTTTGGTAAAAATAGAACATATTAGTCCCATTCCTACGCTTACCTTCCTTCCATCATTGTTGCACATGAGGTCTAAAGGAACTATCTCTAAGCCACATTAATTAAACATGAAAAGGAAAGAAACTCACATTAGTTTTCCACATTTCCACCATGACTGGCCAATGATACGAACCAAAATTTTCAAGAGTATTCACTTTCAGAATGTGACCATGGATTAAGAAATTTTTAGAGAGAAAAAACCTATTTAATATCTCCATTATACAAGCTAAGCCTTGCCTTATTTAGACCAATTCATAATGCCATTATCTGGTTGGATATCCACAAGATAGAGGTTTGTAATATATTCACTCATGAGATCAGTGCTTTTATCCAAATTTCTATTTCCCCCTATATTATCATCTAGAGGGAGGATGGTATTGAAATATCCCCCAATCAAGATCCAAGCTTCAGAAAAATGAGAGATAATATGAGTTATATCCTTCCAATGTCTTATTTTTTCCTCCAAATTAGTTAGAGCATAAATAGTAGTGTAGAGCATAATTTGGTTGGAATGTCTACTTTGAATAGCTATAGCCAACAGATCCCAACTGCCAACCATATGGTGAATAACTACCTCTTTTGGGTCCCAAAGACAAGAAATACCACTAGAAATCCCCTGGGAACTGAGGGAAACCACTTTTCAAGCTGGAAAATTTTTATTAGCAATTGAGTCCATATCCTCCATTGACATCTTTTTTTCTTGAAATAAAACATGATGTGGATAATTTATTTGAATCATTCTTCTAATTTAATTTTGTTTTGAAACACTCCCTTTGAGTACTCTAACATTCCAAATGACAATATTCATTAATACTAGGGATAAAAAAGGTGGGAAGGACATTAATCTTACCTTCCTCTACAAGCTTTTCACATTCTTTTACCATATGATATTGATTGGTCTTGCGACCTACTTTTTGATTAGAATCCATCTTTAGTTTTTTTTCCTTGTTTATTGACTTACTCCAATTGAATCTAAGATGGCTTCTAACCTTGAAGAATGCTTGTAAACAACCAAAATTTTACTAGATGGTTCAATCAAGTCTATATTAGGAACTGTAATATTTGAATTTTTAACATTTAAAATATTGTTTTTCTTGTGTAATTTTTCTCCTTTTTTTTTGTTGAAAACCTTTGATTTGTTGGTTTATCTATGAGTTCTTCCCTTTATCTTTAAATTGTGTTTCTAAGATTTCAGTTTCCATTATTTTATCTTCCTCACTAGGGACATCATTTGTAGAAAGTATTTCAAACATATTAGCAGATGAATTTGATTTATCCTTCATACCTAGTTTTTTCTGAGTGTTCTTATTCTTAGGCATTTGGAAACCTGCTGATTTTATATCTTATTTATTTTGATTAGGAATTTTATTTGGGCAAGCACTAGCCAAATGACCATATTTATGGCAAATTATACAACGAAAATGATAGTCCACTACTTGCTTCCAAGTGTCTTCCCAAAATTGTAATGTGATATTTTTAGGTAGGGGTTTGTCAAAATCCATTAAAACACAAATTTGAGCATAGATAATATGTTCAAAATTTTGAATACAATCAGTAGTCATAATAAAAGTTGCTAAAGAGTTTCTAATTGAAGAAAAAATAGTAGGATTCCAAAATTCAATAGGGAGGCCAAAGAGTCTAACCCACACAAGAGCTATAAAAGGCATCTCTTCTTTGGCTCTAAATTTAGTATGTCAAGGCTTCATGAAAATCCCTACCCTTCCAAAAAACCAGGGACCCCCTTGAAAAGTTTTATCTCTATATTCATTATTAGAAAATAAAATAATAAAATAAACATTTGGATAAATAGAGATTTGTAACTCACCTTTAGTTTCCAGCTTTTTGTAGCCCAGAAATTGAAACCAGATAGGCTCAGATGAAAACCCATGAACCAACAAATTAGTCATCTTTTTTCAAATCTTCAATACTGGTATGAATGTTACCCATATCAAGCTTAACAATAGGAGTTCCATCACCTACTTTAAGACATCCTGACTCTATTTTCCTGGGATCAATATTAGGTATTCTTAGAGGTTTATGGGAAGCCCTAAGATTAATATTAGCATTGGTATGAGGTTTTCCATCATGTAGGGTATCCTTAAAATTTATTTTTGTGGCTAAGTATTCAAAATTCCTACCCTTACAATGGGTTTTCATAGTAGAATTATATTGTGGATGCACCTTAGAATCAGATTCACTTGAGATCTGAGCCATTTTTTGATCAATTTCTTAAAAATTATTTCTTGATCTCTTTAATCCTTGCCCCAGACACTGTGGAAAGGTATGGTTTTCACTTTTATTTTGTGGAGCAAATTGGAAGCCGTTGTCACTCAAGTTCACAGTATGATATGTTGAAAGATATATTTCTAACCCATATTGGATCCCTTGCAACATGTCCTGCTAAAATATTGAGCATAAAACACAAAAGTGTTGGCCACTAGGACCCAAAGACCCTAAAAACCAACCTCTAGAGTTGCTTGCACTCAACGTAGATGAAATCCTTGCATAACCACTTGCCAAAAATCATGTTCACACATAGGGATGAGATATACTTTTGGTTGCTCCAAATTATAGGCAAATTGGTGGAGATATTCTAGGGTTTTTCAAGCATCTACCCTTAAAATTTCAGCTCAATCCGAGTCTGGATGAGTGAGATATGGCTGAAACAAGTTTGATAGTTTGGGCAGTCTTGCCAAAAATGTCCCTCATCAATCCATGAACTTGTACATTGTAAAATATGTCCTTGAAGATCACTCTTAATTTATATTGAATTGGGTTAATGCTGGTTGATCTAAATTAGGTTTTATTTCAGAAATGTTTCTATTTACTATTTCAAGATGAAGCAGTAAAGTTGTTTATAACCTGCATTTAATTTTACGTTTCATTTCTTTTTCCTTAACTCTAAATTTTTTTATTTTTTTAATTTCAAGTTCATGGAAATCAAAACCCTAATGTTTTAACATAAAGTTTTTTAATATTACATTAGAAAATAATGTATATTTCATGTTATTAAATTCACAATATTTCACAGTTGGAAATAAACATTAGAATTTTAATTAAATTTTCCACATAATGTTTATTAAATTTTAACATAAAGTATTTGGATTAGATTTAGTTAAAATTATTTTCTAAGGTTAAAATTAAATATTTTCATTTATAAAGTTGATTTTTGGCAATATTTAATTATTAGTCTCACACTTGGAGAACAAATTTTATGTACGATAACATTTTATTATGTAAATCAAATATCAAAATCATAGGCCCCTCTTTCCCAGTAATGTGCACCTTCGAGTTATTACAGTTGTATTTTCACACTTTGAAAACACACTTTAACACAGAACCTTGGAGAAACTAACAATTTTCTTTGCAAGAGAGGATTACTTAACAAGATCCTAACTGTGAGTGTATTTTTGTAATCGGACAAAAATATCACTCAATAGAATTGGTGCTAGAAGGAGGGCATTAAAGGTAACACATTTGGTTTTTAGCATTTGAAGTTGTTCAAATTTGTCATTAAAAATTAAAAAAAATTAAAATTTTCTAATTTATGTTGCATTAGTTTTGATCTGCTATAATTTCAAAAATATGGTTATGATTAAATTGTTGTGAATTTTTCATACATAGTTTTGCATGTTGAAATTGGTTCAATGGTAGAAAATTATTTACCCCATTATAAGCATGATGGAATGAGTATGGTTGAGGAACATATTCAGGCATGCAAAAAAGTTTTGGTTCACTTACAAATTGTGCATGAAGATGTTATCTATAGAATATTTCCATACACATTAGATGAGTTTGCTTATGATTGGTTTATCAATTTACCTGTAGGCTCTATCACTTCTTGGGATCAATTAGAAGCTAAATTTTTTAGTCATTTTGGAAAATTGGTTGACCCAACTATGATATTAAATTAGTTTATCTCTATCTATAAATAACCTAATGAATCCATGAGACTATTTTAATGATAGGTTATATATATTGTATATCGAAATGGTGGCACATTACATCATTTCAAAATAAGAAGCTACACAAATATACATGGGAGCTTTAGACCACATTACTACTATGTTTTTGGGGAGACTTCTTAAAATTACATCCATGCCCAAAGCCTACAATGAGGTAATAAAATTTGAACAATAGTTGATTTCTAAAGGTGTTAATATAAGTCAATTATACCAACTTAGACATAAATATCACAATCAGACACCACAAACGAGTCAAGCTTTAGCATAATTTTATCCTATGATAAATTGTTCTTCAATAGTTATGGATTCCAACCAATACCAACCATCCAATCTAACATACTTGAATCAAATGATATCTAATGTAAGCAACCAATAGGATAAAATTAATGGTCCAGATGTCACAACCACATTATATGTTAGCCAAAATGAGGTGCATGTTTCAAAGTCACTACCCATCAATGATGATTGTGATTATCTATGTGAGTGTCATATACCAACAAGGATGTCACTTGCATTATCAGTTATGTAACCTGGGTTCAACCCCCACGAAGGATTTGTATAAGAAGTATTAGTAAAAAAAAAAAGTTAACCAAAATTTAGAGATTGGATCAATTTTGGAAATATATGAAACTTTAGAAATAAAATACTTAGGTTCATTATTCAAAAGTGAGGATTGGGATAATTATAAGCTAAATACAAGATTTAATTCCACTAAAAAAAAACTTTACCCACTAAAATTTTTTGAAAGTGAATTTGAGGGGTAACCAATATATGAAATTGAATAAGGTTATAGTTTGAATGATATTGAATTTGAATATTACATGGAAGAGATTATAGATTTTCATAATTTATTCTAGGAAGATAATGAGTATGATTTTCAAATAGGTAAAGCTCTAGAATTTAAATGATCCTAGATATGATTTCATTGAATACTGTAATGAACTACAGGAAAAGAATACCTAGATGATGATAGCTAAAATGACTGATCATAAAAGCTTATTATTAAAGGAAGATATATATATATTTTTTTAATTGAGGAGGATGAATCCAAGGAATAATATGAATATAACATGAATTAAGGGATGGAATCTCATAACATGTCTAAAAAATATAATGATTCTAGTATTCTAGACAAAGAATGGGAATTATTTACTTCTTTCATAATTCCTAAAAATTTTGTCTCATCAATGGATAGTATATTGTCTATGCAAGAAACTAAAAATTTGTCTCATCAATGGATATTATATTGTCTATGCAACAAGATGATGCAATTTTGAAAACATTCGATCCATCAAGAATGGTTGAAAGTGAATTTAAAAAGGAATCAATGGATGAATCTAAAGATTATGCAAAAGATACGATAGAATCTCATCCCTCGATTTTAGAATATAATTATTATAATGGTTGGCATAGATATAAAGAACTATTTGCTTCTCACAATCCTACTGATGAAATTTCTATTTAACTTGATATACAGGATGTGGAAAACTCTATCTCATATGAAGATCTTTCAATTCCTATATAGTTAGAAAATGGTGGATCACTTGTAGAAATAGAGAAGGTTCCAAAATTAAATCACTTTGAATATGAGTTAATTGAACACCTTGCTGAAATAAAAAGGGAATAAATGGTAAATGTTTCTTATGAATCATTTGTTATGAATCAGGAAGGGGTAAAGTCTTCTATTTTACCATTGACTACTAAAAATTTTGGTACAAATTCACATGATTATATTGGAGATTCAAATAAAGAAGTACCATTGGTGGTTAAAAAGGAATTAGAATTAACTTCTATCCATCAAAATGATAAAAATGTTGCTCCATTTGAGATGAATTAGGTAGTTAATCAAAGAGATTTTTTATTTAACATATCTCTTTATTATCAAGAGTTATGGTTTGAAAAATATAGGTATATGTTTAATTGGGTGCCTAATTTTGGTGTTTTCGAAAAGTGGGTGTTCCATGAAGATGAAGGGTTACAAGATTATGATGATCATGATCATGAGGAAACAAAGGAAATCATAAAGGCTCTTCAAGTTTTGGTAAATGTAAATGCACAAAAGGTAGAATCTCAGTATTTTTGTTCAGACATTTGAAATCTAGGTAAAATTTTATATATTTTCATGTTGGATTCAAATATTGTTGATAATGAAATGCCATTTGCGGTTGACAAAGAAATTGAGTTGATTTCTCCTAATATTGCTACATTAAACAAAACAGAGGTAGATGCTTTGGAGTTACTAAACCAAGTTCATAAACAATTGACTATTGAGTTTGGGGTACAAACTTATAATGATTCACATATGTCAAATATCCTAGATGTTTGTCACCTTTTGTGTGGATTTGATTGGCCTAAAAACATGGAAAATGACTTGGCTTTAAAAATTTTAGAAATAGGCTCCTACTTGCAAGACCTCATATTTGAAAAAGAGAGCCTAATTCTAAATCATGAATTGAATTTTAAAATCTACATTTTAAGGAATAGACAAGAAAGAATTAAAAATCAGTTATTGTCTTATCAGTTTGATGAATTGAAACTCCACTATGGGATTACTAATGGAACTAGATTAAAATGGTGGGGTGAAAGAGGTAAATTAAAGTCTTTTGTGCTTGTAGGCCTGATCATATTATGGGATGATGCTCAAATAGTTTAGTGTGCCTATAATGCTAAAATACTTTCTATTTGTGATCGAAATCATGTGTGGGATCCAAGGAAATGATAATTGAATTCTTGCTTGTAGATATATTGTATATTTTTGTAAATAACCTTTTGGGTTTTCATGTTTTATTTTTCTTTTGTACATAATATTTTGTTTTGTGAGATTTTGCTATTTGCTTTCTTGTCAATGTTTTCAAGTTTAAGAAGTAGGTTCTTACTTGCTTATCAATTTTACAATTTTGGTTTGTTTCAAGTTATGGGTATTTCTCTTGTGCCTCACAAAGTTTTTCAGTTTGTTCCTTTGATTGAGGTATTATTTTGCAATTTCAATAAAATTTTTGTCTCTTTGTTGATACTTTTTCCTTTATCATGTAGGATGGATTGCCTATTTTGAAAACAAATGAAATTAAGGAAAATAAAATGAGATTGTTTAGTAATTATCCTTATGATTTTAGACTAAGATAATGTAATTTTTTATCAATGAGACATTTTGCTAAAGATCCATATGTATCACATCATAATTAAAGGGTATTCTTTGAAATTTTGAAAGACAAAAACATTCTAGTTTTGCAAATTGAGGCAAAAGTCTAATACACTTTACCTTTTAGCTTGAATTGGTCTCTAACCTAGGTGGTAGGTAAATTTTGCAAATCAATACAATGCTTAATATAAAAAGCAAGAAAAAATGAAAGTAAGGTTAAATCAATCAAATGGTGTATATAGTCTTAACTAGGGCTATATACACTCGATCGATAGTGGAGCAATGTCTGGACAGAAATGAAGGAAAGAAGCAAAAGCAAAATTTATCTAATATTTAGGTTTTTTAGGTGATATATCTACTGGTGCTATAGATGCCTGGATGGCAGTAGAGCAAGGTCTAGAAGAGATCAAGGTTCTCTCCACCAGAGCTATGGATGCTTGACTAGAAGTGAAGCAATGCAGAGGTATATTTAATTAACACTTTTATAGTTGAAATGTAAAATTGAATGATAGAATCTAAATTGTCTCAAGAATATAAAATGAATCATAATTAACACACTGAGTAGAAGCAAATGGTTCATATTTTTAATTTTGGAAGTTGTTTACCCCATATTATTTTGATATTAATAGGTAGTTTTGTTTTTTTATCATTATTTTCTTTGGTTTTAGATCGACTTCTTCATCCAGAATGTTCAAAAGCATTTCCCAGTAGAGTCATCATTTGTTGTGGCCATCCCACAACTTACCCCAAAATTGGGGACACACAAAAATTTTGTGATTAACTTGAAATTTTGTTGAATTGAGATTTTACAAGGCGCCATAATGTTATAATAAGAAGTTGTATAATCATGTGATATTTGTTCTTTTCGGATGTTTTAATATAATTATGCTTACACATTCTCCCCAATGGTAGTTTGGAACTTGGGTCTCTAAAAAGAAATTCCAAACCCTAACCTCATGGGTGTTCTTTTAAAATAAGTATTTTTCAATATTGATTGCTTTAAAATATACTCTTGCATTTTCTATATTAGTTTAAAGTTTGATATAAAATTCTAGAGTCAAATTTTACAAAGTTTTGTGAAAACCATGTCAAAGGAATAAAATGACTCACACACATTGCACACAATATTATACTGTTCATAAGTACAAATTATGAATAATTTATATAAAGCAATCAATTTTAGGTAACTTGGATTATAACATGATCACCTGTAGCTTGAATAGTTTAGAGTTTGTTGTGTTTCTTTTATTACACATGATTATTTGTTTTAATATTATTTTTTTGGGATTATATAGGTATCTATTTATTTATTTAGGTCAATTTGAAGAATTGGAACTAGTGAACGTTATGGTGACAAACAAAAGTGAAAATAAAAATATAAAACAACATAACTTACCTAAAATTTCTTCACTTGCTAGCGAACTAGGGAATTATGTTCGGACAACATAGGGAGAAGGAATTACTGACCCTAGTTTCCATATGAAGATATCTATGCTGACTCAACATGAGATGATTCAAGTTTTTGACAATAGTGAGGATTAATTATTTGATAGATATTTGCTCTCTCTAACCGACAGTGATACCCTTTGAGGAGGTAGCTATTGTGGCAGTCATGAGTGATCTAAACATAGCTATAGTGGTGACCGTGAGCTATCTAAACATAATTATGGAGGTGGTAGTGATTTATCAATATGTCGTTATGGATTTGGTCATAGTAGTAGTGACATTGGTAGTGGAAAGTTTTGATATGAAAATGGTAGCTTATTTGATAATGAAAACATAAATTACGGGTTGTGGATGCTATTCTCATTTATTGTATGGTTTTACCATAGTTTACTACATTAAAACTAAAATTTTTATAAAATGCTATCATTCAAACTAATAAAAATATGATGAAATTTTGTGCTTACCACCATTATTGACATCATTCCTCACAACAAAAATACATTAAAATACTTTTCATTTGGGTAGAAGCTGATATATCAACTAGCACTCATACCAAAGGATAAACTTGCAAATGAGAAGGCAGGGTACCCATAAAATGCATTGGAGAGACACTCTTATTATAAAATCCTAAGCATTTCCATGAACTTATATATTCATTACTTATGGTTCTTCACGAATGTTTGAGATGTAGGCATATTGATGTTAGTGTTCTCATTCAAATATAACATGGATAATACAAACCATTGGATACTCTCAACCTATGAGATAGCCCATGAAGTGCAACATACACATTTTTAAATGGACATAATATTAATCACGGGATTAATGGGAAAATATCAAGCTTTTCACACTCAGTGATAGCTTATAACAGGATAACTATATGTATGTTGTAGCAAATTGAAGTATAGTGTGTTTGATGAAGGAATACATATGAGAAAATAAATGATTAAGGAGTTGGTCTTGATTTTATTTTCCATGCCTACCATTGATATTTTGTGAATACTACAATTATGGACATCAATTTATTTCATGTTGCAAGCACAATCCCAAGATCATATCTCATTGCCAAAGTTGCACCTGCTATTTATGAGAACTATATGGATGATATGGAAGTCGACACCTGAAATCAAATGAGGAACAATTCAGATGGTTTTTTTAGTTGTGATCGAGGAAAGCGGTGTAATGTGGACACAAAAATCATTATCAATAAATCTATGATAAACAATAAATCATTATCGTTGTCGGTACAGGAGGCATGAGAATATTATAAATAATTTAGATGATTTTCTACGTGCAACCTCATAAAAAGAAACAATGATAATATGATTTTTCTTCAAAATATCAAATAATTGTTAATACATGAATTATTTTTGTTCATTATTTATCCACAATAAAAATGGTTCTCATGCATATTTTTAAATTATTGAGCATACCAACATCAAAATGGATATAGCACAATGAAGCAAATCAAGAAACACGTAGCAAACAATACACAGGCATTTTTCCTTTGATCATGTCTTCTAAACCAAGAATTTCATTACTTTCATCCCCAAAAATAGGATATCAAAGAAAAGAGCCCTTTTATACTTTCAAAATTTCCCTCTAATACCTTGTTTTCCCCTTTCCCCCCTTTCCCCGCCTAAAACAATGCATTTGAAATTTGAATTTCGGAGGTAAACTTCCCAGGGTCATAACTTCATGCTCGTTGCTCCAATTGACTATTATAGCATATTTTTGTAAAGGGCAAAAGACGAACTAAATGGTGCAACATTTTGTTAAATATTGAGTATGTTTTAAAATCCTCAAATTCGTCCTCTAAGACCTTCAAAATTCACCTCCAAGTTTGGGTATCTAGATTTTCATTGTTTTTTGTAGGGTTTTGCCATAAAACATACATATCTCCCAAATCGTTTAGGGTATTGGAGTGATTCTTTCACCAATGGCTCTAATTTTCTATATCCTATACAACTAAATACACTTAGTAAATAATTATGTCAAATATAAAATTTGGGTGATGCAAGATCACTCTTACACCACTGGATGCTCTTGCATCACATAATTTTGACTTCCCATGGTGGCAATTGTGAGGATATTAATGGTAAATATCAAAATAATTCACAATATACGGGTAGATTTTTTCAAAGCTAACAATTTTTATTCATAGAGGAGGTGATATTTTAGTAAAATATGAAATTTTACAGTAGCCCAAAGAGGTAATTATGGTGGATAGTAGTGTATATATTCTCTTGTGAACAATAAAATAATTTAAAATGGAAGGGTTAAAATATTACTTTATAATTATATTTGATATAAGCCCAAAAATTAAATATTGTTAAAAAAAAAAATACAAGGATTATAATAATTCCATTATCAAGCAGGTCATGTAAACACCAAAGGTAATGTAATCCTTTGTGATACCTGTTCAAAAACTATAATGAAATTGAACAAATAGAAAATTATAACACTATAAATACACATTGAGAAGAAGACTAGAGGGGTCATAATATTTTTGGAGAAGCGAATTGAAGAATTGCAAAAGTTTTGACAAAGGTTTCCTCCCAGGTTGCTCAGAGAAGGATTCATTTTGGATGAACAAAGATATTCTGAAGATAGTGTTATTGCAAGATTTAATTATAATGTATTTATTTTGTGTTACAGTGAGAATATAAATGATGATGATGTTTTTAAATTATAATTATTTCATACATTTAATTATTTTTCCTTGAATATCAAGCTTAATTTAGATTGAATTGGGTTAATACTGTCCGATCTAAATTAGGTTTTATTTAAAAAATGTTTATGTTTACTATTTTTAATATGAAGCACTAAAGTTTTTTGTAACCTACATTTAATTTTATGTTTCATTTTTTTTCCCTTAACTCTAAAATTTTTCAGTTTTTTTTCATGGAAATCAAAACCCTAATGTTTTAATATAAAGTTTTTAATCTTACATTAGGGAAAAATGTTTATTTCATGTTCTTAAATTCACAACATTTCACAGTTGGAAATAAACATTAGAATTTTAATTAAATTTTCCAAATAATGTTTATTAAATTTTAACATAAAGTATTTGGATGAGATTTAATTAAAATTATTTTCTAAGGTTAAAATTAAATATTTGCATTTATAAAGTTGATTTTTGGCAATATTTAATTATTAATCTCACATTTGGAGAACAAATTTTATGAACGATAATATTTCATTGTGTAAATCAAATATCAAAATCATAGGCCTCTTGTTAATGATAATGTGCACCTTTGAGTTATTATAGTAGTATTTTCACACTTTGCAAGCACACTTTAACACAAAAATTTGGAGAAACTAACAATTTTCTTTGCAAGAGAGTATTACTTAATAGGATACTAACTATGAGTGTATTTTCATAATCGGATAAAAAAATAACTCAATAGGTAGGAAAAAATCAATATAACTAAGGGAAAAAAGAACCTTCATTATCCTTTTTAGGGGATATAAGAGGTAGTTTTGTCTAAACTTGTGTTGGCCCAATCAACATTCGCTTCACCCTTAGGCAAGCTTGATTAAGAATGATAGTTGCACACTCACTAATTATTTAGCCCTTTGAGCAAGGGCATCTAACCTCAATACTACTCTAAGCTAATCCCAAGGGTAATCAACTCCCTGATGATGATGTCTAGGAAACTATGCATTCTAATTATGGTGTCTAAAAGAGGTAGCCAATTGTTGGTGATGAAATTCAATGTTGTCAATTGATTTTTATAAAACATGCTATGCAAATGTGATTTTATGCTATTCTTTGGTTGTTTTATTTCGATTTTCATCTAACTAAGATGCAAAAAAAAACTATCCTAAAATGTAAATGCATATTTTTCCTAGAATAAATACAAGAAACAAACCTAATCCAAGCATACTCTTTGCCTACCTAAGATTACAAAAAAAAAAAAAGTGCAAAACATGAAATTAGAGGAAATTAATGTGTAAGGAAAGGACTTGAAAAGAAAATAACTTGAAAATTAAATCTATACTAATGAAAGCAAAATAAATACACCAAATGAAATATAAACTAAGAGAAAAAGGACATGATGAGGTTCCTTTGATGAAATGTGACTTTCTCACGTTTGGCTCCCAAGGTCGCACAATTCTGTTTTGATCTCTAAGATCACCCTAGGGTGCAAGGAGAGAGCATATGAGAGTTGATATTCCTATTTAATGTAGAACATAATAATGCAGGATTGTAAAAAACACAAAAATATTAGATGAAGAGTTTGTTGTAAAATAAACCCACAAATGGAAGATAATAGCACCTACCTAAGGTACAATCACTCATTGAAAAGTGGTAGGAATCGATATATTGAATTTTAACCTAAAACTGGCTTTGCATGCAATACCATCTTGACAGTCTTGATTGAGAAATATTTTTGGTCTTTGTCTCTATTGGATATAGTCTACTAGACCTATTGGAGTATTCTGATGAGATTTTCTACAAAAATAAAAAAAAACGAGATAGTCAAAAATTGCTTTTGAAACTCAAAATAAAAATTCAAAGAAAAGGTAATGATTTCTAGCTAATAAAAATTGTGAAAGTGATTTGAAACTAACAAAAGAAAAAGAATACACTAAAAGATCAAAATAGATCAATTTATCAATGATTAGTGGGGAAGGAGTGATACATTTTGATACTCCCATGATTGCTAATTTTACCTAAGAAGGCATTTAAGGATAATTTATTTATGATAGATAACTAGTAAGCAGAGGTTCTTACCTTGTACTCACATAAATGGATGTGTGTTACTATTGAGAACCAGATGCCTTATAGAAAAGGCCTCAGTTTCAAGCTTGGGAAATACTGTCCTAATGGTATTGATTGCAAGATCATCTTGATGGTCTTGAATAAAGAATTTGGATGATGAAACAAACTAGATGGGCTCTAATTTAGATAGATTTTAGTTGGTTTTGGACTTACAATAAAAAATATAAAACATAGAATATCAAAAAATGAGTAAAACACCCACTAAAATACACAAGGTAAAATAGAAAAAGAATGATGAAAAATAATAGTTTTGCAATCCCATGAAATTAAAATGCCTATGTGATTAAGGGTTAAAAGGTCCCACCATCATCACCAAATTATATTTAAGAAAACATGTCATTTTATTAATCAATAAATATGTTAAAATGATATATTTTTCAATGCATATTTTGGGCTACAATGAGGATTGAAGCTCTTTTTACAATAACATGTTTGGTATATAGTCATATTTCACCACCTTGGGGAGGTATGGGTTTGTGCATGTAGGTTACCCTAGATTGAGTAGATATTTAAGCAACATAATCAAAACATAAATCAATAACACCTATTTCATAAGAATGTGTAGGCAAATAGCCTATGGAAATGCATTAAAATAACATCAAAACAAGCTAAAAATATAGAAAATAGTTTTTCTCATGTGTCTGGATGATCTACTAGTTTATAAGTCTTCATATCTAGTTGTTAATCAAGACGTTGCTAATAGTATTTATTGGAATATTGTCCTGATGGTCTTTCTTGGGATGGTTAGATGGATATTTTCTCCAGAGGTTCTATCTACTTCTAGAAATATGTGCTACAAATTTGGCATCCATTGAAGCTATAGACTACACAAAATTTCACAAAACACAAACATGCATGGAGAGGCACACAATGTTTATGGTTAGCAATAAAAAATCTTGCAACATATGATCTATCCAAAATCCAATAGATTTTTCCTACAATATTCTATGCCTCTCCAAAAAATAAAGAAAATTAGAACCTATTTATAATTATTCCTAAGATTGAGGATCATGATGAGGATAAGGCACATGGTGGACAAGTTGCATGGTGGTAAAAGGAGAGAAACATTGAATTCCTCCACTTGGATGGCTAGAGAGACAAGTGTACATAATTATCTAATTAGATGATGATGATATTCATTAATGTTCCATGGGTGAAGAGAATCCTCTCCCATATTGGTATAATTCATTAAATAATTTAAGATATGGAAGTGGCATGCCTCATTCATGATCATGGGTGGAAGGAATCCTCATCTATATGCATTAATACATAGGAAATGTGGAGGAGAGAGGGGAATTAATTCCAACTATGGATTAGGGAGAGTTAATAATAAATATTGGGAGGTAGACCATGGGTTAAGATAGGTGATGGTCTCATTAAGACCATAGTATAAGCATAGGAGAGGGCTTAGGATGGTCAAAGTCACTAGGATTAATTTTTCTATGTTTCGCTATGGCTTAATTAGAATAAATTAAATTTATTAAAATATTAACATGGAGAAAATTTGTACATGATATTTTTTATGTGTCTACACAGAATGAATCAATATTCCAAGCATCTAATGGGAAGAGGAAGGATTGACTAGAGCATGTTTTGAATCCTTTTTCTATATGCCTTTAAAAGACATAATAGTTGATCCTAATATCACAAATCTAGTTATATCTCCTAAGAATATGGACCAAAAATTCTTATTGCATAATATGCTATGAATTTATCCGTTTGAAACAAAGCAATAGGATTTAAGGACATTTGTATACAATTAGGCCCTCAAATAAAGTCCTTGACCTAATATCACCAATGTAAATAGCTCAAAAAATCATGCAATAAAAAAAATATGATCAAAATGCTTTCATATACAAACGTTATGTCCTTGGAAATTTTTCTATAATATCCCTAAAAAGTAAGAAAATAACCTCACAAACCTTAGGATTGTTGTATCCAGCCATATTTTTCCACTTGGAATATATAATTTATCAATGAATGCAATTGATAATATCCCATCTATTCACCATTGGACGCTTGTAGAGAATGAGGTTTCAACACATGTTTGAATATTATTGGTTGATCTATATATATACAAAATAAGTAATATAAGTTCTACATAAGGAGGCCATGTTGACTACCATGTCAACCATAGGTCCATTACTTTTCCTTAGAGATGCCAAGGGGATATAAGCCTAGGTTTCTTATGATTAGGTTGATTTATGTTGAACATAGTGTCAACATTGATGATGAGGATCTTACAAATAAAGAGATATCCATTCAAGCTAAAATAACAAAAATAACATTCATTGATACTAAGGAAAAATGAATTAGAGCTTTGGAAGACTTAAAACTGTTTTGATTCCAATACCTAAAACCTATCCACCATAGCATAATCAATTGAGTAAGAGCTATTACAATGGATGAGTCTTTAAAATATCTATGAATAAGACCATTTGAGCTACCTATGATAAACAAAATGGAGCAAAAATGTATTTGCTTGCATGATTCAAACTCAAGTCCTTCCACTACTCACACTCAATCATGAGCCCAATTGACTAGCCTACCATGTGCTTGTACTGAATCCATAACATAAATTTCACTTGATAAAACCTCCAATGCCCCTTTTCATAGAAGAAAAAATATAATATGGGTACAAATTCTTGTTCCTCTAGATGAAATGACCCCACTTGCTTCCAACTAGTCACCCAAACATCAATATTATATGATTTTTTGTGCACACTTTCTCTTTAAATAAGGGCATCATTTGCAACCTACCTTTAAAAAAATTCTATTTTGTACAAAGAGGAAATGAACTAAAATTTTAATTTTAATTTTCAAGTTTTAAATCCTCATTTCCTCCCTTTGTTCTAAGTGTCATAGCTTCTCTATGATAAAGGAATAAGAAAACTAATATGGGATGAAAATTTTGAATTTTCATGTGGAAGATTAAAAATACTTTTATCATAATAAACTAGAATATGGATTACCCAAAAAAACTCCAAGATATTCAAAATAATGAATACAAAATAGTGGATTGAGATATTCTCTATGCCTCTGATGCCAAAGATACCTATGAATATTTAAGAAGTAGTTACCCTATAATTGAAAAAAAATATTACATATTTTAAACAAATTTTTTTATGACAAAGCAATGCCACTAAATACTTAATTTTATACCATGTGGGATTTCATACCTATTTCTAGTAACAAACAAAAACAAACCATTCAATTAAATCTTATACAAAAATTATAAAAGGACAAAAAAGAGAAAATTGATGTGTGTCTTTAAGCACCATAAATAATAAATGTATTATACATAGATAGGAATCACAAAACTCATATAATAGATGGAGTTGTAGGGGGTAATTATATCAATACCAAAACCCCAAATGACATAATCAAGTTAACTTAAGCTAAAATAACAAGTGGGATTTAGTATACTTATAAATATAAGGTGGGATTAAACATAATAAGGCTAACTGACACCCATAGAGATTATATAATTTAACAATACAATAAAATTGAATATGTTTATTTGATAATTGCTCATAGGTCCATATTGTTGGAAATATCAAGTATATTGAGTTGTCATTAATGTCAAAGAATTGATGTCAAAGAGAGCTTGGTATGACAAAAATATTCTTCTATGGTTGGAGAATTATGAAAAGGTAAGGTTTAAAATAAATACCATGGTTTAAGAGAGAAGAGACGACATTATAATATTTTTAATATTATAATACTTGGGCCAAAAGGATTTATTAATAAAAAGAAATCAAAGGAAATATTTATTTTGCAAAGGCCAAATGCTTTAAAAATAATATTATAATATTTAAAATATTTTAATATAAGTTTGAAAAGTTTGGAGGCACCGAAATCATGGAGGGATTAATAATATTTGAATTATTTCAAAATCACTGATGTTTCCTTATAAATCCCCCAAATGCACAATTAAGGAGGCAAATAAAATTATTTTACAATATTTTTTGGAGAATATATGCATGATTCATAGCCATTCATTGATATCAAAGAGTGAGGAGAAGATAGTGCCATTCATCAAGGGAAGAGGGAGAATGAAATTCAAAGTGCACGCATTTTAAAACAAGGACAATGAATCAAAGGGGAGACAATGCATGACTTTGTTCCAACAGGGCAACTAGCCCAGGTGGAGGTGGGTCTTGCATAAGACATTGGTAGTGGATAGGTTTCCAGTTCAAATCATCATGGTAGTTTGTTTTAATATTTTTATTTGGGTAGAAGAAAGAGAAAAATATATTTTATGCACATTCATTTCCAGTGGGTGGGCCATCTATCTGGCACTCTAGATCATTCTAGAGCATGGGATCTGTAAGGCTTTGTGTTCAACTCTCGATGGCAGTGGCAGTAGATGGGTCATAAATGTTTGATTAAATTTTGTGGTATGTTAGCAGTTGATATAGGGAGACATGAGGTTTAATTTTTACTTTGTAAGGAGTGCATATTGCTTGATATAGGGAGACATAAGAATTATATTTTGAAATTAAATATTTTGTGTGCATAATGATATTTCATATTTTGGTTGTGGCTTTATAAGGTTGAAATAATTTTAGAAGTAAAGAGGCAGTAAGGTGTGTGAAAGTTAAATAAAATATGTATTTTCCACTTAGGTTTTTTGGGTGATGACATTGAAAATAGTTTATGGCTTTTACAAGTAGGAGTTATAAGGTGTTTTGTGGTTTAATTATTAGGTGTATTTCTTCATGGTGAAAGAAACTTTGAAGAGTTTTGTTCTTTGATTAAAAAGCATTGTTTTGATAAATTAAAGGGATTTGTAAAGTAATATCTTTGTGCACATATTTTATGAGAGGTTTATCATGTGGATGATTAAAAAGTGCTATGCTAACTAACCCTTGAAAATGGGATAAGAAAGATAGAATATTTTGAGATAGGTTTTGAGGATACTTCTTCATCAAAGCAAGCCAAGAGGTATGGTGATATCATTCCTTCTTTAAGGTGTTTGGTTTAGCAAATATTTTTGAATATTAAAGTGGATAAATAAGGATTGTATATGTGCATTGTTAGAATTATTTGAGCTAGGGTTTGTGAGATAAATTGTGCATCCTTATTGAAAGAAATTGGAAACACTTGTGCTAGGGTTTTTAAGAATAAATTGTGCATTCTTGTTGAAGGAATTTGTGAAGCATTTGGGAATTGATGTGAGTGAAATTGAATGTGAATGGATAAGTATTAAAGACCAATTTTGTGAATCAATTTGTGTATTATTGTGTTTGAACTTTGAGAGCAAATTTACAAGGAATATAAACCAGTTTTGTGAAGCAAAGTTATACACTAGTTTGATTTGAATTGAAAGGGATTTGCAAGAAGTAAATATATTATTTGATTAATTAAAGATATGTGAATGTGAAGAATATTTTGGGTATTTTATAGTACATATCATTCTTTGTATGTTCAAGAGGTTAATAGAATTCTAGGTAGAATATGTCTAAACTACCTAGTTAAAGAAAGCATTTTTGAAAGAGATATAAGCATTGTTTTGAATATCATTTGTGTGTAATATTTGGGATTGGTTGAGCATGTGCTATGAGTTGTTTTGAGCATAGAAGAGTAGAGCATAGCAGAATTATTGGTGTTATATTTGAGAAAGTCTTATGATAAGACTTGAGGCAGGTTTAAGGTAGATTTGAGCAAGTCTTGAGAGAAGACTTGAAGTAGGTTTGAGGATGATTTGAGCAAGTCTTGTGAGAATAATTGAAGTATATTTGGAGAATATTTGATCATGTATTGTGAGAAGACTTGAAGCAGAGTTAGGGAATATTTGAGCAAGTATTGTGAGAAAAATTGAAGTAGGTTTGAGGTATATTTGAGCAAGTCTTGTGAGAAGACTTGAAGTAGATTTGGGATAAAGTTAAGACAGATTTGTGCATGTAATATGTGCATATCTAGGATAGATTTGAGATATATTTGTGCATGTAACATGTAAATATTAGGGATAGAGTTAAGATAGATTTGTGCATGTAATGTGTGCAGATTTGGGATTAATTTGAGATATATTTGTGCACATAATGTATGCAAATTTGGGATAGAATTGAGAGTAAATTTATTAGAATAAGTGAGTAAGACTTGTGATTAGGCTTGGAGTAGAATTAGCAGAGTTTTGCATTAGCTTTGGATGTGACGAGAGCAAAGGGAATGGAGTTCAAAATACCAAAGAAAAAGGGATAGAGTTCTCCTATGGATAGAGTTCCATAAAATAGATCAAAGGAGAGGAGTATCCTATGGATAGAGTTCCACAAACCTAAGAAAGTGTGATAGAGTTATCCTATGAATAGAATTACACAAACCAAATAAAATGAGAGGAGTCTCCTATGGATAGAGTTCCATGAACCAGACCAGCAAAGAGGATATATTTCTCCTATATATAAAGTTCCATGAACCAAATCAAAAGAGAGGAGTCTCTTATGGATAGAGTTCTACAAAACAGACCAACAAGAGGATAAATTTCTCCTATGGATAGATTTCCATAAACTAGAGTAGTAGGGGATAGAGGTATCTTGTGGATAGAGTTTCATGAACTTCAGCATAGGGGATTGAAATATCATTTGGAAAGAGGTCCATAAACATTGTAATATGGAATTGATTCCCAAGATATTTTTTGAGAAAATCTAAAAGAAATATTTTCTCTGTGGATGTAACCCACATTGGGTGAACCACGTTAAATTTGTGTATCTCATGTGTGTGATGGTTTATACATTGATTTGTTATTACTATTGATATTGCAATTGATAATATTGGATAATATTATTTGGGAAAGAAAAATAAAATTTTACCTTACACTGTTCACCCCCATCTTAGTATAATCTTGTGTTCTTCAATTGCCATCAGAGCGGGTTCCTTTGAAAATTTTTTAAAAGCTTGAAGGAAGATGTTGTAGGAACACATATGGCTTCTAAAAATGGATCTTCAACAAATAAAGCTCCATTTTTTATGGGAATAATTATTACTTTTGGAGTATGAGTATGAATAATTATTTGATGGCACAAGGATATGAAACATGGAAATCTATTGAGGATGGTTTCACACCTACAACTAATCCTCCCACAGATAAATATGGTAAGAAATTACATGTGAATAATGCCAAGGATATGAATGGAATCTTAAGTAGATTATGTGAATTAAAATTTATGAAAGTTATGCAATTCAAATAAGCAAAAGAGATATGGGGTGAATTGAAGCAAACATATGAAGGAGATAACAAGGTCAAGTTGGCCAAAATACAAAATCATAATAGGAGGTTTCAAGAATTGGATATGAAATATGAGGAACATATTTCTAGATACTTACTTCATGTTGATGAAGTTGTTAATGCTATGCGTGGACTTGAATTCAAAATTGAGGATTCTAGTGTTGCTCAAAAAGTATTAAGATCACTCCCTATAAGGTATGATGCAAAGGTTTTAACTATAGAAGAGATGAAGGATCTTGATAAGTTGACTATGGATGAGTTACATGGAATTATCACAACTTATGAGATGAGAACAAAAAAATATCACAATTCCAAGAAAGAGGTAACTTTCAAAGCTTCAAATAAGACAAAAGATAAGAAACTAAAATCAAGTGATGAGTCAAGTAGTAATGAATAAGATAACTATGTGAGAAGAAATAAGGACTCAAAAAAACACAAAGATATAAATACTATGAAATATTTTAAATGTTGTGACTTTTATCACTATGCATCTAATTATCCACAAGATGGAAGCAGTAGGAGTGAAGAGAAACATGATTATAAGAAAAAAGAAGAAATAAAATTCAAGCATGAAAATAAAAATGTGTATGGTCAAGGTAAGCATGAAAAGAAGTTATTTCAAAGACACAAGAAGAGTTTTTATGTTAAAAAGGGAAGCATTTTTTCAAGTGATAGTAATGAAAGACTCTTAGATAGTGAAGAAGAAGATATTATATTTTTGTAAATAGAAGAGGAAGGAAACACTCCTATTGAATACCAAGTAGAATATGCTCCTTTAATTGGAGATGTAAAGAAAGGTTCAGAAAAAGAAGAAGATAGCATAGTTGATCTAGAAGAGGAAATTGTTGTTGCTCTTAGAGAGTTGAAAAGAGTTAGAAAGCTGAATTCAATACTGAAGGATTAAGTTCAAGAAGATGAGGACATAAAAGAAAAACTTCTACAAGATCTCAAAAACTCAAAATATAAGGCAAGGGGATTTAAATAATTCATAGTTGAAAAGTTAGATGTAAAAGAGTTAGAATGTGAAATATTAGAAAATGAAGTGGTTTATCTAAGTATGGAAGTGAAATATTCTAAGAATAAGCTACACAAGTTTGGGAAAAGTTCAAAATATTTGGATAACATTATCAATGCACAAATATCTTCATTCATCAAAATAGGACTTGGTTTTGAATAAGAACAAGGGAAAAAAGAAGAAGGTTCAAGCTCAAGATCAAAATAAAAAGAAGTTTCAGATGAAGAGATTGAAGAAGAACCTAAGACATATATTGATAATTTGAAGAGTGGAAGCTTCACTAAGAAAGAAAACAATACACAAACAAGAAATAGGGACCATCAAAAATATGAAAAAAAAAGGACTAAGAGACTAGATATTTCAATACAAGATGAATATTTGTTCCAAGGGAATTGTTTTTCATGTAATAATTTTGGTCACAAAGCTATGCATTGTAGGGTTCACAAAAATAAGGAGTATGACTTAACTAAGAGGAACTTCAACTCATTTGAATATGGATATTTATTTCAAGGCTATTGCTACTTGAAAGCACGAGATTCCAGAAACAAAAAGGAAAAACTAAACAAAATTGCATTAAAAGGAAAGAACACAAATGAATGAACACAAGATATAAAAGCAATATAAACTATAGCCCTTTTTATTGATATTATTTTCAATTCGTGTTACAATACGTCTCCTTCATTTTTAGGGGATAGGAGCGTTAGATATTGATCTCTACAATTTGCTTCAGAATTCCTCTTCCGCATGCCCACGTTTGGAATGGGCGGGCCAAATGTTGCCGCCGCTTGCGTTGGTAAGGTAGACTCCTCGCCGCTCCTCTAATGCTGCAACTCTGCACTCAAAGAAACAAACAAGAAAGTCAGTAGCACCTATGTATGAAGCATAAAAGATGAATCTAACGATGGTTGAAATGAATCTAAATGAAAGACTTGACAAAAGCATAAACATGAAACTAAAAGAAATACCACGATTATGAAAGCACAAATCGCCGATAAGTGAACTAGCAGCACTTCGTCGCTCAAAATGCTCCTTCTCTGTATATTTTTTTGGGTGAGAAAACTCACCATTTTTATAGACCCAAGGGGTCTTTTTGAATTAACATGCAAAAGTGTTTCTTTGCATGAATGCTTTTGTTTGTGAAGAGAAGACTTCTTCTTGATCAAGGGCTTCTTAACTGCCTCTGTGCATGTCTTTGCATGTTTTAGCAAAGCTCACTTGCACTCCCATGCAATGAAGGGATAGCTAAGTGGCAAATCTGAGTTGTCTTAAAAAGCTTACTCTCCTTCCCATGCAGGGAAGGGAAAGTCAATTGGCAGATGTGTGTTGTCAAAAGAACTCACTCGCACTCCTATGTCATGCATGAAAAGATGAGTGGTAGTTCTGAGTTGTCATGTCCTGAGGTCTGACTTTTTGCTGGTCAAACCTAGCGTTCGTCCCACCCCGGAGCGAGCGCTAATAATCGTCCCTGGGTGAAACGAGTACAAATCCATACTCGTCCTTGGGTAGGACGAGTACAAATTCGCACTCGTCCCTGGGTGGGACGAATAAGAAATAAAGTGTCTAAAAGGTGCCAAACTGATTTTTGACTTGTAAAACTACTGTGTAAGTGGTTAGAACCACTGTTTAACCTCTGGGGGCTACCCTGGGGGCTGTGTGTGTTAATGTGATCAGTGTTTGTAGTCACATAATCGGATTGGTGCTGTTTTGGTGTCTACAGATGCCCCTTTTTGGGAAGCGCTATGCATGGCACAGCGCCGAGCAAAAATAGATAACCAAAGCACTAATGATTAGGGTTTCTCAGTAACCTAACCAACTCTTGATGCCCCAAGCATGGAAAGGGCATGCATTCTTGAATCCTTGCTTCTGACGAGCTAAGGAATTTGATTTCAAGTATTAACCTATTTTGGTGAGGTGTGACTTGAGCTTGGACATTGATCGAGTCATGAATAGGCAAAGGGCATAACCTTTTATCCACGGGGGAACCTTGTGTTCATGCTTCGGGAATGCCAAGTGTTTGATCAATTTTGTGATTATTGCTTGTTTGCTGCCCCAAGCAGGAGCGTGATTGTCTTTGTCAATGATTCTTTGAATGCATGCCATTGCCTTGATTGGGTGTGTGTTTGTTGATTGGTGACTTAAGTGTGACTACCCCCTCAAGCGACGAATCGATGAAGGAAGGACTGCCATGAGAAAAGCGACGAGTCGCTTGACCCAAGATGACTTAAGTGAGGGTGCCTTTAGATGTTGTTCGTTGAATGCTCGAGCAATTTCTCGATTTTTGTGGACCTATTTTTGGTGGGTGTGAACCCATTTTGGGATGCCATTTGGGGGTAACATTGGCGAAAATCCGTCTTCCCGTGGAGCGGTCCGGCTATGGTAGCCTTCTTGGGGAGTAGGATAACGACAAGGTAGACCCCGACATCAATTTTCTAATGCGAAGAGGTTAAGTGCAAGAGCACTTTTGTCCGGAAATTTTTAGTGTTTTTGTTGGCATTTGTCATTTTTATATTTTGGTTGTTTTGTTGTGTTTGTTTGTTTTTTTTTATATTTTGGTTGTTTTGCATTTTTTTATGTATGTGTTTGATGTATGCAGAGGCGATTATGAATGTGATGTTTTTAATTTGTATGATGTATGGATATGAAATGAATGAAATGAGTTGTTGATGATGTGTCGATGCACCATAGACTGTACAAGATTTGATTGACTTGCTATACTAATGGGATGACTTTGTGGAATGACTTGGCATGTGATAACTGTGTGTTTTTGTATTTTGCATATATTTTGATGGTGATGTACGGAATAAAATGTGACAGTTGTTTTTAAAATGTAGTTAAGCTTTTCTTAGATTCAGATATTTTAACTAACTAGCCAAGACTGTACATTTATCTCGTAAGACTTTTGAACAAGGTATAAATTCGACTTGAATTTAACCAAGTTATTTCACATCCCTGTGTGTGCAATTGAGTTTGTTTATGTGGTATTCATCAGGATACCGCCAGTGCCAGATGGGCTTTCAACCGAACCTGTACTGAGGATCACCTAAGTAGCTCCACTAACTCCTTTATTGTATTTAGTTAGATTAATCTGCGATGCTATCTAGGATACCATAAGCTAGCTCATCCACATGCAAACATTGATCTGCACACAAGTTAATGTGACAGATATATCGTCATGCGGGAGGTTTACCACCAGTGACCAATAGGCTATCAACCAAACCGGTATTGAAGCTTGCCTCATGTCCTGTCGAAATACTGAGAGTTCCAGGGATTCAAGTTCGACTCCCTTATTTTCTTCAAGGGTATTGGGATACTTGCTCTTTATAGTGATGAAATAACTGTTTATTTTTATGATAATACTCGTCTTTTTTTTTTTTTTTTTTTTTTTTTTTTGAGCAAGGGATTTGAATATGGAGTGACGAGAATCACTATTGTTTGTGCCTTTTGATGTGTGCACTGTAGGATGTCAAATTTTATTGTTTTGACGTTTTGCAAATTTTTGATGTTTTGAAACTTTTGAGAACTTGGGATTCATGGGGAATTGGGTAGGGAGGATGCTTGTCCTTTTGCCAACTCTCGGCATTCCTAGGGTCATTTGCACAGGGGGATAAGCAAGATAGCCATTTCGCTTATGGGGACCTGGATTACTTTGCAGGCTTCATCTTTCGTTCACACAACTTAGGAATTTTTATGTGTGTTAATTTGTGTTGGGACATGACGTAACAAGGTGTGATCCAAGTAAAACTTTCCTGTGTAAAATCTGTTTAACTATGTACAGTTTTGGCTAGAAATTTAAAGACATATGAATGACGAAAACCCTATATACATTAGGAAACAACTGACTATGCTAAAATAAAAAGGTGATATGCTGGATGTATGCATTTATGGAAATGGATTTGAGGTGGAAATGATGGAATTGCCAAGTAATGACAGCCTATGGTGCTTTTGACTTGTATGACCTATCGAAGTATGCAAGGGATGGATGCAATGTTTAATGCAACCTATATTTTTGTATTTTGATTTTTATGAAAATGTATGCAAATGTTTTGGTGATTTCGTTATTATTTTTTTTTTTATGAGAATGTATGGAATTGGAATGCAATTGTTTTTGTGATTTTGTTTTTTTATGAGAATGCATGGAATTGGAATGCAATTGTTTTTGTAATTTTGATTTTTTTTATGAGTATGCATGGAATTGAAATGCAATTTGTTTTGTGATTGTTGATGATTTTATTGTTATGCATGGAATAGAAATGCAATTGTTTTTGTAATTTTTGATGATTTTATTGTTATGCATGGAATAGAAATGCAATCGTTTTTGTGATTTTGATTTTTGTGTTGTTTTTGTTGATTTTTGAATACTTATGTTGACCAAGCAGTTATGGTAACTCTTGGAGCTTTTGGGTTGACCAAGTGATTGTGGTAATCCTTGGAGCTTTTGTCTTGACCAAAGGGTTTATAGATACCTTTGGGGCATTTAGGGTTTGACCAAGCGATTATGAAAATCCCTGGAGCTTTTAGGGTGACCAAGTGATTGTGATAATCCTTGGAGCTTTTTGGGATGACCAAGAGATTGCGATAATCCTTGGAGCTTTTTGGGATGACCAAGCGATTGTGAGAATCCTTGGAGCTATTTGGGATGACCAAGCGATTACGATAATCCTTAGAGCTTTTGGGGATGACCAAGAGATTGTGATAATCCTTGGAGCTTTTTGGGATGACCAAGCGATTGCGATAATCCTTGGAGCTTTTGGGATGACCAAGAGATTGCGATAATCCTTGGAGCTTTTGGGATGACCAAGAGATTGCGATAATCCTTGGAGCTTTTGGGATGACCAAGAGATTGCGATAATCCTTGGAGCTTTTGGGATGACCAAGAGGTTGCGATAATCCTTGGAGCTTTTGGGATGACCAAGAGATTGCGATAATCCTTGGAGCTTTTTGGGATGACCAAGAGATTGCGATAATCCTTGGAGCTTTTTGGGATGACCAAGAGATTGCGATAATCCTTGGAGCTTTTTGGGATGACCAAGAGATTGTGATAATCCTTGGAGCTTTTTGGGATGACCAAGTGATTGCGATAATCCTTGGAGCTTTTGGGATGACCAAGAGATTGCGATAATCCTTGGAGCTTTTGGGGTGACCAAGAGATTGCGATAATCCTTGGAGATTTTGGGGTGACCAAAGGGTTTATGGACACCTTTGGAGCGTTTGGTTTGACCAAAGGGTTTATGGAAACCTTTGGAGCGTTTGGTTTGACCAAAGGGTTTATGGACACCTTTGGAGCGTTTGGTTTGACCAAAGGGTTTATGGACACCTTTGGAGTGTTTGGTGTAACCCACTGGCTCTTCAGGGAATAGAGGTACCCCCAGCGTGATGATCTTTGTGCACCGGATCTGGCTCTGTAGGAATTGGCACGAATGGATCGGCCTTATGCACGGATAGGAGGGCAAGGTCTGCCTTCGGCACTGATGGTGCTATGATATCTCTGGGTGGAAGTGGCTCGCGATCTTCCCAAAGGAGCGGAATTAACATGTGATACCAGTGGGTCGGGTCTATGTGCCACTCATGCCCTAGTACTTATGCCTAGTTGGGCCATTAGTTCGTCATGGGTTACAGGGTGATTGTGCCATCGTGCATGATTGAGATATTCCATCTCAGTTTCATCTTTGTAATCATTATCGATGATCCAAAGGCCCTCGTTGGCCCCCAAAATTGTCTGCGACATGTTAGGCTCGTCCGGCTCGAGCAGATTGACATGGTCCCGATGGGGTTGTTCCGTGC
This sequence comes from Wollemia nobilis, assembly GCA_028583015.1. Classification (NCBI taxonomy): domain Eukaryota; kingdom Viridiplantae; phylum Streptophyta; class Pinopsida; order Araucariales; family Araucariaceae; genus Wollemia; species Wollemia nobilis. The sequence continues at coordinate 1,064,716 of JAQPPZ010003256.1, forward strand.
TTTGCAGGGGGACCTGATTTTCTTGTAATGGCATAGGCTCGATGGGAGCCTCCAAAGGGAATAATGTTAGGAGAATTTTGTGATGCTCATCCATGGGGACCACACGTGAATTAGTGATGTCGGACTCGAACGGGTCCCATAGCACTATTGCATATCTTGACTCGTCTTTGGCAAGAGAGTCAGGCTTATCAGAATCTGGTGATTCTAAGATATGGAAGACCTCATCATCAGGTAGCTCTACAACCAGGGGTTGATCCTCTTTGAGAGGAGTTTCACGTGAGTTGGGCTTTTGTGGCCCCAAAATCTTGGTCTCTACTGACTCTAAGTGCTTGGGCAGTGCATTGCTTGTATCGAGGGATTTGAGCTCCTCCTGTTTGATTTGTTCCCGTTGCAAGTTGTGGGAAACTTGATGCCTTGAGAGGGATGACTGAATAGCACCCCCCATGCCTTGGTATTTCATTTTGGTCCACTCTTTTTCTAGCTCAGGTTCCTCAGAAGCTTCTTGAAGAATTTTTGGGGGTGGTCCATGAACCTGGGTGGGTGCCTGAAGAAGGAGCCCGTCATTGGTCTTAGGATTGGCCTCCCGCTCAAGTCTAGGAGGCGTCGAGGGCAACGTTTGATAAGGTCGTAGAGACCTGTCTTGCACCCAGTTGTGTTTCTCATAATGTTTTGTCTTATGCATGTGAGGGGTTGGAGTCTTCGCCTGCATAGTGTGTTGTAACAACTCATCCTCCTGGCATTGAAGGCACTCTTGATTTAAAAGATATTGTTGCTCTAACTGTTGTTGTTCCAGCTCAAGTATCGTGAGTTGCATCCGACGTGCAATATGCTTGGCAGATTCTAAGATAGTTGGTCCTGTCATCTCATGTCTAGAAGGCCTAGATGCCTCTCCTAGATATCTATCTCGGTCATGGTGATCCGAGATCTCTATAGGTCGCCTCCCTCTGTTGGGGGTAGCGGCATTCCCCTGAGGCTTTGGCCTCAATAGGTAATCCTGAAAGCTAGCAATTGTGGAGGCGTGTTGCTCCTGCGATGTATATTTTTCTTGAGGAAGGTAAGGGTTTTCCTCATGCTCTCTTTTGTAAGTGAAAGAGGAACGGGAAGAGTTGGCTCGCCCTACCTGAGGAGCCTTGTGCTCTATATTTGTCCTTGTAGTCCTGACAACTAGAGGGGGTGAAGGAGGGATAGTGTAATCATGTGGTTCCTCCTGTCGAACCCTATGTTGACCTAGTGCTTCATTGCATGGTGACCACTCATAGCAAGCATCTAAGGGAGCTCTCCTACGGATGTACCCCTCATGGGAGGATGCGTCTTTGGGTGCTATCTTTGAACAGGAGTGCCCCTAGAAGAGGTGCCCCTATAGTCCCTTTCCATTAAGGTGTGTAGGGGACTGCCTTGTGTGTTAGGTCACCAAGGTGGTATGACCAAATCCTTGGGACTATAACGGAGGTGACTCATGCCTCCTTGGACATTCCCCACAGCATCTGCCCGTGAGTGGGCTTGACTACGGGTGAGCACCATGACGATGTCTCTCTAAAAATCCTAAAAATTGAAATGAGTTAGATGGGGCCCAAAATTTGCGTGTGCATCCCTCTTATAGTAGATAAGACAAAAATGAAGTCTCAAGTCCTAGATATAAATACATTAGGAGATATTGACATCCGAACAGCTCAAAAAGTGCAAAAAAATGCGTGCCCAATTTTAAAACCTAATTTTGGGGCACTAGATGATGGAATTTGGCCCCGAAAACTGACTTTTCTGGGCAAATAGAATTCTAGGGAATTGTATTTGTTTAAAATTATCCCAACTAACTCCCTGTAAAATTTCAAGTCAATCGGAGCTACGGTTGAGAAGTTATGGCCCCGGCAAGATGCACTAAAATTTAGAGAAAAATATAAAATTTTCCATATTTTGTTGGATGGTCCTGCATCATTTATGGGCACCTTTGGGGTGATTTTGGGTTGACCAAAGGGTTCATGGACACCTTTGGGGCATTTTGGAGTGACCAAGCGATTGCGGGAATCCTTGGAGCTTTTTGTAGCGAGTGACAAAATGCGTAGTTTTTTTATCTTTGTTTATGATTTTTTTTTATTTTTGATTTTTTTGTCTAAACAGAAAATAGCATACACACACAAGCAATGTTTATCTCTTTTAAAGATTAATAGTGTGCCCTAAATCTGGTTTAGTGTGTTTTTGTTGTTTTGTTTTGTTTTTGTAGGTTTTGAAGAACGTTTAAATGCATTATGACGGCTCATATAACTCCCAAAATGGTCGCCCCTTCAATATACCAGCCAAGCCGATATACCAACCTCTCTATATACCCGCCCTTACGAGAGGGAGACTATAGGTACGTGAGAGCGAGATGGTACGTGGTACGTAGGCGGTACGGAAGGGGGATTGTCCTATTAATGGCACCTACCATAGAAGACTTATCCTCGCGCACATGGGAATCACCCCAGCGACACTCGGTTAGCTTTCATCAGGATTTACGCCTAACAACAGTTGACAATCAGGGAATGGATGCAAATCTAAGCCAAGGTGGTGATGAACCCATCGTTGGTCTTGCTCAAGGGTTGGGGTATTACGACCAACGCCTTGGTTTAAAATGTCTCGTGATGTGTGGGGTTCATTTTAATTTTGCGAAATTGAAACAAGCAAACGAAAAGAAATCTTTCCCTAAGCCATACAAACTGAAAACCAGAAAACAAAAAAAAAAACAAAAATTTAACAGAAGCTGTAAAAACCCCTACCTCTTCTCTGCCTACTCGGATGTTTCTGATTTGCTCTGAAAATTTGCACAGATCTATAATCGTCCCTGGGTGAGACGAATAATAGAACCGTAATCGTCCCAGGGTGAAACGAATATTTTATTCATCCCGGGGTGAGACGAGTACCAATTATGTAATCGTCACTTGCAGAGACGAATAACAGTCTGATGTTGAAAAACAGGTACCTATAAAAAAAATAAAATAGCAATTTAGATCAGTAAGTTAACCTAAAAAAAAAACAGAGGACAGGGTCCCACCGTGATCGCCATTGAAAGCACAAGATTACGGAAGCAAAAGGAAAACTATAACTATGCAATATAAGACGAAATGTAACACTTTAATCCTATGCATAAAAACAAGGAAAGGAGATAAATTGGAAATGAAAGAAAAGATGTAAGGAAATCACAGCCCTCTTTATTCAAATTTCTTATCCTCGGTTACATAGACGTCTCCTCCCTTTTTAGGGGCTAGGAGCGTTAGATATTGATCTCTACAATTTGCTTCAAAATTCCTCTTTCGCATGCCCACGTTTGGAATGGGCGGGCCAAATGTTGCTGCCGCTTGCGTTGGTAAGGTAGACTCCTCGCCGCTCCTCTAATGCTGCAACTCTGCACTCAAAGAAACAAACAAGAAAGTCAGTAGCACCTGTGTATGAAGCATAAAAGATGAATCTAACGATGGTTGAAATGAATCTAAATGAAAGACTTGACAAAAGCATAAACATGAAACTAAAATAAATACCATGATTATGAAAGCACAAATCGCCAGTAAGTGAACTAGCAGCACTTCGTCGCTCAAAATGCTCTTTCTCTGTATATTTTTTTGGGTAAGAAAACTCACTGTTTTTATAGACCCAAGGGGTCTTTTTGAATTAACATGCAAAAGTGTTTCTTTGCATGAATGCTTTTGTTTGTGAAGAGAAGACTTCTTCTTGATCAAGGGCTTCTTAACTGCCTCTGTGCATGTCTTTGCATGTTTTAGCAAAGCTCACTTGCATTCCCATGCAATGAAGGGATATCTAAGTGGCAAATCTGAGTTGTCTTAAAAATCTTACTCTCCTTCCCATGCAGGGAAGGGAAAGTCAATTGGCAGATGTGTGTTGTCAAAAGAACTCACTCGCACTCCTATGTCATGCATGAAAAGCTGAGTGGTAGTTATGAGTTGTCATGCGCTGAGGTCTGACTTTTTGCTGGTCAAACCTAGCGTTCGTCCCACCCCGGAGCGAGCGCTAATAATCGTCCCTGGGTGAAACGAGTACAAATCCATACTCATCCTTGGGTAGGACGAGTACAAATTCGCACTCATCCCTGAGTGGGACGAATAAGAAATAAAGTGTCTAAAAGGTGCCAAACTGATTTTTGACTTGTAAAACTGCTGTGTAAGTGGTTAAAACCACTGTTTAACCTCTGGGGGCTACCCTGGGGGCTGTGTGTGTTAATGTGATTAGTGTTTGTAGTCACATAATCGGATTGGTGCTGTTTTGGTGTCTACACTACTCATGTAATAACCTTGGTCATAAAGCAATACACTAAAATATTCATGATAGAAATGATTATGGCTTCACCAAGAAGAAATTCAAGTCATTTGCACATTTTAAGAAATACAACATCAGGTGTTACAATTACAATAATCTTGGGAATAAGGCTAAGTGGTGTAGAATTTTTTTTTTGGAACTTTCAGAGTCAAGAAAGAACAGGGACACTCAAAAGGATCGAAAGGGTATGATTACAAAGGTGTTGAAAAATAAGGTTAAAAGAAAAAAATATCATTGTATGTTGCCAATAGAATTACTCCCACTCCAAAATTAATCACCTCAAGGAGAGTATGTGGTGATGGGGCTAAGCGAAGAGTCTTATTTTTTATACCCAAAGAAGTCCCTTTGCCATTGATTTAAAAGGGGGAGAGTTTTAATAAGGGGGAGATAAATCGGTAAGGGGAAGAGAAATCAGTAAGGGGGAGCAACTTCTTAGGGGAATCAGATTTAGAATTTAGTGGTTGGAAAGAAATTTTTAGAAAGGGTTGCCATCAATGACAAAGGGGGAGATTGTTGAAAATATTAAGTATATTGAGTTGTCATTGATGTCAAAGGTTGATGTCAAAGAGATCTTGGTATGGTAGAAAAATTCTTCTATGGTTGGATAATCATGCAAAGACAAGGTTTAAAATAAATACCATGGTTTAAGAGAGAAGAGAGGATATTATAATATTTTTAATATTATAATACTTTGGCCAAAATGATTTATTAAGAAAAATAAATCAAAGGAAATATTTATTTTGCAAAGGCGAAAGGTTTTAAAAATAATATTATAATATTTGAAATATTATAATATAAGTTTGAAAAGGTTGGAAGCACTGAAATTGTGGAGGGCTTAATAATATTTGAATTATTTCAAAATCATTGATGTCTCCTTATAAATATCCTAAATGCATATTTAAGGAGGAAAATAAAATCATTTTGCAATGTTTTTTTGGAGAATATATGAACGATTTGCAACCATTTGTTGAGGGTAGAGAGTGAGGACTTAGGAGAAGGCAATGTCATTCATCGAGGGAAGAGGGAGAAGGAAAGTCAAAGTGAATGTATTTCAAAGTAAAGATAGTGAATCAAAGAGGAGAAAATACACGACTTTGTTCCAATAGGGCAACTAGCCCAGGTGGTAGGCAGGGCCTACATAAGGTGCTGGTAGTGGATAGATTTTGAGTTCGAATAACCATGGTAGTTTAATTTATGATTTTCATTTTGGTAGAAGAAAGGGATACATCTATTTTTTAGAACATTCATTTATATCAAGTGAGCTAGCTTAAATGGCATCCTAGATCATACTAGAGAGTGGGCTTTGTGAGATTTGTGTTTGACTATTAGCGACGAAAGTAGCAGATGTGATAAGGGCATAATTTTTTTATAAAAATTTGTGGTATGTTAGTGCTTGATCTAGGAAGACATACTGTTTAAATTTTTCTTTGTAAGGAGTGCATATTGCTTTATCTAGGGAGACATAAGGATTATGTTTTGAAATTAAATATTCTATGTGCATAATGATATTTCATATTTTCGTTGTGGCTTTATAAAGTTGAAATAATTTTAGAATTAAAGGAGAAATAAGTTGTGTGAAAGTTAAATAAAATATGTATTTTGTACTTATGTTTTTTGGGTGATGACATTGAAAATTAATTATGGATTTTACAAGTAGGAGTTATAAGGTGTTTTGTGGTTTAATTATTAGGTGTATTTCTTCATGGTGAAAGAATGTTTGAAGAGTTTTGTTCTTTGATTAAAAATCCTTGTTTTGATAAATTAAAGGGATTTGTAAAATAATATCTTTGTGCACATTTTTTATGAGAATTTTATCATGTGGATGATTAAAAAGTGCTATGCTAACTAACCCTTGAAAGTGGCATAAGAAAGATAAAATATTTTGAGATAGGTTCTGAGGGTACTTCTTCATCAAAGCAAGTAAAGAGGTATGGTGATATCATTTATTATTTAAGGTGTTTAGTCAAGAAATATTTTTGAATCTTAATGTGCAAAAATAAGTATTGTATATGTGCATTTTTTGAATTATTTGAGCTAGGGTTTATAAGATAAATTGTGCATCCTTGTTGAAAGAAATTAGAAACACTTGTGCTAGGGTTTTTTAAGAACAAATTATGCATTCCTGTTGAAGGAATTTGTGAAGAATTTGGGCATTGATGTGAGTGACATTTAATGTGAATGGGTAAGTATTCAAGACCATTTTTGTGAAGCAATTTGTGCATTATTGTGTTTTATGTTTGAGAGCAAATTTGCAAGGAATATAAACCAGTTTTGTGAAGCAAAGTTATTCACTAGTTTGATTTGAATTGAAAATGACTTTCAAGAACTAGAGATATAATTTTATGAATGCAATATATGTAAATATGAAGAACATATTGGGTATTTGATAGTATATATATCATTTTCTATGTGTTCAATAGGTTAAACGAATTCTAGGTAGAATATATCTAGTTAAAGAAAGCATTTTTGAAAGAGATATAAGCATTATTTTGAACATCATTTTTTTGCAACATTTGGTATTGGTTAAGCATGTGCTATGAGTTGTTTTGAAAATGTATTAGAGTAGAGTAGAGAAAAGAAAAATTATTTATGGCAGATTTGAACAAGTTTTGTGAGAAGACTTGAATTAGGTTTAAGGTAGATTCGAGCAAGTCTTGTGAGAAGACTTGAAGTAGGTTTGAGGTAGATTTGAGCAAGTCTTGTGAGAAGAATTGAAGTAGATTTGAGGCAAATTTGAGCAGGTCTTGTGAGAAGACTTAAACCAGATTTGAGCAAGTCTTGTGAGAAGACTTAAAGTAGGTTTGAGGTATATTTGAGAAAGTATTGTGAGAAGATTTGAAGTAGATTTGGGATAGAGTTAAGACATATTTGTGCATTTAATGTGTATATATTTGGGACAAAGTTGATATATATTTGTGCATGTAACCTATACAAATTTTGGATAGAGTTAAGATAGATATGAATGTAATGTGTGCAAATTTGGGACAAAGTTGAAGACATATTTGTGCATGTAACATGTACAAATTTGGGATAGAGTAAACATAGATTTGTGCATATAATATGTGAAAATTTAGAACATATTTGAGACAAATTTGTGCATGTAATGTGTGCAAATTGGGATATAATTAAGAGAATATTTATGAGTAGACCTGAGTAAGCCTTGTGATTAGGCTTGGAGAAAAATTAGCAGAGTTGTGTATCAAATTTGGAGATGATCAAAGTAAATGGGATAGAGTTATGTTGTGGATATATTTAAATGAACTAGAGCAAAGGGTATAGAGTTCTATTGTGGATAGAGTTCCACAAACTAGATCAAAGGAGAGGAGTCTCCTATGGATAGAGTTACAAAAACTTGATAAAAGGAGATAGATTTCTCTTGTGGAAAGAGTTACACAAACCAGAGCAAATGAGAGGAGTCTCTTATGGATAGATTTCCACAAAAAATACTAGCAAAGGAGATAGGTTTATTCTATGGATAGAGTTCCATGAGCTAGAGCAAAGGAGATGAGTCTCCAATGGATAGAGTTCCACAAACCAGACCAGCAAGGGGATAGAGTTCTATAGAGGATAGAGTTCCATAAACCATAGGTATCCTATGGATAGAGATCCGCAAAATTCAACATAGGAGATTGAGATCTCCTTTGTATAGAGGTCCATAAACATTGTAATAGGGAATTGATTCCCAAGAAATTTGCTGAGAAAATTTAGAAGAAAGATTTTTTCCATGGATATAATCCACATTGGGTGAGCCACATTAAATTTGTGTCTCTCATGTATGTGATGATTTATGCATTGCTTTATTACTAGTATTGATATTGTAATTGATAATATTGGATAATTATTTTTGGGAAAGAAATGTAAAAGTTTACCTTATACTTTTCACCCCCTCTCTTAGTATAAGCTTATGTTATTCATGTATAATATTACATAATGCAATGTCATCCTTGGACATAATTCAAATCATGATTTCAAAATTCTGGAAGTAGGAGGATGCTCCAATTGATATATCACTTCCTTAACTCATTGAACCACCCTATAAGGATCATAGAATTAAGGTGATAGCTTCTAACTAGACTTGGTTCTTAGGAATAACTATTTTAAAAGCTATAGTTAGAAAAATATCATAAAAAATTATCTATAAGGATGGCATAAATTTTATTGCTACTTCATATGGTTTTGTGTGTAGCAAGGATTATCCTTTAGAAGTTAGAAAAAAAACTAACAATACTAAAGGAAGTCATTAACTTGAACCATATTGGATAAGCCTAGAATATAATAGTCCATAGATGTTAGTTTTTGACCACTCAATTCCTTGAGTGAGAAATATTGAGGAGAAAATGACAAGAACTATTATACCATAATTTGGCTAGGGCAATCCATTTAACCTACCACTACTATTTATCTTGGATGAAACATATAAGGAAAGTACCCAAACATTTTTTCATAATATTGGTTTAGCTATCCAATTGAGGGTGATAAGAAGAGATCCTTTTCAACTAAGTACCACTAAGAGTGAGAAAATCCTAAATTTTATTGGTTAAACTAAATAATAATTACTAATAATGAATCTAGGCATACCATGAAATTTGAAAATAAAGTAAAAAAATACCATGGCTAACTTTTTGGGCATGAAAGGATGTTATAGGGCTTAAAAATGAGCATATTTCAAAAGCTAACATCCTAAAAAAACAAAAATTAATTTACCCTCTCATTGGTAAGTCCCTCGGTGAAATCCATGTATATGTGTTGTTATTGGAAATCATGAATATAAAGGGGTTGCAACAAGTTAGGATATTTAATTTTTTTCCTTATGTTTATCTGATATACCTTATACTTGACCATAAATTGCTAAAAATAAATATTTGTTTATAAGGCTACCATATCACCTGCTTTCTACAAGGATCATTGATCATCCATTTAACTTTACCCAATATACCTCTATGTGGCCTACTCTAACCACCCTAAAATTAATATTCCCCATATAAGTGAGGAAAGACTCTAAATTGTCCACCTACTAAGTAGCCTTGGAGTCTACATGATCACAATATGCTCCTAGGACTATACTTGAATCAAAATGTCGTAGGATAACCCTCTACCATATTTTTACACCAATTTATGTAGAGTGGTATAATCAATGTAAGATAACTAAGCCCCAATCACAACTTTCTATATCTCTAGAACGTTTAGCCTAACCCTAGCCCAACCATAGTGTATGAAATATTTGTTAGTATCTTTGATTATGAATCATTACACTAATATTTACAACAACACTTTCTATTTGTCTAGTTGGCCCCTAATGTATCAAACAACAAGGAATTATGCATCATAAATTAATCACTATAATTTATATTATTAACTATGGCTTATATATATAGGTGCCTCTATGATTAGTAACCTAAGGATTTTCAAGATTTCCTTGAGCATGATAATAAGATGACCATAATGTGGTTGAAAGGTATTTATGTCTAAATACCTATACCCAATAAGGATGGTCAATCAATATCTACATTGGGCATGAAGGCAATGTGATATAGCCTCACTATTGCAAGGATAGCATGGTAATACCAAGATCATATTAATGGCATGTGGACACTATTCTAGGCAGTCCAATACTTGTAGTCTCTCTTGTAACCAAGTAAAGATAACCTACCAGTTTTTCCTATACAAAAACATATTCTACTCTAATCCTTCATCTCAACCTAGCTTAAAATTAGCCTAAAAAAATCTAGAAAATTAAAAGTGTTATTGCCTGGAAAAATATTTTTCATATAACATAAGGGTTTTTAGGTGACAAAAGCACCATATAATGGTGAAAGTACAATAAAATAGTGATATAATTGTTGCTATCAAAATCACCAACACAATATCATTATTGCTAAAATAAAACACTACCTTCCGCTTAGGGCATATTTTTCAAAGAAAATTTGTAAAATTGAAATGGCCTCAAGGTTAATACCAAAGGCTGATCTCCTCCTCTTACTATAGGTGTTTTCACATATTCACACTATGCATAAGTCTCTCTGTCTAACCCATCATGGTATATGCTAAGATTGCATATCTAGATATCCAAATTATAATTGTCATTAGTAAATAATTTTTTTTACAGCCCCTATCTATTTTACCCTTTCTCCATCCTAATCAACTTTATTATTTTATCACAACATCTCAAGAATTTATTTATGTGTATCATGGTCATGTTGAGTTTCCTAAATCAAACTTGACCTTCCCTCTATAACTTGAGGGGTACATAAAAGAACAACAACATTAATACTACTATAAATATAAAATTTTACATCATAAATAATCAATGCATCTTAAACATTACTCACCTTGAATCATGAATATTAATCAACATGAAATCTACTTGTCTTATTAGGGTAATAAAACTAGCTTTTGATACATTCATCATTTGATGAATACATCAAAAAGAGGTAAATATAGATGGATCATACTATTAAATATAAGAAAACTCACATAAAATACTAAAATTAAGAAGAAACTCATGCAATATCACAATGCAAAAAGTAAATGCAGAAATAAACACTGTCACAATAAGCACTAAATTGAAAGCCTCTTTGCGGAAGAAACTTCCTTCAATATTTTATTCACTTAAAAAAATATACATTCATACATGTATTCATAGCTTTTAAATAAAATACTTCATGTAACCCTAATCCTAAGCTCAAGAGTTGGATTACATGCAAAATTTCACTTGAGCTAGAATCTTCTACCAAATGTCGGTTACAATATTGATAATGGTTACATGAAATGGCCTCTCTTATCTAGGTGCCTTCCTTGCAACATACATTACAAAATATTACAAAATAACGTTATATATGGGATCCCCCATGTTGGAAGTGGGTCATTACATAAGCAATGAGAATTACAAAATAACGTTAGGATGGGGTCCTAACATGTCCTTCCCCTTCAAAAATATTTGTCCTCAAAGCTAAATATTAGGAAACCGATGCTAGATTTTATGGAGAGACTCTTATGTAGCATCTAATATCTAGATTCCATGCCATTGAACAAGGATATTAATAATGGTGTTATTGCGAAGAGTGTGAGTCCAAATATCCAACAACTATTTGAGATCAAGAAATGTAGAACCTTCTTCATTTAATTCTAGGAGTGCATATTGAACCTATACTTAAGTGCCCACTATATTTTTGAGAGAGGATACATGAAAAATAGGATGAAGCTTGGATGCAGGTGGAAAGGCCAATTTGTATGTTGTGGCACCAATACACTGTAAAACCTAGGAGGGTCCATAGTATTTCAAAAAAAGTTTTTGGCATCGATAAAGATATAGGGATAACTATTTTTACAACTACAAACAAAGAAAAACCATATCATCCACATCAAATCTACACTCAGAACAATATTGGTTAGCCTATTGGTGCATCTAGTTTTGGGTTGCATCCAAATTCATCTTTAGTTGATGGAGGACATTGGCATTTTTATTGAGAGTAGTTTCAAATGCATGGGCCCTAGAGCTACCTAGAATGTAGGAGGAATATGTGAGTCGAGGGTACCCATAAAAAACCTTCAAAGGAGTAACCTTGGTTTTTGTGTGATAGAAAGGGTTGTACCACCATTTTTCCAAAGGAAACCACTTCACCTATTGAGTAGGATGATGAGAGGTGAAGCAATGAAGGTAGGACTCTAAATATTTTTTTATAATATTTGTCTAGCCACCTATTTGTGGGTGATAAGATAAAATAATTTTGAGCTGATTTCCCTATAGCTTAAATAATTCTTTCTATAAATTATTAGTAAAGGTAAGATCACAATAAAAAATTATGGAGGTGGGCATACCATGAAGGTGAAAGATAGAATTGAGGAAAATTTTGGCAATGGTGAAGGTTGTGTAAGGAAGGAATAGGGAACAAAATTTAGCATACTTTAAAATATGATCCACTACCATGAAAATAATAGATTTACCTCTAGAATTAAATAAGAATTCAATAAAATCCATGGAAATAACATGGTTAGGAATAGGCAAGGATTGGAGAGTTACTGGAGAATTCATAATTTCACCTTTCATTTATTAATAGGTATCACAAGATGCCATAAAATTTTGAATATATATTTTCATGCCCTTCTAGAAAAATTGCACTTAAGTCGTTCATATATTTTGAAGAATCTTGAATGACCAAAAAATAGGGTGGCATGTAGTTCCTTCATAAGAAGTTCTTGTAGAGATGATGTGTGGGGAACAAAAAGGTATTGGTGTTGATGGTACCCAGAGTGAAGATCTAATTTCAAAAAGTACATAGTCCCATGTAGTTTATCCAATAATTCATCCACCACCAGAATAGGAAACTTATCATTGATGGTAAGTTTATTGAGCTCACAGTAATTGATACACAACCACCAGGACCCATATTTCTTGTGGACCATTAAAATTAGATAAGAGTAAGGACTATTTCTTGGTTGACTTATGCTAGATTTTAATAATACTTGTACCATTTTCTTGATTTTTGACTTAATAACATGATGATATCGGTATGGTCTAATATTGTATGGTGTATTTCCAAGTAAAAATGGAATAGCATGGTCATGGGAGCAACAAGGCGGTGATTTTTATGGTTTAGCAAAAACAATTTTTTTCTTGGCTAAAATAAGTTGTAAATCTACATAAATGAAATCCTCCTCAAAAGGGTGAGGTTAGAACGCAAATATTTGAGCTATGAAATTTTTAACAACTTGTCCATCCGACTTGAAATGATAATCTATGAAGGCCCTTCTTTGGAGCCATGGAGAGTGTGGGATTGTCCATTCTATGAAAATTACATCTAGAGCTCATAAAAGTTCCATGCTATGGTTCCTAATGTGCCCAACCATTGATATTCCAACACAATATCTCATCCCCCTAGTTGAAGCATAAATATATCTTGTTTCAACTCATATTCCTTGATTTTAAATTTAACATTATGATATTTACCTTTGTAAGGTAAGGTCTTGCCATTGGCTACCATGACCTCAAAAGAATTACATGTATGTACGTAAACATTTGCTTGCTTGGTAATGCAGGGATCAATAAATTTGTGTGTACTACTAGAATCAATTAGGATGGTAAGATGTAGGCTTTTGAAATAACCCACACCTTTCATGGCTTGGCGATTAGTAATGCTAGCAATAGCATGAACAAAAGTTTTAGCTTGTGGTTCTTCTTGGCTTTATTTCTATTATTGGGGTGGTTCCTCTACTACTTTTGTGTCATCATCACTTTGGTCACTAGTTTCAGGCTCATCAACATCTATGAGAAACAACTTATTTTAGGTGCACCTATGCTTACAAATAACATTTTCATCACAATTGTAGCACAACCCTTGGGCACATTGCGCATCCATTTTTGTGGTAGTTAAATGTTTGGGAGCAGTAAATTTTTATTCATTCTAATTTTGGAGTCTCGAAATAAAGGAGGATTTATCCTATGGAAATTTAGATATCTACCTCTGAACTAAAATTTTAGATTCAATAAAATGAGCGAACTTGATAGCCTGCATCATGTATTGTAGTTTAAACATTATGACCTCAACTTGGAGATCATCCCTCAAACTACTAACAAAACAACTCATAAATAAGCCTTCATTAAATCCCTTAGTTTTGTTGGCCAATTTCTCAAATTGAATTTGGTAATCACGAACTACAAAATTTTGTTTCAACTTCATCAATGCTCCTGTAAAATCATAACACTCACTAGGGCAAAAGAAAGTGAGTTATTGAGACTCAAATATTTTCCAAGAAGGATCAACGGTAGAGTTTTACAACCATTGGTACCATTATAAATATTCAGATTCCAAGTTTAATGAAGTTATTTCAACTCGATAATGTGGAGGTACATAATGGAGTTTAAAAAATGAGCAACATGATAGAACCACCCATCTATGTCCTTCCTATTGAACTTAGGAAATTCTAATTTAAGAATATTAAAGGTAGTATCATGATCATAGTGAGGGTGAGAGCCATTTTTTACCCTTCATTTACCTTGGTTAGATTACTAGTGTTCAGTATGGTACACAGGCTTGCTTGGACCACCTTGCAATTTTGATTCAATATCTGCAAGTTGTTCTTCTAGAAAGGTTCTGGAGGTATTGTAATCATATTTAAAATTTCAAAGTTCTTCACTCATGGTTTGATTTTCTATGTGCATGCTATAAATCATAATTTTAAGGGATTCCAAAAATGAGGTGGTTTGATCTATCTCTTTTTGATGTCCATGAGTACCAGTAACAATTTTGGAGAGTCTTGAACCTCTTTTACTGAATTACTAAAAATAGAAGTATGGTTTTAGGAGTTATTATTTTTAGTAAGAAATTCAAAAAAGTGCTTGGGTGTTATATATAAAAATGATCAAATCGAAAATATAGACACAATGACCTATATCTCACAACATAAATTTTGGTTACAATGATCAACTTTTTTTTATTCTCTATTTTTACAAGTCTACTGGTGTCGTCGTTTTTTTATTTGGAGAGATGGTTCAAAATTTGAGTACTTGATCAATTGTATTTGACCTATACATTTTTTCTACTAACCCTCGTGTCACTATACTATCCCTATCCCTATCATTTGTATTGTTGTTACTAGCACTATTCACTTTCCTAACATCAGGATTCTTTGTTTTGTGCAACTAATGACACTAATAGTTCTATTTTTGACATTGAAAATATATAATATATGATTGGTACAGATGATTGTTACTATCACTATCAAATTGAATGTTATTGCCATTGATTCAACTATTACTACCATTGACCTAGATGGTACTAAAATATTGATGAATCTCATAGACACTTGCAAACTTTGTCTTAACTATTTTTTTGCATGTAAAAACTTGTTCTTCAATTATAGGGAAGTCCTCTGTATGCTCACTTTTGTGGGTGATAAATTTAGATTTAGAAGAATACGACGGTATTATTTTTGTACGATGAAGTTTTAATAAGACTAGGGTATGCTAGGTAGAGGAGTATGTAATATCCATAGGCCCTTTGTTATACTACAGTGATGAAAAATAGTGCTTAGAACAATATTTTAGGCCACTACCCAAGGCAAATTCCACATATACCCTGGAGCACACTATCTGCCCCTTTGAGAGTATGAGAGGGTAATCATATCGGATGTTGTGTCCCATGGAATATGGATAATACAAGGCCAAAAAGCTTCCTATTGGATAAAATTTTGTTTAAGCCTAAATGGTCTCCTGATACATCCAAAGATGTGTGGGAGCTCAATTCTATGCATGAGTGTTATCTAAGGCATGGATATTGGAGCCTAATCACCCCTCACTTCACTAGATGCTTTATGGGTTATATAGCTTAGCCAATACTGATAGCTCCTTCATGATATTTTAAAACCCTTGGTACATGGTTGCTAACCTACTTAATTACTATAAAAACTATAGTAATTACAAATACGATATTTTGCGGATATTTTTTCTTTTTAAATAAAGAAAAATGGAAATTGAAATCATAGGAAAATTATACCTAAAATGTGGAATGAATGGGCAGTAATTATTGTAGTTGTAGTAAAACTCGGTCCTAGAAAGTTCTTTGATACTACTTGTTAGGAATCTACTATTAAAAATAAGCAAACTCACACAAAATACTAAAATTAAGAAAAAACACATGCAACATAATAATGTGAAAAGTAAATATAGAAATAAACACTCACACAATAAGCATTGAATCAGAGGCCTCTTCAAGGGGGCAACCTCCTTCAATATTTCATTCACATGCAAAAATATACATTTGTACATGGCTTCATATATTTTAAAGAAAAGACTTTGTGTAACTCTAACCCTAATCTCAAGAGTTGGCTTATATGCAAAATGTCACTTGAGCTAGAATATTCTATCAAATGTTGGTTACAATATTGATAACAACTACATGAAATAGCCTCACTTGGCTAGGTGCCTTACTTACCACATACATTACCAATTATTGCAAAATAACATTATAGATACTATCCCCCACGTTGGAAGTGGGTCATTACATAAGCAATGAGAATTACAAAATAACGTTAGGATGGGGTCCTAACACACCTAATTTTGAAAATGTCATTAAATCATTCAAAATTACTAGCATCTAACTTATCTATCCAATCAAGATTTTTGATCAACTCAACTACCTAAATACCAATGCAAGGGGCATCTAATACCCTAAAGAAAATTTGTTATACCTAAGGTGATAACACTAATGATGTTATTGATTAAATCATATTGCTTTTACCAAATTTTTAAATCCTATTTTTCCTTACCTAGTTGACCCAACAATAATAATTTTTATATTACTGTCAGTGTCCTTAGTGTTTCTAGTGCTCATGATGCTAGTACTATTGACTATGAGAATATAAAAGGGAAATATAGTTAGCTAATAGGTACCAATTGCTAGCCAAATTTAGGACTTGACATCCCAATCATACCCACCATACTCTAGTGCCTATCACCTTACACGATTGGAAATCATAATCCCTTCAACATTTTATTTTTCCTCCTATAATATTTTACTCACTTCTTGCATGTCAAATTTTCATTATTTTTTCTCTAATAGAGCTTTCCCTTTCCATGAATTTTACCACCCATACACCTTGTCAATTTTGGAAGACCCTCCTAGGGAGTCATGGTTTATATAAATTCATCACTTCTCAATATAAAGAAACTTTGCTAAATTAAATACTTAATTTTTATATTCAAGATCTCTTGAATTGTTATATCATTCACATGTGTGTCTTGTATACTAAATCCTTGCTCTATTTTATAATCAAAATCACATCTTGCATACCAAAGTTCTAATGTATAATATATTTATCTCATGAAGAAAAAATACTACCCTTTCAAACCTTGGCTTTCATAAAGGATAATTAAATATTGTGCACAAGGTGGAGTTGTTGACTTCATCCTCCAAATACATTTGCACGAGCATTGAGATAGATTCTTTATTGGATAAAGAAGAATTTAGATCTTTATTGCAACTTATTTTATATTTTGTGAATTTATGTGAGTCTTAGCTATATATTTATCTTGGTTTATGATTAATTGAATATATAATATTTTTATTATAATACCATTTTCAATTAGTTTGTCAAAAAGTAGTTCTATGGTAGAAAAAAATGAATTATAAGATTCAAACCAACCTTATTGAAGCAATTGTAATAAACCTACACTAATGGAAGGAGAAATCACATTATGTACACTTAATAAGAATTAAACCTAGATAGGTTGTATGTGATCATAATGTTAGCATAATTGGAACTTCAAATTTAGAAATTTTTCTATGCACTTAGTATATCTATATGGTACCATTGCTACTATAAATCCATTGGATAAATAAATATTTTATTTATTTTTTAAAATAAGATAGTTAAATTGTGAAAATGTTAATCACATAAAATAATTATATTCTCATGGGTTGTATAAGTAATTTTGTGGCATGATTTTTATGTCTTTTGTGAGAAATATGAATTCACCTAATTTTTTTATAGAGGAAGATGAAAACCTTTGATGATGGTATATGCAAAATCCTTACTTATAGATTCAAGTAATCCCAATATAAGTCTCTATTAGAGTAGTAAGACAATTCTATACATTAAGAGAAAAGAGAAAAATTATTCTAAAACCTCCTAATATTATAAAGGATTTGCTCTTGTTAATGTTTATAAAACTTCTTTTGCTCTTGAATTTTTTTTTGATATATTTTAAATTGTCTTCTTTGCATTTGTTGTTTGTGGTAAGTCAAATGTTCTTTATGGTTATTTATAACAAAGATAATTATAAGTATTGATGTTGTAATAATTTAGATTAAGTGATATTGAATGCAAATATATTTAATCATATTCAAAAATAGAATTAAAGGTGTTGTATAGATCATCAATTAAAGACATAGTATTTGAATAGTTTATAACACAAAATTTGAATAATTAAATATATCATGGAGGTATTTTTAAAATCCTACATGAAAGATGCCATAATAGTATTTAATTTACAAATATATATTTTATTATAGCTAAAAACAACTATTTTAATTTGTCAAAGTAACTATTTTATGGTTTAGATAAAAATACCTTTCATCATATCAAAACAATAGGGTAATGGTAGAGCTCAAGATTGGTTTTCCTCAGCAAACTACGTCTAATGACCCACCTCCTCCCTCTTTGATATTATTGGTTTTTTGTTCCCCTCCACATTCGGGTTGGGTTAAACTCAACTTCGATGGTGCTTCCAAAGGGAACCTTGGTCTTGGTGCAGCAGGTGGTGTACTTAGAAATGATAAAAGGGACATGCTAGGTGCCTTTTCTAAAAATATTTCAATCCAAAACTCTCATTTTATGCAATATAGAGCACTTATTCAAGGCCTATTATTGGTGAAATTTTTGGGTTTTAATAAAGTTATAGTGGAGGGGGATTCATTGAATATTGTTAATCTAGTCATGAAGTATTACACCCCGCACTAGAAGATAGAAAATCTCATGGCATAAGGAGATATAATTTTTTTTAAAGATTAAAGGCTCAAATTTAGTATATTTAAATGAAGAAAACATAGCAACAAACCTGATGGTGAATATTGGGCTATTGCAACAAGGCCTTATGGTTTGGATGATAAATTTCCTCAAAGTCTTCAAAATTTAATTGTGGATGATCATGGTTAGGTGTGGGTTCTGGTCATGGGAGTTTATGAGGCCAAGGGAGATTTCCTATGCTTTTTGGAGCCTCTTGTTTTTTAATTTTTTCCTTCTATTAGGATTTGGTGCCATCTATAGGTACCTTGTGTAGAGTGGATGCCATTTGATTGAGAGCATTGTCTTCTAAAGGCATCATGCTATTTTTTGGTGGCATATATGGAGGTGTTCCTTCAGCATGTGGGGTCTTCTCGAAGGATAGTGAGCTTCTCTATTGTATCTTGTGATCTCCCTTTGGGTATTGTAACCAGTTTTTTTCCCACTTTGTTTTTCTTTTGGGGAGTTTGATATTGGTTTTATATCTGAATATGTTATTTTGCTTAAATATTGTTTTCTCTAAGAATTGTGCATAATATATTGCTCTTTATTAGTCCCATATGTATTAGTTTTAGGGATCCTTTAAAACCCCTTATCTTACCTAATAAAAAAAATGGTGTAAATATATTGTAGAGATCAACAATTGAAGACTTAGTATATGAATACTAAATGACACAATATTTGAATAATTAAATATATCATAGAGGTTTTTTAAAATCTCACATGAAAGTGGTTATAGTAGTTTTTTTATTATAAATAAATATTGTAGTATAGCTGGAAACAACTATTTTAATTTGTCTAAGTAACTATTTTGTGTTTAGAATGGATTTTCCATTACAATGTTTAATTTGTCTTATAAGTTGACAAATGAACCAAAGTAATGACATAATATATAACATTATTCCATGATTAGAATTTCCTTCTATGTTAATACCTATCTATATTGTTAATGTAGTTTTTGTGGGTGTGTGTTTGTGAATAATTCCACATTAATTGTTTTGTGGGACTTGAGTGGTTTATAAACCCCAACACTTATCATACTCTTTGCCAATGGTGTAGTAGACTTAAAGGTGCAAGTCCTTGGTCCCACTTTGTGGTATTCCTCACCCCTATTAACATCGAGTTTGGGTGACTAGCATTTCTAAGTATATTTGGGTTGTTCCCTCATACTATTGTATGTGTGTGGTGTATTGTCCCTCTTGCTCTCTAACTAGTTAATGTGAGGCTGGCCCTCTTGCTTTTTAACCAGTGAATGTGATGATGCAAGTATTTATTGAGATATTTATGCTCTATATGTCTATTGTATCTAGTTTGGTAGCCCTCTACGAGTAGTCTGATGATATTTTCTACAAAAATAAAAAAATAGAACAATCAAAAATTGCTTTTGAAACTCAAAATAAAATTTCAAAGAAAAAGTAATAATTGCTAGCTAATGAAAACCTTGAAAGTGATTTGAAACTAAAAAAATAAAAAATATACAATAAAAGATCAAAATATATTGATTGATGGATGATTAGTGGGGAGGGAACGATACCTTTAGATACTCCCACAATTACTAATTTATCCTAATAAGGTGTTTAAGAATAATTGATTGATGATAGATAACTAAGAAGAAAAGGTTATTACCTTGTACTTACCTAAATGGACATGTGTTGTTGTTGATAATTGGATACCTGATAGAAAAGACCTTGGTTTTGATCTTGGGCAAAACCATCTTGATGGTATTGATTGCGATATCATCCTGATATTATTGATTGTAAAATAGTACTAATGATATTAAAAAGAGATTTTTTATGATAAAACAACCTATATGGACTCTAATTTGGATAGATTCTAATTGGTTTTGGATATGTAAAAAAAAATAGCAAGCACAAAATATCCACAAAATGAGTAAAAACACATACTAAAATACACAACGCAAAATAAGAAATGAATGATGATAAAACAATAGTTTTAAAATCCTATGAAATTTCGTGACATGTTGCTCCGTCGTGGCCAAGGGAGGAAAGATGTTACGATTTTGTGACATGTTGCTTCGTCGCAGCCAAGGGTGGAAAGGTGTCACGATTTCATGACTTGTTGCTCCGTCACGACCAAGGGAGGAAAGTTGTCACGATTTCATGACATGTTGCTTTGTTGCGGCCAAGGGTGGAAAGGTGTCACGATTTCATGACATGTTGCTTCGTCACGACCAAGGGTGGAAAGGTGTCGTGATTTCATGACATGTTGCTTCGTCGTGGCCAAGGGTGGTAAGGTGTCACGATTTCATGACATGTTGCTTCGTCGCGGTCAAAAGAGAAAAAGTGTCATGATTTTGTGACATGTTGTTTCATCGCGGCCAAGGGTGGAAAGGTGTTGTGATTTCATGACATGTTGCTTCATCGCGACCAAGGTTGAAAATTTGTCATGATTTTGCGACATGTTGCTTCATCACGGCCAAGTGAGGAAAGGTGTCACGATTTTGTGACATGTTGCATCATCATAGCCAAAGGAGAAAAAGTGTCACGATATCGTGACATGTTGCATCGTCACGACCAAAGGAGAAAAAATGTCACGATATCGTGGCATGTTGCATCGCCACGGCCAAAGGAGAAAAAGTGTTGCAATTTCGTGACATGTTGCTTCGGCAAGGTCAAAGGAGAAAAAGTGTTGCAATATCGTGACATGTTGCATCACTGTGACCAAGGGAGAAAAAGTGTCATGATTTCGTGACATGTTGCTTCGTCGCGGCCAAAGGAAGAAAAAGTGTCGCGATATCGCGACATGTTGCATTTTCGTGGACAAAGGAGAAATGTGTCACGATATTGCGACATGTTGCATTTTCGCAGCCAAAGGAGGAAAGTGTTGCGATATCGTGACATGTTGCATTTTCGTGGCCAAAGGAGGAAAGTGTCGCGATATCACGACATGTTGCATTTTCACGGCCAAAGGAGAAAAGTTTCACGATATCATGACATGTTGCATTTTCGCGACCAAAGGAGAAGAAGGAAAGAGGGTCACGATTTCGTGACTAGTTGCATCAACTGATCATGTTGATCCCCCTGTTAGCTAGTTAATGGTTCAAGAGATTTGGCTCCATTGCAAATCCTCTTTTACTATTGTAAGCATGTGTTCTCTCTGATTTCTGTTGGGAAGTGTCTCTTCCCAAATTGTAATTGTTCTTTGTTTTAATACAAGTTTTTTCAAATTTTTCAAAAAAAAAAATCCTATGAAATTAAAACACCTATGTGATTAAGGGTTAAAGGGTCCCACCATGATCACAAAAAAGTAGTGAAGAAAATATGCCATTTTATTAATCAATAAATATGTTACAATAATATTTGTTTCAATGCCCCTTCTGGGCTACAATGAGGATCTTCTAAAATCGAAGCCTTTTTTACAATAATATGTTTATAATATAGTCATATTTCACCACCATGAAGAGGGATGAGTTTGCATGCTTGGACCACCCTAGATTGAGTGGATCTTCAAGCACCTACACACAATCAAAACATAAATTAGTAGTAACTATTTCACAAGAGAGTGCAAGTAAATAACCTTTAAAAATGTATTAAAATAACATCATCAAAATAAAGCTAAAAATATAAAAAATAATTTTTCTCATGTGTTTGGATGATCTATCATTTTACAAGTCTTTGGATCATATTGTTAATCAAAACCGTCTTGATGATCTTGATTGGAATGCCATATTGACAATATTTCCTAGGATGGTCAAATATAAATTTTCTCTAGAGGATATCTTCTATTTTCTTCTGAGAACTTGTGCTCTAAATTCGGTTTTCATTGAATTTAGACTACACACAATTTCACAAAACACAAACATGCATGGAGATGCACATGATGTTCATGGTTAGTAATAAATATTCCTGCAACATATGATCTATCCAAAATCCAATAGATTTTTTCTACAATATTTGATGCCTCTCTAAAAAATAAAGAAAATGAGCACACATTTATAATTTTACCCAAGGTTGAGGATCATGATGAGGATAAAGCCACGTGGTGGACAAGTGGTAAGGTGAGGAAAGGGGAGGAATATTGAGTTCCTCCACTTAGATGGATAGAGAGACAAGTGTTCATCATTCTCTAATTAGACTATAACAAAGATCATTAATGTGTCATGGATGAAGAGAATCCTTACCCATATTGGTATGCTTCATTAATGAATTTAAGGGATGGGAGTGGCATACCTCATTAATGACCATGGCTGGAGGGAATCATCATCCATGTGCATTTATGTGTAGGGAATATAGAGGAGAGAGGGAAATTAGTTCCAACTATGGATGAGGAAGAGTTAATACTAACTATGGTTAGGTGGACTATGGGTTAATATAGGGGGGTGGTCTAATTAAGACCATGAGTTAAGTGTAGGAGAGGTGCTAGGATTTATGTTTCTAAGGTTTTCTATGGCTTAATTAGCATAAATTAAATTTCTTAAAATATTAGCATTGAAAAAATGTTAACATGACATTTTTTAGGTGTCTACACATAGAATGAATCAATAGCCCAAGAATCTAATAGGAAGAGAAAATATTGAATAGAGCATGTTTTGAATCCTTTTTTCTAGATACCTCTAAAATACACAATAATTGATCCTAATATTAAAAATCTAGTTATATATCCTATGAATATGGACCAACTATTATTATTGCATAATATGCTATAAATTTACCCTTTTGAAACAAAGTAATAGGGTTTGAGTAATATTGTATACAATTAGGTCCTTAACACTATATTAGGTCCTTGAACTAATGTTGCCAATGTAAAGAGCTCAAAAAAAATGCAATAAAAAAAATATGATCAAAATGCTTTCATATGCAAAAGTTATGAACTTGGGAATTTTTTGTAAGAGCCCTAAAAAATAAAAAATAGCCTCATAAACCATAATATCATTGTATCCAACCATAATTTTCCATTTGGAATCTATAATTTATTAGTGAATGCAATTGATAATCCACCATCTATTCACCATTGGATGCTTATAGAGAATGAGGTTTCAACACATGTTGGACTATTATTGGTTGATCTATATATATACAAAGTAAGGATGATTAAGTGCTACATAAAGAGGCCATGTTTACTACCATGTTAAACATAGATCCATTAATTTTCTTTAAAGATACCAAAAAGGGGGTATAAACCTAGGTTTCTTATGATTAACATGACTTGTGTTGAACATAATATCAACATTGATGATGAGGATGGAAATCTATATTACAAATAAAGAGACATCCTTTGAGATAAAATGATAAAAATAACGTTCATTGATACTAAGGAAAAAAATGAATTAGAGATTTGAGAGAATTGAAATTATGTTGAGCCCACTACCTAAAACATATCCACCATAGCATAGTCAATTGAGTAAGAGATATCACAATGACTAAGCCCTTAACATCTATATGATGAAAATAATTTGATATACCTATAATGAACAAAATAAAGAAAAAATTTATGTGCTTGTATGATTCAAACTCAAGTTATTCCACTACTCACACACAATCATGGGCCCAATTGACTAGTCTACCATGTGCTTGTATTGAATTCTTAACAGAAATTTCACTTGATAAACCCTCCAACACTCCCTATCATAGAAGAACAAATATAATAGGGGTAAAAATTCTTGTTCTTCTATATTAAATGATACCACTTGCTTCCAACTAGTTGCCTAAGCATCAATTTGATATAAAAATTTGTGCATTCCTTCTCTTTAAATAAGAGCATAATTTGCAACCTACTTTTATAAAAAGTTTTTATTTTGAACAAAGAGGAAATGTGCCAAAATTTAAATTTAAATTTTCAAGTTTTAAATCCTCATTTCTTACCTTTGTTGTAACTTTCATAGTTCCTCTATGAGGAAGGAATAATAAAACCATTATCAGATGACAAATTTGAATTTTAATGTGGAAGATTCAAAATACCTTGATCATAATAAAGTAGAACAAGGAGTACCCAAACAAACTCCAAGATATTCAAAATAATGAATAGAAAGTAGTGGATTAAGATATCCTCTATGCCTCTTATGAAAAATATGCCTATGAATATTTAAGAAGTATTTACCCTATAATTTAGAAGAAATATTACATATTTTGGACAAAAATTTTGTATGACCAAGGAATGCCACTCCATACTCATTTTTATACCATGTGGGATTGCATACCTATTTATAGTAACAAATAAAATCAAACCACTCACTCATAAGTGTAAAAGGATGAAAGAGAAAGAATTTGTAGGTGCCCTTAAGCACCACAAATAATCTATGTATTATACATAGATAAAAATCACAACACTCTGATATAATGGATGGAGTGGTAGGGGATAATTATATCAATACCAAACCCTTCAATTACATAATCATGTTAACTTAAGATAACATAACAAGTGTAATTTAGTTTAACTATAAATATAATATGGTATTAATCATATTAAGGCTAAAAGATACCCATAGAGCTTATATAATTTAAAAATACAATAATATTAGAATATGTTTATTCAACGATTTCTCATATGCCCATATAATATTACATAATGCAATATTTATAAAGCTCAAATTGATATACCACTTTCAATATTTTGGAAGTAGAAGGAAGCTCCAATTGATATACCACTTCTTTAATTTTATGACCCATACTATAAGTATTATAGAATCAAGGTGTTAGCTTCTAACTAGACATGGTCCTTAGGAACAACTATTTATAAATTTATAGCTAGAAAAATACTATATCACCTATCATAAATTATCTATAATTCATATAGTTTTCTGCCTAGAAAGGATTAACCTTCAGAAGTTAAAAAAAAAACTAACACTCCTAGAGGAAGCCATTAGATTTACTCACCTTGGAAAAGCCTAGAATATAAGATTCCATAGATGGTTTTTTACCATTCAATACCTCCAGTGGAGCCATCTTGACGGGAAAATGATAAGACGTATAATATCATAATTTGGCTAGGGAAATCCATTTAACGCATCACTACTATTTATCTTGGATGAAACATATAATGTAAGTACCCAAAAATTTGTTCATAATATTGGTTTGGCCATCATCCGATAATAAGAGATCATTTTTAACTAAGTACCACTAATATTAAACAACTCTTAAATTTTATTGGTTAAACTAGATGACAATTACTAAGAATGAAGCTAGGCATGCCATGCAATTTGGAAATAAAGTCAAGAAGTACCATGGATAACTTGTTGGACGTGAAAGGATGTTATAGGTCTTAAAAATGATCATTATTTTACCCTCTAATTTGAAAGTCCCTTAATGAAATCCATGGAGATGTGTTGTTATTGACAATAAAGAATATAAAGGGGTCACAACAAGCTAGGATATTTAATTTTTTTTCTTTTTCATTTTATCATACCTTAAATTTGACCACAAATTGCTTAACATCATCTTTAATTTCTTCTAAGGAAAGTATTGCTTTAGTCATTGATAGGTTTTTAAAAACTGAGAATTCCCTAATAATGGTGAACAATATAATTCCTATAGACTTAGTATTTTTATCCTTGGAATATTGAAGAATTTAATTATAATCCTTCTTCCTAAGGACTCTACTAGTAAAAGAGAATAAGGACGTAGACAAGGAATAAAACTCCACATCATGAATCATATAACCTGACTCTATATTTAAATAATATTCCTCATGAACCTAGGATATCTATTAACGAAGGGTACTATAAATCACATTTATAGAAACTACATCCTCATATTTGTGAGAAAAGTAATTAGCCACCACATTCTTCTTTCCCTCCTTGTAGTGAATGGTAAATTTATAATACAACAACTAGGTCAACCATTTTTTTTATTATAGACATGAGATATATTTTTCCAAGAAATGCATGAGGCTATTATGGTTGGTTTTGATAATAAAGAGAGAACCTAATAAATAAGGATTTTATTTTTTTATATTAACAAATTTGTTCGTAAGTGGATCAACCTAGATTCTTACCAAAAATTTACTTCCTTGTAAAGTCTAGGGGATGTCTATCCTACATAAATATATCCCTAATACCTATTCTTGAAGCATCACACTAAATGAAAAATAACTATTGATGTTGGGAGTAGCCAATGTAGAGGTGGTGCAAAGAGCCTCCTTTGTGTACAAACAAAGGCGTACTTATTGGTGATGGTAATAAGAAGGGCTATAAATATTATATAGTTGTAAAATCATTTCCTGTAATACCTTAAATACCCTTAAATCCTTGATGTTACTTGAGGTATTTAGGAAAATATCAATCTTACATGGGTTTGATCTCATTGGTGTTTGCCTTGACTACTTTAGAGACACAATATCACCCAAGTATTCCACCTAGGATACCCCAAAAGAATATTTAGACCTCTTGGAAAATAATAATTATTTCTTAATAGGTAGAGGATTTTTTTCAATGTAAACTAAATGATAATTCTAGGAATTATTATAAACTAAGATATAATCAAGCAATACAAACTTATGAATAAAATACATAATTCATTAAACTTTGAAAAGTGGAATTAGCATTAGCAAGGCCAAAATGCAAGACCAAAAACTTATAATAAACCTTATGTGTATAAAAAGTAGTCTTCAAAAATCCTCTTATTTAATCCTAATTTGATAGAACCTAAAATGCAAATCAAGCTTAATAAAATAATTAGCACCATGCAATTCATCCAATATATATATTGACAACTAGGATACAAAACTTATCTTTAATGTTAAGTTTATTGAGAGGGAAACATATGGGCATATATGTCAATAGTTGTCCTTGTAACACTCCATGTTAATATGGGATTATTAAGAACTAGTGCTCAAATGGATTAAAAACTACTCTAACATCTCTTGATCTACCTTCTCTATGTCTAAATTTTGAAGTGGAAAATAGCAATAATTATTAACATTAGATGGTTAACTAACCATTACAAGGTGGGAAACATGACAATGTATTTTTTTTAGGCAAATACCATGGTTTTTACACACATAATTTCATAGTGATCAATAATATACTATATATTTGAAGCAAGAATTAGAGTGGAGTACTATATGGACTACATTTCCATGCAATTAATTTAAGCAACAAAAACATCTTCTACCCATTTTTATATATATTTCCATTTGTGGGAGTTGATAACCATAGAATGAAGAGGTTTTATATCTTCAATATGAATTAATTTTTATCTTTTATCCATTTTAAAAACAACAGCTACAAATTACAAGTAACATCCCCTAACTAAATCAACCATTGATCCCCCAACATAACATATCAACTTTCCAATTCCATGGCATAAATGTGATTGGGCTGGTTGGAGGGACCATTTGGATATTCATATTTATAATACAACCCATACATTGAAAATTAACTTCATTGGCAATCAATACCTAGAATTTATCTTAGGTAAAATTATTAATATATAGCCCCAATATTTTGGTTGCTTTGTCTCAATAAATGTATAAGAACTACTCAAATCAATCAATATCTTGATATATTTACATTTTATGAAGCCTTATACCTTGATATTGTGATGATCCTATATCCCTATGAGTGAATCGATAAAAGAGCTATAGCATATATTTCTTACTTGTGATCCTCTACTTTAGATGGTGACTCTTGCTAAGAAAGAATAGAATCCTCATCCTCAAAAACTACTTTATTCTTTGCTTGTAAATGCAAGAAACATTTATCCTTACAAGTAAAATCTTAAGGATGGTATGGTTGACATCTATAATAGAACATCATAGGGTATGTACAATTATTTTATTATTAAAATATGGTCATCTAGGATTGAGATCATGTCATGGTTGGAGATAAGGAAACCAAAAATTTCTTCTAATTAGATGAGATAAATTATTAGCATCATGTATGGTATCAATGTTAGGCTTAGGATAAGAATTAATATATGGTAATGCATTAAACCCACACTCCTATGCTATATGTTGTTTTTTTACATGGTGGAATCGATAGCCACCATGAATATAGGCAGCCTATCCAAATTTTATGGCCACCATAGTATTATGCGTTGTCCATCCTAGAAGCCACCACACAGATCTTCACGTAGTCTACCCCTATAACCACCATGCCACAATCATTTAAAACCTTTTACGTCATTGAAAGCACTAGGAAAGGGACAAGCATTCAGTACGATGAGGCCTAATATTTGAACCTTGGACCTCTGCCCCCATTATGGGGTTTGTATGAACCAATTGGTCTACACCACGAACCTCTCCTATACTATATGTTGATACTAAATAGTATCCATTGAGATATCTAGTTTCACCCCAAATTGGCTAGCTCCTCATGGTCCTACCAACTAGCACTTTTATCTAACACTACCCAATCAATATCAATCATCCACCCAATTATGATAGCCTTTATAAGGTTACCATGTCACTTCATCTCTACAAGGATCATTGATAATCCACTTAAATTTACCCAATATACCTCTATGTTGCCTACTCTAACCATGCTTATGTGATCAAAATATGCTCCTAGGCCTATAATTGAATCAATATTCCATAGGAGAACCCTCTCTCATCTTTGTACACTAATTGATGTAGAGTGGTTTAATCAATATAAGATAACTACACCCCAATCACAACTTTCTATATCTCTAGAATATTTTGCATGATACTAGCCCAACCATAGCGTATGAACTATTTGTTGGTATCTCTGATTATGACTCATTACACTAATATTTCCAAAAACACTATCTATTTGTCTAGTTGGCTCCTAATGTATCAAACAACAAGGAATTATGGGTCATCGATTAATCACTACAAACTATATTATTGACTCTAGCTTATATAGGTGCCCCTATGATTAGTACCCTAAGGATCTTCAAGATACCCTTGAGCATGATAGTAAGCTCATCATAATATGGTTGAAAGGTATTCATTTATAAATACCTATACCCAATAAGGATGGTCAATCAAAATCTACCTTAGGCATGAAGGCTATGTGATATAGCCTCACTATTGTAAGGATAGCATGATAATATCAAGATCATATTAATGGCATGTTGACAGTATTTTAGGTAGTAACATACTTGTAGTCTCTCTTGTAACCAAGTGAATCCAACCTATTAGTTTTTCCTATCTCAAAACTTATTCTAATCCTTCATCGTAACCTAGCTTAAAATTAGATTCAAAAACTCTAGAAAAGTAAAAGTGTCATTTCTTAGAAAAAATATTATCACATAACAAAAGGGTTGTTAGGTGATAAAATCGCCATGTAATGGTAAAAGTACTATCAAATAGTGATAGAATTATTGCTATCAAAAGTGCCAACCAGGGTTATGCGTAAGGGGTCAGCCCCAAAATATATTTATAAAATTTTGGTGAATCGGTTTCAAAATCCAAGTGAATAGTTTCAAAAAACATTTAGAAGGTTCACTATTATTAGGGGTAATGTTGAAAATTTAAACTTAAAATGGTCAAATTATTATAAATTTGGGGTGAATTAACCAAAAAAAATTGCACCTAGAAATTTTTGGCTAATGGACCCTGGTCAAGGGTCCCAAATATTAGCCAATTCCAAAATTTGAAAATCCTAATTTTAGCCAATTTTGTGAAAATAACCACTATGCATAACCTTGGTGCCAACTTAACAGTGTTATTTCTACATGAAAACATTACCTTCTACTTAGGGCATATTTTCCTCACTTAGTGAAAATTTAGGACTTGAGATCTCAATCGTGCCCACCATCCTCTATTACCTACCATATTACATGATTAGAAATTAGAATCCCTTGAAAATTATTTTTTCCTCCCATAAAATTTTCCTCACTTATTACATATCAACCTTCCATTATTTTTACTCTAATATAGCTTTCCCTTTCCATGCTACCACCATCCGTACAACTTGTCAATTTTTTAATATCCTCTAGTGGATCCTCCAAGGGAGTCATGGATTATAAAAATTTATCCCTTGGGTTATCTTAAATCATCACTTATCAATATAAAGAAACTTTTCTAAATTAAATCCTTAATTTTCATAGTCAATATCTCTTGAATTGTTAGATCATTCATATGTGTATATTGTATACTAAATTCTTGTTGACTTTTATAGCCAAAATCACATCTTGCATGCCAAAGTTCTAATGCATAAATAGATTGAACTCATGAAGAAAAATGACTGCCCTTTCAAAATTTAGCTTTCATGAAGGATAATTAAATATTGTGCACAAGGTGGAGTTGTTGAATTCATTCTAAAAATACATTTGCACAAGCATTGGGATATATTATTTATTGGATCAATAAGAATTTGGATATTTATTGCATATTATTTTGTCTTTTGTGTATTTATGTGAGCCTTAGTTATATTTTTATCTTGGTCTATGACCAACTTAATATATAATATTTGTACTAGAAGACCATCTTATATTAGTTTGTCAAAAAATAGTTCTATGGTAGAGAAAATGAAATATAAGAATCACACCAACCTAATTGTTATTGAATCAATTGTAATAAACCTACACTAATAAAGGAAGAAATTACATTGTGTGCACTTGATAAGAATTAAATATAGATAGGTTGTATGCGATCATAATATTATCATAATTGGAACTTCATATTTAGAAGTTTTTATATGCACTTAGTATATCTATATGGTGATATTGCTACTATAGGACAAATAAAACTTATTTTGACTTTTTAAAATAAGATAGTTAAATTATAAAAAAAACTAAAGACATAAAATAATTAGATTTTCATAGATTGTATAATTTTGTGGCATGATTTGTATATCTTATGTGAGAAATTTAAAATCGCCTCATTTTTATAGAGGAATATGGAAACCTTTGATGATGATATATACATAATACTTACTTATAGATTCAAGTATTCCTAATTTAAGTCTTTATTAGAGTAGTAAGATAATTCTATACATTAAGAGCAAAATGAATAATTATTCCAAAACCTCCTAAGATTATAAAGGATTTACTCTTGTTAATCTTTAAAAAACTTATTTTTCTCTTCATTATTTTTTTATTATATTTTTAATAGTCTTCTTTGCATTTGTTGTTTGTGGCAAGTCAAATGTTCCTTATGGTAATTTATAACAAATATCATTATAAGTATTGATGTTGTAATAATTTAGATTAAGTGATATTGAATTCAAATACTTTTAACTATATTCAAAAAAATAGTGATAAAGGTATTGTAGAGATCATCAATTAAAGATATAGTATTTGAATAGTTAATAATATAATATTTAAATAGTTAAATATATCATGGAGCTCTTTTTAAAATCCTACATGAAAAAGGCCATAATAGTTATTCAATTGCAAATAATTTTTTTATTATAGCTAAAAATAACTATTTTAATTTATCAAAGTAACAATTTTATGGTTTAGATGCAAGTATCTTTAATCATATTAAAACAATAGTGTAAAGGTTTTTTAGAGATCAAAAATTGAAGACTTAGTATATGAATAAACGAATGACACAATATTTGAATAATTAAAAATATCATGGAGATATTTTTAAAATCACATATGAAAGTGGTTATAATAATTATTTGATTACAAATAAATGCTATAGTATAGCTGGAAACAAAAGTAACTATTTTGTGTTTAGAATGGGTTTTCCATTACAATGTTGAATTCTCTTATAAATTGACAAATGGACTAAAAGTAATGACATAATCTATAACATTATTCATTTTTTCTTATTAATACCAATAACTCTTGAGGGTTAACTAGAATATTAAACCATCATAATCTATAACATTATTCCTTTTTTTCTTATTAATACCAATAACTCTTGAGAGTTCAACTAGAATATTAAACCATCACATATAACTAATTTGTAATTGTAACATTTGAAAATAGAGTTCAACTAGAATATTAAACCATCACATATAACTAATTTGTAATTGTAACATTTTAATTTTCAAACTAAACGCATTTAATAATTATAATTTTTTAAAACCAACAATTAATTTTTAAATTTTCAAATATCTTTTTATTTTCTAATTTAAAGGATATATATATATATATATATATATATATATATATATATATATTTCCTTTAAAACAAAACTCTTACAATAGTTGTGCACGGTTTTCACACATTAAAAACATATTTACTTTATTATTTTACCTGGACTGTAGTACAACATTCTTTGTGCGTTCACATCTCAATTACACACCTAACCTCACAAAGATAAAGAAAACATTACATGCACTAGATAAGAGCTTAAATCTAAACATTACATTTTGACAGGTTGTATAAGTAGTTTGGTGACATGATTCTTTATGTCTTGTGTGGAAATGCTGAACCCATCTCTTTCTTTGTAAAAAAGATGAGCACCTCTGGTGATGGCGTAGGCATAATCCTTACTTATAGCTGGAACATTGTCAGGTTTCAGGTATTCCCAATCTAATTCTTTCAACCGTTCTCTCATGAGAGCCGTAACATAATTCAAAGCGTCTACCTCTGTAGATCCCGGATGATCTCTCATATAACACCCTATGGCTGAGGCTATTTCTCCGTGGTCAGCTTCCGCCTTAATAAAGAACAAAAGATAGATATAAGATAAAATATCTTTTTAAGATTAGAGGCCCTAACTCAATACTCGAAGTATGTTATGTAATATAATATAATACCTTGAAGGTTCTCGTGTCGTTCCTCAATCTGAAGCATAAGCATAGAAGTTCATGAAATCTTGAGCGGTAATCAACTTTTGGGAGGATGTTGTCAGGAAGAGAGTCATTTAATGTTAATATGGCTATCCAGATCACCACATAACAAGCACTACTCCTTGTGGCGTTCACTAAATATTCCTCGAAAGTTGGCATGTAACCAGCAGCAATCCACTCAGCTTCTTGCATGTAAGAATCTATAAAAGCTTCCCACTGCATCTCATACCATCCCCAATAGAATATTCGTCATTACTTGAACACAATAATTCCAATTTAATTCTGCCTCCTATCTAAATGATTCTAAATTAGCAACAAGTCTTTAAGTCAAGGAAAATGAATATTTTGTTTAACAAAAATAAACACAAAATTCCGTTTCAGTTGGAGAGCAAGCGGGTAGTTAAAACTCTCCAGTTATCAAGAAGCCCAGGAAGCCCAGGTTCAAATCTCTCCCCTCACATGTTGCGAATATGTTGTATATAAAAGGTTCTTCATAAAAAAATAAAAATAAAATAAACACAAAAAATTATTACGGCTTTACGGGCGTAGTCGAGGGTGTCACGGCCTTGAGTCTTCTCCGCCCGCCGTGCCATTTCATTGGCAGCGTCGTATAATGGCATGTATACGATTTTCATATACTCCGGAAGGCAATCTGTGGCAGATGGATCCCACCTGACAGACACACATCAATACCACGGGATTATTACTCTTCCTACAGAAATATGGTACATTTGTTACCTGGAAGTAATTTATACCTTCTGATAGCGTCCGTGAAGAGACGGAGTTCCTCCACAGTCCCGTAAGTGTCGTAAATATCATCTAAATATCGTCAAGCGGAAAGCGGAATACTCCTCGCCGCAGCTTCCCGCTGCTATAAAGTAATATTCGTCGTGACGATGACGAGCAAAACTCAGCTTATACAAACCAGACTCGCTCACCCACCTAAACACAATACAAATCACCGATCCATTGAACTTACTTTGTACGTTTCTTTTTTATATATTTATTAGTCCATATATTTTTTTTTTTAATTCTTCATCTCAATGTGTTTGGACATGTGTTGGACTGTCCTTTTCTTTTTAACGTATAAATTTAATGATATATTTTATGATTAAAATCTCCCATATGTGTTTATACAAGTTACACCAAAACCTATAATTTATGTCATTAGTTTTTCAATATTATGGCTTGTGAGTCACCACCTTGAGATAGCCTTAAGCTCTTGCTGTTGCAACGCCTGTATCCTGTTGAAGACCAATATTGCCAACTCTAACAGCTTTTTATTACACATATTATTACACATATGCGGCATCCTGCAAACACACAATTGCATTAATTGCCAGTTACCTTGTTATTATCATATATATATATATGGTTGTGAAATAGATTCTTCTTCTTTACTAAAAAAAAATCTTGATATTTATAAAACAAAAAAATTTCTATGTGGTTGTGAAATCGATTTTTCTTATGTTTGCTCGAAAAAATCCTAATATTTATAAAACAAAAAATTTTTCAACTTTTTCTCCCCGATTTCTTAGTATAACGACGTACACTATAAGGGTAGAGGGATTACTTATTTGTTATTATACTGTTTCCCCATGAATTGTCTTCTCTGTACATATCGATATAGTTTCTGGCGTCCAGTCTCGCCAAGGTCGCGTGCCAATCATATTGAAGAATTTAAATTTATTTTTTCAACATTCGCCGAAGTCTGCACGGCGCTTTGACTCCAAGCTGCTCTCGTAATCTGTTGAAGTCTTCCTCCTTCAAAGGCTTCATGAAAATATCTGCCAACTACTCCTTGGATCTGCAAAACTGCAAATGAATTTCTCTAGACTTCACCAACTCTCTGATGAAGTGATAACGAATATCAATGTGCTTCATCCGGCCATGGAACACGAGATCCTTTGACAGTGCAATGGCCGAATTGTTATCACAAAAAATTGTTGTCGTGCCTTCCGAAGGATTGTACAGTTCACTCAGAACTCTTCGTAGCCATACTGCCTGGCATGCGGATGTCGTGGCGACGACATATTCTGCTTTGGCTATGGACAACGCAACGATGGGTTGCTTCTTGGACACCCATGAGACTGCCCCTAATCCGAGATGGAAAGCATACCCTGAGGTGCTCTTTCGATCATCGGTACTACCAGCCCAGTCACTATCTGTGTAGCTGACCAGTTCCAACTGGTCCTGTCTGACGTAAAATAGGCCATGGTTTCACGTCTCGCTAACATAGCGCAAGATCCTCTTGCCTGGTTGCTAGTGTGTGTCCTTCGGAGTCTCCATGAAATGGCTGATGAGACTGACTTCGAACATCAGATCTGGCCGAGTTGCAGTCAAATACATTAGACTGCCAACTAGCCTCTTGAACAAGGTTGGATCTACATTCCTCCTCGTATCCAACTTGCTCACCTTCAAACCTGTGGCTACAGGTGTGATGGCAGGTTTGCTATCCTCCATCTTGAAGTGCTTCAGGACATCCTTCACATACTTGCCCTGAGAAATGAAGATGCCATCTGCTGATTGGTCAAATTCAGTGTCAAGAAAATATTTCATCAACCCCATGTCAGTCATTTCAAACTCGGACTTCATGGCTGTTCTAAACTGCGCAAATAGGCTATTGCTATTGCCAGTAAATATCAGATCATCTACGTACAGGCAAACGATGATGAGCTCACCTGTTACATTTGTCTTCATGTACAGTGAGTGCTCATATGGGCATTTTTGAAACCCATTCTCCTAAAAATAGTCATCAATACGGCTGTACCATGCCCTGGGTGCTTGCTTCAACCCATACAGGGCCTTCTTCAGTTTTAGGACTTTGCCTTCTTGCCCTTGTATTTCATAATCGGGCGGCTGGTCTATGTAGACCTCTTCTTCCAACACTCCGTTGAGGAAGGCAGACTTGACATCCATCTGGTACACGCTCCATCCTTTCTGAGCTGCCAGTGCCAAAATCATTCCGACCGTGTCGAGTCGGGCTACGGTGCATACACCTCATGATAGTCAACTCCTGACTTCTGCTTGTAGCATTTTGCCACTAATCTGGCCTTATGCCTGTCAACTTCCCCTTGGGCATTAAACTTCGTTTTATATACCCACTTGACCCCAATGGTCTTCTTTCGTGCTAGAAGATCTGTCAGCTGCCATGTCTCATTCTTCTCAATGGATGTTATCTTCTCATCCATCGCATTCACCCATTTACGATTCTGACTTGCCTCTTCAAACTCCACTAGATCACATTCAGTAAAGAGAGCAAAATTAGAATAATCTTCATCTAACTAATTACGGGTTACCTCATAGATGTCTTGCAAGCTCCAAGTCTTTGCAGGAGTCCTCAGGTTTTGAATTTTGCTTGCAAGTGGAGGTGACCGAGATGATGAGGGTGTGCTACTGCTGGCACCACTGTTGCTGCTTGAAGGCACAGGTGGTTGGACACTGTCTTCCTCCAAGTCTACAGATTCAATAGTTGCTGGTTTAGACTGACCAGTCTTTGAATTCTAGTTCCAGGCTGCATCCTCTAGGAACTTCACGTCTCGACTGATGACAAGTTTCTTTGTCACAGGATTGTACAGCCTATATGCCTTTGCTGGTTCGTTGTATCCTGTGAAGATGCACTTTTCAGTTTTGTCATCCAGCTTCTACCTTTTCTCATCTGGAACATGTGCATATCCTATGCACCCAAAAACTCGCAAATGAGCCACACTTGGCTTCAACTTGCTCCAAGATTCCTTTGGAATTTTGTCCCTCACACTCTTGGTGGGACATCGGTTCAGTAGATAAACTGCACAACTTATAGTTTCTGCCCAGAACTCATGTGGCAAACTTTTTGCCTTCAGCATGCTTCGTGCCATCTCCATGATTGTTCTGTTCTTCCTCTCAGCTACACCATTTTGCTACGGTGTATATCTGGCAGTGAACTACCTTCGAATTCCATGCTACTTGCAGAAGTTATGGAATTCATTGGAGATGTACTCTCCACCTCCATCGGTTCTGAGAGTCTTCACATAATAATCGCTCTATTTCTCAACCAAAGCCTTGAACTCCTTAAACCTTGCAAACACCTCTAACTTCAACTTGATTGGATAAATCCAAGTCTTTCGACTAAAGTCATCAATGAAGGTCAGGAAATACTTATTACCGACATATGAGGTGGTCTACATGGGACCATAGATGTCTGAGTGCACCATCTCCAAAAGCCATGATGCTCTCCAAGACTGTCCTACAAGGAATGCATCCCTGTGCTACTTGTCGACCAGGAAACCTTCACAAACTTGATTTGGTTGCTCTATAAGGGGTAAACCCTTCATCATCTTCTTCTTGTGCAGTAGATTCAGGCCACTGAAACTCAGGTGATCGAATCTGAGATGCCACAGCCAGGTAGCATCCTTCTCAACTACACTCAGAGACATCAAAGATTCATTCTGAATATGCAGCAAAAATTTTTTATTTTTTTTCATGGACACAGTTGCGATTTGTCCATGGACTTTATCTCTGATGGAATAGACACCATCTTTGAATAGTACAGTGTGCCCCTTCTGCACAAGCTATCCAACACTTAGCATATTGTGCTTCAACCCAGACACATAAAAAACATCTTGAATTGTTTTTCTATCATCATGCCAGGTGCGGATGAGGATATTTCCTTTCCCCATCATAGGAACTTTGATGTTGTTCCCCATCTTGACTTCGGACTGGACTATTTCATCTAGTTGTGAGAACATCTCCTTGTTCCCAGTCATATGGTTGCTGCAACCACTGTCAAGATACCAAATGTTTTTCTTGCTCTCCTCTTCAATACTACAAGTCAGCAACACATTTCCTCCTACTACATTTTTGGGTTCCTTCGAATAATGGCCTTGCTGCTGATTCTCGTTAGCCATATTCTTTCTGCACTGTGTGGCATAATGGCCGAACTTGCTGCAGTAGTAGCATTGGAACTTTGACATGTCCTTCTTCTGCTGAGAGCCACCTTGCTAATTTTTTCCAGTGCCTCTTCCTCCTTGCTGATGAAAGTTACAACTTGGCTCAGCATCCTGAGGGTTTGATCTCCCTCCTTGCTTATTCCCATGCTTTCTTCTGCCTCTTCCTCATTGAGAACTAGAAGCATCATTATGGGAGTCTTGTCTACCATTGTCTCGGACTGAGACTTGCACTTTGAAGGCTTGCTCCAAAGAAGACTGAGTTGAGCGGCTCAACCTCTATTCATGGGTCTGCAGGGAACCCATGAGTTCATCTGTCGAGAGGATTGTAAAATCCCTCGACTCTTCGATTGCTATCACAACCGAGTCAAACTTGGCAGGCAAACTTTTGAGAATATTCTCCATGATTCTCTGGCTCTGCACGATTTCACCATTCAACTACATTTGGTTGATGATATCTGTTGTCCGGGTGAAGAAGTCGCTCATCGACTCGGACTCGCTCATCTACAGATTTTCAAACTCTCTCCTAAGCATCTATAGTTTCACCAACTTCACTTTATCAGTGCCCTGATATGAATGTGCCAGGGTTTCCCAGGCCTACTTGGCCTTGGTGGCTAATGCAATCTACGGAAATATGGTCTCCTCAACCACTTGCATGATGTAGAAGAGGGCCTT
Organism: Wollemia nobilis; assembly: GCA_028583015.1. NCBI lineage: Eukaryota > Viridiplantae > Streptophyta > Pinopsida > Araucariales > Araucariaceae > Wollemia > Wollemia nobilis. The sequence continues at coordinate 1,103,729 of JAQPPZ010003256.1, forward strand.
CTGGTCCTTCTTCTTGTGCTCTTTTAATAGATCCTTGTCTCCTTGAGAGAGGGTGGCCAGTGCTGCTGCATCTGCTGGTTCTGGGTAGATGTTCTTGACTAACTCCCATAGCTCCTGAGATCTGAACAGGATCTTCATCTGGATGCTCCAGTAATCGTAGTTCTTGCCATTAAATCGTGGGATCTACAACTACAGGGAATTCTTTCTGAAATCCATCTTCTATCTTCGTGTCACGGCTCAATCAGCTCTGATACCAATTGAAGAATTTAAATTTATTTTTTCAACATTCGCTGAAGTCTACACGACGCTATTCGAAAAGTGTAGTGCGCAAGTCGAGGGCACCGATGGACTTTGCCCTAGAATGGGCGAGGTGCGAACATCGGGGGTGCCGACAAACTTTGCCCAAAACTGGGCGAAGTACGAACGTCGGGGGCGCCGACAGACTTCGCCCAAAACTAGGCGAAGTTTGCACTTTGGGGCTACCGATGGACTTTGCCCGAAACTGGGCAAAGTTCGCACTTCGGGGCCGCCAATAGACTTCACCCAAAATTGGGCGAAGTTTGTACTTCGGTCAGCCAACGGACTGCGCTAGGTGAAGTGCGGACTGCGGCTGACTTCAGACTTCGCTCGCGCACTCGAGCTGCGCTCGGATCTCGGGCACAGTCAGACTTCAGCAGCGAACTTGGAAAGCCACTTCAGACTTGGCCACTCTGGGCTTCGACTTCTTTGTCTTGCGCGGTGCGGCTGGGTTTGCCTGGCTTGGCAACACCCATATGAGAAGAGAGAGACGCCGAAACAGAGAGCAATCAACTTTAGCACAATAAAACTATAAACCCTAAAGATGCCACAAACTACAACAAACTTTATTCATATGAAAAACTAGGGTTATAGTAATTCCTCAACTGAGGAAATAACAACATCTACAAACTACGCTACAGGATAAACTAAACAGGGGAATTGTCGAGTCTGCTGCTCGGACATTAAACAGCTGAGCCACACTGCTCACTGAATCGCTCGCCCTCCTTTCTCTGCTTTAATCTCCGCTTCCTCTTTCACGAACTTCTCTCATACACGCACTGCTTCTCCTCCGTTTGAAGACCCGAACTGCCCTTTTATAGCCGTGGGGAGAGGAGGATAAGGTTTATCCTCTGACAGCTTCGGATAAGGGTTATCCTCTGACCGGCCCTCATCTAGGGTTTCTGACAAACGCCGACTTGGCATTAACTCCTACGGAGATCGGATCTGTTAGGTGTCAAATCTGTCAGAAGGTAGGTGTGACATCATATCACACTTTTGCCGGGATCCCGGACTACAGCAGCGCAGTCCGACTTCGCCCAGGTCTGAAGCGCAATCCGGTTTTGCCCAAAGTTCGGAGCGCAGTTGGGCACAAGCGTGAAATCTGGGTTTATTTTTCAAACATCATACTCCAAATTGAGTTCTATCTGTTTAACAAAAAAATACAATTACTAAGAAAAAATTATTTAGTACACACTCACTTTGACATGCAGATCGGTAGTGAAGAAGTAAAATTTCTCACAACCTCTCGTGAAAGGCTTGATCTCTCAATCTTTTGAAGAGCTTCTTTTAAATAAGTGGTTGTGAAGGCTTTGGCCTCGTCCATAACTTTCTCCCCGGGAAATGCAATGAGCGAAGCCTTATATAAATTTAGGAAGCTTTTTATCGCCGCCTGTGAGTCATTCGTGAAGGACAAGAACTGCCTATCCTTCACCTTGAAGTGCTCCAACACATCTGCTATCATATTATAGTTAACTAGCAATAGGATTCCCAAGCATTACCAGTAAATACGCTAATGCAAATCAATTAAATTGCTTTTTAATTCGATTTAATCGATGTGGAGACCTTCAGAAACGCTATATCTGTGCAGTCGAAGAATTCGAAGTCCCAACGCGGTGGTGTTGAGATCCCTACAAAAACTGTCGGTACCACATCCAATACCTTTCTTGTTCCAATACCTGCAGCTCGATTAAAATTTGATGAACATACAAACACAATAATTCTTAATAAAATATCACAACCACTCAAATTAAATTATCATTTAACAACCTCTTGAATTATATTATCATTTAACAGACATTTAAGGGTACACAAACAAACCTGTAAACATAATCAAGCGCTTCTTTGATTTCCCTTCCAAAATGTCGATCGATGCCAAGGCGTTCTACGTTATCGATTAGCGAAAGGCGTTCGAAAAGATCATTTGCAGGTAAACCCATATCTGGAGTTGCTTTTGCCGTGAACATGCCTTTGATCTCCGTTATTAGCTTTTCAGCACGTTTTTCATTGGAAGGAGCCTGCGGACCAACCAACAAAACACAATATTCATAAACGATGTACCATAAACGATGTAATGTAAAATAAACGATGTACCATATTAATAGTAAACGATGGCTTGCCTCGTATGGCTTTCTTAGAGTCTGTATGAAATTGTCGTCCCACAAATTGGGGTGATGATTGCCTTCGCGCCGTTTCACAAATTGGGGTGATGAACTCCTCGTATTCGTATTCATATTCATATTGGTCGGACGTACTGCAAAATCCCGGCGTCGCAGTGCATTACTCGAAAATCGAAGGCCTCCAGCAGACTTTCGGAATGAATGTTGCTTTTCTGAATTTTGCAAAAACGTGGCCGAAGCCAAAGGAGCGACGAAAATAATAACCATTTTCAGGGCTTTTATGTGGCAAGAATACGTACCCTGTTGTGACTGAAACCCATCATTTGTGTCCTTATATAGAAAAGTCGGGGAAGTCATGCGGCCAGAATTATTACGTGTAAACATGCCAGACGATTGACTGAAAAGTGGGGAGTTGCAATGATTGGAATTTGTTTTTACATTAATATTTATCTATATACTAGTTAATTATTTATTAAAATAGTAAAAATAATATTATTAAAGAAGTCTAAAATTATAAAAATTTAGATACTTGAAAATTTATTAATCTATTTTTATTAAACTCTTTATCTTATTCACGTTATTTTTATTTAATAAATTAAAAAAAATTCAACCATTCCCTTAACTTTATTTTTGAAAAATAAATTAAATATTATAAAACAAAAAAAACTATATATATTATAAAAAATAAAAAATCAACCTTATCTTTATTTAATAAATTAACACCTAATTCTCATGCGAGACCATTGATGAATCAACACCTAATTGCTTATTAAAATTGGGTAAAAATAATGTCATTGCTCACGAGAAACACGAGAGTGAAATTATAGAAATTTACCAGCACCCTTAACTTTAAATTATAAAATTATTGTCCTCCTACGTGGACTTGGCCTTAAGATATACTATATTTCAACCGTGAGAGATAGGCATGCATATTTTTGGTAAGATTGGACGTTACATTTTTTTTTAAATGTTATTTTATAAAGTATAAAATTTTAATATTGATTTTATTATTTTATATTTTTTAAGTTTTTGCCAATTATTTCAACCCAACGAGTATTTATTATTTTTTTTATAAAGTTAGAATTGTATAATTAATTAATAATTACTTTTTAGATAAAAAAATAAAAAATATTTCATGATTTCTTTTATTCTTGTCATTTTTATATTTTTATAGGTGAAGACTTTTGCTTGAGGCACATATTGTTTTTATTATCCTTGATTTAGCAGGTGAAGACTTTCCATTGTTCAATGTGTTTTTTATTTCGCTGGTAAAAATTTTCAATTATTTACATACCTTTATATTTTTCATGTATTTAAAAATATTATGAGTCTTGTTGTTTGAATATTTTTTATTATGGACATATTTGGTTTATTGATCTTGTTTTCAAGTGAATACTTTACATTGATTTTGAATAGATATTTTTATTGTTTTAATTTTCATAAGTAAAGGCTTTGTATTATTTACACATTTTTAGTTATTTAGTATATATTTTTAATGTTATTTATACATTGCAATATAATTTAATAAGGATAAATGTTTAATTTAAAATTATGAGATAACATTATTAAATTAAATGCAAGACCTTATAGTAGATTTTGAGATAGTAGACGATTACAAATTATAAGGAATTGGAGCTTTAGAAGGGAAAGTAGGGCATCAACTAGGTGGACAAAGTACATTCTGGTTGTTATAGAATTGAAGATAAAGTTGTTGCCCTAGGATAGCCCAATAGACATGCCTCCACATCTTCTTCTATATAGACAAAGTTCGATTGCAAATTTGTTGAAGGAAAAATATTCATCAAGGACCAAAGAAGTACAAAAACCTATAATAAAAATGCTCTTTGTAGCTACTATAAAAATATCAACATATCAAAGAGTCAATGAATGCTTTCCATAGTCAAAATCAAGACCATGTTAGAATTTTCTAAAATAGACATGCAAAGCATTACACAAAATATGAAGAGAAGAGTAGAACTGATTGATTTATTGCAAAAATCAACTTTGTATAAATAGCAAAGTTGATCATTGAGAGCCATCAGATTACAACTCATCAAACCTGATGAAGGCACCACTGAGTGTTCCCCTAACACATGGAGGAGTGGAAACTCAAGTGCGTCTATCCTAGTAGAACTTAAGAGAATATTCACTTATTCTAACACCCTCTCTTAAGTGATACTATGGGAGCTTTGTACAAATGAGTCCCGACAATAAGACCTGATGAGGTATTCATGTACAATGACTTATTTATGAAGATATGGTAAAAATCCATTGGGAAAAACCATCAACCAAAAGGAAGTAAGGAAGAGGCTTGTCTTAGGATGGTGAATATTGTCCTCTTAATTCAATAAGAATGATGAGTCCCGACAACATGGCTTGATGAGGTACTCATTTATAGTATATATAGTTGGTGAAAAAATCCCATGGGGAAAAATCAACTATCACAACTTCTTTTTGAAGTGATGGTAAAATCCCTATGGAAAAAACCATCAATCAAGAAGACAGTAAGGAAGAGGTTTGTCTTTGAATGACGAAGATTTTCCTCTTAATAAAACAAGAATGATGAGTCCCGACAACATGAGGTACTCATTTACAATATATATATATATATATATATATATATATATATATATATATATATATATATAGATGGTGAAAAAACCCCTTGGGAAAAACCATCTCACAAAAAAATATCCAAGATAGAGGTATGTCTTCGGATGGTGAAGATTGTCCTCATAATATACATGATGTTGGAGAGATGATAAAAAAACCACAAGGGAAAAAAACATTCTCCAAACAATATAATGAGAGGTAGAAGACCTCTATGTCAATGCAACTATAATACTCCAAGTTTATGTCGCAACTTAAGGTAACACGGAGAAGGAAATCACTTGGTAAATATATCTACAATTTTATTCATAGTTGGAATATAGTCCAAATATATATCCCCATTTTTAATATGTTGTCATATGAAGTGCATGTATATATCAATATGCTTGGTACATTGATGTTCAACCAGATTGTGTGCAATATGAATTGTGCTCTGATTGTCACACCAAAGAGTTATAGGATTTTCATGGGAGAAACAAAATTCTCTTAGAATTTGATGAAGACAAAGAGCTTCCTGACTTGTTTAAATTATTGCCATGTATTCTGCCTCTATAGAAGATAAGGCTACTACTTGTTGTTTCTTGCATAACTAGGCTATTGGTTAAGAACCAAGGCAAAATACATAGCCAGAGGTTGAACATATGTCTTCTACTAAACCTGCCAAATATGAATCTGTGTAGCCAATGATATCCATGGATTTTACCTTATACAGGATCACAAAGTGTGTAGTGCCTTGCAAGTAACAAAGAATCCTTTTTATTTCTTGCCAATGACTGAAGTGAGATTGATGAGAGAATTTGAATACTAGGCCAACAACATATGAGATATCTGGGAGAGTATGAGTAAGGTATAACAAAATTCCTACAAGATGATGGTATAGAGTTGCATCACAAAGAGGGGATGAGTAGGAAATACTAATATTAATGCTAGATTGAAAAGGGGTAGGAGAAGGTTTGCAATCTATCATTTTAAATCTTTGAAGAAGATCTGGAGTGTATTTTTTTTTATACAATGAAATTCTTGCATCTAATTTATTTATTTGGATCCCAAGGAATTAATGAGCTAAACCAAGATCATTTATTTTAATTTTTTTATAGAGGGAGTCTTTTATAGTTTGAATGTGAGTGAAGTTAGTTCTAGTGAGAAGAATATCATCAACATATACAACAAGAATGGTGATTTTGTCTTCATTTATCCAAATGTAGATGGTGTTATCAAACTCACAATGAGAAAAACCTACGAAAAGAAGGAAGGAGTCCATATTTTCATACCAAGCTCTAAGGGCTTTTTTGAGGCCATAGAGAGACTTTTTTAACCTACAAACAAGAGATGAGTCTTGAGTAAAGCTAGTAGGTTGTTCCATGAATATTTCTTCTTTTAAATATCCATATAAGAAAGCAATTTTTACATCTATTTGATAGGCATGCCACTTTTGGAAAGCAACTAGAGAAAGAACCAGTCTAATGGAATCTATTTTAGCAACTAGAGCAAAGGTTTGTGCATAGTAAATACCTTCAATTTGAGAAAAATCTTTGGCTGCTTGATGAGCTTTGTGTTTGTCTATTTCTCTATTAGACCCATATTTTGTTTTGAATATCCATTTTTTTAAGCGAAAAACTCCTTGCGGGGCCGCCTTGGTCTGAGAGACCACAAACAGGGGGTTTTACACCGTCAAAGTCACCCGAGAGTCGCACCCGACGCTACCTGCACCAACATTATCAATTGGATTTTGGATACCCAATTTAGCTTTTTGGTAGGGTGGAGATTTGAACCTGGGACCTCTCTTGGAGGATTTCCCTCTCTTCTCCAACTCACCTACAACACCTCAGTGTTTTGAATATCCATTTATAACGAACTAACTTCCTTCCTTTAGGCAAGGGAACTAAATCCCAAGTTTGGTTTTTGATTAAGGAAGAAAATTTGTTTTCCATGACCTCATCCCATTCTTTAATTCATGTTGCTTCTTTGAATGATTGAGGATCATAGGAAATAGACTGATAGACAAGTCCATTGCCTATGGGGTTGGTTGATCTGGTTGATGGAAGATTTTGGATGTAGGGAGTATCTTCTTTAACAATGGTGTAGGCCCATCTTGTCATAGTCGAAGGAGTAGAAGGAGTTGAAAGACATTGAGTTGGAGTTATAGGTTCCTCATCTTGGTTATCAATTTCTAAGTTGATCTCAAGAGTTGGCTCTTCATAATATTGATGTTCTACTATAGGGGAAGACTCAATCGAGGAAGAGGGAGATTGAGGATCTTTTTGAGGGAATGTTTCATCAAATTGGACATTGCTATGGAACAATACCTCATGACTTGAGGTATCAAGAAGCCTTTATGCTTTCATTTCCTCAAAATAGCTAACAAAGATGAGCTTTTTACTTTTCTTATCTAGAGCCTTACTTTTATTCTTTGGGATGTGTGACCAAGCAGTGCAAAAAAAAATATTGAACAAGGAAACATTCTATTTTGAGCCAAATCATGCTTCTTCAGGAGTTAAATGGTCAAGAGCTTTATGAGGTGTGTGTTTTTGAATATAATTGGCATATTTAATAGCTTCTGCCCAAAAAAAATTGGAATATCTCATGAATGGAGCAAACAATTTTTCATTTTCTTTAATGTCCAATTTTTCCTTTTTGCAATACCATTTTGTTGAGTATTATGGGAGATATAATGTTGATGAATGATGCCATGAATTGATAGAAATATTGAGAACTAATTACTGCAGTCCCCATTATCTGTGTGAATTTTCTTAATGTTGCAAGAGGCTTGATTTTCAACTAAGTATTTAAAGACTTTAAAGTGGGATAGAATTCACTTTTATATTTCAAGAAATAGACCTAGGATCTTCTAGAAAAGTCATCAATAAAGGTTAGAGCATACTTTTCTCCTTTGAAATAAGGTTATGTAAAAGACATCAAGTCACTATGGATTTATTCTAGAGGATATGAGACCTTTATAGAACTACTTGGGTGGAAATGATCTTGATGTTGCTTTCCAAGAGCACATCCAGGATAAAATCCATCAATAGAAGAGACTTGGGGTAAACCTGTGACCATATTATGGGTCCTCAATTCCTTTAGGTAGTTGTAATTAAGATGACCAAATCTTTCATGCCAAATTTTTCTTTCAAGATCTCCATGAGCCACAAAACTGAAGGCCCCTTCTATATTTTGGAATCCTTTGAAGTGAAATAGCTGAGTGTTGTGATCAATATCTCCTTTGGATATGAGAGAATGGGGATCTTGAAAGTGTCTTATATCAACTCTTGTTGGAGAGAAGAGAACTATTTTCCCCTTATCAAAAGTACAAATTTGATATATGGAGAGGATATTGGTGGCAATGTTTGGAATATAGAGAACATTATTTATAGAGCCACCATAAATGGTTATGTCCCCCTTTTATTTGATTGGAATAAAGGAAGAGTCACCCACTTCTATGCTACATGTAGAACTTGATGAGATAGAAGAGAATGACTCATTTGAAGTAGTCATGTGGTGAGTAGCTCCAGAATCAAGGACCCAAAAATTAGAGGAAGAATTAGAGGTTTTCGCTTGAATATTTAGGGATTTCCCTATTTTATTTTTATTATCTATATTTTGATCCTTCATAGTTGCCTCTAGTTGTTGTAATATTTTCCAACATTTGTTTGCAAAATGACCATTCTTTTTACAATAAGTACAAGTTATAGGATTACTTTCCTTATTTTTTAATTTTTATTTATTAGAGGTGGATGCTACTAAGGCTTTGGAGGAAGAGGACGAGGAAGATGTCTCATATCTTGCAAGTTTTATTTCTTCCCTAGTTATTCTAGCATAAAATTCTTCTAAAGAGGGCTTTTTAAAGGTTGCACTAAGAGCATATTTTGTAGATATAAATGTGGTTGCAAAGACTTGAAATACACAATTTAGTTTAGAAATAATTAGATAAATGTATTCTTCATCAGTATTTTTCTTCCCACTGCCTATGAATTGAGTGAGGACTTATTTGAATTTGGTTAGGAAGACAACAATACTGCTAAAATATTTAGGAGACAAAGTTGTTAGTTCTACTTCTAGTTGCATTGATCTTATTTGATCTACTTTTCCAAACAAGGTCTTTAGTTTCTCCCAACTTTCATGAGGAGTTTTACAAACTGTAATGTGAAACCATAAAATTTCATGAATATTAGAACTTATAATACCCATTGTTTTGTGCATATTTCCTTTATGAACAAAACTTTCAAATACTTTCTCAAATTCTTGTTGCTTTTCTTCTAGTAAATGAGTGAGACCTTTTTGAGAGATAAGATTTAAAATTTTAGGTTTCCAAGTGTGATAGTTATGAGGGGTGAGAGGTTCAATTGAATTCATCATTTTTAAACAAGAAAAGTGAAGTTTTAACCAATATTTCCCATTAGAACTTAAATTTATGGATTAATGTAATTGATTTTAAATAAGATATGAAGCTCTTAAATATATCAATCCTCAAAATACCAGCCCTAACAAGAGGGAAACTATAAGTATTGAGTTTAGTTATATTTTTTCTTATGATTTTCCAAATCCTTTCTTATGTTCTTCTCAATAACCGCCCTTACTGTAGACACCAAAACAACACCAATCCAATTATGTGACAACAAGCATCGATCACATTGACACAAACAGCCCCTAGGGCAGCCCCCAGAGGTTAAACAATGGTCCTAACAACTCCCAACAATAGTTTTGTAGGTCAAGGGTCAATTTGGCATCTTTTTGCACTTTGCTCCCTACTCGCCCCACCCTGGGATGAATACAAACTAATATTCTCCCCACCCAGGGATGAATAGCAGCATTCGCCCTAGGGTGAGGTGAATAGTAGGTTTGACTGGCAAAAATTTAAACCTCGACAGGTCCACCAGTTAACTTCAACTTCAGGACATGCAATTGCGAGGAATAATTTTAAATCAATAAGAGAGACTTCAATCATGCATGTCTTTATTTTAGATACCTCATGCAAGGAGACTCTAAATTAGGAAATAATATTTTCTCTCAAAATAGGACAATTAACTCAAGTGGTGCCCTCGCATGCGCATTCAAAACAAAGAGACCCTAGGTCTATAAATTGGTGAGTCTTCTCACCCAAAAAAGATACAGAGAGGATATTTTGGAGCAACGAAGTGCTACTAATCTATATACTCACCCTTTTTTTGTGCTTTCACATCCTTGATCTCTCTTTTGGAGGGAGGTTATTGGGTGATCATTGGAAGCGCATTCTAAGACCCAAACCCAAACATTTGGCCACAATATTCCACAAAATTTGTTGAAAAAACCCCATAAAAAGTTTTGGACCCATCCCAAGTGGATTTGTGCTGAAAAAAAGTCCCAAACTATGGGCCTCCTGCCCCCAAGCACCCCCCAAACTGTCGCAGCCCTAATCGCCCCACCCTGGAGCAAATAGAAATATGTGATATATTTCTCTAATTTTTCTTTTGCATATTATTCTAGGTTATTTAAATAGGCTGTATTTTAAATTTTAATTCATTCTGAGCATTTTTGACCAAGTTTTTATCATTTCCCGCCTTTACTAACTTGCATATGGCACCAACAAATTTTGGGTGATAGAGGCCAAATTGGAGAAATCTGACCTTCTGGGTCTTCCCAAAACACCCCCAATTAGCTAACCCCAACTTTTCAGGTCATTTGGATCTTTCTGTATTGGACATTGAAGAGGCAATTATACATGGAATGTAGGCAAATATATTTTGAGGGAAAACTTATAAGATTTGAAACAATTATACAAAGTTTTCTTTTAAGTAAATAGATATATTTAGAAAAGATAAAATATAATTAATATTAACACTTTTCTAAAAAAATAATCTAAACAAATTTTTATCATATATAAGAAAGAATAATATATGTAAAAATTAATAATAAAAAAAAAAGAGGTTTTGATTGATTAGTGAGTATCTTCTTTATGAAATATATAATGGAATATTTCAAAAATAACACCTTTTAAATATATTCTACTTAAAAGGAATAAATGAACTTAGAATAATATAGACAAAAAATTATACAACCCCCCTTAAAACGCACATGTGCAATAATTTACACTTAACCCCCCCAAAAAAAAAATTAAAAGGATTTTAAAATGTAGTCAACCTTCGAAATAGAAGGAAAAATACTCTGAAAAACAAAGTATTATAGACAACTATAAAGGCATTGTTATAGATTCTTACAAAACTAAAACAGAGATAGGTTTTTTGAGGAAGATTTCGAAAAATCTTTGGCACTCAGACGAAGAGGGGAGATGAAACACTGTGCAAATCCTACAAAAAAACAATTTAGAAATGGAACAAAAGAACCAAAGCCTGCGAATAAAATACAATGACGTTGTCTTCCAGATGGTTGGATTCGATTCGATGGATATCTATTTTTATGCAAGAAAAAAAGGTTAGAAACCAAATAAAAGCATATGGAGCCTATGAAGAATTTGCAGCGACAATCTCTAAATATTTTTGGAATGGCTTTGATGATCTCCTCTGATGTTATGGGTGCCTCTATTCAAAGTGAATAATCTTCTAACGGGAGCGCCTCTGAAAAAAACTTGTATAAGAGAAATTTAACAAGAGAATATAGACAGTATTCCCTTAGAAAAAATAAGCATCACCTAAGGACTTAATTCTTCCAATGAATATAGGAAGCAAGCAAAAGAGAGGAAATTAGAGATAGAAATGATTAAGATTGATGCCCAAACGATATTATAAAGAATCCAATGAAGTCGTTAGTGAATGCCAAATTTATAGGAGATGTTTAGCATCGAAAGGAGATAAATTCTAGCATGAGCTGGCTCTAATAAGGTCGTCCAAGGAATGAAACAGACCCTTTAGTAAAATAAAATATTATAAAAAGGATATGAAGAATCTTAAACACCAATGTTCAAAAAGGAACTGCGCCAAAAGGAGAGAGAGGCGGAGAGCGCTATCTCATATGCTAGATAGTCGAAAGAGATAAAATCAGATGTCAATAGAAGTATATGATGAAATATTAAATACCAAAGTTTGAAAAGAAATTGTGCTAAAAGGAGAGAGAGGCAGAGAGTGCTATCTCATTTGCTAGATAGTCAAAAGAGAGGTGCCATGAGCATGGCCTATGGTGCCCAAATATGGGTGTCGAGGGAATGAAAGCAGGAACCTCTCTTTGAGATCTTCAAGAACACTTCAAAATAGACAGAAGATAGGCTTACATTTTAGCTAAGTTTCCCCAAAAAATATGGGTGCTGAGAGCTTGAAAATGAGCCTTCCAAGTTGACTGAGGCAGCGAGAGTTGAATTTTTCCAGAAAAAAAATCCTTACGATAGGAAATATATTTTCTATTATATCAATTTATATGAATAAAACAAGCCTTTTGCTAAGGTAAAAGGTACATAAAAAAACTTATGATTTTTCATAGAAGATTTCTAAAAGACAAAAAATGGAATATATTCCTTTTGAATTTTAAAATAGATCTATGAAAGTAAAAATAGGTAATATATCTGAAAATTTTACTCTAGAAGATAAAATATCAGAATAACCCACATACATAAAAAAGTTATTTTTTCTTTCAAATATAGCTGAAAAAAAGGCTATATATAGAATCTATTGAAGGCTTTTTTGAAAAACCAACAAAAGATACAAAGAACCAACTCCTAGAATCTCCAAGAGAGAATGCTAGAAAAATCTATCCTACTCTGATAACATGTTATAATTTACCAAAATAGACATGCAAAGCATTACACAAAATATGAAGAGAAGAGTAGAACTGATTGATTTATTCTAAAGATAAACTTTGTATAAATAGAAAAGTTGATCATTAAGATTCGTTGGATTACAAAAACTCATAAAACCTGATGAAGATACCACTGAGTGTTCTCCTGACACGTGGAGGAGTGGAAACTCAAGTGTGTCTATCCTAGTAGAACTTAAGAGAATATTCACTTATTCTAAAAATCCAAATATTATCATTGAGCAAAGGATAGTAGAAGAAATAGTATTATATAAAGCTAATCTTAATCTAATTTATAAATTCATGGTATTCATCCAACCTTAAATTTTTTGCATTTGTGGGTTTGATAAAACTAGGAGTCTCTTAGTGATTATTCTTGGTGGTTTATTAGTAATGAATATTTTCTTATTAGATTTTCCTCACTTGCTGAAAAAAATAGGGATTTTGAATCATAAAAGAGGAGTCATGGTCTAGTAGGATTATTTTTTACCCATAAAGAGTGATATTTAAACTCTTAATTTAACCCAATACTATCATAGTTTGGATCTATTTACGTGCACCTCGAATGGAGTTTTAGAGTGAGCAATTATTGGAAATTATTGGTAATTCCCTTGGAAGATATTTGGTGTTTCTAGAGACATAATAGAAGGAAATATAGTCATTTATGCTAGAGTATACATGGAAATGGATCTCAAACACCCTTTTTCGATAGAGGTAACCAAGGTAATCAATAGCCTTGTACTAGTGTCAAGGTAATTAATGATTATACAATCATGGAATATTAGGGATTTAAAAAAGTAAAATATTTTTTTGACTATCCAAGAGATAAAAATATTCTAGATATTATGTGTAAAAAATTTAATAGAATTTCAAGGGGTGCTATTCATATGGAAGTAGCTACCCAAGGGACATCAGGAGGGATATTTACCTTTTGGAACTATTTTGAATGGATGGCAATAGAACATATATTTTGTAGTGGTATCCTCACATAACATTTTAGGAACAATGTGATAGTTGAGTAGATTATAATCATAAATTTTTATGGGACTCAAAACCTAGATTATAATATTCATCAATGGTTAATAGCACCTAACATGAGAGTACCAAGGGAGATTTAGACTAGATTATTGTTAGGAATTTTAATGCTAAATTGTCATCTAGGGATAAAAAATGGGGAATCCCAATTTTGGACCTAGGGGATTAGCTTATTACTACCTAGGTCTATTTATTACACTTGGTGGATATTAAATATCCTAGAACCAACTATAATTGTACTAATAAGAGGAGGAAACCACATAGTAGGAATGTGAAGTTAGATAATATTGTGGTTTTAGAGAAGGAATTTAGAATATTTAATATAAAATTTCAAATTTTTGAGGGTCCAGTTTCATATCACTTTTCCATTCTATTGGAAGGGGGATCAAGATAGGGCAACATCATAAACCATTTAGATTTGAATACTTTTAGTTAAAAAAGATAAAATTTGAAAGAAAATTTCATGGTTGTGGGAAGAAGGATGCTTGACATATGGGTGAAGAAGCATTAAAAAAGGCTCACCTAAATGTATTGAAACTGAAATGTGATCTAGTATTTCTAAGAAAGTGTGCAATAGAAAGGAGTAAAAGATGTAAACAAAGCAAGCCATTGAAATGATGAATGATTTAAAGTAAAAATATGGGTTTTATCCATGTATTTATAAATTCATTAATTCCAAAGGTACAATACATACCCCTTTGAGGGCTTCTCATTTTGATACATTTTAGATTCCAGATTACAAGGGATAATATCCCTCCATGAGCTTAATGGTGAGCTTACAGTGTTCTTCTTGCAACCGCACTTGAGATCTATTCTTGAGCTTCGTTTATACTACTCCTTAGCTCCTACCTCATGCCTAGAATAGCTACACCTACACAAAAGAGATTGAATAATGTTAATAGCATATGTGTTTAGTGATGAAAACTATGAAAACCATAGAAAGTATGCATCTATGAATATAAATTTTATTTTTAACTATTCTAAACAAATCCAAATGACTTAAAATTCTAGTATGATGTTTAATAGGTAATTTTGGAAGGATATGAACAAAAATCACAATGAAATTGTTAGCAGAATTGGTGGCCATTCCTAGTAGGAACAAGTAAGACTACAATCATAAAAATATTAATCAACCCATAAAATATGATAAAAAATTTACCAAATTTGGATATTATGCCAATATAATACTATATAAATGATCTAAACATAAATTAGATCAAAATTATGGGCCAGTTCATGGCCATCCCTAGGATTTTCAATAAGACCTGATAACTGTCCCTAGGGGATGGTCACAAATTAAGGTGTTTTTTACCACCAATTCCACTTGGAATTGGTCAATAAACCTCCTAAGGATATTTTCATGAAATTTAGAAAACTAACTCTCAAAATTTATTGGTTTTGGAATCATTTTAGTGTATTTTGGGATGCCCCTAAAAGCACCTTTGAATAAAGAGGTTTTTAAGGAAAATACTTGGGCAAATGTTGAGGATAAATGTGAGCAAACATTCATGAGAAATGCTTGTTATTGTATCCTCTTAAAATTGGATAGAAGTACCTCATTTTATAGCTAAAATAGGGAAAACATGAAAAGGAAAAAGTTTTGGTATGCATGGCAAGTGTTGTCACTTATCAATGCCCTTGCCATGTAATGGGTGGGAAATCTTACCCATTTGGAGCCTCCAATTTGTAGGCCTTGATGTTTATGATAGCCTCTCAATCAATTATGGGTGATTGGATTGGATAAATAGTTACAATTGATTTGCATTTGTCCCACCATTTAACTTTTGAAGGGTCTAGTTCATGGTCGTCCCACCTAGGGATGGACAAGGCAAACAAGAAAAGAAGTTCTTTCAAATATAAAAGAGGAGCTACTATGTAAACAAGGCAAGTAAGTACTCAAGTGATAGTGATAATAGTTTCTCAGATAATGATAAATATGAAGTTCTATTTTTGACAGAAGAAAAAGAAGAATTTAATAAAAAGTCACTAGTAATTCTCAAGTGTTTTAGATGTGGTGATTTTGGACATCTTGAAGAAAGTTTTACAAAGAATGGTTTCAATTTTAGTGATGATGAATATGAAGAAACACTTGAAGGACCAAAAGATAATATTCTAATGGCACTAGAAGAAGAAGGAGGTGATCCTATAGAATACAATTCAAAAGAGAATGAAGATTTTTTCAAAGGCAAACAAATAGAAGAAGAATAAAAAAAGAGGAGAAGTTGATCTTGAGGGAGAGATTATTTATGCTCTTAACACATTGAAGAAGGTAAGAAAGAAAAATTCCCAACTTAAGCTTCAGTTTCAAGAATGTAATGAAGAGAGAGGAAAGCTTATAGAGGATCTAAATAAGTCAATGACTAAGACAAAGAAGTTCAAGGGTAAGCTACACAAGTTTAAAAGAAGCTCAAAGAATTTGGATAATATTATCAAGACACAAAAGCCTACATCAAGCAAGATAGGTCTTGGTTTTGAACAAGTACAAAAGAAGCAATAAGAGGAGTCAATATCAAGTTATAAAGAATAAGAAACTTTAGACGAAGATAGTGTGAGAGAAAGTGAAACTTCTGAGGATGAGTTAGACAATAGAAATTTCAACAAGGAAAGAAATAATGCACAAAGGAGAAGCATATGGAATAGGAACCAGCACAATGTAAAATAAACTACGAGACCAATGAGGTTAAGGCAAGGGAATTTCAATGGATTATGTTTCTCATGTCATATATTTGGGTATAAGGCTTCATAGTGCAAGACACATGAAAGACAAAAAATTGGGAACTTCAAAAATAGACAACTTTTTCACGGGTATTGCTACTCATGTAATCAGTTTGGTCAGAAGGCAATGAATTACAGGGTCCATGACTAGAATAGATATGGCTTCACCAAAATAAATTTCAAGATATTTGCACCTTTAAGGAATAAAAATATTAAGTGTTATAAGTGCAATAATGATGGACATACAAGAAACTGATGTAGAGCAAAAATTCCAAAGATAAAAAGAAATACGAATAATCAGAGGAATAAAAAGGATTAGATGATAAGGAAAGTTGACAAAGGTAAAGACCAGTACATTTTGGGAGTAGAAATACTCCCACCATAGAATTAACCACCTCAATATGAGGTGGGGTAGGGGCTAAGCTAAGAGACTCATTCTTAGCCCCGAGCCCCAAAGGTGATCCTTTACCATTGATGTCAAAGGGGAAGAGATTTTATTAAGGGGGATATATTTGATCTAAGAAGAGAGCGTTGAGTCAGGAGGAGAAATTTCCGCAAGAGGAGCAAGATAGAAAAAGGTTAAGGAAATTTGAAAACACTTGGGTTGCCATCAATGACAAAGGAGGATATTGTTAGATATTTTGAGTAGATGTGTTGTCATTGATGTTAAGAGTGAGTGGTCATTTATGTCAAAAGTTAGTTTCAGTGAGTAGTGAAAGGAGAAGTAGTTTCGCAATTAGTGCAAAAAAGAGAGTCTTCTTCCAATTTGTCAGATCTGGTTCCATGTAGTCAAATTTGGTCCAAAGGCAAAGAAGAGGCCCAAGTAAATAATATTATAATATTTTATTATAATATTAAAAAGGAAATTTAAATTAATTATAAATTAATTAATATAATTTTATTATAAATTAATTTATTAATTAATTTAATTAAATTTCAAAATTTACTTAAGTTAATTATAATTTAATTATAAATTAATTTATATTAATTTAAATAACCCTAAAGAGGGTTATAAGTTTAAAATAAAAATCGAATTTCATATTCGATTTAAGTGCTGACGTTTATGGTACAAGAGGCATCGTGTATAAATAATGGTAAAAACCTTTGCCTTACATCCCCAATGCAATCGATCGAATTTCCAAAAATCCCAAAGTGTAATGCGCAAGGAGGTTAAGAGTTTCCACATTTTTTGAAAGGTTTCAGGTGGAAAACAGTGAACAAGTAAGAGTGAATATCCTTATACAACGCATAGCGCTATGTAGCACAGGTGGCAAAAGTGGATGTGCTAAGTCGTGTGGCAGGTAAGGTGTATAGGGTTCGAATTCCATCGAATTTGTTTTGCAAGGCAATGAGAGGCATTTATTTTTTGAAGTACCATCGAACAAAATATGAAGGGAGGCTTGGGCATTTTTCTTCCCCATGGAGCACCTAGACCATGTTTTGGGCTAGAACATTGAAAAGGCACTCGGTGGAGGAGTGGTCACGCATTCAAAACCCATGGTGACATTTTGCTTACGAGATATGCACCAAGTATTTTGTGCCAAGGTTGTGATTTCGTATGTGCTTGGTTTGTGATAAATAAATATTGGCTACGGTTTCTAAGGGAGATATAGGGGTTTTAAATATTAAATATTTTATTTTATTTTGGAAAGTTTGAGTTATAAAGTTGGAGTAATAAAGAAATAAATAAAGTTATTTTATTTCTTATCTGTATTGATGAATATTGCTCTAAATTTGGAACAATAAGGTGTATGCAAGGAATTATGTTTTTATGAATGTGTGTTGGTGAATGCTTATTTCAAATAAGGAGTAATAAGGTGTAATTGATTTTGATTATTTTTGTAATTGGATGTTGTAAATGCAAGTTGGAGTGAAAATAATTATTTGATAAGCATTGTTGAGATTGATTGTTGAAGGTGTTTATGAGTAAGAGTTGATGAGAAAAACCTTGTTTTATAAGCACTATTGGAAATATTGAGCTATCATGAGCTAGGGTTTGTGCAAATAACATGAGTATCATTGTTATGTGAAGTTGTGGAAGATCATGAGTATCATTGTTATGTGAGGATAACTTGATAAGCATTGTTGTTGAAGTGATTGGTTGAGTGAAGAACATGAACTAGGGTTTGCAAACATCATGGGTATCATTATTATGTGAGATTGGTTGATAAGCATTATTCTAAACAACTGAGTGAGTGTTCATAAGTTTGGACAAGGGTTTGTGAGTAAGTATTATTTCATTGAATGGTTTGTTGAGTAGAGTTGTGATTAAGCCTAGTCAAGTGGTTGTGTTGAAGTGATAGTTCAAGTTTTTTAAAATAAATTATTCCATATTCTAAATTGAAATATATTGATTCTATAACAATTCTCTATATTTTTTTATCGTAAAAAGATATATTGGAAGTGATTGAGCATTGTGATGAATGTGAAGCATATTGAATCTCTAACAATTCTCTTTATGTTTGTGTTATTCAAAAAGTTATAACTGAGGACTTGTTGAGCAAAATTGATGTATGTCTTTGAGAATATTTGTGGATAGATTGATATAAGCTTTTATGGAAGCTTACAACACAGGTTTTAGGATAGAGATTATTCAGTAGATTGGACAAGTTCTTGTGAGGACTTATTGAGCAGATTTTATGTAAGTCTTGGTTAAAACTTGTTGAGCAGATTGGACAAGTTCTAGAGAGGACTTGTGAATAGATTAGTGTGAGATTTTGTGGAACTTATAAAGAATATTTGAGACAAGTTTTTTACAATACTTTTGAGCAGAGTTGATTTATTGATTTGTTCAAACCTTGGGTTAAGGTTTGGAGTAGATCTAACAGAGTTGATTTGTGATTGAGTAAATATTTGTGATAAGACTTGAGGACAAATCTTGAGGAAAAATGTATGCTAGACCAAAGGATTGTGTTTAGTGTAGATTTAAGGATAGAGTTGCATGTAAATTTGAGGACAAGTTTGTGCTAGACTAGAAACAAATATTGAGGATAGATTTTTGCTAGATAAAAGGATAGTGTTTAGTGCAGACTTAAGGACAAAGTATGGTGTAAGTTTGAAGATATTTTTATGCTAGACCAGAGACAAATATTGAGAATATTTTTTCTATACTGAAGGACTATGTTTAATGTAGATTTGAATAGAGCTAAGAACAAGATTTGGAGGTGATAGAGTATAGAGGACAAAAATATCTAGTGTCTAGAGATCCATTAACTAGGGCAATAAGGATAGGTATTCTGAGTGGGGACAAGAGCCTTCAGTGGATAGATATCCATTAGCCAATGTAGTGGAGGCAACATTTCTTCTAGAAGATCACCAACCAGAGCTAAGGAGAAAGGATTTATTCTGTGGATAGAGATCCATGAACTTGATTAGGGGATTGGTGTCTCATTTGTATAGAGGTCCATAAACATTGTAATATGGCAAGGATTCGTAAGATATTTATTGAGAAAATTTTAGTGAAATATTTTTGCCGTGGAGTAGCCCACATTGGATGAACCATGTTAAAATGGTGTTTCTATTGTGTGTGGTTATTTATGGATTGATTTTATTATTGTTGTTGATATTACTATTGATACATTGCATAATATTGATTAGGGAAGAAAAGTAAAAAGTGGTCTTAAACTGTTCACCACCCCTCAGTATAGTCTTGTGTTCTTCAATTGGTATTAGAGCGGGTTCATTTTGAAGAGTTTAACAGCTTAAAATAAAATCTTATAATAACACAATATATTCTAAGAATTGGTTCTTAGATAATTCAACACCAGTACTTGATAGAAGTGATTATATATTTTGGAGTATGAGAATGAAGATTCACCTGATGGCACTTGGCAATGAAATATTGGAATTAGTTGAAAATAGATACACACCACCAACTAATCTACCTACAAATAAAGATGGTAAGTTTCTACATTATTACAATTCAAAAGCAATGAATGCAATTTTTAGAGGTTTGCATAGAACAAAGTTCATAAATGTTATGCATTGCAAATAAGCAAAAGCAATTTGGGATAAGTTGTAAAATATATATGAGGGGGATAAAAGTGTCAAAAAGGTAAATATATGAAATCTCAAAGGATAATTTGAAGATTTAAGAATAAAGTATGAGGAAAACATTAGTACTTATCTACTTTGTGTAGATAATGTTGTTAACGCCATGCAAGGACCTGGACTTGAGATTGAAGAACTTAATGTTTGTGATAAGATCTTAAGATCTCTTCCAAAAATATTTAGTGAAAAGATATCTTCTATAGAAGAATCAAAATATGGTGATATTTTGAGAAGAGATGTGTTACTTGGTATTCTTATAGATTTTGATATGAGAATAGAAGAGGAACCTAATCTCTAAAAATAAGTAGCCTTAAAATATACTAATAAGACAAAGGACAAGAAGTCATATTCAAGCAATGAGTCATCCAGTGATGAAGAAGCAAATTATGATAGAAGGATAAGAATTTAAGAAGATATAAATATGCAAAATTTGTTAGATGTTTCAATTGTGGAAAGTATGGTCACTATGTAATTAATTTTTAAGAAGCCAAAAATAGCAATTATGAAGAAAAACGGGATCATAAGAACAGGGAATCAGAAAAATATAGGTACCAAAAGAAAGGTAAGGATAAACAAGGCAAACAAGGAAAGAAGTTCTTTCAAATACAAAATAGGAGCTACAATGCAGACAAGGCAAGTAAGTACTTAAGTGATAGTGATAATAGTTTCTTAGATAATGATAAAAAGGAAGTTCTATTTCTGACAGAAGGAAAATAATAAGTTAAGAAAAAGTCATCAATAATTCTCAAGTGTTTTAGATGTGGTAATTTTGGACATCTTGAAGATAGTTTTACAAAGAATGGTTTTAGTTTCAATGACGAATATGAATATACACTTGAAGGACCAGAAGAGAATATTCTAATGGCACTAAAATAAGGACATGATCCTATAGAAGACAAGTCAGAAGAGAATTAAGATGGTTTCAAAGGCAAAAAAATAGAGGAAGAATAAAAAAAAGGAGAAGTTGATATTGAGGGAGAGTTTAATTATGATATTAACACATTAAAGAAGGTAAAAAAACAAAATTCTCATCTTAAGCTTCGGTTTCAATAATGTGATGAAGAGAGAGGAAAGCTTATAGAGGAACTAAATGAGTCAATGACTAAGAAAAATAAGTTGAAGGATAAACTACACAAGTGTGGAAGAAGCTCTAATAATTTGGATAAGATTATCAAGACACAAAACCCTACATCAATCAAGATAGGTCTTGGTTTTGAACAAGTACAAAAGAAGCAAGAAGATGAGTCAATATCAAGTTTTGAAGAAGAAAAAACTTTAGAAGAAGACATTGTGAGAGAATGTGAAACTTCTAAGGATGATTTGGACAATAGAAAGTTCAAAACGAAAATAAATAATGCACAAAGGAGAAATAGATGAAATAATAACTAGCACAAGGTAAAAGAAACTAAGATACCAATGAGGCCAAGGCAAGGGAATTTCAATGGATGATGCTTCTCATGTCACAGATTTGGGCATAAGGTTTCACAATGTAGGATACATGAAATAAAAGAATATGGGAACTTTAAAAACATGCAGCTTTTTCATGGATATTGCTACTCATGTAATAATTTTGGTCACAATGCAATGAATTGCGTGGTCCATGACAAAAATAGATATGGGTTCACCAAAAGAAATCCTAAGATATTTTCACCTTCAAGGAATAAGAATATTAATTTTTATAAGTCTAATAATGATGGACATATAGGAAGGTGGTGTAGAGCAAAAATTCCAAAGATAAGAAAAAACAAGAACAATCAGATGAATCAGAAGGATTATATGAGAAGGAAAGTGGACAAAGGTAACCACCAATGCATACTAGGAGTAGAAATACTCCCACCCTAGAATAAACCACCTTAAGAGAAGGTGGGGGAGGCACTAAGATAAGAGACTCATTCTTACCCTCAAGCCCCAAAGATGACCCTTTATCATTGATGTCAAAGGGAGAGAGATTTGATTTAAGAAGAGAGTATTGAGTCAAGGGAAGCAGTTTTCCAAGGGGAGCAAGACATAAAAAGGTTAAAGAAATTTGAAAAGATACTTGGATTACCATCACAAACAAAGGGGGAAATTTTGGAAATTTTGAGTAGATGTGTTGTTATTCATGTAAAGAGTAAGTGGTCATTGATGTTAAAAGTCAATTTTAGTGACCAGTGCAAGGAGAAGCAGTATTACAATCAGTACAAAAATGAGAGTCCACTTCGAGTTGGTCAGATCCAGTTTCAGGTTGTCAAATGTGGTCCAAAGTGCAAAGAAGAGGCCCAAGAAAATAATATTATAATATTTTATTATAATATTAAAAATGAAATTTAAATTAATTATAAATTAATTAATATAATTTTATCATAAATTAATTTATTAATTAATTTAATTAACATTCAAAAGTTACTTAATTTAATTATAATTTAATTTTTAATTTCATTATTTATTAATTTATATTAATTTAAATAAACCTAAAGAGGGTTATAAGGTTAAAATAAAAATCGAATTTCATATTCGATTCAAGTGTCGATATTTATGGCATAAGAGACATCGTTTATAAATAATGGTAAAAACCTTTGCCTTACATCCCCAATGCAATCGATCGAATTTTCAAATGGTAATGTGCAAGGAGGTTAAGAGTTTCCATATTTTTCAAAAGGTTTTAGGCGGCATACGGTGAACAAGTAGGATTGAAGCTCCTTATACCAAACACAACACTGTGTAGTGCAGGTGGCAATGACAAATGTGCTAAGTCATGTGGTAGGTAAGGTGTGCAGGGTTCGAATCTTGTCGGATTCATTTTGCAAGGTAGTGAGAGGCATTTGTTTTTTGAAGCAGCATCGAACAAAGGATAAAGGGAGGCTTTCACCTTCCCTTTCCTATGGGAGAGCCTAGCCTACGTGGTGGTCTAGCACATTGATAAGGTGCTCAACAGAGGATTGGTCACACATTTGAAACCTATGGTGATATTTTTCTTGTAATGTATGCATCGTGTATTTTGTGCTAAGGTTGTGATTTCGGATGTGCTTGGTTTATGATAAATAAATATTGGTTAATATTTCTAAGGGAGATATAAGGGTTTTAAAGATTAAATATTTTATTTTGTTTTGGAAGGTTTGAGTTTTAAATTTTAAGTAATAAGGAATAAATAAAATTCTTTTATTTCTTATGTATATTGATGAATATTGCTCTAAATTTGGAACAATAAGGTGCATTATATTTTTATGAATGTGTGTTTGTGAATACTTATTTCAAAGAAGGAGTAATAAGGTGTAAATGAGTTTGATTATTTTTGTAATTGGGAAATATTTTTAGAGAGTGCTAGTGTGATATCTTGTCATCTAACTATTCAAATTGGCAAAGAAGAAAATTATGTTTGAGATAGGTTTTGAAGGGCACTTCTACATCAAACAAAAATTTATGGGCAAATCTTCCTAGTGAGTGATTGTTAGATATTGTGAATGCTAAGTTGGAGTGAAAAGGATTGTTTATAAGCAGTGTTGAGATTGATTATTGAAGGTTTTTCTGAGTAAGAGTTGATGATAAAAACCTTGTTTTATAAGAATTATTGGAAATATGAGCTATCTTGGATTAAGGTTTATTGATTTATTTTGAACTAGGTTTTGTAAAAATAACATGAGTATCATTGTTATGTGAAGTTGTGGAAGATCATGAGTATCATTGTTATGTGAGGATCACTTGATAAGCATTGTTGTTGAAGTGATTGGTTGAGTGAAGAACTTGAACTAGGGTTTGCAAAGATCATGAGTATCATTGTTATGTGAGATTGGTTGATAAGAATTGTTGGAAATAATTGAGTGAGTTCTCATAAGTTTGGACTAGGGTTTGTGAGAAAGTATTATTTCATTGAGTGATTGGTTGAGTAGAGTTGTGATTGAGCCTAGTCAAGTGGTTGTGTTGAAATGATAGTTCAAGTTTTGTAAAACAAAGTGTTCCATATTCTAAATTGGTTTGAGAAAGAAGTTGAGTGTTTGTGAGTGTGAGACATATCGAGTCTCTAAAAATTCTCTATATGTTTCTATGTAAAGAGAGAGATTTAATGTTATTGAGCATTGTGGTGAATGTGAAGCATATTGAGTCTCTAGCAATTCTCTTTATGTTTTTGTGAGATTGGACAAGTTCTAAGTGAGAACTTGTTGAGAAAAATTGAGGCAAGTATTTCAAAAGACTTATGGATAGAATTTTGTGAGCTTTTGTGGAAGCTTACAATACATATTTGAGGACAAATATTATTGAGCAGATTGGACAAGTTCTAGTGAGGACTTGTTGAGCAGATTTTAGGTAAGTCTTGGTGAAGACTTGTTGAGAAGATTGGACAAATGCTAGATAGGACTTGTGGATAAATTATTGTGATATTTTGTGGAAGCTTACAAGGTATATTTGAGACATGTCTTTGATAATACTTGTGAACTGAGTTGATTGGTTAATTTATTCAAACCTTGGGTTAAGGTTTGGAGCAGATCTATTAGAGTTGATTTGTAATTGAGTCAAGCTTTATGATAAGTCTTGAGGATAGAGATTGAAGATAAATTTATACTAGACTAAATGACTATATTTAGTAAAATTTTGAGGACAAATTTTGGTGTAGATTTGAGGATAGGGTTGTGCCAAACTAGAAAAATAGATATAGGATAGATTTGTGTTAGACTGAAGGACTGTGTTTAGTGCAGACTTGAGAATAGATTTTGGTGTAGATTTGAGGATAATATTTTGCTATACCAGAAACAAATATTGAGCAAATTTGTGCTAGATAGAAGAACTATGTTTAGTGTATATTTAAGATAGATCTAAGAATGAGCTTTGGATGTGATAGAGTATAGAGGACGATATTCTCTAGTAGATATAGATACATTAGCCATGGTAGTGAGGGCAGGTCTTCTAAGTGGGGACATGAATCTTCAGTGGATAGATATTCATTAGCTAGTGTAGTTGAGGCGGTAGTTCTTCTAGAATATCACCAACCAAAGCTAAGGAGAAAATATTTTTCCTATATATAGAGATCCATGAAATTGATTAGGATATTGGTGTCTCCTTTGGACAGAGGTCCATAAACATTGTAATAGAGAAATGATTCCCAAGAGATTAATTGATAAAATTTTAGTGAAATATTTTCTCCATGGAGTAGCCCACATTGGGTGAACCACATTAAATTGGTATCTCTATTGTATGTGGTGATTTGTGCATTGCTTTTATTATTTTTTTTAATATTGCTATTGATACATTGCATAATATTGATTGAGAAAGAAAATTAAAAATTAGTCTTATACTGTTCACCCCCCCTCTCAGTATAAGCTTGTGTTCTTCATATATCTATAACAGAAGATCATAGGAAATGATCATTTCTTTGATTATTTAAATATGGTCATCTAGGACTGAAATCATGCAAGGGTTATAAATGAGGAAACTAGAGCATCATTTTAGTTACATGACACAAATTCTTAGTATCATAAATGGTATCAATTTTAGACTTAGGATAAGAATTAATATATGGTAATGCATTAAACCTAAACTCATATGTTATAAGTTGATACTAAATAGGATCTATTGAGATATCTAGTTTCATCCCAAATTGGCTAGCCAACACTCATATTAGAAGAGCTTGCACTCTTCCTATGGTCCTACCAACTAGGACTTTTATGTAATACTAGCCAATCAATTTCTATCATCCACCCAACTAGGATGGCCTTTATAAGGCCACCATGTCACATTCTCTATATAGGGATCATTGATCACCCACTTAACTTTACCTTATATACGTCCATTGGGTTGGCTAAAATTCAAATTTGATGGAGCTTCTAAAAGAAATCCTGGTCTAGTGGATACAATAGATTTGTTTATAAACTCGAAGGGTAAAATACTTGTTACCATTTCTAAAAACTTGGGTTACCAAATAAGCCATTTCACTAAATCTCAAGCATTATTTTTGGGTGTTTCCTATCTGAACTGGGTGAAATGCAGGAAACTAATCATAGAAGGAGATTTACTCTATGTTATCAACATGATTAATGGAAACCAAATTATCTCTTGGACTATTGCAAATTTTATAATTGAAGCCAAGAGAATGATTCAAAATTTAGAAGGAGTCCACTTCAAGCATTGGTTCAGGGAAGGTATCAAAGCTACAGACTTCCTAGCTAATAAAGGTCTTATGCAACAAGATCTTCATATTTGGACAAGTAATTTCCTATATGGCCTTATATTTTTGGACAATGAATTTAATCAAATGTCAAACTCAAGTCAAATACTTAGGGCGTGTGGCTGGAATCCTTCCTATTGGATGTTGATTTTTGAATGTTTTGGTCAAGCCTATGTGCCCAGTTTTTTATCTCTATTTATCCATATCGGCTTGCATGCCTAGCTTTTATCTCTATTTGGTTTATGTGTCTGGGTTTGTTTATCTATTATATGTTGGTCTAGGTGTAGGTAGTTATGTCTAAGGGCTAGTTGGATTTAATGTTTGAAGTGTCCGTAGTCTCCTAGTGGCTAGAGATTAGATTCTTTTTGTTATAAGGTTTGGAGATCCTTTCAAAACTCCTTTTTTCCAACTAATAAAAAAAAGTAATATTATCATAATTTGAACTTTTTCTAGGCACTTAGTATATCTATATGGTGCTATTGCAACTATAAATGCATCATACAAATAAAAATTATGTTGAATTTTTAAAATAAGATACTTAAATTATCAAAAAATTAATCACATAAAATAATTACGTTCTCATAGGTTGTATAAGTAATTTTATGGCATGATTTGCATGTCTTTTTTGAAAAATTAGAAATCACCAAGATGGAAACCTTTAATGGTGGTGTATGCATAATCCTTACTTAGAGACTCAGGTATTCCTAATATAAATATTTATTAGAGTAGCAAGATAATTCTATAAATTAAGAGCAAAATGAACAATTATTTCAAAATCTCCTAATATTATAAAGGATTTGCTCTTGTTAATCTTTATAAATTTCTTTTACTCTTAATTTTTTTTAAATATATTTTAAATTGTCTTATTTGTATTTGTTGTTTGTGGCAAGAAAAATATTCCTTAATTTCATTTATAATAAAGATCATTATAAGTATGGATGTTGTAATGATTTAAATTAAGTGATATTGTATGCAAATGCCTTTAACCATATTTAAAAAAATGGTAAAGGTGTTGTAGAGATCATCAATTAAAAACATAGTATTTGAATAATTAATGACACAATATTTAAATAATTAAATATATCATAAAGGTCTTTTTAAAATTTTACATGAAATAAGTGATAATAGTTATTTAATTACAAATGAATACTTGATTATAACTAAAAACAACTATTTTAATTTGTGAACGTAACTATTTTATGGTTAGGATGAAAATACCATTAATCATATTAAAAAAATAATGTAAAAGTGGTGCAAAATTCATCAATTGAAGACTTAGTATATGAATAATTAACTACACAATATTCCAGTAATTAAATATATTATGGAGTATTTTTAAAATATCATATAAAAGTGATTACAATAGTTATTTAATTACAAATAAATACTATAGTATAGCTGAAAACAACTATTTTAAATATTTAAAAATAACTATTTTGTGTTTAGAATGTGTTTTCATTACAATATTGAATTCATCTTATAATATGACAAATGAACTAAAAAGTAATAACATAATCTATAGCATTATTGTTTTTTTTTTATTAATACAAGTAACTCTTGAAAGTTTAACTAGAATATTAAACCATTACATATAGCTAATTTGTAAATTTTTAATTTTCAAGTTAAACTCATTTAATAATATTAATTTTTTTAAAACTAACAATTCATTTTTTTAATTTTAAAATATCTTTTTATTTTTATTTCTTTAAAGAAAACACTTACATTAGTTGTGCATGGTTTTCACATATTTAACAGCATTCTTTGTGCGTTCATATCTTATCTGCATACCCAACCTCACAAAGAAAAAGAAAACATTATATGGATAGGAGCTTAAACCTAAACATTACATTTTGACAGGTTGTATAAGTACTTTGATGACATTATTCTTTATGTCTTCTGCGGAAATGCCGAACTCATCTCTTTCTTTGTAAAAAAGATGGAGACCTCTGGTGATGGCATAGGCATAATCCTTACTTATAGCTGGAACATTGTCAGGTTTCAGGTATTCCCAATCTAATTCTTTGAACCGTTCTCTCATTAGAGCCGTAACAGAATTCAAAGCGTCTGCCTCCGTAGATCCCGGATGATCTCTCATATAACACGCTATGGCTGAGGCTATTTCTCCGCGGGCAGCTTCGGTCTTAATAAAGAATAAAAGATAGATATAAGATAAAATATCTTTTTAAGATTAGAGACCTAACTCAAACACTCTAAGTATGTTATATAATATAATACCTTGAAGGTTTTCGTGTCGCCTCTTAATCTGAAGCACAAGCATAGAAGTTCATGAAACCTTGAGGGATAATAAACTTTTGGGAAGATGTTATGAGAAAGAGAGCCATCCAAATGTTAATATGGGTTGCAAGGTCACCACACGAATAGCACTACTCTGTAGCGTTCTCTACATATTGATAGAATGTTGGCATGTAACCAGCAGCAATCCACTCAGCTTCTTGCATGTAAGAATCTACGTGAGCTTCCCACTGCATCTCATACCATCCCCAATAGAATATCCGTCATTACTTGAACACAATAATTCCAATTTAATTCTGCATGTTTATGAAATTAGCAACAAGTCTTTAAGTAAAGAGAAAAAACACAAAAAATTATTACGGCTTTACGGGCGTAGTCGAGGGTATGACGGCCTTGAGTCTTCTCCGCCCACCGTGCCATTTCATTGGCAGCGTCGTATAATGCCATGTATACGATTTTCATATACTCCGGAAGGCAATCTGTGGCAGAGGGATCCCACCTGACAGACACACATCAATACCACGGGATTATTACTCTTCCTACAGAAATATCGTAGACTTACGTAAATTGTTTACCTGGAAGTAATTTATACCTTTTGATACCGTCCGTGAAGAGACGGAACCAGGGAAATAAAAAAGATAATATCCTTTGTGTCCTAAACGGGACTTTAGGGTCCAGAATTCTTCCATGTAAACATCCCAAACAATTGATGAATCAACACCTAATTGCTTATTAAAAGCTTATTAAAAACGGCCAGAATTTTTCGATGTAAAAGCGGCCAGAAATAAAACATGTATTTCCCAAGGCCTACTGTTAGTATATGCATGAAAATATTAAAATTATAACCAAATGACCTTAGATCAACTTGAAATTTTAATAGAAGCATAAATATGTTACCAGGAGGCCACTGCAAAAGGAACAGTCTAGAAATTCCTCACAGATTTGTATTCGCTCCAGGGTGGGATGAATAGACCTGTAATAACTTGTCAGAAAACACCCTCTTCAATGTACCATTCAGAAAGCTCCAAATGACCTACAAAGTTACAGTTAGATAATTGTGGGTGTTTTGGGAAGACCCAAAAGGTCAGATTTCTCCAATTTGGCCTCTAGTCAAAATTACTCAGAATGAAGTGAAATTTAAACTACAGCCTATTTAATAGACTCAGAATAAGATGCAAAAGAAAAATAAAATAAATCTATCACATATTTCTAATCATTCCGGGGTGGGGCGATTAGGGTCGTGATGACTTAGGGGCGCCGGGGCGAACGCCCACCGTTTGGGACTCTGTTTTGGAACCAATCCACTTGGGATGGGTACAAAAATTCTTATGGGTTGTTTTCAACAAATTTTGTGTGATATCGTGGCCAAAATTTGGGTTTTGGGTCCGGATTCGTGCTTCCAATAATCACCTAATAACCTCCCTTTCGAATGAGATATTAAGGATGTGAAAGGCACAAATCGCAAGTAGGTATGTAAATTGACAGCACTTCGTTGCTCAAATGATCCTTATCTATATATATTTTGGGTGAGAAAATTCACCAATTTATAGACCTAGGGTCTCTCTGTTTGAATTGCCATGCGAGGGCACCACTTGAGTTTTTTGTCCTATTTTGAGAGAAAAGATAATTTCTTGATTTTGAATCTCCTTGCATGAGGTCTCTAAAATAAAGACATGCATGATTGAAGTCTCTCTTCTTGATTTGGAGCTGTTCCTCGTAATTGCATGACCTACAGCTTTAGTTAACTAGCAGACTTGTCGAGGTTTGACTTTTTGCCAGTCAAACTTGCTATTCGCCTCACCCTGGGGAGAATGCTTATAGTCGTCCTTGGGTGGGATGAATGCTAGTTTGTATTCATCCCTGGGTGGGACGAGTAGAGAGCAAGGTGCCAAAAAGGTGCCAAATTGATCTTTGACCTCCAAAACTGCTTTTAGAAGTGGTTAGGACCACTGTTTAACCTCTGGGGGCTGCCCTAGGGGCTGTTTGTGTCAATGCAATCGATGCTTGTTGTCACATAATCGGATTGGTGCTGTTTTGGTGTCTATAGAAAGATCTTACAAGAACACAAATAGCAAAGAAAGATAAAAGTAGAACCATGAGACACAAGAAGAAAAGAACACACATGGTCATGAAAGAAAATGAATATGAATTTGATATTGTTATTTAGGGAGAAAAAATAGAAATAGACTCAAGAGATGAATTAAGCAGTGGGTAAAAGGCCAAATTGATAAATTTTTGTACAAGATGTAGGAAGATAGGTCACCTTGTCACTTATTGTACACAATAAGGTGAAGAATGTTTTGTTTATGGTCAAATCGGTTATGATGCATGTTATTGCAATGGGTTTAGTAGCAGTGAATATGAATATGATATTTTCAAAATTGATGTCCTAGAGGATGGTTTAGAAAAGGATAATATGGATAGTCAAAATAGGTATGAAGAAGAAACTCTACTTTGGACAATAGAAGAAATTGAAATCCAAAGAAAAGAGAAATTTTGAAAAAAATAAAAGGAAGAAGCAACACTTAAGGAACTTGTTGAGTTGAAAAAAGGAGAACTTAGAATTAAAGTCTCAAATACAAGATGATGAGAAATTTAAGATAAAACTTTTGCTCTTGTTAATCTTTAAAAAACTTATTTTTCTCCTGATTATTTTTTTATTATATTTTAAATAGTCTTCTTTGCATTTGTTGTTTGTGGCAAGTCAAATGTTCCTTATGGTAATTTATTACCAAGATCATTATAAGTATTGCTGTTGTAATGATTTAGATTAAGTGATATTGAATGAAAATACCTTTAACTATATTAAAAAATAGTGGTAAAGGTGTTGTAGAGACCATCAATTAAGATATAGTATTTGAATAGTTAATAATACAATATTTAAATAGTTAAATATATCATGGAGCTCTTTTTATAATCCTACATGAAAAAGGTCATAATAGTTATTCAATTGCAAATAAATTTTTTATTATAGCTAAAAACAATTATTTTAAATTTTCAAAGTAACTATTTTATGGTTTGGATACAAATATCTTTAATCATATTAAAATAATAGTGTAAAGGTTTTGTAGAGATCAACAATTGAAGACTTAGTATATGAATAATGAATGACACAATATTTAAATAATTAAATATATCATGGAGGTTTTTTTAAAATCACATATGAAAGTGGTTATAATAGTTATTTGATTACAAATAAATGCTATAGTATAGCTAAAACAATTATTTTAACTTATCAAAGTAACAATTTTGTGTTTAGAATAGGTTTTCCATTATAACATTGAATTCTCTTATAAGTTGACAAATGAACTAAAAGTAATGACATACTCTATAACATTATTCCTTTTTTTCTTATTAATACCAATAACTCTTGAGAGTTCAACTAGAATATTAAACCATCATAATCTATAACATTATTCTTTTTTTTTTCTTATTAATACCGTTCAACTAGAATATTAAACCATCCCATATAACTAATTTGTAATTATAACATTTTAATTTTCAAACTAAACTCATTTAATAATCATAATTTTTTTAAAACCAACAATTAATTTTAAATTTTAAATATCTTTTTATTTTCTAATTTAATGGAAATATATATATTTCCTTTAAAACAAAACTCTTACAATAGTTATGAATGGTTTTCACACATTAAAAACATATTTACTTTATTATTTTGTGGACTATAGTACAACATTCTTTGTGTGTTCATATCTCAATTACACACCTAACCTCACAAAGATAAAGAAAACATTACATGCACTAGATAAGAGCTTAACATTACATTTTGACAGGTTGTATAAGTAGTTTGGTGACATGATTCTTTATGTCTTGTGTGGAAATGCTGATCCCATCTCTTTCTTTGTAAAAAATATGACCACCTCTAGCGATGGCGTAGGCATAATACTTATAGCTGGAACATTGTCAGGTTTCAGGTATTCCCAATGTAACTCTTTCAACCGTTCTCTCATGAGAGCCATAACATAATTCAAAGCATCTACCTCCCTCCGTAGATCCCCGGATGATCTCTCATATAACACCCTATGGCTGAGGCTATTTCTTCGTGGGTAGCTTTCGCCTTAATAAAGAACAAGCAGATGATTATCAACTCTCTTGCTTCATTTGTTTTCAAGTATAGGGAGTGCTCATATGGGAATTTTTGAAACTCATTCTCCTAAAAATAGCCGTCAATACGATTGTACTATGCCTGGGGTTCTTGCTTCAACCCATACAGAGCCTTCTTCAGCTTCAGGACCTTGTCTTTTTGACCTTGTATTTCATAACTGGGTGGTTGGTCTATGTAGACCTCTTCTTCCAACACTCCATTCAGGAAGGTAGACTTGACATCCATCCGATAAACACTCTCACCTTTCTGAGCTACCAGTGCCAGAATCATTCTGACCATGTCAAGTCGGGCTACAGGTGCGTACACCTCATGATTGTCAACTCCTGACTTCTGCTTGTAGCCTTTCGCCACTAATTTGGCCTTATGTCTGTCAACTTCTCCTTGGGCATTGAACTTTGTTTTATACACCCACTTGACCCCAATGGTCTTCTTCCCTGCTAGAAGATCAGTCAGCTGCCATGTCTCATTCTTTTCAATGGATACTATCTCCTCATCCATCGCATTCACCCATTTACGATTCTGACTTGCTTCTTCAAACTCCACTGGATCACACTTAGTAAATAAAGCAAAGTCAGAATGTTCTTCATCTAACTGATCATGGGTTACCTCATAAATGTCTTGCAAGCTACGAGTCTTCATAGGTGTCCTTAGGTTTTGAATTCTGCTTGCAAGTGGACATGATCAGGATGATGAGGGTGTGATGTTGTTGGAACTACTGTTGCTACTTGAAGGTACAGGTGGATGTACACTGTCTTCCTCCAAGTTTACAAGTTCAACAGTTGCTGGTTCAGGCTCACCAGTATTTAAATTCAAGTTCCAGGATTTGTTCTCCAAGAACTTCACATCTCTGCTGATGACAAGTTTCTTTGTCACTGGATTGTACAACCTGTATGCCTTTGCTTGTTCGTTGTACCCCGTGAAAATGTATTTTTTAGATTTATCATCCAGCTTCTGTCTTTTCTCATCTAAAACATGTGCATATGCTATGCACCCAAAAACTCACAAATGAGCCACACTTGGCTTCATATTGCTCCAGGCTTCCTCTGGAATTCTATCCTTCACACTCTTGGTGGGACATCTGTTCAGCAGATAAACTGCACAGCTTACAGCTTCTCTCCAAAACTCGTGGCAAACTTTTGGCCTTCATCATGCTCCATGCCATCTCCATGATCGTTCTGTTCTTTCTCTCAGCTACAACATTCTACTACGGTGTGTATCTAGTAGTGAACTACCTTAGAATTCCATGTTGCTTGCAAAAGTTATGGAGTTCATTGGAGATGTATTCTCCTCCTCTGTCAGTTCTGAGAGTCTTCACATAATACTCGATCTGTTTCTCAACCAGAGCTTTGAACTCCCTAAAATTATCAAATGTCTCCGACTACAACTTGATAGGATAAATCCAGGTCTTCCAGTTGAAGTCATCAATGAAAGTCAGGAAGTATTTGTTGCCGACAAATGTGGTGGTCTACATCGGATTGCAAATGTTTTAGTGCACCAGCTCCAATGGTCGTGATGCTCTCCAAGACTGTCCAACAGGGAATGCATCCTTGTTCTGCTTGTCGATCAGGCAACCTTCACAAACTTGGTTCAGTTGCTCAATAAGGGATAAACCCTTCACCATCTACTTGTTGTGCAGTAAATTCAGGCCACTGAAGCTCAAGTGACCGAATCTGAGATGCCAAAGCTAGGTAACATCCTTCACAACTGCACTCAGAGACATTAAAGATTCATTTTGAATTTGTAGTGAAAACATTTTTTTTTTTGTCATGGACACGATTGCAATTTGTCCGTGCACTTTGTCTCTGATGGAACAAACATCGTCTTTGAACTGCACAATGTATCCCTTCTGCACAAGTTGTCCAACACTTAGCAGATTGTGCTTCAGGCAGGCACATAGTAAACATCACAAATCTGCTTCCATTCATCGTGCCTAGTTCGGATGAGGATTTTTCCTTTCCCCATCACAAGAACTTTGCTGTTGTTCCCCATATTGACTTTGGACTGGACTGACTCATCCAATTGTGAGAACATCTCTCTGTTCCCAGTCATGTGGTTGTTGCACCCACTATCAAGATACCAAATGTTTTTCCTGCTCTCCTCCTCGATACTACAAGTCAGCAACACATTTCCTCCTGTCGCATTTCCAGCTTCCTCTGTATAATGGGCTTGCTACTGATTCTCGTTTGCCATCCTTGTTCTGCACTGAGAGATGTAATGACCAAAATTTTTGCAATAGTAGCATTGGAATTTTGACATATCCTTCTTCTGCTAAGATCTACCTTGCTATTTTTTGCCAGTGCTTCTTCCTCCTTGCTGATGAAATTTGTAGCTGGTCTCACTAACATGAGGGTTTGATCTCCCTCCTTGCTTGTTACTTCTCCCATGTCTACTTATGCCTCTTCCACCTTAAGAACCAAAGGTGCTATGGTGGGAGTCTTGTATGCTGCTATCTTAGACTGAGACTTGTGCCTTAAATGATTTCTCCAGAGAGGACTGAGTTGAGCGGCTCAGCCTCTATTCATGTGTCTACAGAGAACCCATCAGTTCATCCATATTGATGGTTGTCAGATCTCTTGACTCCTCTATTGCAATTACCATAGAATCAAACTTCATTTGCAGACTCCACAGAATTTTCTCCATGATCCTTTGATTCTGCATGATTTCATCATTCAACTGCATCTGGTTAATGACATCTGTCGTTCGGGTGAAAAATTCACTCATCATCTTGGATTCACTCATCTGTAGGTTCTCAAACTCCCTCCTGAGCATCTACAGTTTCACCAACTTCACTTTGTTGGTGCCTTGGTACGAACTTGCCAGGATATCCCAGGCCTGCATGGCCTTGGTGGTTGATGAAATCCATGGAAAGATGGTCTCCTCAACCGCTTGCATGATATAAAATAGGCCTTTTTTGTCTTTCTTCCTATTCTCCTTTAGAAGGTCTTTGTCAGCTTGGGAGAGGGTGACTAGCATCGCTGCATCTGCTGGTTCAGGGTACCCATTCTCGACCAAGTCCCACAAATCTTGAGACCCGAAGAGGATCTTCATATGGATGCTCTAGTAATCGTAGTTCTTGTCGTTAAACCATGGGATCTACAACTACAGGGGATTTTTTTTAGAAGCCATGCTTCTATCTCCACGTCACGACACCACAGGCTTTGATACCACTTTGAAGGAAATAAAATATAATTATTTTGCAATTAAATCATGTCACGGCAAACGCTTCAGTGATTTTTCAATGAAGGAGAAAGCTTCGGAGGGAATGAAATTTAAATCGTGTCAATAAAATACTTCGGAAGGTTTTCACGCGAGGGAGGGAGCTTCGGGGAATATTCGCCCGAAGTATGCACTTCGGGAAAATTATTGCCGAAGTAAATCTACTTCGGGGAGAATACTCCCGAAGTATGTACTTCGGGGGAAAACTTGCCGAAGTAAAACTACTTCGGGGAACACTACTCCCGAAGTAAGTACTTCGGGAAGAATTTGCCGAAGTAGAACTACTTCGGGGAATATCCTGGTGAAGCAACTGCTTCGCATAGTTTTCTTCCGAAGTGAAATCACTTCGGAAAGACAAGTGTCGGAATGTGCTTCGGCACAATCAAATAAACCCGAATCCTTTTTGGATCGAACGGGTATTTTGCCACTTCGAGGCAAACCCTAGTTGAGAGATGTCTACGGACAAAACAATACTTCAAGGCCGACAACGAATATGCAGAGACCCGAATTTGTAGAATAATATTATATATATTAAATATAATGTCGGATTTACAAATGGCTTCCTTCTGAAGTGAATACAAACTTCTGCAAGATAAACATTTGCAGGATAAAACACGGGTTTTATCTAGAGGCTGTTGCTCCACTCTTTGGCTATTGGCAGCTGTTGGTTTCACCCTTCTGCTATTCTACTAGTTGAAACCCTAGCTCTACGGCTGCCCTCTACTCGCTATTGCTCTCTGCTGCTCTGCTCCAACCTCTATCCTCCCACACTTCCAATTCTTTACAAAATGACAAAATGACCCCGATATTTATAGGTGGGGGATGAGGACAAAATGCGAGAGAGTTTCATCGACCAACTGACAAGAGTTAAATGCCAAAGTGTGGTTCCTAAAAAATCATCGAACACTCCAGCTACTCGCACGCTTGGACAATTAATGCATCGATTCCCATGCTTAATTTTTGCTTCGGCTGATTTCTATTTTGGGGGGAAATTTGTTTTTGCTTCGCGGTGAAGCATTTTTTGAAGCTCTTTTGGAAGTGCTTCGCACTGAAGCATTTTTTGAAGTGCTTCACACCGAAGCATTTTTTGAAGTGCTTCACGCCGAAGCATTTTTTGAAGGCATTTCGGAGATGCTTCGCGTCGAAGCTCTTACGGGCACGAAGTTGGATTTAACATTTCCAACACCCTCCTTTAAATCAAACTTCATGAGTTCTCTAACGCCCAATATTTCTCGTAATCTGGTGAAGTCCCCCTCCTTCAAGGGTTTTGTGAAGATGTCAGCTAGCTGCTCCTTCGACTTGCAAAACTGCAATTGTACTTCATCGAATTTCACCAGCTCTCTGATGAAATGATATCGGATGTCTATGTGCTTTGTTCGGCCATGGAAAACTAGGTCCTTTGAGAGTGCAATGGCAGAGTTATTGTCAAAAAATATTGTTGTTGCTACTTCGAGTGGATGATGTAGTTCACACAGAACTCTTCTCAGCCAGACTGCCTGGCAGGCGACTAAGGTGGCAGCAACGTACCCTACTTCTACTGTAGATAAAGCAACAATTGGTTGCTTCTTCAAGGACCAAGAGACAACTCTAGATCCAAAATGGGAGGCATATCTCAAAGTGTTCTTCTGATCATCTATGTTGCCGGCCCAATCACTGTCAGTGTAGCCAATAAACTCAAGATGGTCTTGTCTGGTATAGTGAAGTTCGTGGTTCCTCATGCCATTGACATATCATAGGATTCTCTTGCCTTCTTGCCAGTGAGTGTACTTCGGAGTCTCCATAAAATGGCTAATCAGGATGACTCTGAACATCAGATCTGGCGAGTTGCAATCAAGTACATCAGGCTTCCAACTAACCTTTTATAGAGAGTTGGGTCAACACTTCTGCTATTGTCTATCTTGCTCAACTTCAAACTAGTGGCTACCGGGGTGATGGCAGGCTTACTGTCCTCCATATTAAAATGCTTCAAGACATCCTTTGCATACTTTCCCTGAGATACGAAGATGCCATCTTCTGATTGGTCAACTTCAATGCCGAGAAAAAATTTCATTAGCCCCATGTCTGTCATTTCAAACTTGGTCTTCATGGTTGTTTTGAACTACGCAAATAGGCTGCTGCTATTGCTAGTATATATTAGATCGTCTACCTACAAGTAGATGATTATCAACTCTCCTGCTTCATTTGTTTTCAAGTATAGGGAGTGCTCATATGGGCATTTTTGAAACCCATTCTCTTAAAAATAGTCATCAATACGATTGTACCATGCCCGAGGTGCTTGCTTCAACCCATATAGAGCCTTCTTCAGCTTCAGGACCTTGTCTTATTGCCCTTGTATTTCATAACCGGGTGGCTGGTCTATGTAGACCTCTTCTTCCAACACTCCTTTCAGGAAGGTAGACTTGACATCCATCTGATAAACACTCTAGCCTTTTTGAGCTGCCAGTGCCAGAATCATTCTGACTATGTCAAGTCGGGCTACAGGTGCATACACCTCATGATAGTCAACTCTTGACTTCTGCTTGTAGCCTTTCACCACCAATCTGGCATTATGCCTGTCAACTTCTCCTTGGGCGTTGAACTTTGTTTTATACACCCACTTGACCCCAATGGTCTTCTTCCTTGCTAGAAGATCAGTCAGCTGCCATGTCTCATTCTTTTCAATGGTTGCTATCTCCTCATCCATCGCATTCACCCATTTATGATTCTGACTTGCTTCATCAAACTCCACTAGATCACACTCAGTAAATAAAGCAAAGTCAGAATATTATTCATCTAAATAATCATGGGTTACCTCATAAATTTCTTGCAATCTACGAGTCTTCGTAGGTGTCCTTAGGTTTTGAATTTTTCTTGCAAGTGGACGTGATCAGGATGATGAGGGTGTGCTGTTGTTGGAACTACTATTGCTACTTGAAGGTACAGGTGGATGTACACTGTCTTCCTCCAAGTTTACAGGTTCAACAGTTGCTGGTTCAGGCTCACCAGTATTTAAATTCAAGTTCCAGGCTTCGTTCTCCAAGAACTTCACATCTCTGCTGATGACAAGTTTCTTCGTCACTGGATTGTACAACCTGTATGCCTTTGCTTTTTCGTTGTACCCCGTGAAAATGCTTTTTTTAGATTTATCATCTAGCTTCCGTATTTTCTCATCTGGAACATGTGCATATGCTATGCACCCAAAAACTCGCAAATGAGCCATACTTGGCTTCATATTGCTCCAGGATTCCTCTGGAATTCTGTCCTTCACACTCTTGGTGGGACATCTATTCAGTAGATAAACTGCACAGCTTACAGCTTCTCCCTAGAACTCATGTGGCAAATTTTATACACCCATCTTCAGCTTTAGGACCTTGTCTTCTTGCCCTTGTATTTCATAATTGGGTGGCTGGTCTATGTAGACCTCTTCTTACAACACTCCTTTCAGGAAGGTAGACTTGACATCCATCTGATAAACACTCTAGCCTTTTTGAGCTGCCAGTGCTAGAATCATTCTGACTATGTCAAGTCAAGCTACAGGTGCGTACACCTCATGATAGTCAACTCCTGACTTCTGCTTGTAGCCTTTCGCCACCAATCTGGCCTTATGCCTGTCAACTTATCCTTGGGCGATGAACTTTTTTTTATACACCCACTTGACCCCAATGGTCTTCTTCCCTGTTGGAAGATCAGTCAGCTGCCATGTCTCATTCTTTTCAATGGCTGCTATCTCCTCATCCATCGCATTCACCCATTTGTGATTCTGAATTGCTTCTTCAAACTCCACTAGATCACACTCAATAAATAAAGCAAAGTCAAAATATTCTTCATCTAACTGATCATGGGTTACCTCATAAATGTCTTGCAAGCTGTGAGTCTTCGCAGGTGTCCTTAGGTTTTGAATTTTGCTTGCAAGTGGAGGTGACCGAGATGATGAAGGTGTGCTACTGCTGGCACCACTATTGCTACTTGAAGGTATAGTTGGCTGTACACTGTCTTCCTCCAAGTTTACAGGTTCAACAGTTGTTGGTTCAGGCTCACTAGTCTTTGAATTCCAGTTCCAGGCTTCGTTCTCAAAGAACTTCACATCTCAGCTAATGATAAGTTTCTTCGTCACTGGATTGTGCAACTTGTATGCCTTTGCTTGTTTGCTGTACCCCGTGAAAATGCATTTTTTGGATTTGTCATCCAGCTTCCATCTTTTCTCATCTGGAACATGTGCATATGCTATGCACCTGAAAACTCACAAATGAGCCACACTTGGCTTCAAATTGCTCCAGGCTTCCTCTGGAATTTTTTCCTTCACACTCTTGGTGGGACATCTATTCAGCAGATAAACTGCACAGCTTATAGCTTCTCCCTAGAACCCATGTGGCAAATTTTTCACCTTCATCATGCTTTGTGCCATCTCCATGATCATTCTATTCTTTCTCTCAGCTACACCATTCTGTTGCGGTGTGTATCTGGCAGTGAACTGCATTCTAATTCCATGCTACTTGTAGAAGTTGTGGAGTTTGTTGGAGATGTATTATCCTCCTCCATCAGTTCTGAGAGTCTTCACATAATACCTGCTCTATTTATCAACCAGATCTTTGAACTCCCTAAACTTCGCAAATGCCTCTGACTTTAACTTGATAGGATAAATCCAGGTCTTCCGGCTGAAGTCATCAATGAAAGTCAAGAAGTATTTGTTTCTGGCAAACATGGTGGTTTGCATCAGACCACAAATTTCTGAGTGCACTAGCTCCAATGGCCGTGATGCTCTCCAAGACTGTCCAACAAGGAATGCATCCCTGTGCTGCTTATCGACCAGGCAACGTTCACAAACTTGGTTTGGTTGCTCAATAAAGGATAAACCCTTCACCATCTACTTCTTGTTCAGCAAATTTAGGCCATTGAAGCTCAAGTGACCGAATCTGAGATGCCACAACTAGGTAGCATCCTTCACAACTGCACTTAGAGATATTAAAGATTCATTTTGAATCTGTAGCGAAAATAGTTTGTTTTTCATCATGGACACGGTTGTGATTTGTCCATGCACTTTGTCTTTGATGGAACAAACACCGTCTTGGAACTGTATAGTGTGTCCCTTCTACACAATTTGTCCAACACTTAGCAGATTGTGCTTCAGGCCAGACACATAGTAGACATCACAGATCTACTTATGTTCATCGTGCCTGGTTCGGATGAGGATTTTTCCTTTCCCCATCATAGGAACTTTGTTGTTGTTCCCCATCTTGACTTTGGACTGGACTGACTCGTCCAATTGTGAGAACATTTCTCTGTTCCCAGTCATGTGGTTGCTGCACCCACTATCAAGATACCAAATGTTTTTCCTACTCTCCTCCTCGATACTGCAATTAAGCAACACATTTTCTCCTATCGCATTTCCAACTTCCTTTGTATAATGGGCTTACTGTTGATTCTCGTTCGCCATCCTCATTCTGCACTGAGAGATGTAATGACCAAACTTTTTACAGTAGTAGCATTGGACTTTTGACATGTCCTTCTACTGAGAGCTACCTTGCTAGTTTTTGCCAGTGCTTCTTCCTCCTTGCTGATGAAAGTTGTAGCTAGTCTCACTAACATGAGGGTTTGATCTCCCTCATTGCTTGTTACTTCTCCCACATCTACTTCTGCCTCTTCCACCTAGAGAACTAGAGGTGCTATGGTGGGAGTCTTGTCTGCTGTTGTCTCAGACTAAGACTTGCACCTTAAACGCTTGCTTTAGAGAGGACTGAGTTGAGCGGCTCAACCTCTGTTCATGTGTCTACAGAGAACCCATCAGTTCATCCACAAAGAAGGTTGTCAGATCTCTTGACTCCTCTATTACAATTACCACAAAATCAAACTTCAATGGCAGACTCCACAAAATTTTCTCCATGATCCTTTGATTCTGCATGATTTCACCATTCAACCACATTTGGTTGATGACATCTGTCATTCGGGTGAAAAAGTCGCTCATCGTCTCAGACTCACTCATCTACA
Source organism: Wollemia nobilis (assembly GCA_028583015.1). Classification (NCBI taxonomy): domain Eukaryota; kingdom Viridiplantae; phylum Streptophyta; class Pinopsida; order Araucariales; family Araucariaceae; genus Wollemia; species Wollemia nobilis. The sequence continues at coordinate 1,145,964 of JAQPPZ010003256.1, forward strand.
GGTTCTCGAAATCCCTCCTGAGCATCTGCAATTTCACCAACTTCACTTTGTTGGTTCCCTGGTACGAACTTGCCAAGATATCCCAGGCCTGCTTGGCCTTGGTGGCTGATGCGATCTGCGGGAAGATGGTCTCCTCAACCGCTTGCATGATATAAAATAGGGCTTTTTGGTCTTTCTTCCTATTCTCCTTTAGAAGGTCTTTGTTAGCTTGGAAGAGGGCGGCCAGCGCTGCTGCATCTACTAGTTTCGGGTACCCATTCTCAACCAAGTCCCACAAATCTTAAAACCCGAAGAGGATCTTCATTTAGATGCTCCAGTAATCGTAGTTCTTGCCATTAAATCGTGGGATCTACAACTGCAGGGAATTTCTTTGGGAAGCCATTCTTCTATCTCCACGTCACGGCACCACAGGCTCTGATACCACTTTGAAAGAAATAAAATATAATTATTTCACAATTAAATCGTGTCACGGCAAACACTTCAGTGATTTTTCAGCGAAGGAGAGAGCTTCAGAGGGAATGAAATTTAAATCATGATTTAAATCACATCAATAAAATACTTCGGAAGGGTTTTCATGCGAGGGAGGGGCTTCGGGGAAAATTCGCCCGAAGTATGCACTTCGGGAAAATTATTGCCAAAGTAAATCTACTTCGGGGAGAATACTCCCGAAGTATGTACTTCGAGGGAAAACTTGCCGAAGTAAATCTACTTCGGGGAACACTACTCCCAAAGTAAGTACTTCGGGAAGAATTTGTCGAAGTAGAACTACTTCGGGGAATATCTTGGCGAATAATTCTTAATAAAATATCACCACAACCCAAATTAAATTATCATTTAACAACCCCTTGAATTACAATATCATTTTAAGAATATTTAAGGGTACACAAACAAACCTGTAAACATAATCAAGCGCTTCTTTGATTTCCCTTCCAAAATGTCGATCGATGCCAAGGCGTTCTACTTTATCGATTAGCAAAAGGCGTTCGAAAAGATCATGTGCAGGTAAACCCATATCTGGAGTTGCTATTGCCGTAAACATGCCTTTGATCTCCCTCATTAGCTCTTCAGCACGTTTTCCTTTGGAAGGAGCCTGCGGACCAACCAACAAAACACAATATTCATAAACGATGTAAAATAAACGATGTACCATATTAATAGTAAACAATGGCTTACCTCGTATGGCTTTGTTAGAGATTGTATGAAATTGTCGTCCCACAAATTGGGGTGATGATTGCCTTCGCGCCGTTTCACAAATTGGGGTGATGAACTCCTCGTATTCATATTCATATAGGTCGGACGTACTGCAAAATCCCGGCGTCGCAGTGCATTACTCGAAAATCGAAGGCCTCCAGCAGACATTCGGAATGAATGTGACTTTTCTGAATTTTGCAAAAACGTGCCCGAAGCCAAAGGAGCGACGGAAATAATAGCCATTTTCAGGGCTTTTATGTGGCAAGAATATTTCAAAAAATGATAATACGTACCCTGTTGTTGTGACTGAAACCCATCATTTGTGTCTTTATATAGAAAAGTCGGGGGAGTCCTGCGGCGAGAATTCTTGCGTTAAACATGCCAGACGATTGATTGAAAAGTCGGGAGTTGAAATGATTGGAATTTGTTTTTACATTAATATTTATCTATATACTACTTAATTATTTATTAAAATAGTAAAAATAATATTATTAAAAAAGTCTAAAATTATAAAAATTTAGATACTTGAAAATTTATTATACTCTTTATTTTATTAACTTTATTTTTATTTAATAAATTAAAAATAAATTCAACCATTCTCTTAACTTTATTTTAAAAAATAAATTAAATATTATAAAAAAAAAAACAAAAAATATATATATATAACAAAAAAAATTAAAAATAAAAAATCAACTTTATCACCTAATTCTTATATACGGCCAGAATTCATGCGAGACCATTGATGAATCAACACCTAATTGCTTATTAAATTGGGTAAAAATAATGTCATTGCTCACGAGAAACACTAGACTGAAATTATAGAAATTTACGAGCACCCTTAACTTTAAATTATGAAATTATTGTCCTCTCCTACGTGGAGTTGACCTTAAGATATACTATATTTCAATTGTGAGAGATAGGCATGCATATTTTTGGTAAGATTGGACGTTACATTTCTTTTTTAAATGTTATTTTATAAAGTATAAGATTTTAATATTGATTTTATTATTTTGTTATTTTTTTAATTTTTGTCAATTATTTCAACCCAACAAATATTTATTATTTTTTCATAAAGTTAGAATGTATAATTAATTAATAATGTTTTTTTAAGATAAAAAAATAAAAAATACTTCATGATTTCTCTTATTCTTGTCCTTGTCCTTTTTATAGGTGAAGACTTTTGCTTGAGGCACATATTGTTTTTATTATCCTTGATTTAGTAGGTGAAGACTTTCTATTGTGTTTTTTATTTTGGTGTGGTTTTATAGGTAAAAATTTTCAATTATTTACATTTCATGTATTTAAAAATTGTATGAGTTTGTTGTTTGAATATTTTTTTTATCATGCACATATTTGGTTTTTTGATCTTGTTTTCAAGTGAATACTTTACATTGATTTTGAATAGATATTTTTATTGTTTTAATTTTCATAAGTAAAGGCTCTGTATTATTTACACATTTTTAGTTATTATAGTATATATTTTTAATGTTATTTATACATTGCAATATAATTTAATAAGGATAAATGTTTAATTTAAAATTATGAGATAATATTATTAAATTAAATGCAAGACCTTATAGTAGATTTTGAGATAGTGGACGGTTACAAATTATAAGGAATTAGAGCTCTAGAAGGGAAAGTAGGGCATCAACTAGGTGGAAAAAGTACATTCCGGTTGTTATAGAACTGAAGCTGAAGTTGTTGCCCTAGGATAGCCCAATAGACATGCCTCCACATCTTCTTCTATATAGACAAAGTTTGATTGCAAATTTGTTGAAGGAAAAATATTCATCAAGGACCAAAGAAATACAAAAACCTATAGTAAAAATGCTCTTTGTAGCTACTATAAAAATATCAACATATGAAAGATTCAATGAATGCTTTCCATAGTCAAAATCAAGGCCATGTTAGAATTTCCCAAAATAAACATGCAAAGCATTACACAAAATATGAAGAGAAGAGTAGAACTGATTGATTTATTCCAAATATCAACTTTGTATAAATAGCAAAGTTGATCATTGAGAGTCATTGGATTACAACAACTCATCCAACCTGATGAAGATACCACTCAGTGTTCCCCTAACACATGGAGGAGTGGAAACTCAAGTGCGTCTATCCTAGTATAACTTAAGAGAATATTCACTTATTCTAACACCCCCTCTTAAGTGATACTAGGGGAGCTTTGTACAAGTGAGTCCCGACAACAAGTCCTGGTGAGGTACTCATGTACAATGACTTATTTATGAAGATATGGTAAAAATCCATTGGGAAAAACCATCAATTAAAAAGAATTAAGGAAGAGGCTTGTCTTAAGATGGTGAATATTGTCCTCTTAATACAATAAGAATGATGAGTCCTAACAATATGGCATGATGAGCTGCTTATTTTCAATATATATAGTTGGTTAAAAAACCCTGTGGGGAAAAACCAACTATCACAATATCTTTTTTAACTGATGGTAAAAACCCTATGGGAAAAACCATCAATCAAAAAGACACAGTAAGGAAGAGGCTTGTATTCGAATGGCGAAGATTGTCCTCTTAATACAATAAGAATGATGAGTCCTGGCAATATGGCTTGATGAGGTACTCATTTACAATAAATATATATATGGTGAAAAAACCCCTTGAGAAAAACCATCTTTCACAAAAAAATATCCAAGATAGAGGTATGTCTTCGGATGGTGAAGATTGTCCTCATAATATACATTTTGTTTGAGAGATGATAAAAATCCACAAGGGAAAAAACCATTCTGCAAACAATATAATGAGAAGTGGAAGACCTCTATGAGAGGAGTTGACTATCATGAGGTGTATACACCTGTAGCCCGACTTGACACAGTCAGAATGATTCTGGGACTCGTAGCTCAGACATGGAGCATGTACCAGATGGATGTCAAGTCTGCCTTCTTGAATGGAGAGTTGGAAGAAGAGGTCTACATAGACCATCCACCCGGTTATGAAGTACAAGGACAAGAAGACAAGGTCTTGAAGCTAAAGAAGGCCTTGTATGGGTTGAAGCAAGCACCCCAGGATTGGTACAACCGTATTGATGGTTATTTTCAAGAGAATGGGTTTAAAAAATGCCCATATGAGCACTCATTGTACATGAAGACAAATGAAGTAGGTGAGCTCATTATCGTCTACCTATATGTGGACGATTTGATATATACTGGCAATAACAACAGCCTATTTGCGTAGTTCAGAATAGCCATGAAGTCCGAGTTTGAAATGATTGACATGGGGCTGATGAAATTCTTTCTTGGTATTAAAGTTGTCCAATCAGGAGATGGCATCTTCATTTCTTAGGGCAAGTATACAAAGGATGTCTTGAAGCATTTTAATATGGAGGACAACAAGCCTGCCATCACTTCGATAGCCACTGGCGTCAAGCTGAGCAATACTGACAACAACAAAAATGTTGACCCAACTCTCTATAAAACTTTAGTTGGAAGCCTGATGTACTTGACTGCAACCAGGCCAGATTTGATGTATGCCGTGAGTTTAATCAGTCGATTCATGGAGTTGCCCAAAGACACTCACTGGCAAGCAAGGAAGAGAATCCTGTGATATGTTAATGGCACGAGGAACCATGGACTCTATTATGTCAGACAGAACCAGCTGGAGTTAACTGGCTACACCGACAGCGATTGGGCTGGCAGCGTAGATGACAGGAAGAGCACTTCGAGATATGCCTTCCATTTTGGATCCAGAGTTGTCTCTTGGTCCTCGAAGAAGCAGCCAATTGTGGCTCTATCTACAGCAAAGGCAAAGTATGTTGCTGCCACCTTAGTAGCCTACCAGACAGTCTGGCTGAGAAGAGTTTTGAGTGAACTACAGCATCTGCCCGAAGCAGCAACAATAATATTTTGCGATAATAACTCTGCCATCACGCTCTCGAAGGACCCAGTCTTCCATGGCCGGGCAAAGCACATAGACATCCGATACCATTTCATCAGAGAGCTGGTGAAATTTGATGAAGTACAGTTGTAGTTCTGTAGATCGAAGGAGCAACTGGCCGACATCTTTACAAAACCCCTGAAGGAGGAAGACTTCGCCAGATTGCGAGATATGTTGGGCATCAGAGAATGTGTGAAGTTTGGTTTAAAGGAGGGTGTTGGAAATATTAAACCAAACATCACGCCCGAAAGCGCTTCGGCGCAAAGTCTTTCCGAAACACCTTGGGAAAATGATTCGGAGCGAGAGACAAAACGATAGCCCCCGAAATTTGGTTCGCCGCGAAGTAAATACAAATTGCCCTCCGAAGCGGAAATCAGCCGAAGCAAATATTAGGCGCGCAGATCGGGACATTGATTGTCCAAGCGTGCGAGTAGGTGGGGTCGTTCGGCAAGTGGTCGAAAGGCCAGTTCGGCATTTATATTCTGTCAGTGGGTTGGTGAGTTTATCCCGCCCTTTGTCCTCATTCCCCATCTATAAATACCGGGGCCATTTTGTCATTTAGGAAGCATGAGGAGTAAGAGGAGCGTAAGAGGAAGTGTGAGTGGAGAGAAGAGAAGAAGCAGTTTGGAGAGCCCAGAACAGCCGCAGAGCTAGGGTTTCATCCAACACAGCAGCAGAACGGGTGAAGGAGCAGCAGCCATTAGCCGGAGAGTGGAGCAACAGTCTCCAAGATTTATTTGTGCTTTTATCCTGCAGATGTTTATCTGGCAGAAGTCTGTAATCGCTTCAGAAGGAAGCCCTTTGTAAATCCGGCAATATATTTAATATATAAAATATATTTTGGGTCTTTGCGTATTTGGTTTTTGCCTCGAAGTATTATTTTGCCGCAGACATTCCAGAGCTAGGGTTTGCCCCGAAGTGGCAAAACACCCGCTCGATCCAGAAAGGAGCCCGGTTTAATTATTTGTGCCGAAGCACATTGCGGCATTTGGGTTTGCCGAAATTGCCGCGGGCTGCCAAACTTCGCAGCCTTCCCGAAGTAGTTTTACTTCGGCAGGTTTTGCCCCGAAGTACCAACTTCGGGAGTATTTTACCCGAAGTAAATTTACTTCGGAAGTCTCCTCCCCCGAAACTCTCTCGCTGAAAATTTCCCCGAACCTCACTCCCTCGCCGAAGGTCCTCCCGAAGTTCAAATCTCCCGAGGCATTTCTAGTTCGACACTTTACTCCCCGAAGTGCATACTTCGGGAGCCTTTCTCTCCGAAGCTCCTCCCGAACTTAAAATCGCCCGAAGTAATTTCGTGACGTAATTGTAACGCGATTTAAATTCCTTCAACGAATAGCACTACTCACTGTGGCGTTCCCTAAATATTCATCGAAAGTTGGCATGTAACCAGCAGCAATCCACTCAGCTTCTTGCATGTAAGAATCGAGGTGAGCTTCCCACTGCATCTCATACCATCCCCAACAGAATATTCGTCATTACTAGAACACAATAATTCCAATTTAATTTTGCCTCCTATCTAAATATTTATGAAAAATGAATATTTTGTTTAACAAAAATAAACACAAAAAATTATTACGGCTTTACGGGCGTAGTCGAGGGTATCACGGCCTTGAGTCTTGTCCGCCCACCGTGCCATTTCATTCGCAGCGTCGTACAATGCCATGTATATGATTTTCATATACTCCGGAAGGCAATCTGTGGCAGAGGGATCCCACCTGACAGACACAGAAATATCAATACCGCCGGATTATTACTCTTCCTAGACACAGAAATATCGTAGACTTACGTAAATTGTTTAGCTGGATGTAACTTATACCTTTTGATAGCGTCTGTGAAGAGACGGAGTTCCTCCACAGTCCCGTAAGTGTCGTAAATATCATCTAAATAGGTTGTAAGGGAAATAACCTTTGCAACGGTCAAGCGGAAAGCCGAATACTCCTGCTCGCTGCAAATTCCGGCCGCTATAAAGAAATATTCGACGTGACGATGACGAGCAAAACTCAGCTTATACAAACCGGACTCGCTCACCCACCTAAACACAATATAAATCACCGATCTATGTGAACTTAGAGTAAGTTGCCAAGATGCTTTGTACTTTGTACTTTTCTTCTCCATTAGCCTTCTTTATATACGGGGAAGTAGTTATCTTGTGTTATCAATTATATATTATATTAGTCAATATTTTTTGTGTTATCCTTCTATACAAGATGCCCACATCACCCTTAGACCTCCTAAACGGATTACCCCAAGTTTTCATTAATTACTAGTTGTGTATAATTTATGAGTAATTAGTTTTTCAAGAGTATGGCTTGTTAGTCACCACCTTGAGATAGCCTTAAGCTCTTGCTGTTGCAACGCCTGTGTCCTGTTGAAGTCCAATATTGCCAACTCTAACAGTTTTTTATTACTTAATATGCGGCATCCTGCAAACACACAATTGCATTAATGAAATTTTGCAACATTTTCTGTCCTATTTCTTAGTATAACGATGAACACTATAAGGGTAGAGGGATTACTTATTTGTTATATTGTCTCCCCATGAATTGTCTTCTCTGTATATATCGATATAGTTTCTGGCGTCCAGTCTCGCCAGGGTCGCGTGCCAATCATACTCCAAATTGAGTTCTATCTGTTTAACAAAAAAATACAATTACTAAGAAAAAATTATTTAGGAAAAAGCATAGTACCCACACACTTTGACATGCAGAAGTAAAATTTCTCACAACCTCTCGTGAAAGGCTTGATCTCTCAATTTTTTTAAGAGCTTCTTTTAAATAGGCGGTTGTGAAGGCTTTGGCCTCGTCCAAAACTTTCTCCCCGGGAAATGCAATGACGGAAGCTCTATATAAATTTAGGAAGCTTTTTATCACCGCCTCTGAGTCATTCGCGAAGCACAAGAAGTGCCCATCCTTCCCTTTGAAGTGCTCCAACACATCTGCTATCATATTATAGTTAACTAGCAATAGGATTCCCAAGCATTACACTAATGCAAATCAATTAAATACGCTAACGCAAATCAATTAAATTGTTTTTTAATTCGATTGATTTAATCAATGTGGAGACCTGCAGAAACGCTATATCTATGCAGTCGAAGAATTCGAAGTCCCAACGCCGTGGTGTTGAGATCGGTACAAAAACTGTCTGTACCACAACCAATACCTTTCTCGTTCCAATGCCTGCCACTCCATTAAGATTTGATGAACTCAATACAATACAAAAGTATCATTTTCTTTTTCAATTAATAGTATTTTAAATAAATATTTTCTTGGATATAGAACGATGGTTTTCAAACGGAAATAAATAAACCATAGACACAGAAGTCACACCTTAATAAAAAAATCACAACCACTCAAATTAAATTATCGTTTAACAACTTCTTGAATTACAATATCATTTTAAGAATATTTAAGGGTACACAAACAAACCTGTAAACATAATCAAGCGCTTCTTTGATTTCCCTTCCAAAATGTCGATCGATGCCAAGGCGTTCTAAGTTATCGATTAGCGAAAGGCGTTCGAAAAGATCATGTGGAGGTAAACCCATATCTGGAGTTGCTATTGCCGTGAACATGCCTTTGATCTCCCTCATTAGCTTTTCAGCATGTTTTCCATTGGAAGGAGCCTGCGGACCAACCAACAAAACACAACATTCACTTTTCTTTTTAAAAGCAGCTTATATTAATAGTAAACGATGTACCCTATATGAAATAAAATAAAATAAATCACATTATAGAGGCGTGCCTCGTATGGCTTTCTTAGAGACTGTATGAAATTGTCATCCCACAAATTGGGGTGATGATTGGCTTCGCGCCGTTTCACATCTTCAGTGCTAATGGACGCCATCCTCGTATTCGTATTCATATTCATATCTGTTGGACGTACTGCAAAATCCCGGCGTCGCACTGCATTTTTGAAAACCGTGCCCGAAGCCAAAGGAGCCAAGGAAATAAAAGCCATTTTCAGGGCTTTTATGTGGTAAGAATATTTCAAAAAGAATATAATCCTAGCCTGTTGTGACTGAAACCCATCCTGGGGGAGTTATGCGGCCAGAAAACATGCGAGACGATTGATGAATCAACACCTAATTGCTTATTATATTACGTACGAGAAACACGGGAGTGAAATTATAGAAATTTACGAGCAACCTTAAGTTTAAATTAGGAAATTATTGTCCTCGACGTGGGCTTGGTCTTAAGATATATTATATTTCGATTATGGTAGATATGCACACATATCTTTGGATTGAAGTAGTTATTCCAAGGACATATGTTTTATAATCTACTAATTAGGTGATAATTTATATATTTTATTGTTATGATGGGATGGAGATGTCTAACCTTAAAAGTTTGACATAGGAGTTTTTTACACTCATCAAATTTAAAAACTAAATATAAATAAATAATGTACATACCTTTTTTTATTTTGCTAAGATTAAAATATATATTTTTTTAAATGTTATTTTACAAAGATATATATATTTTATATATATATATATATATATATATATATATATATATATATATATATATAGTTTGTTAATATTAGACTTTAAATTTCCTTTTCTAAAATGTTATTTTATAAAGACATACATGTCTTGTTTGATAAGATTAGACATCAAATTTCTTTTTTTAAATGTTATTTTAAAAAGATATTGAAATTTATTTATGAGATTTGAATATTGATTTTGTAATATAAATTTTCTTATTTCTATCAATTATTTCAACACATACAAATGTCTATTTCTTTTTATAAACGAAAATTATATAATTAATTAATAATAATTTTTTAAAATATAAACAAACAAAAATACTTTGTGATTCCTCTCATCCTTGTCCTTTTTATAGGTGAAGACTTTTGCTTCATGCATACATTTTTTTCATTGTCCTTGATTTGGAAGGCGAAGACTTTACATTTTTCAATGTGTTTTTATTTTCTTGCATTTTCATAGGTAAAAACTTTTTGATTAGGTGGAAAAAACAAGAGGTTTTGAAAGGATTTCAAATTTTTAATAAAGAGTAGCAGGAGATGAGCAATCTCACAAAGGCAAGACAAAAATAAATAAAATCAAAATAAACTAAAACAACCCTACTAGAAACCAACCAAATATAAACAAACAACCATCATTACAAGACAAAGAAACAAGAAAGGACCACTAGAAAAAAATATTTCCAACATCAACAATCCAGATAAAACCAACCAAAGCCATAAGATCCACTAATATTGAGATTGATTTTCCGAGGGATCCACCTTGATCGAATCCTTATCCTACTTTAGTCTCTAGGAGATTTAATTAGCATAAAATACTAACATTTTAATCGATCTCATGAGATTTTTCACCAACTCTTTGATTGACTCAACAAGCTTACTTGGAAATCCTTTGGTGTCAACTTGAGAGATATAATTAATCAAATATATCTTTAAAATATTCAAGCTTTTGTTAGAGGCTAGACTCGAGAGATTATTCTCCAAATATTCAGAATATTGGATCATGAGAGGGGTATTATGTCTTTTCTTTTACTTCAAATTTAGTCGAATGGACCTCCTTGCTCATTTCAGCTCAGATTTAGTAGTCTTAACATGCACATTTTTCTTTTTCATCTCAAGCTGCTCATATTTTTAAGGAGATGAATCCTCAATTTTAGAGGTTTAGTAGCAATAAAGGAAGGGGAGCTACGGATTATACCATCATGGTCCCAAGGAGAAAAATCATCACTAGGGCCAAAAGGACCACCTTCACTAGACTTCAATCCCTTTATCACATCCATAAAAAAATATTTTTTGGAATATTATCCACCTCACTCATCCGAGGATTAACCACATATGAGGATTTTTATAGTGTTCTTACAACTTTGGATTTAGTTAATCTAACAATGGCCTATGGCCAAAATTTATAAACATTACTCAAGGGTATTGCAATGACTGCTTCCCTCCCTAAATTAGAAGTAGATCCATCCTTCTATCTAGTATAAACTAGAATTTCTTCTCTCCTATCAATTGGACTTGGCAAAACCATAAGGTTACTTAGATATTGCATACTAGGAGTAGAGGTCTCCAAAACCTAACAAGATCTAGCACCACTTTTACCCTCAATAATAGATCTTCTTCTTAAATAAACATAAATGGAAATAACTTTAAAAAGACCTTGATGGTTTATCAAGAAAGAATTACCTTGTTGAACATTGTCCATCATTGTTTCCAATTCTTTAAAAAGGAAACCAGGAATATTCATCAACTTATTCTGATGAGTGCTAAAATTGTATGTATTTTGTGTAAGTTTAATCCATCTTTTATCTACAAAATTTTGGAAATGAATGTATTTTGATTATTTCTTTATCTTATTTGTATGATTTATAAATGAATTTGAGTTATGATGTTGAAAATGATATTTTTTTGTATTTTACGCAAAAATGTGCAAATATCTATATATTTTCAATAGATGAACATTAGAGAATCTTTGCACGAAATATTGTAGCAAAATACATACTAGATAACAAGTGTGGACTAACTATCTATATGAATGGTGCAATGAAAAGAATCATGGATGAATGCTATAGAAAGGTGCTATAGAATACAACTACGAAAAGGTGTTACAGAAAGCACCTATATAAAGCTGCTACAAAAAATACCTACTGAAAGGTGTTATAAAAAGAAATTTGATCATGTCAAAATATCTAATGCATTAGTGTACCATGTTTTATGATAACACAATAGTATTACGAGGCATCTACAATCCGTATAGTTGATTGATAGAGTGGCATTGTGCATGTGAACATTTTTTATATGAGTTGTTATTAAAAAGCTATAATATTGTTATGTTGTTAAGTTGCTTAGATTTAGATGCAAACCTATTTTATCTCTTATGTAAGAATAAGACAAATAGTTGTATTGCCTCATCATTAGATTATTTAAATTTAGTACTTTTTTATGTTAGTTTGATTAGCTTACCACTTGGACAATCGTGATTGTAATAAAGTCAAAGGTGGTTAGGAAATTGTATTTATTTAGATTATTATTGTTGTAAGTTTAGTATTCAAATCATCAAACAAATAGAGACAACCAAATGGAAAATTGACATACCAAATGGATAACCCCACTAGAGATACTCCAAGATTTGCTAAAGCATTTGTCGCTCTGATTCCATATCTATAAATATGAGAACATCTAAAGGATCTAAAGATTTTAGAATATTATATATTTCAATTATCATATTTTAGCATCCCAAATTGCCTTTGATTTACTTGAATGGACATTTATGATATTTAATGAGTCTCCTTCAAATATAATATTTCTATCCTAAACCATTCTAAGGTTTAACCCTTGGAAAAAACTCTTGATTCAATAAACTAGTTTGTCTACATACAAATATTTTTAGAAAAATCCAATATAACCTCCTCTTTTCTATTTCTTAAGACTCTACTTACACCAGCTAGACCTAGATTTCCTTTGGAGGCCCCATCAAAATTGAGTTTAAGCCATCCATCTTGAGGGGGAATCCATTTCATTTGTTGTCTAGCCATCTGAGCAATTTGATTAGCCTCTTGAGAACCACAAGAAATCCCCAAATCATTATCAAACATCAACTCTAAAGGTGTTTCCCTTTCTTTTGTAAAATATATGTTTGAAACATTTTCCATCAGGGTAGATAGGATTTTGATGTAGACAGGTCTAGCATCATGAGAACAGTCCTTAAAGGTATGATTATTCATTTCTTTAAAAATTTCCCAAAGAAATAATGGGAGACTTAGAGACCAAAGGGATAAACATCTTTTGCCATAAAAGGAAAGATTTAATTATTCAAATAGATCCCCAATAGAACTTGGAAAAAACTAGGTCACATTCATCTTATTTATCAAGAATTGAAGAACTTCACAATAAAAAGCACAATCTAAAAATATATGATTAGTGGTTTCTTCTTTCTTACCACATAGGTAGCGTCTGTTGATGAGTTGGGCCTATTTTTTCTAAGATTTTCTATTGAAATAATTTTATTCTACAAAGTAAGCCAAAGAAAGAAATAAATTTTTGGAGTTAGAGTATTTATCCAAACCTGCCTATTTGTAGTTCAAAAACCCTCACCTTCAAATTCTAGCAAATAAGCAAATTCAAATATGAAAAAGCCATCGCTCTCTTTAGTCTAGATTAAGGCATCTTTACAAGTAAAGATTTTAATAGCTTGAAGCCTTAGCATTATATTTAGGTTTTGAAGTGCCTCCTTCTCGTCCTTGTCTAATCCTATAATTGAGAGGTGCTTCTAAGATTTTTTATTTTTTTTGTTTGTCAATATCATCAATGTAGTTGGCCACTTTAGGCCCTAATAATGGATCCAAAATTGGCTTCATTGTAGCATAGTTGGGGTTGTTAATAAGAGGATGGAATGCAACAGCGATGTGGGGAACATAAGACGGGGTTCACATCATGACAAATATAGCACCATATTATTTCAATATTGTTGTTGTGTGCAAGGTATATGGTGAAGCTTAGCAAAATTGTCAATTACATATGGTAAGCGGGCAACATAGAGCTAGTGTTGATGTCTGTTGGACAACTCGTATCAAGCAGCTCTTTGATGTGCTTGTAGCAAATCTTGGCAAGTCAGTATCATTCATTGTCGGAGAAGTTACACATAGTTTAGACGTAAGTTTGTGAAACATACAACGCAGAATGGACAAGACATGTGCATCGTGCAAGCTTGTAGATCTAAACATAGAATATGTCAATTGTACAACTGCAATTTTAAGGATATTATCATGTCACTGGAGATAAAGGAAAAAACTTAATACCGAGAACCGTGCATCAAAAATTATTTTAAAATAAACTACCTTCTGGCTTATGTTTCTAGATGATGTGGCGAGTACCTTATGTTCTTCTAGAGAAGGTGGGCCCATTTGAAGAATGAAATTCATGGCACAGTGAATAACGACATGAATTGCGAGGAGGCATCAACGACAAGGGAAGGTTTGCGAAAGAAATTAATAGCCGGGAAAGAAGGGCCTTTGCTGGAGATAGTATACAGCGAACAACAGAGAAAAATTAGAGGTATTTGGCAGGAGTTCATTAACGACAGCTGAGAATAGGCATGCTTTTATGAAGACAACAAAAGCGAAGACGCAGTGAAGATAACAACTGAATATGGTAGACTAGAGCATATTGGTTTTATTTTATATCTAATGTTATTTTTATCTTGTGAATGTAGGCATATCGCAAGTAGGGGCACATTTGCGACGTCTATGGCGGGATAACCACGCCGAGAGCACAGTAGGAGATTAGTCTTGTTAAAACCAGACGACGTGAGCAATGAAGGCGATGGTAGTTCAGGTGTGAAATATGGAGATGGAAGTATGTTTAGTTTCATCTACAGCACCAAGTGGCACAATGACAAGTTTATCACAGAGCAGTCATGGGTGAACAGTGAACACCGAGGTAATGACAAAGACTTAAATTGTGAAGTTACCGTCTGGTGAGTCGAATAGTGCTCGTCGGATAAGCGCATTTGATACAATAGCCATTGAAATGAACATATATAAAACAGATCCCATCGTCAAAGGTGGAGGCTCTAGGTATATATCAGAGAATGACAGATTCACGATGAATGAACGTAGAGGATATGGTTATCGAAGCACACAACGACGCAGTGGAGATCGGAAATCGGGTAATAGGATATGGCAGAGGACACAAATAACATTTGAAACTAAGATTTTCATTTTCTCCACAACGACATTGACCGCGATACGAAGTGAGAACAACTTGCTGTGTAGAGGGAAAAGAAATTCAAAATGGGGAAATTTTAGAACCGAAATGGTTTGGTTTTGATATCACTAATGATCCAATTGAAAATCTCATGTCATCTACAACAACCCAAGTGATTTATCATAGGGATGTGTTAATTGACCCACACCTAGATAAGACTTATGGTTTGAAAGTGATGGACATGGTTTTAATTGGGGGTCTAATTTTGGCGTCTTTAATAAACAGGTATTCGATGATGATGAATGTCATAAGAGAAAAGAGGAATTTTCAAATCTTCTTCAAGTAATGGTAAATGGAAATTTGACAAAGGTAAAATCTCACCTTTTAGGTTTCAACATTCGAAATTCAAGCGAAGGTTTGCCTAAAGATTTGATGGATTTCAATACTATCAATGGCGAAATGTTATTTGTGGTTGATAAATATTTTGACTTAATTTCTCCTCACACCACTAATGATAGGGTTTTATTGAATGAAAATGAAGTTGGTATGCTTGAGGTGTTAAATCAAGTTCATAATCAATTAGTAACAGAATCTAGGATAAAAAATCATGATGATGCTCATTTAATAAATATCCTAGATGCTTGCAAATGGTTACATGAATTTTATTGGCCTACATATTTGAAAAATGATTTGGATTTAAAATTTGTCGAAATAGGTTCATATTTGCAAGATCTCATATCTAAAAATGAAAGCTTATTTCTACACCATGAATCGAAGTGTAAAATTGACATCTTAAAGAATAGACATGAAGAAATTGAAGATCAATTATTGTCTAATCAATTTGATAATTTGAAACTCCACCATACGATTAGTAATGGAACTAAATCAAATTGGTATGGTGAGAGGGACAAGTTGAAGTTTGTTTCAGTGTTTGGCTTGACCTTGTTTTTGATGTATTCCTACAACATTTGGCATGCGTATCATATTATTTATCTTTTGAAATGTGCTAGTCATGTTTGGAATCCAGGAAAGTGATAGTCCAAATCTTTGCACCATCCTGTATCATATTGTACATTTGTATATAGTTATAGTTTGTGTTTTGAGTTTTGGTGTTTTGGGTATTTCCTTATTTTGAGGTGATGTTTCATGGTCACTAACTTATGGTCTCTAGCTCACTTTTGAAGCTCCTTGATTTAATAGGTTGGAGTACCTGATCTGAAAACTGATGAACCCGAGAAAAGGGGATGAGTTATTTGGTGATCATGCTCAAATGTTGGGGACCAAAATGGCACAAAGTGGAACAATGAAAGATTAGCCAAAGCTCTACATAGGAATCACACACATTAAATGGTGTTTCTAACAGTAAGAATGATGAAGTTGTCGTGATTATGCAATCCTAGGCAAAAATCTAAAATGCTCTACTTTGGTTTTCTAACCTAGTGAGACTTGATGCTTTTGCAAGTGTTCATTAATACAAGCGATGCAACAGATCTCTTGAGATCTGTCATCTAGTACAAGAAAACTCCACTCGGGTTATGTTAGAATATATTTCAATATTCCTTTCATTAGTTAATTCAATCCTAATGATCTTATATTGTTAGAATTTATTAATTTAGTCTAGTTTTTATTTTGTTACAAATACGCCTATATTGGTCTCGGGTGGTTACACAACCTCTTAACTAATCCTGGCCCTAATGTATTATTTATACTTCATCAAATAATTGAATTATTGTTCCGCTTCTCATATGGTATCATAGTGTGACCTCTGTCACTCTCATTTCTCTCAAAGTGATCTCATAGTAGCGGAGCTCTAGTTGAGCAAAGATTTTTAAATCTCGATTGGAAATTATGAATTTTTTTTAGTCGAGTTAGAGAAATTTTTTAATCAATTTTGATTGGATTTCTCAAAAAATTGGTTTTTAGATCGGAAGAAGTGATCGACGAACAACTAAAGGAGCGATCGACCATACAATCGACATAGTAAAGGAGCGTCAACCATACGGTCGAAATAACAAAGGAGCAATCGACCATACAGTCGAAAGGGGCTAAGCGTGGTGACCAACACGTCATGGGAGCCAACACTGAGGCTTACCCACAACCCTCTCAGGAGAGAGCCTCTCCTCGAGAGGCTATAATCCTTTGTGGAGTAACTATTCTTTTAAAACCTTATACACCTCACTATCCCATCAATGTAGGATAAACCTTTTATCTGCCTCGATATTGAAGAAATCAAATGCGCCTATCACCTGCAAATATTCGCATCATCGGTATCAAAATTATGACACAATTGGTATTTTTCCTTATCACTGTGTTCAATGCTTTTCAATTATGCAAGATTTTTTAGAATAAGGAAGCCAATCAGAGAAGATTGGTTGGACTAAAAATTGATTTTATCCTTTAAAAATATTCCATAGCTAATTTTTTCATCATGTAGGGTGTTAATGGTTGATCAATTTTTAGGTGTTTCTACTTCGTTTTTAAAGTTTTAAGGCAAACATTTGGTTGTATTTAATTACAGAGGAGAAAACGATCCAAAAGGATCCTTGCAGAGCGATTTTGGTGGTAGTTTTGGCTGTCTATGAGCTAGCCACCTTGTTGCCATCCATGCATAGCCTGTGCTTCACCCGTGCTCCGCCCGAGTGGTGGCTAAGGAGGGAGCGTCACCATGAGGGCCTTTTTGGCTCACGAAGGCTCTTGAAATAAGAGTGGAGCCTGATCTATTACAGATCAGCCCACTGGCTCACCTGGCGGTGAGCCGAGTGGTTAAGGTTCTGGGAGCCTGAGGTCATAGGTTCAAATCCCGTTGATCCCCCCAAAGAAAAGGTAAAATGTTTTTTTTAAGTTATTTTTTAATATTTTTTTTCTAAAGTTAAAAATTAATATTTTATATTATTTCTTTTATAGTTTAAAATTATTTTTTTTAATAAGATAATTTTTACTATATGGGATAATATTTTTTTTTAAACTTTAGATATAAAAACAATGTCTAAAAATGCTTTATAAGAAGAAGTTTTAAAAGGGCGGGTATTTTTTTTCAAAAAATCAAGGGGGGAAAGAGAGTAATTTTTTGAGAAAAAACAAATTTTGGCATTATTGTAAAGGTGCATTTTTTGTTGTGCCCAACACATAGTGGTTTATTTTTGTGGGCACTTTTACATTGTATGTTGCATTTTTACTTGCTTTGTACTACATCATTAAAATTTAAAATAAAATTCACTCCCTAAGTCCCCGGAATAATTAAAACCCATCCATGCAATTTATTGCACTGCAACATTCGGTATTTGTGATACCTCTAGCCAACACTTACAGGTAAAGTTGTCATGATTGTGCTACTGTATTTGTCACCTAATATAGCTGCCAAAAATTATGTTTGAGCTTATTCTCTATTAGTCATTGGGGAGAGATAAGTTTACCATTTTGCTATTTTTTTTACTCCATCCACTACCCCAATCACTCTCATGTTTAGGCTTAAATCTAGATGAAATTTTGGATATCCAAAGTGTATAGGGGAAGTTACACCCCACGCATGTGGATTGAAGAATTTGTAAGGTCGATGCCATCAATAAGGTGATTACCTTTTAGTACCGCCTAAGTACCACGTATCGTATAATCATTAAAATTACGTATAGTCTCCCTCACGTAAGGACGGGTAATTTTTTTGGTTTTTTAAAATACCTATGGTCTCCCTCACATAAGGGCGGGTATTTTGTATGGTATAACGACTTGGAATTAAGGTATATTGAATGGGGGACCATTTGGTGTTATAAGAAACCTTCATAATATCTGCAAAACTAATGACTGATGCTCATCAGTTGTTGAAAGGTCCAAACTATACACCATGGAAAAAAAAAATTAAGGCTATCCTAGAGATGGATGATCTTTGGGATGTTGTGTCTGGAACAACAAAAATACCTTCATCTGCATTTGGAGCCACAACTCTCACTGCTGGTCAAAAAGACTTTGATAAGATAGATAGCAAAGCAAAAGTGTTCATTTTTTTTGTTGTTTTTGATGAAGTTCAACCTCATATTGTTGACTGTAAAAATAGTAAAGTGGCATGGGATGCCCTTAAAACTATATATGAAAGAAATAATTATTCCACAATTATATTTCTTCAGTCTCAATTACATAGTCTAAGCATAAAAAATGGAGAGACAGTTGAAAACTTTCTTTGCAGAGTGTCTAAGTTGAAAGGAAAATTGAATTCCTTGGAAGCACCAGTTGATGATAAGCTCCTTACATTAGTGGTAATGATAGCTCTACCAATTTTTTTTAGAGTTTTGATCACCTCACTTCATGTATCACAGAGACAAGTTACCTTTGTTGAGTTGGTAAATTTACTTCAAGAAGAGAAGGCACGCCAACTACAGTGATATGATTATTCTAACACTACCCTATACACTAACAGGAAGGAGCAGAACAAGAAGAAGGGTAATTTTTAGAAGGGAGGAAGTTCTCAAAAGGATTCAAAACAAAAATAAACTCAACAACCTCAACAAAAAAAGAGATATTGCAAGATTTGTGACAAAGAAGGTCATGATACAAACAGATGTTGGCATAAGAATAAAAAATTAAAATAGAAAGGCTAGAATAAACCATAAAAGAATAAACAACAACAAGTGAATGTTGTTGTTGAGGAATTTGACATGAATTTTGAGAGAGCACAAAAAGTGCTCATGACTACCACAGTATCCAAGCAAACAAATCCTATTTGGTATATCGATTTTAGATCCAATAAGCACATGACTGGCGATAAATCATGGTTTGAGTTTTTTGAGGCGAAAGAGGGAAAACATGTCACTATTATTGATGATAAAACCTATAAGGTTCAGGGAGAAGGTATAGTTTCTATTACTCTTCCTGATGGCAAGTGCTAGATTGAGAAGGTTCTCTATGTGCCAAGACTGGCAAACAACTTGTTGTCAGTCACACAAATTCTGGATAAGGATATGGTTGTAAACTTTAGGGTTGAGGGTGGCAAGAAGTGTTGTTCTATTACAAGGAGAGGTAGGAACATTGCAACCGCTTCATATAAGCACGGATTATTTTCCCTAGATGCTATCTCTACTCCAAATGTGGCCATGACTGTCTCTATAAAGGATGCAACTTCCCTATGGCACAAGAGATATGGACATATGAGTTCTGGTTACTTACTTGAGTTAAGTAAATATGAGATGGTGAAGGGTCTTCCTTCCCTTTCTACCACATTTCCAGTTTGATCTAGTTTCTTGGAAGGAAAGTAGCATAGAGTACCATTTGAAAGGAGCTCTATAAGAGCAAAGAAACCTCTAGAGTTGGTTCACACCGATCTGTGCGGTCCTTTGACACCCAATAGTTATGGGGGTAAAAGGTATTTTCAGTTATTTGTGGATGATTACTCATGAAAGATGTGGGTATTCTTTCTTCAACTGAAATATGAAGCCTTTGGCTTCTTTCAGCAATTCAAGAAATCTGTTGAAAAGGAGTAAGGGACTTCTATAAAGACCCCCTTCTCAGATCAGAGGGGATTTCACCTCTAAAGAATTTTTTGTATTCTTGACTGAAAATGGGATCACACGAAAGTTGACTACTGCTTATACTCCTCAGCAAAATGAAGTTGCTAAAATGAGGACCTGTTCCATCATGGAAATGGTTCATTGCATGCTCACAGGAGCTAAAATTGGGCAACAATATTGGGTAGAATATGTCACCATAGTAGTATATCTATTGAATAGGGCACCCACTAAGGCCCTACAAGGAATGACTCCACATGAAGCATGGAGTGGCAGAAAACCCTTCATATCTCATCTATGCATTTTTTGTTGTAAAGCATTCATGCACATACCGAAAGAAAAGAGAAAGAAGCTAGATAAGAAAATATTGAAGTGCATTCTTCTTGGGTATGATGAGCACTCTAAGGGTTATCGATTGATTGACCCCTTAATCAAGAAGATTCACATCAGTAGAGATGTAGTTTTTGATGAGGCTTTCACATCATAAAACACATTAGATGTATACCTAGACCTTGTGGAAACTAAGTTTGATAAGTCTTCTTCATCCAAGGTTGGAGGTCCTTCTTCATATTCTTCATCACCATAGAAGAAGAATCCAAAGTGGTATACAAGTACAATTAGATACTCTAAGCTATCCACTCCACAAGATTTAACATTGGATAGGCCTCGTACTCGCAGCATGGCTCAATAGGAGAAAGCTACAACAAAGATTACTAGGGTTGATGATTTGTGTCAATATTTTAAAGAACTTTTTGTAGATCTAGTGAGAGATACAAAAGATATGGATATTTATGATGACAGGGTGTTTATTTTCTCAATAGACGAACTTAAACATGAGTCAGTGCAAGATGTCATTGGTGAGCCTTAGTGGAAGGTCGCTATGGATGTAGAGTACAAGTCTATGATGAAAAATAAAACTTGGAAGCTTGTGGATCTGCCATACAGAAATAAGACCATAGGATGCAAATGGGTGGACAAAATCAAGTACAAGGTATATGTAATAATAGATAAACATAAGACCCAACTTGTTACAAAGGGCTATGCTCAAAGAGAAGGTATTGACTACGAGGAAACTTTTGCACATACTGCTCGAATGACAACCATTCGAGTTCTTTGTGCTATGGCAGCACAGTATGGGTGGAAAGTGCACCAAATGGATGACAAGAGTGCCTTTCTAAATGGTGATTTCCAAGAGGAAGTTTATATGACTCAACCAAAAGGATTTGAAGTAGAAGGCCAACAAAAAAGTTTGCAAATTGGTAAAATCCTTATATGGTTTGAAATAGGCCCCTCAAGCTTGGTATATAAAAATGGATAATCACCTACTACAACATGGATTCAAGAGATTTCCATCTAATGCAAACCTCTATTTCAAGAAGCAAGGCTCTAAAATAGTGTTGCTTGTACTCTATGTTGATGATCTGCTCATAACAGAGATTTCAGAAACAATGATCTCTACTATCAAACATGATTTGAGCAAATATTTTGAAATGACAGATCTCAAACTTCTCCATTACTGTCTTGGTCTAGAAGTGAATAAGAAGGAGCACTACATCAAAGTGTCCCAAAAAAAATATTCCAAGACACTACTAGAAAAATATTGCATGACTAACTGCAAGTCGATGGCAACACCAATGGAAACAAGACTTCAGTTATCATGATATGACAAATCACCTCAGGTGGATGCTACTCTCTATCATTAGATGATTGGGAGTCTCTGTTAGAATATTATTATTATTATGTGCACTATGCCTATAATTGATAGGTTGACATTTGTCTTCTGCCACTTGTCCCTGTCTTCAGTTTGAGTTGGAGTGGTGTCTTCTGAAAGACACTTGGAGTGGAGCTTATGACACTTGTCATATCTCCCTCCTAATATTGATGCTTATATATTATAATATAACTTGTAAATAAATGAATGTCTATTGTTCAATCCCATCATTTGGTATCAGAGCGGTGAGATCCGCCTGAGGGACCTTAAGGTTTAGGAGCCTGTAGAATATGGAGTCAAGGAGTATGCTCTCCACTCATTGAGTGGATCAGAAACCAAAAACTCCATAGAGGACAATCCTCGCCATCCGAGGACATGCCTCTTTCCATTTTTTAAGAATTTTTTTACTGCCTAGTGAGGAGAATCGTTCCACTATTGTAACTTCATTGATGCACACAGATGATCCGCCAGACATCCACTATTCCCTCACTACATCGCAGTTTGTGCATTTGCTTCGACTGCAAGATGATGGTTCAGAACTTCTCAGGGCAAGGACAGAATGGAGGCCGGTAGAATGTGCTCCTGCTACTATTGCCGACAGACTACACGCATTCGCTTCCATTTTTTAGCTCTGCATTCCTTCATCTACTAATGGAGGGGTTTCTGTTCTATTGAAATTTGTTCCCATTTTTTTTTTGAGCTTTCACTGCTCCATTACCGGATCGTGTGGCTGGGGCCCTTTACACCCACTTGTACGTAGAAGCATGTGCCAGGAATCGTTGGGCCTTAAGGTGGTTGAGGTTGTGCATTTTACTTTGAGTTTTTCCAAGTCCAAGGGCTGGTCTGCTCTGAGAAATCCTTATTCGACTTCCTCTACTCGCGTATCTGGAGAATGCTTTCGGCATTCAAACCCTATAACTTAATAGGATTGCGGTTGTGGTTCAAATTATCGCCTGGTAGAAAATAAAATAAGAGCTTCAGCCACGGATCTTGCTGTTTTGATGTCAAGCTCTTCCTCAGCCTCGTTTGCCCATTTGGGAGGCTTACCAGGCCAATACCGCTTACCATTTGTTTGCTCGATTTTTCCCCTTAATTTGTCTCTAATGGCGATAACTGTGTCGCTCATCCCTATCGTGACCGACATTTTGAAAAGCTAACTAAAAGCAAACTCTGTAGCACCTTCCTACCCAAATTTCCCTGGTCAATAATTCTCAAGATCTAGGTTTCATTTTTTATCAATGAAGGTTATTCTCCCTAATAGGCGGAACAAGCAAACCCAAATCGGGGTTCTCGCCATGATGCTCCCCGTTGCAATAAGGTATTATTCCCAATTTTTAGATTTTCAGTCTCCATAGTAACAGTGGTTTCTTCAAATTTGTTATGTGCATTTGTTTCTTTATCAGAAGGTGCCATTTCATTTGGCCGAAACCATAGACAAAGCAACATGGGAGTCTCTGGACAAAGCTTCACCGCTTTCTTTGATTTTCTCAGAGGCTGTTGAAAGCATGAGATTCTGGAAGCTTTTAGAAAGAAAAACTACTTTGATGCATTCAAATCAAAATAACGCTTAAGTCCTATAATATGAAATGCATTAAACGAAAGAGGCAAATTGATTGAAATCAGTTACAAGAATTTAAAGAGAAGTCATAGCCCTTTTATTAAACTCTTTAACCACGATTACAAAATTGCCTCCTTTCTTTTTAAGGGCTAGGAGCGTTAAATGGATTTGGTTACAATCTTGATCATTGATCCCTCTTTCACATGCCCACATTTGAAATGGGTGGGCCAAAGTGTTGCCACCGCTTTTGCCGATGAATCCTCACTTCTTGTTGCTCCTCCTACAATCAAAGAAACAAACAAGGTGTTAGTAGCACCTATGACAAAAAGGAAATTTCGTGCTTTGAAATTGCTAAAAGATGCATATGAACAGTTGTCTAAAACAATGAATAAAGTAAATCTAAATGACCTAAAAACCTGACAGAGGATAGAAGACATTACCAGAGGGCCACTGCCATTGAAACAGTCAGCCAATCTACTTTCAACTGGAATTTGTCCCTAGGCAGGACGAATTTTGACTGCTATTCATCCTTGGGTGGGACGAATTCTACTATGTTAGAAAAGCTGAAGTGATATTGCTCCAATGTCAATTTTTGAGACCTCCAAAACACCTGCAAACAGAGGGGTTATGTAATTGGGGCCATTTTGGGATGACCTAGATGGTCGAATTCTCCCAATTTGGCCTTTATCCTCGGGAATTTGATATCGCCACCTACAAGTTAGTGGGACAACAAAGCGACAAAAGGCATGATAAAATCTGATCAAACTGTTATGGAATTGAAGCTATGAGTTAACTAAATAGAATAACATAAGATGCAACATGAACAAATAATCTAAAATGCTTTAGAATAAAACTTAGAAAATGCGGGGGTGCCCAAGTGGGCCTCCTACCGGTGGCGCTTGATTTCAGCGCCAATCCACTAGGGATGGGCCCAAAACCTCTTAGGATTGGGGTGTCGGCAAATTGGTGGTGTAAGGTGGTCAAATGTTGGATTTGGGTTAGATCCACACTTTTAAAAGCCACCCAATAACCTCCCTTGCGAAAGAGATTAATGGATGTGAGAAGGTGAATCAAAAAGATGCAAATGGGTGTTCAATTGGACAACACTTCATTGCTTGAAATCGCCTCCAATCTGTCCTCTTTTGGGTGGGAAAGTCCACCATTTTATAGACCCATGGGGTCTCTTTGGAGGGGCATGCAGGGATGCCATGTGGCGACCATGCCTTCCCAAGAGGGAGGAGACTCCTCCCCGACTTGGGCTTCCATGATCGCCCTTGTGACAGTCCACTAATCGCCAACCTACCCACCTACATGCGCATGCATGGTAGGAGGCAATAATTGACTGTCCTTGGCTGCCACTTGGTGACATTTTTCTTTTTGCCCGTTAAACCTGGAATTCGTCCTGACCAGAGATGATTTCAGAATTCGTCCCTGGGTGAGACGAATCCCAATTAGTATTCGTCCCTGGGTGAGACGAATACTGGACAAAGTGCCTAAATGTGCCAAATTGCTTCTTGACCTTACAAAATTGCTATGAAAGTGGTTAGGACCACTATTTGACCTCTAAGGGCTGCCCTGGGGGCTGTGTTTGTCAAAGAGATCAGTGTTTGTAGTCACATAATCGAATCGATGTTGTTTTGGTGTCTACAGCTATGTATTTCATAGAAAATCCATGGCACCCCTAATAAAATCCATGGCACCCCTGTTGTTACTGTTGCTGAAGCTAAGAGACTCGATCACTGCTGAGTTGGCCCACCTCTAGTGCACCATATCATGACCACATGACGCTGTTATTCATTGCAGAGGAGTTCAAAGTGGTGGTGGCAAACTCACCCTACACTCATCAATCACCGGTGGTGGTGGTCCAAAAATATCACCCTGCCATCACAAG
The DNA here is from genome assembly GCA_028583015.1 of Wollemia nobilis. NCBI lineage: Eukaryota > Viridiplantae > Streptophyta > Pinopsida > Araucariales > Araucariaceae > Wollemia > Wollemia nobilis. Next base: position 1,171,399 of record JAQPPZ010003256.1, read on the forward strand.
TGGCATTGGATGCGTCCATGTGCCATACCATAATTTCAATGTGAATTTCAAAGTCATGCTTTAGAAAAACATTAATTTAAGTGAGATATGAACAACGAGCATGATTTATTGTAAAGTTCTAATGGTGTAAAAACTCCGAAATTAAGCATTTTTTTCTCAGAGAAGAACTCGGATGGGTGAAAATTTGGGAAGTCCCGCAGTTGCACACATTTTTTGAAGGTCATTGTTTTTTTTGCCAATTTTAAGCATGAACTTGTATCTAACTATAGGCTTATTTGTAGTCGTTGGAAAGAGAATTTTGAGGGGAATCCATTGATGCAATTATTGTTTAGTTTTGAGACCTTTTACTTAGCTGAATTTTGACTTGAAGTTGATATTGTAAACAGAGTGCATTTTCGGTTGCATCCGACACTCTTGGTTGATAATTTGGTAAAAATTGTGAGGGATCAATTTCTAAGTCTTTAGGGAGGACATTATGCCAAGTCATTTATTGAATTTCGGGGTAATCTTGTAAAAGGAGACATTGATATTGTCTCATAATATTGGAAGCATATTTAGGGCTAATTTTTTTTTTAGCAAAGTTTTCAATACAAATCATCAACTTAATGGGTGATTTAGGGCCCCTTGTCCCTTGTCGGTGGATTCATTTTGTGGCACTCTCTTGGCCACGAGGTGTTTGTTGATTGCATATTCTATTTTGTGCTTTGTCTACATTTTATGCTTGTTATTACCCTTGCATAACTTTGGGTTTTATAATTATAATCAAGTGTAGTTCATACACACTTGAAACTAAGCCAAAGCAAGCAAAAACATAGAGGCATTTTCAACAATAATAAATTGGCACATTTATTGTAATAATTTTACAAAAAGCAAGCATCAAACTTTTATAACTGCCTATGTTCCACGTATCAAATGCTCAAATACTTAAATTCTCCCTCACGTAAGGGCAGGTATATTGAGTAGTTTGGTATAAAGGTCTGACAGGTTATTCTCTTTCAGAATCACCTATGTTCCAAGTATCAACTACTCAAATACTTACAGTATCCCTCACATAAGGGTGGGTATATTGAGAAGTTTGGTATAAAGTTCTGGCAGGTTATTCCCTTTCAGAATCACCTATGTTCCAAGTATCAACTGCTCAAATACTTATAGTCTCCATCACGTAAGGGTGGGTATATTGAGAAGTTTGGTATAAAGGTCTAGAAAAATTCTAATTCTTACTCTCTTTGAATAGAAAAAGGCACTTATGTTCAACTTAACCCTCCCACTGTTGGAATCTCTTGAAGATTCAAAGTGGAAAAACTAGGTGAACCCTCCTCTGGATTTTCAACGGTGTACCTTAGATTTTTTTTTAGGGCTCTAATTTGGTATTTTTCATACTTACTTCATCCTTTGTTGAGCTCCATTTTCTTTTGATCCTTTTCTAAATCATGGCTACTACAAATCTATTAAGTGGACTTACAAAGGAGCACAGACTTTTGAAAATTGGAAGTATGATATGGAGTCAATATTAATGATGAATGACATATGGGACTTTATGAGAGATAGGTAGGCTGATGAAGACCCACTCACTGCACCTATAGAACCTAAAAAAAGCACAATTTTAGAAGAACTCCAACATAGCTTTAAGTTTAATCAAGCTAGCTACAAGAATTCAATGCAGAGAAACTGTAAGGGCTACAAAAACACCTAAACAAGCATGGGATGCTCTCAATAGATTGTTTGATAGGCCAAGTCAAGATAATATTTTGTATCTCAAACAAAAATTGCACAATCTATGTATGAAAGACTCACTTACCGATTATCTTATGGAAGTGAAGTCTATCAAAAATGATTTCTTAGCTACTGGTAAAACCCTAGATGATAATGAATTAATTCCAATAATGTTGCATGGTCTCCCTTCAAAGTTTCACTCCTATGCTACCATGTTAGACTTGAGTGGTAAAACAATGAATTCAACACTTGAAGATATTGAGATCCTACTTAAGAAGCATGAGCAAGCCCTAATCAAAGATGAAGAAATTGAAGCCACATCAGTAGCTTTGCCACCAAGGCAACTTTACAGCCTAAACAAAATAAGGGTCAAAATCAGCATAATCAGAATCAAAGGGGTAGACAAAACTAGAGATACACACAATACCAGCAGCAGCCAAATCAATAATACCATCAGCAACCACGTCAGCAATAGTACCAGCAGTAGCCACAACAACAGTAGTACCAACAGCAGCAAAGATGGCAAACAAGACCTCAAGGGGGTCAAAACAACAATCAACAAGGGTGTGAATATTGTGGAAAATGGAATCATAATATTGCTAATTGCTATCAAAGGCAAAGAGAACAGGGAGAACCACAAAATAATAATATGAACACATTGTATGCAGCCAACCAAGTTAATGTTGAAGATAAAGAATGTTGGTATATTGATTCTAGAGCAGCAAAGCACATAACAGGAAGGCAATATTGGTTGACCAAGGTTCATCCCACATCAAATCAATTCATTACTTTTGGTGATGAAAGTGCTCTACCCATTGAAGGTGTTGGGGAAGCACCACTTACTTTGCATGATGGTAATAATGTTCCTGCAATAGATGTTTTGTATGTGTCTAGTCTTAAAAGGAGTCTTCTTTCTATTGGAAAACTTATAGATAAGGGCTATAATGTCTATTTTGAAAAATAAAAATGCTACATTAAGGAACCCAATGGCAATTTCAAGGCCATGGGAGTGAAAAAGGATGGTGTTTACTACCTCCTTACAAAATCTGTAACAGAAACATCTTTGCATACAACAACTACTTTCTCTTTGGAGTACATGTGGCATGAAATATTAGGACATTTAAATTTTAATAATCTTCAAATGATGGCTACAAAAGGATTAGTTAAAGGACTCCTGCATCTTAAGGAGTCAAAATGTTTTTGTGAACCATGTGTAATAGCAAAACACCATAGGCAACCATTTCAAACAGGAAAGACATGGAGAGCTAATAGACCTTTGCAATCGATTCATTCAAACATTTGTGGGCCAATGTTTGTTCAATCTTATACTGGGGCAAAATACTACATCACTTTCATTGATGATTACAGTAGAAAGGTATAGATCTACCTAATTCAATATAAGTGGCAAGCCCTTGATAAGTTCAAAGAATTCATTGCACTTGTTGAAAGAGAAAGTGGCTATCAAATCTCCACCTTAAGATCAGATAATGGTGGAGAATATGTATCCAATGAATTCTTTAATTTTTGTAAGTATCATGGGATAAGGAGGCAATTCACAACCCCTTATACCCCGCAAAAAAATGGAGTTGCTGAGAGGATGAATCAAACAATCACAAATAGGGAAAAATCAATGTTACATGCTGCTATATTACCTAACTCATTTTGGGGAGAAGTTGTTCTTACTGCTACATACTTGACTAATAGGTCATACACAAATGCCTTACATGAAAGAACACCTAAAGAAGCATGGAGTGGAAGAACGCCCTATGTGGGCCATTTGAGAATATTTAGATGTGATGCCTATGCTCATATTCCTCATAAGAAAAGGAAGAAGTTTGATGATAAGAGCCAAAAATGCATCTTTGTTGGCTATAGTGATAGTGTCAATGCATATAAATTATATGAGCCTATTTCCAAGAAAATCATTTTATCTAGGGATGTTATCTTTCATGAGTATCCCTCATCTAATCCTCCAAAAGCCCCCACTTTAGAAATAACTAATGAAATAGTTGCTCCATTCATGCATACAATATCATCTAGTTCTTCTCCTTCAATCATAAATCAAGAAATTCATCAACAAGAAGAACTTCCTACAAATAATCCATGTCCTCCATCTCCTCCTCATAATGATCAAGTAACAACATCCAATCCTTTACCCAAGTGGGTTCAAGCCACAATAGATGAAGCCCAAAATCATTTACCCACCTATACAGGTAAAAGGCCTTCAGCCCTAAGACACCAAGTGAATTATTCCCTAATGGCCAAAGTCTTTATCCAACCTAAACCTTCTAATGTCAAAGAAGCACTTGGTGATCCTAAATGATTTCATGCCATGGATCAGGAATTGGATTCCATTGAAAGGTATCACACTTGGGAGTTAGTTGATTTACCCAAAGGAAAATATACCATAGGCACAAAATGGGTATACAAAGCAAAATATAAAGCAGATGGCTCACTAGATCACTATAAGGCTCACCTAGTAGCTCAAGGCTATAAGCAACAAGAGGGAATTTATTATGAGGAGACCTTTGCTCCTGTGGCTAAGATGACTACAATCAGGACAATTATTGCTATGGCAGCTCAAAAACATTGGCCAATATATCAAATGGATGTCAAAAGTGCATTTCTAAATGGTCATTTGAACGATGAAGTGTATGTGAAACAACCACTAGGATACATAGTTGAATGCCAAGACAACAAAGTCCTTAGATTAAAGAAATCTCTATATGGATTGAAGCAAGCACCCCGAGCTTGGTATGCAAAGATTGACTCCTATTTTCTTAACCTTGGTTTCACTAGATCTATAGCAGAATCTACTCTCTATGTGAAACATTGGAGGAATTGCATCATTTTGGTTACATTGTATGTGGATGATCTTATCATTACAGGTGATGATATAGAAGGAATAAAGTTGCTCAAGGAGGACTTATGCAAGAACTTTGAGATGACTGATTTAGGCCTCCTCCACTATTGTTTAGGAATAGAGGTATGGCAACAGCCTGGTAAGATTTTTATATCACAGGCTAAGTACATTCAGTCTATTTTAGAGAGGTTTCGCATGGAGGAATGTAAACCGTCTCTAAATCCCATGGAAACTAGATTGAAATTGCTAAATAATGATGAAGAAGAAAGGGTTGATGGTACACTTTACAGGCAACTAGTTGGAATTTTGATCTACTTAACTTCAACTAGACTAGATATTTGCTATTCAGTTGGCCTTATTTCCAGATTCATGCAGGATCCTAAGAAGAGCCATTGGATAGTAGCTAAGAGGATTGTGAGATTCCTAAAGGCCACACCTCATCATGGCCTTATGTATAAATCAAGTGATAATTTTTCTTTGATTGGATACACAAATTCAGATTGGGCCAGTTGTCCTGAAACTAGAAGATCTACATCAAATTATTGCTTTCAATTAGGCCACAGCTCTATTTCATGGAGCATAAAAAAGCGACACACAGTTTCACTATCTTCAGTAGAAGCAGAATATAGAGCAGCAGTTGAGGCAACTAAGGAGGCAATATGGTTGAGGCAATTAATTTAGGATATTGGGCTATTCATACATGGTCCAACATATATATATATATATATTGTGACAATCAAAGTACCATCAAGATGACCAAGAATCCAGTTTTCCATGCTAGAACAAAGCACATTGAGATCCATCATCACTTCATTTTAGAAATGGTCCAAGAAGATATTATACACATGAAGTATGTACCAACTCAATATCAAGTAGCAGAAATCTTCACCAAGTCACTTGGGAAATACAAGTTTTCTCAGTTTAGCAATTTGCTATATCTATGTAAAAGAAGTCAACATTAAGGGGGAATTTTATCTAATGTTGACTTATTTTTTTAGGATAGTGCACATTAAGGGGGAATTTTAGAATATTATTATTATAATGTGTACTATGCCTATAATTGATAGGTTGACATTTGTCTTCTGCCACTTGTCCCTATATTTAGTTTGAGTTGGAGTGGTGTCTTTTGAAAGACACTTGGAGTGGAGCTTATGACACTTGTCATATCTCCCTCCTAAGCTTGATGCTTATATATTGTAAGATAACTTGTAAATAAATGAATGCCTGTTGTTCAGTCCCATCAGTCTCATATATCTGACCAACACTAGGCCAGATATTGTATTTACTGTTAACTATCTTTCGAGGTTCATGCAGGAAAATAAGACTACACACTCAAAAGCAGCAAAGCGAGTTCTTCACTATGTCCATGGCACAATGGAATATGGCCTAGAATATAAGAAGAACAAAAAATTCTTCTTACAAGGATACACAAACTCCGACTATGACTGATCATATGATGATCATAAATCAAATTCAAGATATTTGTTTCATCTTGGATCTGGTCCTATCACTTGGCATAGCAAGAAGCAACAGGTGGTTTCTATCTCATCAGCAAAGGCAGAATATCATGCTACACATGAAGCTGTGTGTAAAGTGATATAGTTGCATTGCATCCTGACAAGTATGGGTCTTCCATCAAAATATCCAATACACCTGTTCTGCGACAACATGGGTGTTTTGAATCTTGTTAAGAATCCAGTGCATCATGATAAAATGAAGCACATTGATACACAATGCCACTTCATTCGATACGGAGTACCAAAGCATCGAATACAGCTTCAATACATCTCCACCAATGCTCAAGTTGCAGATATATTCACTAAGGCACTTGCACATGTCAAATTTGAATTGTTTCGCAACTCTCTATGTATTTTAAAATAATGGGGGGATGATAGTATAGATATTAGTTATATGTTTCTTGAAATATTGTAATATGGGGGATGTTAGAATATATTTCAATATTTCTTTCATTAGTTAATTCAATCCTAATGATCTTATATTGTTAGAATTGATTATTTTAGGCTAGTTTTTATTTTGTTACAACTGTGCCTATATTGGTCTCGGGTGGTTCCACAACCTTCGGACTAATCCTGGCCCTAATGTATTATTTATACTTCATAAAATAATTGAATTTTTGTTCCGCTTCTCACAGGCTATAGATGCCTAAATGGTTGTGGATCCTTGGCTAGGCAAAGTTTGATACATAGAGAGAGAGAAAAAAGAGAGAAAAGAAAAAAGACAAAAAAATAAAGAGAGAAAAAAAGGGAAAAATAAGAGAGAAAAAAAAGAGTGAGTATTGAAAGTCTAGACGCACCTAGGATAGATGGACTTTACAAAGCATTAAGTGAACACACGAGTGGGTTAGATAAACCTCACCAGGGCTATAGACGCCTAACTGGCAATGGGGCTCTATCTATAAAAGTCTTCACTTCATGAGCGATACTTCATAGCCTAATACAGAAAGGGATGATGGAATTTGGAGGATTTTCAAAAATACGAAAATGAATAACTTTTGCACACACTAAGCAAAGGCATATGGATTAGTTGTTTTCATTCTGAAGTTGTTTACCCCCACTATATCAAGACATTGTGAAATGATTGTGTCTTGTTGATCTTGTGTGTTTTCGTTTCAGGTTGGGTTCTTACCGAAATACTCAGGAGCATTTCCCAATAGAGTCACCATTTGTTGTGGCTGCTCCACAACACACCCCAAAATTGGGGACCACCTTTTTGTTTTAACTTTTTAAGAATATTGGTCTTCATCGAGCGATAAGTTTAACGTATCCATACTCATGGGTGGCAATGTGAATTCCAAAATCCTTTGTAAGTAGTACCACATTTGTCTTTGTTCAAGAGTCTAATGTTGGTCAGGTCCTTCGTTTGTTTCATCGTATTGGTTTGCTTGTATTGCTTAGTTTAGGATTTGTGATATTTTATTTTATTTAATATTTGAAGATTCAATTAATTAAAACATTTTGAAATCCATTAAATCAAAATAAAAAATAAAAAATAAAAATATACATATATTATTATTATATTTATTTGTATAATAATAGTATATATTAAAGCAAAATAAAAATGAAGCAAATATTAATATGCCTATGTGTATGTTATATATATATATATATATATATATATATATATATATTTTATTTAAATATTTATATAATATATATATACATAAAGATAAAAATATAATAAAAACATAAATAAAAATAATAATAATAATAATAATAATAAATTTATAATAAAATACAACTTGTAGATATATAGTCATATATGGAAATAAAGCTTTCGCGGATCATTTGTTTTATTAAGAGTCATGGTGGGCTTTGGTTATACTTAGAGAAATGATAGACTTACTTTAACTTCAAGGCTGCTTTTGATATAATATTATATCAATTTTAATGTTAGTCTTAATATAATATAATATAAGTTCATCATATAATATTATACTATGATCATATTATATTATATGATAATATTATGATATGATCTCACCATCATATAATATAATATGATAATATTATAACTTTAATATAATATTATATCAATTTGTATGATGTTATTGTTTCTAATTATATTGTTTTTTTTCTTTGCTTTCTTGCAGATCGTGAAAGTTCGGGTTCTCGCAGAGAAGGGAAGGCTATCGCTCAGCGGTTTGAAGGGCATGAAGACACCATTGGCTACAGAATGGACCAGAGTATGGACAGCGTGGACGTAATTTCTGACGACCCAGCAGCAGCACATCCACGTTCGGAATGCGTATGCTACAATTGCCAATTACATATGGGAAGCGGGCAACATAGAGCTAGAGCTAGTGTTGATGTCTGTTGGACAACTCATATCAAGCAGCTCTTTGATGTCTGTTGGATAACCATAGTGAAGCTTAGCAAAATTGCCAATTACATATGGGAAGTGGGCAACATAGAGCTAGTGTTGATGTCTGTTGGACAACTCATATCAAGCAGCTCTTTGATGTGCTTGTACCAAAGCTTGGCAAGTCAGTATCATTCATAGTTTAGATGTAATTTTGTGAAACATACAACGCGGAATGGAGAAATGAAGGTGATGGTAGTACAGGTGTGAAATATGGAGATGGAAGTATGTTAAGTTTCATCTACAGCACCAAGTGGCACAATGACATGTTTGACACAGAGCAATCATGGGTGAACATCGAACATCGAGGCAATGATAAAGACTTAAATCATGCGGTTCCCGTCTGGTGATTCAGATAGTGCTCGTCGGATAAGTGCATTTGATACGACAACCATTGAAATGAATAGATATAAAATAGATCCCATTGTCAAAGGTGGAGGCCCTAGGTTTATATCAGAGCGTGATAGATTCATGATGAATGAACGCAGAGGATATGGTTATCGAAGCACACAAATGGGCAGTGGAGCTCGACAATAGGGTAATAGGATATGGTAGAGGACACAAATAATATCTAAAACTAAGATTTTAATTTTCTCCACGACATTGACCACGATACGAAGTATGAACAACAGGTTGCTGTGTAAAGTGTAGATAAACCTACCGAATAGAAAGCATGATGTGGACAGTGGCGACAATGAAAACCGGCACCGGTTCAAATGTGGCAACTAAGTGAAGGAAGATTTTTAATTTCCAGTCGCCGAGGCGATGCACGGACTGCGCCGGCCGCAGGAGGAGAAACAGACGTCGCACGCGAAGTGCGTTCGTCGCCGGGCGCAGGAGGAGAAACAGACGTCGCACGCGAAGTGCGTTCGTCGCCGAGCGCAGGAGGAGAAACAGCTCGTCGCACGCGAAGTGCGTTCGTCGCCGTCAGTCGCAGCGCAGTGCGGACTGCGCCCGTTCTGGGGGCGAAGTTCGTCAGTCGCTGCGCAGTGCGGACTGCGCACGGTTGAAACGGCGAACTGCGAACAACGCGCGAAGTGCGAACTTCGCACGGTGCAGGGCGAAAGTCGTCGGTCGGCAGCGAAGTGCGAACTTCGCTGGCTGACGAACTTCGCTGGCACTCGGGCTGCGCTCGAAACTCGGGCGCAGTCGGATTTCGGCAGCGAAGTTGGAAAGGCTTCTCTGAGACTTGCCCAACTTCGGCCTTGCAGTCTTTTCTTGACTTCTTCGTCTTGCGTGGCTGCCGCTGGGTTTGCCTGGCTTGGCAAGACCCGTATGAGAGGAGAGAAACGTCGGAACAGAGAACAACAAACGTTAGCAAATAAACTACTGCAAACCCTAAAGATGCCACAAACAATAGCAAAGTTTATTTATATGAAACTAGGGTTACAGTATTCCTCAACCGAGGAAATAACAACATCTGCAGGCTAAGCTACAGGATAAACTAAAAGGGGAAATGTCGAGTTTGCTGCTCGGACATTAATCAGCTGAGCCACACTGCTCACTGAATCGCTCGCCCTCCTTTCTCTGCTCTATTCTCCGCTTCCTCTTTTACGAACTTCTCTCACACACGCACACTTTGTCTGAAGACCCGAACTGCCTTTTATAGCCGCGGGGAGAGGAGGATAAGGGTTATCCTCTGACAGGTTCGGATAAGGGTTATCCTCTGACAGGCCCTCAACTAGGGTTTCTGACTAATCGTCGACTTGGCATTAACTCCTGCGGAGATCGGATCTGTCAGGTGTCAAATCTGTCAGAAGGTAGGTGCGACGTCATGTCACACTTTTGCCGGGATCCCGGACTACGGGAGCGCAGTCCGACTTCGCCCATGTCTGGAGCGCAATCCGGTTTTGCCCAAGGTTCGGAGCGCAGTTGGGCACAGGCGTGAAATCTGGGTTAATTTTTCTAACACCCTCCTTTAAACCTGATTTCACGATCACTTTGACTCCAAGCTGCTCTCGCAATCTGCTGAAGTCTTCCTCCTTCAAAGGCTTCGTGAAAATATCTGCCAACTGCTCCTTGGATCTGCAAAACTGCAGATGAATTTCTCTGGACTTCACCAACTCTCTGATGAAGTGATAACGAATATCAATGTGCTTCATTCGGCCATGGAACACGGGATCCTTTGAGAGTGCAATGGCCGAATTGTTATCACAAAAAATTGTTGTCGCGCCTTCCGGAGGATTGTATAGTTCACTGAGAACTCTTCACAACCATACTGCCTGGCATGCGGCTGTCGTGGCGGCGACATATTCTGCTTCGGCTATGGACAACGCAACAATCGGTTGCTTCTTGGACGCCCATGAGACTGCCCCTGATCCGAGATGGAAAGCATACCCGGAGGTGCTCTTTCGATCATCGATACTGCCAGCCCAGTCACTGTCTGTGTAGCCGACCAGTTCCAACTGGTCTTGTCTGGCATAAAATAGGCCATGGTTCCGCGTCCCATTGACATAGCGCAAGATCCTCTTGCCTGCTTGCCAGTGCGTGTCCTTCGGAGTCTCCATGAAACGGCTGATCAGACTGACTCCGAACATCAGATCTGGTCGAGTTGCAGTCAAATACATCAGACTGCCAACTAGCCTCTTGAACAAGGTTGGATCTACATTCCTCCCTGTATCCAACTTGCTCAGCTTCAAACCTATGGCTACAGGTGTGATGGCAGGTTTGTTGTCCTCCATCTTGAAGCGCTTCAGGACATCCTTCGCATACTTGCCCTGAGAAATGAAGATGCCATCTGCTGATTGGTCAACTTCAATGCCGAGAAAAAATTTCATCAGCCCCATGTCAGTCATTTCAAACTCGGACTTCATGGTTGTTCTAAACTACGCAAATAGGCTGCTGCTATTGCCAGTATATATCAGATCGTCTACGTACAGGCAGACGATGATGAGCTCACCTGCTGCATTTGTCTTCATGTATAGGGAGTGCTCATATGGGCATTTTTGAAACCCATTCTCCTAAAAATAGTCGTCAATACGGTTGTACCATGCCCGGGGTGCTTGCTTCAACCCATACAGGGCCTTCTTCAGTTTTAGGACTTTGCCTTCTTGCCCTTGTATTTCATAACCGGGCGGTTGGTCTATGTAGACCTCTTCTTCCAACACTCCATTGAGGAAGGCAGACTTGACATCCATCTGGTACACGCTCCATCCTTTCTGAGCTGCCAGTGCCAGAATCATTCTGACTGTGTCAAGTCGGGCTACAGGTGCATACACCTCATGATAGTCAACTCCTGACTTCTGCTTGTAGCCTTTCGCCACTAATATGGCCTTATGCCTGTCAACTTCTCCTTGGGCATTAAACTTCATTTTATATACCCACTTGACCCCAATGGTCTTCTTTCATGCTGGAAGATCTGTTAGCTGCCATGTCTCATTCTTCTCAATGGCTGCTATCTCCTCATCCATCGCATTCACCCATTTGCGATTCTGACTTGCCTCTTCAAACTCCATTGGATCACATTCAATAAAGAGAGCAAAATCAGAATAATCTTCATCTAACTGATTACGGGTTACCTCATAAATGTCTTGCAAGCTCCGAGTCTTCGCAGGAGTCCTCAGGTTTTGAATTTTGCTTGCAAGTGGAGGTGACCGGGATGATGAGGTTGTGCTACTGTTGGCACCACTATTGCTGCTTGAAGGCACAGGTGGTTGGGCACTGTCTTCCTCCAAGTCTACAGATTCAACAGTTGCTGGTTCAGACTGACCAGTCTTTGAATTCCAGTTCCAGGCTTCATCCTCCAGGAACTTCACATCTCGGCTGATGACAAGTTTCTTTGTCACAGGATTGTACAGCCTGTATGCCTTTGCTGGTTCATTGTACCCTGTGAAGATGCACCTTTCAGCTTTGTCATCCAACTTCTGCCTTTTCTCATCTGGAACATGTGCATATGCTATGCACCCGAAAACTCGCAAATGAGCCACACTTGGCTTCAACTTGCTCCAGGGCTTCCTCTGGAATTTTGTCCCTCACACTCTTGGTGGGACACCGGTTCAGCAGATAAATTGCACAACTTACAACTTCTGCCTAGAACTCATGTGGCAAACTTTTTGCCTTCAGCATGCTCCGTGCCATCTCCATGATTGTTCTGTTCTTCCTCTCAGCTACGCCATTCTGCTGCGGTGTGTATCTGGCAGTGAACTGCCTTCGAATTCCATGTTGTTTGCAAAAGTTGTGGAATTCATTGGAGATGTACTCTCCACCTCCATCAGTTCTGAGAGTCTTCACATAATGACCGCTCTGTTTCTCAACCAGAGCCTTGAACTCCTTAAACCTTGCAAACGCCTCTGACTTCAACTTGATTGGATAAATCCAAGTCTTCCGACTGAAGTCATCAATGAAGGTCAAGAAGAACTTGTTGCCGGCAAGTGTGGTGGTCTGCATGGGACCACAAATGTCTGAGTGCACCAGCTCCAATGGCTGTGATGCTCTCCAAGACTGTCCTACAGGGAATGCATCCCTGTGCTGCTTGTCGACCAGGCAACCTTCACAAACTTGGTTCGGTTGCTCAATAAGGGGTAAACCCTTCACCATCTACTTCTTGTGCAGCAGATTCAGGCCACTGAAACTTAGGTGACCGAATCTGAGATGCCACAGCCAGGTAGCATCCTTCTCAACTGCACTCAGAGACATCAAAGATTCATTCTGAATCTGCAGTGGAAACATTTTGTTTTTCGTCATGGACACAGTTGCGATTTGTCCATGGACTTTGTCTCTGATGGAACAGACACCATCTTTGAACAGTACAGTGTGCCCCTTCTGCACAAGCTGTCCAACACTTAGCAGATTGTGCTTCAACCCAGGCACATAAAAAACATCTTGAATTGTTTTTCTTTCACCGTGTCGGGTTCGGATGAGGATCTTTCCTTTCCCCATCACAGGAACTTTGCAGTTGTTCCCCATCTTGACTTTGGACTAGACTGTTTCATCCAGTTGTGAGAACATCTCCCTGTTCCCTAGTCATATGTTTTTCTTGCTCTCCTCTTCAATACTGCAAGTCAGCAACACATTTCCTCCTACCGCATTTTTGGGTTCCTCCGTATAATGGGCTTGTTGCTGATTCTCGTTCGCCATCTTCTTCCTGCACTGTGAGGCATAATGGCCGAACTTGCTATAGTAGTAGCATTGGACCTTTGACATGTCCTTCTTCTGCTGAGAGCTTCCTTGCTAATTTTTGCCAGTGCCTCTTCCTCCTTGCTGATGAAAGTTGCAACTTGGCTCAATGTCATGAGGGTTTGATCTCCCTCCTTGCTTGTTACTTCTCCCATGCCTGCTTCTGCCTCTTCCTCCTTGAGAACTAGAAGCGTTGTGGTGGGAGTCTTGTCTGCCGTTGTCTCGGACTGAGACTTGCGCTTTGAAGGCTTGCTCCAAAGAAGACTGAGTTGAGCGGCTCAGCCTCTGTTCATGGGTCTGCAGGGAACCCATGAGTTCATCTGTTGAGAGGGTTGTCAAATCCCTCGACTCTTCGATTGCTATCACAACCGAGTCGAACTTGGCAGGCAGACTTTTGAGAATCTTCTCCACGATTCTCTGGCTCTGCACATTTTCTCCGTTCAACCGCATCTGGTTGATAATGTCCATCGTCCGGGTGAAGAAGTCACTCATCGACTCGGACTCGCTCATCTATAGATTCTCAAACTCTCTCCTGAGCATCTGTAGTTTCACCAACTTCACTTTGTTGGTGCCCTGATACGAACTTGCCAGGGTTTCCCAGGCCTGCTTGGCCTTGGTGGCTGATGCAATCCACGGGAAGATGGTCTCCTCAACCGCTTGCATGATGTAGAAGAGGGCCTTCTGGTCCTTCTTCTTGTGCTCTTTCAATAGATCCTTGTCTGCTTGAGAGAGGGCGGCCAGTGCTGCTGCATCTGTCGATTCTGGGTAGCCGTTCTCGACTAACTCCCATAGCTCCTGAGATCCGAACAGGATCTTCATCTGGATGCTCTAGTAATCGTAGTTCTTGCCATTAAATCATGGGATCTGCAACTATAGGGAATTCTTTCTAGAATCCATCTTCTATCTCTGCGTCACGGCTCAATCAGCTCTGATACCAATTTGAAGGAAGATTTTTAATTTCCAGTCACCGTCAGGAGGTGATGCACGGACTGCATCGGGCGCAGGAGGAGAAATAGACGTCGCACGTGAAGTGCGTTCATCGTCGAGCGTAGGAGGAGAAACAGACATCGCACGCAAAGTGCATTCGTCATCGTCAATCGCAGCGCAGTGTGGATTGCGCCTGTTCTAGGGTGAAGTTCGTCATTCATTGTGTAGTGGGGACTACGCACGGTTGAAATGGCAAATTGCGAACAACATGCGAAGTGCAAACTTCGCACGGTGCAGGGTGAAAGTCGTCGGTCGACAGCGAAGTGTGAACTTCGCTGTTTGACGAACTTCACTGGCACTCGGGCTGCGCTCGAAACTCGGGCGCAGTCGGATTTCGACAGCGAAGTTGGAAAGGCTTCTCTGAGACTTGCCCAACTTCGGCCTTGCAGTCTTTTCTTGACTTCTTCATCTTGCGTGGCTACCGCTGGGTTTGCCTGGCTTGGCAAGACCCGTATGAGAGGAGAGAAACGCCGAAACAGAGAACAACAAACGTTAGCACATAAACTACTACAAACCCTAAAGATGCCACAAACAATAGCAAAGTTTATTTATATGAAACTAGGGTTACAGTATTCCTCAACCGAGGAAATAACAACATCTGCAGGCTAAGCTGCAGGATAAACTAAAAGGGGAAATGTCGAGTCTGCTGCTCGGACATTAATCAGCTGAGCCACACTGCTCACTGAATCGCTCGCCCTCCTTTCTCTGCTCTATTCTTCGCTTCCTCTTTTACGAACTTCTCTCACACACGCACACTTTTCTGAAGACCCGAACTGCCTTTTATAGCCGTGGGGAGAGGAGGATAAGGGTTATCCTCTGACAGGTTCAGATAAGGGTTATCCTCTGACAGGTTCGGATAAGGGTTATCCTCTGACAGGCCCTCAACTAGGGTTTCTGACTAATCGCCGACTTGGCATTAACTCCTGCGGAGATCGGATCTGTCAGGTGTCAAATCTGTCAGAAGGTAGGTGCGACGTCATGTCACACTTTTGCCGGGATCCCGGACTGTGGGAGCGCAGTCCGACTTCGCCCATGTCTAGAGCGCAATCCGGTTTCGCCCAAGGTTCGGAGCGCAGTTGGGCACAGGCGTGAAATCTGGGTTAATTTTTCTAACACTAAGTAGTGTGGAGGAGCTAGTTGTAATATGTAGGCTATCATTAAATTCATTGGTTGATCGATTACAAATACGTTACCAGGTGAAAAGAAATTCATGGGATAAGCCTACACTAGGGGTTCAACGTGGTAGCAGCACTGTGATGTGTGTCGCTGTATACGTTAGGGGCAGCTTAACCTACGTGTTCTCATACTACAATGTAGCTCTATTTGGGATTGAAATTCACATTATACATAAATGATGGCATATCAAAATAGTGGTGGAAGGCTGCTGATTGTGGGTTTTGCAGATGTCGAATGCAACTTGTAGATGTAGACCTCTAGAAGAAGTATTACAGTGGAATGAATTTCCAACATCCATTTTGGTGATACACTGCACAGTTCATGGAGGTAGCATTAATTTAAACTTACCAATCTTAGATGAGACAATGGATGGTAGTCTAGCTAACATATCCCGACAGACAATGAAGTAGTGACAGGGCTACTGAATTACAGATAATAAAAGAGTTGGTTATTTTATGTTTATTGTTGATAAGAATGCAGTTGAGAATTAGGTTGGATATCAAACTAAGTGGATAACGACACACTCCATTATGCCCATATCACTATGCAGGAAAATTGTATCTTATGGTGGAGTTCACATGCGCGGACCATGGTTTGCTGTTTCAACACATACGTAGCAGTCAAGGAATAAATCTTGATAGCGATAGACCTAATGCACTTGGTTGTTAGTGCCACGTCCATCCACAGGAATCCATCCATTCAGTCTTACCCAGAAAGAGTTGGCACACTGGAACGTATATGGTGGCCAATACGGTAGGAGAGTCGTTAAAGTTATTAAGATTTGAATGTTAGGATACCTCTAAGAACAATAATCATCCTTCTAAAGTGAGCATTATCCAAAGTAAGCATTGGAGTGAATATCATTATTTCAGCGAAGTGAAGGGAAGCATAGAAAACATATTAAATAAGATAATTGCTTGTCTAGACATATTAACGGGGATGAGTATTTTAGGGTTAGTCAGTAGGGTTGGTGTGATGTGGGTAATATTTTAATGTTTGTAATGCCCAAAAGGTGATACACTCCGATGTGAATGCAAAATTATGATAGTTACAAGTTATTGGTCATAACAAAGGTTGAAATAAGGGATGTATAAAGATAAATTTGGTGACATAAATAAATCATCCTCCACTTTTTTTTAATGAAGAATGATGGGAGAATATAAGCAAACAAAAATATAATTGATGATACTATTGTGGATAAAAGTCGTTACCAATGGAAAAGCTTTGAATAGAAGATGACCCATTTTAATTAGAAGGCATGTGTTTACATGTTACCCTGCGATGGACATTATTAGAGGATGTTGTCGTGTATTGAATGTTATTGAAAGGATGCAATGAAATGCCCAGAAAAGCATGGAGGGCAAAACAAAATAGAACGTTTCAATTGAAGCGTAGATAAGGAAGTGAAAAGATGAAGCGGAAATGGAAACCAAGAGTTAAAGGAGAAATGGTTGGAAAATTTTGAGACGATGGTTGTAGTTTGGAAAATAGTTATGTTGGCACTGGACTCATTTTAGAATGTTTACTTCCATTTGGACTGGTTTTTTTTTTTTGAGAAAACCAAAATTCTGCCATTGTAAAATGAATATTTTTAATGCAGAAATTTTTAGAAATTTGTATTTTATGGGCAAGAAAGGAGGAGATTTTTCTGCATGCTAAGTCCGAATGTTTGAAATCTGAAATTTGTTTTCGTACCCTAGGAGCTAGCACTTAGCTTGTTTTGATTGTGCAGAATTGCAGGTCTAATAGGTTAGGTTGCATGCATGGAATATCTCACATCTTCGGTTTTTCCGGAATGGGATGGCATCATACTGATTGCAACATATTTTGCATTTTCAGCTTTCATTTTTTAATTTTTTTCGATCTTTTTTTATTTTCTAATTTTTTTATTTTATTTTTGAACATTAAAATAAAAAGTAAAAAAAATTCAAAATCCAAAAATAATTGAATGGCTACGTAGAGCATACTTCATACTTCCATTACACACTTGGACATTTTTACTTCGGAGTCATTTCATATTTTTAAAAATTACCCAAAGTTGCTATTTTTATTACAGATTTTAAAATATCAAAATTTCAAAATTTTCATTTTTGAGATAAATTTCATTTTTTCAGCTTTATATCTCATTCATGAGCCTATGATGGCATTCCCCTCATGAAAACTTTATTTTCATTGAAGGGGTTATGTTTTATGGCATTTCATAAATTACCATTTTGGGTAACCTAAATTGCCTCCTCTTTATAAAAATTCTGATTTAATGAAAGGGGTAATTTCTGCACTACATTGAAGATCATTGTTTCAAAGCACTAAATTATTCATCTTTGTGAAAATTTTATTTCATTTAAGAGGGATAAGCTGAATTGACATTTTAAAGCCTCGGGTTTTAAGGCAATGGATTACCATCTCTTTATGAAAATTAATTTCACTAAAGGGGGATAATTTATTAATAACATTAAAGGCTATCTTAATCTTCATGATAAGAAGCTATATTCGAGGAGTCTATTCATCATTTCAAATTTATGTTCATAGATAGATTTGATCTTTATTTTCACATTTAAAGTAGGATTTAATGCAAGATAAAACTTGATTAAAATCCACTTAATAAGAAAGATAAAATCTATCTTAAAATCCTCAAGATAAAAGGAATTAAGGCACTACATCGTGGTCATATGAGGTCCAACTCACATGTCTTTTATTTTGGTTTCATGAACAATCATTAAAGTAGTATGGTAAAATAAACCATCACATGCCCCTTGTTTACAGTTACTTGCAATCACTAAGGTGTCCCAAGCCTTAAATTGATACATCTTTATTTGAGATTACTAATACACATATGCAAATGCAAAGACCTTGGAGAAGTTGTTTGTTTAACTTCTTTGCAAGAGAGGATTTGGAATACAAATTCTAAGGAAGAGTGTATTGTAACAATTGGGTGAAAATACAACTCAATATTTTAGCGCTAGAAGAAGGGCATGATTGGTTTATTTTGTTTTGATTTTAAATGCTATAGGGATTTAAATTTTGGAATATTTCATACCCTATGATTATTATATTTAGACCTCTTTTAACACAACATTGTAGTGCTAAAAAGAGTACATGAATTGCTATTCATTTATCTAACGCTTTTGGATCATTCATACAAAACTAATGTGATTTGATACACTTTTGAAAGTTTTGAATTGTAAAATATTTCAAGTTCATTTGATTAGCATCTTTGGTTTCCTCTAACACTCATTAATTTGGGAGCTAGGAGGATTTGAATTGATTTATTTTATTACCATTTAGATGCTAAATTATTCATGTTGCTTGAAATATTTATTTGCAAAACATTGGTCTTGATTAACGAGGTTTTGTTTCCATGTGATTCCTTTCATTTGATTCTGACATTCTCTACTTTTTATGATTCATTAATGCTAACATATTACAAATTTGAGAATGTTCTTCAATTTCATGCTTTAATGGATACATATCTCTTGGTTGATGCTAACATGATGATTCATATGTTACATGTTTGATATTTGTTAGTTATTTCATGTTTCTTTGTATGAAATATTTATTTGACTAACAAATTAATTTTTAATTTATCCTTTGAGTTTCACTAATGGCTACAACTACTGGAAAGTGGTATGGGGTGCACGGTAATCCTTTGAACATTAGTGGATATGTTCATGACTTACCCAAGAACATAGAGAAATGTTTGCCCAAGTGTAAGCATAATGGCACAATTTTGGTCGAGAAGTACATTCAAGCCTATGTGGATATCCTAGTTAGATGGAATTTTGAACATGAGGATGTGGCATGTAGATTGTTTCTTGGGACCCTATATGAGGTGGCATATGATTGGTACATCAATTTACCCACTGGCTCTATTACATCTTGGGCCCAATTGAAAAATGCTTTTATCAATCAATTTAGGTTGCCCATTGATCCCCTCACTATGTATCAACAATTTGCTTCTTACAAAAGGGAACCTAATGAGCCAGTGAGAATTTTCAACATGAGATTTTGAAAGCTCTATGCGATATTAAATGCTCCATATACTATTGAGGAGAGCGGTGCTCTTCAAATATACTTTGGGGCATTGGATCCATTATTTGCCATGTTCATTAGGACAAATCCTTTGGTAACTAATCTTGCATCGACCTACACAAAAGCTATAATTGTAGATCAACAATTGAGGCCATAAAGTTATGGGATGGAGAAATCAACTATGGTAGGACAAATAGGGGCTTGCAATCAAACCTCGATGGTAAATCAAGCATGGGCACAACAGAATTTGCTATCAAAACTTTTTCCCCATAATAAATTTTACCCTACCATACCCACTTATTTTCCCACATGCACATATGCGAATACATATATCCATCCAACTACTCCATGGTTAGAGAATCATGTGATCACTTATGAAGCCATTGCAACAAGTGTTCAGGATTTATCGGTTGATATCAATCCAACTAATCCTACTACTTCTACCACTCAACCTAAAAAGTTTGTATCAGAAGTAAAAGAGCAAAATAAAGTGGTTAAGAAGTTAAGTAGAGATGTGGTTCCATCACAAAAATGAGCACATCAATGTATGCATCCAAATCATCCGAGGAAGAAAATTAATAATGTTAATATTAATGATATTTCATGTTATGATCCTTCAAGTGATAGAAGATATTTTGATGTGACTTACATTGAAGTAAATGCCTATTCAGAATGTCTTGAAGAGCATGAAGATTTTGGAGAAAAAATTCTATGGATGGGTAACAAGAAGCTGGAATTAAATGATCACCATCTTGTTTTCGAAAGAAAAGATCTAGTATCATTACCCACAAATGAGGATTTGGATGAACAAACTTATCAAGATGCGATGTGGTCATGTTTACTCATAAAGGAATATTGGGGCAACTATATGGAGCAATATGTAAAAATTTATCCTATTATAGAATCTCCTAAGCCATAAAAAGTGGTTGAAAGTGAACTTGAAAGAGAATCAATAAATGTAACAAAATTTCACCACTTGTTCTCGAAAGATACTGGGAATGATATTGTTGAAACTGATGGCCAAGAAGATCTACACCTTCCAAATTGTGATAAAATTGAATCATGGGTTACCAATTTGGATTATGATAGCCTCACAAATTTGAATTCAAGAAATAACCCACTTTTGGAAATAATTGAACCATCTAGGGAAGGTGAAGATGAATTGGATGAGAAACATGTTGATGAATCAAAAGATGATGAAGAAGTAATTGAGCATCACAACTTGATTTTGGAAGATGATTACTATGATTCTTGGAAGAAATGGGAAGAATATACTTACTCCAAAACTTCTAATGAACTTTTTGTGTCAATTGATATATAGGATAATACGATTTTTTTCTCGCACAAGGATATTACAAATCTTGTACAACCTTAAGAAGTTTTGGAAAATTATACAACCATGAATCAAGAAGGAGAATCATTTGCTTCAGGTTCCTTTGAGGGAAAAGAAATTGAAAATCTTGATCCACTTACTTGTTCTACAATATCTATGCCATTTTAAAATGGGGAAATTTTAGAACCGAAATGGTTTGGGTTTGATATCACTAATGATCCAATTGAAAATCTCACATTATCTACAAAAATCCAAGTGATTGATCATAGGTATGTGTTAATTGAACCACACCTAGATAGACAAGACTTATGGTTTGAAAGTGATGGACATATTTTTAATTATGGGACTAATTTTGGTGTCTTTAATAAATAGGTATTCGATGATGATGAATGTCATGAGAAAAAAAAGGAAGTTTCAAATCCTCTTCAAGTAATGGTAAATGGAAATTTGCCAAAGTTAAAATCTCACCTTTTAGGTTCCAACATTTGAAATTCAAGTGAAGGTTTACCTAAATATTTGATGGATTTCAATACTATCAATGGTGAAATGTTATTTATGTTTGATAAATAATTTGACTTAATTTCTCATCACACCACTAATGATAGGGTTTTATTGAATGAAAATGAAGTTGGTATGCTTGAGGTGTTAAATCAAGTTCATAATCAATTAGTAATAGAATCTAGGATAAAAAATCATGATGATGCTCGTTTAATAAATATCTTAGATGCTTGCAAAGGGTTAGATGAATTTGATTGGCCTACAGATTTGAAAAACAATTTGAATTTGAAATTTGTAGAAATAGGTTAATATTTGCAAGATCTCATATCTAAAAATGAAAGCTTATTTCTACACCATGAATCGAAGTGTAAAATTGAAATCTTAAAGAATAGACATGAATAAATTGAAGATCAATTATTGTCTAATCAATTTGATAATTTAAAACTCCACCATAGGATTAGTAATGGAACTAAATCAAATTGGTATGGTGAGAGGGGCAAGTTGAAGTTTGTGGCCGTGTTTGGCTTGATCTTATTTTTGTTGGATTCCTACAACATTTGGCATGCGTATCATATTATTTGTCTTTTGAAATGTGCTAGTCATGTTTGGGATCCAGGAAAGTGATAGTCCAAATCTTTGCACCATCTTGTATCATATTGTACATTTGTATATAGTTGTGGTTTATGTTTGAGTTTTGGTGTTTTGGGTGTTTCCTTGTTTTGGGGGGGTGTTCCCGCCTCCCTGGGGCCCCCGCCCCCCTTGGGGCTCTTTTGATAGGGGGGGGGGTCCAAAGAGGGGCGGGGGGGGGGGGGGGGGGGGGGGGGTGGGGGGGGGGGGGCCGGCGGGGGGGGGGGGGGGGGGGAAGGGGGGGGGCCCGGCGCCCCAAATTTTTTTTAAAAATTTTGTTGTCAATAAAAAAGCTCCGCCCCTCCGCTCCCCGCCTCGGGGGGCGCGGGGCGCTGCGGGGGGGCGGTGGGGCGGGGGCGGCGGGGGCCCCCGGGGCCGCCCGCCGCCCGCGGCCAGGGAGGGCCGGGGGGGGGGGGGCCCCGGCGCGGGGGGCAAAAAAAAAAAAAAAAAAAAAAAAAAAAAAAAAAAAAAAAAAAAAAAAAAAAAAAAAAGGAGGGGGGGGGGGGGGGGGGGGGGGGGGGGGGGGGGGGGGGGGGGGGGGGCCGGGGGGGGGGGGGGGGGCGGGGGGGGCGGGGGCCGCGCCCCGCCGGCGGCGCCGCCGCCGGGGCCGCCCCGCCGGCGCGGGGGCGGCCGCCCGGGCCGGGGGGGGGGGGGGGGGGGGGGGGGGGGGGAGGGGGTGGGGGACCGGGGGGCGGGGCGGGGGGGGGGGGGGTGTGCCCGGTCGCGGGGGCGGGCCGGCCGGCGGGGGGCGGCGGCGCCGGGCCGGCGCCGCGGGGCGGGGGGGGGGGGGGGGGGGGGGGGGGCGGGCGGGCGGGGGGGGGGGGGGCGTATGGGGGTTTTGGGGGAGGGGGGGGGGGAGGGGGGGGGGGGGGCGCGGGGGGGCCGGCGCGGGCGGGGGGGCCCGCCGCCCCGGGGGGGCCGAGGCGGCCCGGCCCCCCCCCCCCCCCCCGCCCCCCCCGCCCCCCCCCCACACAAAAAAAAAAAAAAAAAAAAAAAAAAAAAAAAAAAAAAAAAAAATATAAAATAATAAAATAGGAAAAAAAAAAAAAAAAACAAAACAAAAAAAAACACACAAAAAAAAAAAAAAAAACCCAACAAAAAAAAAAAAAACACAAAAAAAAAACAAAAAAAAAAAAAAAAAAAAAAAAAAAAAAAAAAAAAAAAAAAAAAAAAAAAAAAAAAAAAAAAAAAAAAAAAAAAAAAAAAAAAAAAAAAAAAAAAAAAAAAAAAAAAAAAAAAAAAAAAAAAAAAAAAAAAAAAAAAAAAAAAAAAAAAAAAAAAAAAAAAAAAAAAAAAAAAAAAAAAAAAAAAAAAAAAAAAAAAAAAAACAAAAAAAAAAAAAAAAAAACAAAAAAAAAAAAAAAAAAAAAAAAAAAAAAAAAAAAAAAAAAAAAAAAAAAAAGAAAAAAGAGGGGAGAGGGGGGGGGGGGGGGAGAAGGGAGGGGGGGGCGCGGGGCGGGGGCGGGCGCGGGGCGCCGCGGGCGCGGCGGGCGCGGGCGGGGGCCCCGCCGCCCGCGCCCCGGGCCCCCCCGGGGCGCCGGGCCGGGCCCGGCGCGGCGCCGCGGCCGGCCCGCGCCCCCCCCCCCCCCCCCCCCCCCCCCAGCATTTGCCCCGAATGGCAGCATTCGCCCCAGGGTGAAGCGAATAGCAAGTTTGACTAGCAAAAAGTCAAACCTCGACAAGTCTGCCAGTTAACTGAGGCTTCATGCCATGCAATTGTGAGGAATAGCTTTTATTAAAGGAGAGAGACTTTAGTCATGAATGTATTTATTTTAGAGACCTCATGCAAGGATATTCTAAATCAGGGAATTATCTTTTCTCTAAAAATAGGACAAACAACTCAAGTGGCGCCCTCGCATGCGCAATTCAAATAGAGAGACCCTAGGTCTATAAATTGGTGAGTTTTCTCACCCAAAAGATATACAGAGAAGGAACATTTGAGCAATGAAGTGCTGCCAATTTACATACCTACTTGTGATTTGTGCCTTTCACATCCTTAATCTCTCATTCGAAAGGGAGGTTATTGGGTGATTATTGGAAGCACGAATCCGGACCCAAAACCCAATTTTTGGCCATAATATTCCACAAAATTTGTTGACAACATCCCATAAGAAGTTTTGGACCCATCCCAAGTGGATTGGTGCCGAAAAAGTGTCCCAAACGGTGGGCGTTCTACCCCGGGCACCCCCCAAACTGTCACAGTCCTATTCGCCCCACCCCGGGATGATTAGAAATATGTGATAGATTTATTTTATTTTTCTTTTGCATTTTATTCTAGATCTATTAAATAGGCTGCAGTTTAAATTTCATTTCATTCTGAGCAATTTTGACCAGGTTTTTGTCATTTCCTGCCTTTACTAACTTGTAGATGCCATTATCAAAATTTAGGTTCTAGAGGCCAAATTGGAGAAATATGACCATCTAGGTCTTCCCAAAACACCCCCAATTAGCTAACCCCAACTTTGCAGGTCATTTGGAGCTTTCTGGATAGGGCATTGAAGAGGGTGCTTTTTGACAAGTTATTGCAGGTCTATTCGTCCCACCCTGGAGCGAATACAAATCTGTGAGGAATTTCCAGAATGTTATTTTTGTAGTGGCTTCTTGGTAACATATTTATGCTTCTGTAAAAATTTTAGGTCGATCCGAGGTCATTTGATTATCGTTTTAATATTTTCATGCATATACTGATTGTAGGCCTTGGGAAATACATGCTTTATTCTATCTGTAGGTGCTACTAATATTTTTTGTTTCTTTGAACACAGGTTTTTGACATCAAAAGAGCAGGAAGGAGTGAAAAATCATAGACACAAGCGGTGGTGACATTTTGGTCCACCCATATTACATGTGGGCACGCGGAAGAAGGATTGCTATCATGGATGTGACAAGAAACATATTTAACGCTCCTATCCCCTAAAAAGAAAGGAGATGTATTATAACACGACTTTGAAAGCACATCAATAAATAGGACCTTATTTCATACTACTTTTATCTTGTGTCCATTCGCTCATGTTCTTTCCTTTTAGGCATTTTTCAATACATAAGCTTTTAGCGTTAAGTTTGGTTTTACACGCATCGTATTCAGCATATTCCTTTTTGTTTCCGTATCCTCGTGCTTTCAGTGGTGATCATAGTGGGACCTCTATCCCTTGATTTTAATATTAACCTTCTGATTAAATTTGCTTTGTTTTTGCTTACAGGTACCAAGTTTTCCAACGTTGGACTGTTTCAGAGCAAAAATTCAAAGACATCCGATTTGGGCAGAGAAGAGGTAGAGGTCTTAAACACCTTCTATAAAAATTTTATTGTTTGTTCTCTGGTTATTTGATTGCATAGGAGAGTTTGAATGCTTGTTTGCTTCATTTATGCAACTTAAAAATAACCCCACACACCACATGGTAAGTTAAAACAACAAGGAGTTGGTCGTAAAACCCCAACCCTTGAGCAAGACCAATGGTGGATTTCATCACCACCTTGGCTTGAGATATTGCATACATTACCCCGATCACGACTATTGCTAGACATAAATCCTGATGAAAGCTGACCAAGTGTAGCTGGGGTGATTCCCAACGCATGAGGATAAGTCTTCTATGGTAGGTGTCATAAACAGAGTGATCCCCCTTCCGTACCGCCTATGTTCCACGTACCATCTACTCTCACGTACCAATAGTTTCCCTCACATAAGTGTGGGTATATAGAGAGGTTGGTATATCGGTCTGGCAATGGTATATCGAAGGGGCGACCATTTTTTGGGAGTCATAAGAGCTGTCATTTTGCATTTAAATTTTCTTTCACAAACTCTCAAAACGAACATCAAAAACACACTGAACCAGTTTTAGGGCACACTTTTAATCATTAAACGAGATAATCATTGTTTGTGTGTGTGATATTTCCTGTTTAGTGTAGCATAAGAAATCCTAAAAAAGATAAAAATCTACTCATCTTTAGGAGCACATCACCATGGTGTACACTCATAGCCGAGCCCAATCATGGGCAAGTGCTGCAGAAAGTGTACCAAGGGGGGTAGGTCGCCTCCGATATAGTCCTGAGGACTTAGTCATCTCGCCTTGGTGGCCTGACACACAAGATTGTCCACATCATGCCATAATAGAACAGAACTATAGAGGCACCTCTTTGAGGGGCACCCCCACTCAGCATAGGTCCTTTCAAGAAGAGAACCTACATGTAGCACTCGACATAGATAGGAGACCTCCCCTAGAAGCTCGTTATGGGTGGCATAGTGATGAAGTGCTAGAGAAACAGAGGGTCCAGAAGGAGGGTCCACAAGATTTTGTCATCCCTCCTCTACCCCGCATTATTGTTAGAAACACTAGACAATATCCAGAGTATCAGGCTTTCTAGATAGGGCAAGATAATTTTGCCCGCACTTTGCACGCATATGAAAGAGAGGACGAGGAATATTACCATGTTCCTCAAGAGTAGTACATAGCACGAGAGCGATGTACCTCCACGCCTGCCATGTATCAGGATCACCCATTGAGGCTACAACCTCGGGTTAATGCAGCTAACCTCGATAGAGGAAAGCAACTCATAGAGGTCTCGGATCACCACGACCAAGATAGACATGTAGGAGAGGCATCTAGGCTTCCTAAACAAGATACGGTGGAACAAATTGACTTGGAATTTGCCACACATGCCACCCACCAAGCACAAATTATGTAGCTTAGGCAAGATCAAGAATAGTTAGAGCATCTGTACCGCCTTAGCCAAGAGCGCATTCAGCATCAGGCAGCCAAATTGCTTCATAAAAAAATGCTTGCAAAGGTTCCAACCCCTTGCACGCATAAAGTAGAAGTGTATGAGAGGCATAACCCCTTGGTATGAGACAGGTCCACGTGACCTTATCAAGTATTGCCTCCGAGACCTCCTAGACCTAAGCGGGAGGCCACTCCCCGAAATAATGATGGGCACCCTCTGCAGGCACCCACCCATGTGTATAGGTCTCGGCCACGCACTCCTCAGGAAGCCTATGAGGAGTATGAACAAGAAGAAGAGCGGGCTAAAATGCTCTACCAAGGCAGAGGGGTGCTATCCAGCTACCTCTCCATAGGCCTCAAGTTCCCCACAACCCACAATGAGAGCAAACTAAGGAGGAAGAAATCAAATCCTCTGATGCATATAAAGCACTTCTAGAGCACTTAGAGTCTATGGAGATCAAGACTTTTGGGCCCCAAAAGCCCACTTTACGCCAACTCCATAGTCATCCTGTGCATCCGTCAGTGTCGACACCTCCATACCTGGAACACTTTAAACTACCCCAGTTGGCACTCTTTAGAGGGGAGGAGGATGCCCAAGAGCATGTGACTAGATTCTTGAGCCAGTGCTTTGGTATTCGGGACAATGATGCTTTGTTATTAAGAACATTTATAACCACATTCGTAGGCCCTGCCTCTAATTGGTTCACCCAATTACCAAAACATAGCATCAATAACTTGGATCAGCTAGTGGACGCATTCCTCGAACGCTTCACCTTAAACACTAAGAAAAAGGTGTCATTAAGTGACCTAGCTAGCCTCAGGAAGTATGAGGAAGATACCATGGTGGCATACGAGAATCGATGGAGGACGTTGCTTTCAAAGCTGCCTTACCTCCCTCCCATGTTAGACCTGACCCAAATGTTCTCAAAAAGTTGTTTGAGATTGATCTCCATGCTATTGTAGCTACAACAATATGCCAGTTTAGAGGAAGCTCTGGCACAATCCAGAATCATTGAGGAGATTAAGATACAGGATGGCGAGATTGCCAAACCTAAGAAGAAAGAATGGACCAAGAACACTAAAATAGGGACCATGCAATCGAAACCTGTTGTGGTTAATCAGGTTGCTATCAACGTCCCTAAGCCTGCACAAGCAACACAGCCTCAAAAGGCTAACTATCAGGCAGTGCCTCCTATCAACTATGAGAGAGAAAACCAAATGCAGGAACAAAATTAGCAGCGTCACCCTAGGCGACAATTTACTCCTTACATAGAGTCCAGGGACTCTCTGTTTGACCGCTTGTCAGCAGCGAACTTGATCAACCTTCCAGAGATTCAAACTATAGACCCCAATGCACCGAAGCCTAAGGGGTACCGAGAGGACTTGTACTATAGATTCCACAGGTGTAAGGGACATGATCTTAACGCATTTTGGAAGTTCAAAGGCTTGGTACAAGACCTAATTGACAACAAGACATTGGCAGTGGACAACCCTGTAGTGCCAAACAACCAACATATGGGAGTATTCAGAGACCCCTTGCATGCCCACGATGCACAGGAAAAACCCCTTCAAGTTAATGAGGTGCAACAGAATTGCCCTATGCAGGGATATGTGGGGATGATAAGCATAGTGACTAGGAACAAGAAGTACCCAGGAGCTACGCCCGCGACAGCCACAAGAGAGGTTTCATCGACGTCACAAACTCAACAGTACCCTACGCAACTTCCCCCGCCTAGACTAGTGGCTATGATTTGGACTAGACTTACCCAAAGTCTAAGGACCACGTCGGCTAGGCTCTCCATATATGAGCTCATTCAACAATCAACGCCCCATCGGGAGGCTCTAATGGAGATTTTAAAAGCAATCAAGCTGCAACCCCATGAAGTGAACTCTTTCAACAACTTTGTGGGACATGTAAAACAATATACAGAGCCAGTCATCACCTTTAGAGAAGATGAATTGAAAACAATGACTGGTGATGTGGTGGATCCACCCCTGCACATTATTGTACAGGTCAACGGGATTCCATATAAGAGGGTTTTGGTGGACACTGGCTCGTCCAGTAATATCATCACTATAGTAGCACTGAAACATTTGAAGTTACAAGCATATCACATTGTGGCCTCTACTTATACACTACGAGCATTCAATGATGCAATCTACTCGATAGTTGGCACAATTGTCCTACCTATCCAAGTGGGACAAAAGACTATTCATACATTGTGCCACATCTTGGAAGGTGATATGGCTTATAATATCTTGTTGGGCCGGACTTGGATCAGGGACATGAAGTGTGTCCCTTCAATAGCTCATCAGTGCCTAAAGTATACATTTGAAGGAAAGGTACATGTAGTCTCGGCAGACTTAGAGCCCTTCAAATATTGCAATATAGTGCAATTCATGTCGCAATCGACCCTTCCATCAACACATTTGGATTTTTAGTTGAATCCATCTCAATAGGGTCTGATTCCATAGGCATCTCTAGTGATTAATCCATCGAGTCCTCAGCTGGGTCCATCTTCTTCCACTAGTCCTTCAACAACGATGCCACCTATGGTGGCCACATCCAAGGACAAAGGAAATAAACCCATAGAAGAGGAACCACCTCTAGTCTCAACCATCTCGATAGAAGAGATGCCTAGAAGAATGGAAGTCGAGCCACCTAGTTCACCCCACATGGAGTGGACTCAGGAAGGACTCCCATTTGCTCCCCCTCAACCACCAACAGTCATCGTTGAAATGGCCAGCACGGGCCTAGGGGAGTATCTAGTGAGGAACATTGTAGCAATGCCCACACTTGAGTCCATGCAGGACATGGGGAGGCCTCGATTCCCCATCGACTCAGTGGTTCCTTTAGGCTACCCAACCAACCAAACAAACTTTGTTTATGGGGGCCTGGATAATGGCGTTGAAACTTGTCTGCAAGAAGACAAAGATGAAGAGTCCTTTGCTGAGGATGCCAACTATCTATCCAACCCTGATTTTGCTTTAAGATATCTAGGCCAATGCAATTGGCACGGATATGGGTTGGGTAGGTATGAGCAAGGAGTGCATGTTCTTTGCCAACCGAGATATCAAATGACGTATGACAAGTCAGGAGTAGGGTTCAACCACCCCTTTCCCCTAGACATCTTGGTGGAGAACATGCAAGGCCTAGGGATAGGCAACAAGGATGGGTTGGCATCAGATCCATATGCCAATCCTAACATAACCTATACATTGGGAGATTATCTCCCATTGCTAACAACCAACCTTGTTGCCCATAACAATCCTTTCCCTTCGGTCGAACAGGGAGAAAATTCAAGGACTCACCCACAAGCGGGATATGAAAAAGACCAAGAAGGGTCTTCAGAGGATGAGTCAGAGTACGAGGTAGCCCCTTGGGATCCTTTTGAGTCTGATAGCAATCATTCACAAGTATATCCCATGAATGATGATCAGGAAAGCTTCCTGACAATATTCCCATTAGATGCTCCATTTGAGCATATGCCACCTCAAGAGAATCAGGTCCCCCCGTAGAGAGCGGAACAACCTCGATGGGACCACATTAATTTGCTCAAACAAGATGAGCCTCATATGTCGCAAACCACTATTGGAGCCAACGAAGGCCTTTGGATCTCTGACAGTGATTACGAAGATGAAACCGAGATGGCCTATCTCAACCACATGTGACAAATGCAACAACAGTATCCTTTGGACATAGATGACATGTTTGAACACCTGCACATAGGGCCAAGGAATAGGTGGCACTTAAACCAAGCATAGTTATAGCAATTACTGCACCCGCCACTCCAGGTACACAGAGAGCATCTTCTGCCTGGAGACCCTATAAAACCATCAGTGCCTAGGGCGGAACCCTGTCTTCCTCTCTACGCATAGGGCCGATCCATTTGTGCCAGTACCCACAGAGCCAGATCCGGAGCACAAATATCATCTAGGATGTCCGAGTTACAACACCCATGGTAATGGAGACCACAATCATTTCATCAACATGATCTCCATTGATTTAATCGCCCCCATCCATGATCCAGCTGACCCGACACGGTCATTGTATCTAGACCTAGATGCTATAGACTGGGATCATGCTGACACACCGCCATCCCCATCATAGTACTGGCCTTGTGGTGGGATGTTCCATTTCACCCCAAGACAGACTCAGGATGTCTTCCATGCTGAAGAGGAACCCGATGTTCCAAATGATGATCTAAATTCAGCAAATGATATCCACTTGATCCCAACTCCACACCAGTTGGAGGATGGATCCCACATGTCGATCGAGGAGATGACTGACGTAGACATCAGCTCAGATCCAATGAATTTGCAAATCATCAAGTTGGGGGTAAGTCTATCCCCCGAAGAGCAAGCCGACTACATTACCTTTCTCAAAGAGAAGAAGGAGGTTTTTGCATGGTCATACAAAGACATGTCGGGACTAGACCCATAGCTAGTCATGCATAATCTAACGCTTGATCCGACAATCAAGCTAGTAAAGCAAAAACTACGTAAGATGCACCCAATAGTGGCCTTAATGGTCAAATACGAGTTACAAAAGTTGTTGGATGCACAGTTTGTCATATGCGTGGATTACCCGCCATGGTTGTCTAACATGGTTCCCATCAAAAATCTCGATGGGAGGATTCACATATGCATCGATTTTTGAGATCTAAACAAAGCGAGTCCTAAGGATGATTTTCCCTTATCGAGCATCGACGCATTGGTAGACGCTACAAGCAGGCCACGAAATGATTTCCCTCATGGATGGTTTCTCGGGATACAATCAGATTCGTATCAATCTCAAGGACCAACTAAAAATGGCATTCACAATGCCTTGGGGGACATTTTGTTATAAGGTCATGCCTTTTGGCCTTAAAAACACTGGTGCCACCTACCAATGTGCCATGACATACATCTTCCATGATTACATGCACAAAACTTTGGAGGATTACATGGATGATTTGTTGGCCAAATATCTTTTGCACCCAGATCATCTCGATGACTTAAGCAAGATCCTCGATCGCCTCATGGAGCATAAATTCAGACTAAACCCCAAGAAGTGTGTATTTGGCATCACATCTGGAAAGCTCTTGGGTTACATAGTCTCTAAATGAGGAATCAAGGTAGACCCACACAAAGTCAAGGCAATCCTTGAAATGCTTCCCCCAACTACCATCAAGCAACTTAGGAGTCTGTAGGGAAAGGTCACGTCGATCAAGCGCTTCATAGCACAGCTATCTGACAAGTGTCGACCCATGAATAAATTATTGCATAAGGGGGTAACATTTCACTGGGATGACGAGTGCCAGTCAACCTTTGACGATATTAAACAATACTTGGCTTCACCACTAGTATTAGCACCACCTAGACCAGGAGTGTCATTCTATTTATACATCTCAGCTACTGAGGTGGCATTGGGTGCCATGCTATCCCAAAAAAATGAACTACACAAAAAATAGGCTACTTACTATCTTAGCCGCACCCTGGTCAGTTATGAACTTAACTATGCATACGTTGAAAAGCTCTAATTGGCAGTGGTGTTTGCTACCAAAAAGCTATGCCACTACATGCTCAACAATACGATGTATGTTGTGTCTAAGGAGAATCCATTGCGATACATGATGAGTCGTACTTATCATAGTAGTCGCATGGCAAAATGGATCATGTTGTTGATGGAGTTTGACATAGAATTCATTGGACAAAAATCCATAAAAGGTCAAGTCATCGCTGATCAACTGGCAGAGGCTCCTCTTGAAGACGATCAGCCTCTGACCATAGAACTACCTGATGATGGGGTTTTTCATGTTTTAGAATCGCTAGATTCTGATGAGCCTGAGTCATAGGTTGACATGAAATTATTCTTTGATGGTTCTAAATGTGAGCAAGGAGGTGGCACAGGAATTGTATTCTTCACTCCACAAGGGGCTCCAATGCCTCTATCATTTAAATTAGACTTCCCATGCACCAATAATAAAGCAGAATATGAAGCCTTGCTCATAGGTCTTCATACAACAATCACCATGAACATTAAACGTTTAAACATCTTTGGTGATTCGTTGTTAATTGTCAATCAAGACAAGGGGATATTCCAATGTAAATGTCCAGTTCTATAGGCTTACAAAGCCCTTGTGGACAAATTCCTGGCACAACTTGAATGGTATGATATCGAGGCACTCCCTCGATCATCGAATCATTTTGCGGATACTATGGCCTCCTTGGAGTCACTAATCCCACAAGACCCTTCTGGTGAAATGACAACCATTCAGGTTAAAACATTATCACAATCCATGATGGAGCGTGCAAGCTCTGACCTAACACTAGGAATTCACCTGATCTAGATTGAACCATCTCAGGATAGGTTCTCTCGAATCCATGATTGTCTGACTCGAGCCAACTGGGGGTCCTTGTTCTCCCCGACCCCTCTTAATAGCAACACAACGCTATTTTTACAAGTTCTTTCCCACTCAGCTTTTGCTAGGGATGGACTTCAAGAGGGATTGGCCATTCATACCATCGAGGTTTTTGATCAGCAGGATTGGTACACACCCATAAGGGATTACCTCAAGCTAGGTAACCTCCCACTTGGATTGACACACGCCATGAAAAGATCATTTAAACAGAAAGTGGCAAAACATGTCTTGTTAGGAGACGTTTTGTATCGTCGGAGCTATGAAGGAATCCTCCTCCGTTGCTTGGACTAGCAAGAGTTCACTTGGGCGATCACCCAAGAACATGATGGTACATGTGGTGGCCACTTCAGTGGTATGGCCATCACAAAGCGCATTCTTTGCATGGGCTATTATTGGCCATATTTAGATCAAGATTGTTTCACCTATGTAAAGAAGTGCGTGAAGTGTCAACACCATGCTAATCTCACACATGTACCTTCTCATGCCTTGCAACCGATCCAATCGGCTTGGACTTTTTCATAGTGGGGCTTTGATCTAATTGGAAATATCTCCCCTACGTCGTCCGGTCATCACACATTCATCATAACGGCCATAGAGTACTTTACCAAGTGGGTGGAAGCAATTTCGCTAACCTCTATGACTGGAACCCGCATTGCGGAGTTTATTTTGCATAACATCATATGTCATTTTGGTATTCCATCCAAGATCCTATCGAATAATGGGATGTCATTCAAGAATAAATATGTGCATGCTTTGACCACAAAGTACAAAATTCAACATAGTTTTTCAACACCCTATTATCCGTAGGCAAATGGGCAAGCAGAGGCGTCAAACAAAATGCTAGTTGCCATTCTCAAAAAGATCATCACAGACAGTCATAAGGATTGGCACATTCAAATCCCACTTGCCCTATGGGCTTATTGCACTAGAATTCAAATGCCCACTGAGGCAACTCCATTTTTGCTGGTGTATGGCTCCGAGGCAGTCATGCCTCTTGAGTTGGAAATTCCTTCCCTACGCATTTCAATGCAAAAGTTCATCGATGATGACACTGCATGGTAGGCCCGGTTAGACCAACTGACGTTGTTGGATGAACGATGCATCAATGCTCTCGAGCATTTGTGTATCTATCAAGAGTGACTTAAGAAAGCATACAACATGAAAGTCCACCTATGGGAATTTTAGGTTGGTGACTTGGTCTTGAAAGAGAACCAACAAAATTCTAATTTGCCATCCCATCTATAGGACAAGTTCACGGAAAACTGGTTAGGTCCTTATGTCATCGACAGTAGAATAGGACCTAGAACATACCGGATCGCCTCTCTTGAAGGAATCAAGGAAACAAAACCCTTGAACATCAGTCATTTGAGGCCATTCCACATCTAGAGAGCCATAGCCCAACCCAAAAGCTCCAAGGATTCTCATAATCGCTTGGTCAACCCTAAATGCCCCAAAGGTATCTATAAACCCTTTGGTCAACCCAAAAGCTCCAAGGATTCTCATAATCGCTTGGTCAACCCTAAATGCCCCAAAGGTATCTCTAAACCCTTTGGTCAACCCAAAAGCTCCAAGGATTCTCGCAATCTCTTGGTCAAACCAAAATGCCCCAAAGGTATCTATAAACCCTTTGGTCAACCCAAAAGCTCCAAGGATTCTCGCAATCGCTTGGTCAACCCCAAAAATGCTCCAAAGGTATCCATAAACCCTTTGGTCAACACCAAAAGCTCCAAGAGTTACCATAACCGCTTGGTCAAAATAAATATTCAAAAACAAACAAAAACAATAAAATCATCAAAAATAACAAAAACAAATTGCATTTTAATTTCATGCATACTCATAAAAATCAAAGTACAAAAATATAGGTTGCATTAGGCATCGCATCCATACTTTACATATTTGCTAGGTCATACAAGTCAAAAGCACCATAGACTATCATTACTTGGCAATTCCATCATTTTCCACATCAAATCCATTTCATAAATGCATACATCCAGAATAACACCATCGCCATTTTTAGCATAGTCAGTTGTCTCCTAATGTATATAGGGTTTTCGTCATTAAGCTGTCTTTCAATTTCTAGCCAAAAACTGTACAAATTTAAACATATTTTACACAGGGAAGTTTTACTTGGATCATGCCTTGTTACGTAACATCCCTACACAAGTTAAAACACATAAAATAATTCCTAAGTTGTGTGAACGCAAGAGAAACCTACAAAGCAGTCTAGGGTACCATAGGTGAAATATTAGCCTGTTCATCCCCCTGTGCGAATGGTTCTAGAATGCTGAGAATTGACAAAAGGACGAGCTCTTCCCCATCCATTCCCCCTAATAAATAGTGGTTTTCACCACTACCAAAAATCCCAATCATAGTTGATCCCCAAAGTTGTAAGGATTCGTACTACACGTCCCTGCCAAGGATGGGTAGTCATCCCCAAGACCTAAAAGGATCAACGCCATTCAAAAACAAAATTCCAATAAACCATCATCACAACCATCTCCACTCACCTTTGGTCTTAAATTTGTAAGGATTCATACTACACGTCCCTGAATAGGATGGGTAGTCATCCCCAAGGCCTAAAAGATCAATGCCCTTACTTCATAATCTTCATCATCCCCTTGGTTCCCAAAGTCGTAAGGATTCGTACTACACGTCCCTGAATAGGATGGGTAGTCATCCCTAAGGCCAATAGGATCAAGGCCATTCATAAGCCACAAACTTACAAGCTCAACATTACAAAGCTCAAAATACAAAATCAAATAATAGTGGTTATCACCACTATTCAAAATCCTTGCTCAAAAAGAAAAACAAAAAGAAAAATAAACAGTGATTTTCATCACTATGTAGATGAGAAAGTATCCCAAACCATTGAGCAAACACACAACCTGAACTTGAATCTCTAGAATTCTCAGCATTTGAAAGACCATCTAGGTGATCCTCATTACGGGTTTGGTGGATAGCCTACCTGGCAATGGCGGTATCCTAACCGCATGACGATATGTCTGTCACATTAGCTTTGCATGTGCGTAGACCAATGTTTGCATGTGGATGAGCTAGCTTATGGTACCTTAGATTGTCCCATGGATTAATCTTACTAAATACAACAACGGAGTTAGTGGAGCTAATTAGGTGATCCTCGATACAGGTTTGGTTGATAGCCTATCTGGCACTGGCGGTATCCTGACAAATACCACATAAACGAACTCAATTGCACACACAAGGATGTGAAATAACTTTATTAAATTCAAGTCAGATTTATACCTTGTTCAAAAGTCTTGCGAGATAAATGTACAGTCTTGGCTAGTTAGTTAAAATATCTGAATCTCAGAAAAGCTTAATTACATTTTAAAATAGCTGGCACATTTCATTCCGTACATCACCATTAGAAAATATGCAAAATACAAAAACAAAGTTTTCACATGCAAAGTCATTCCACAAAGTCATCCCATTAGTACAACAAGTCAGTCAAATCTTGCATAGTCTATGGTGCATCGACAAGTTATCAACAACTCATGTCATTCATTCCATTGGCATACATCATACAAATTAGAAACATCGCATTCATAATCGCATTTGCATACATCAATGTAAAAACATGTACATCAAAACAAACCATGAAAAGTGCATAAACACCAAAAAAAAAGAGAAGAGAAGAGTCATCTATATATATATCATCAAAAATGCCCACAGGCTACAATGAACCGGTCCTCTAACCCCGCAACAAAAGCCAAAAACTCAAAAACCCCCAAGCCTAGGGCGTCGACCACCATGATCATGCAGGATCGGTGCAACGGGAACTACCCCCCATGGTGTGGGTCCTATGGGACCTCTCAGGGTGACTGCTGCTCGACCCTGCATCACGCCTACTAGTGCCCCCCTCATCTAGCCGCCTGTGATGAGATGATGCTGACTACTCAATATCACTGTATCTCGTTCGACGTGAAGAGCCACCTCTAGGGGGCTCAGTTATTCATCCACCAAGGTGAATAATCTCTCCCTCCATATCCATCCGATGCCGAAGCCACTCTGCCTCCCATCGACCCCACTCTGCCTCCCACCGATGGTAGTAAGCTACTACATCATCACGCTATGCTAGCTGCACCCATAGGAGATCCCTCTCTCGTGCAACATCGGTATCCCCCTCCTACTAGTGGGATGCAGCCCATGCATTCTCTCACTCAGCTAGCTAAGTCCACAAGAGATTCCTCTCCTGTAGAGCCTCCCCCAGCTCCTCATCTCGTCTCCGTAGTAGTTCTTCCAATCGTGCTATCTCAGCGCAATGCCTTGCCTCCACATCCTATGAACCTGCCTGAGGCCTCGATGAATCCGGGACAGCAGCCTGCTTCGGCTCCCACTGCTCTAGGACATCCTGCATCTCCAACTGATCCGGCACCCCAAACTCCCCTCCAACATCCTCAACCTCCATCAAGTCCGCATCATCCAGAAAAACTCCCCAGCCCTCTCCCGGTGCCTCTGCACCCTCATCCCCTGTTGCACCCCCTAGAGGCCCCTCGCCTCGCCATCACCGTAAAGTCCACCACTACTCATACTCGGTAGTAACCCCGATGTCATCCACATCTGGGACGTCAATAGTTGTATCTGAATCCTCACCAAGTGGCGCAATGACTGGCCGGTCTAGAGTCCTCTCATCCCCTCGACGTCGATAGACCATGGGCTAACCAGGCATCCCCTGGCACACCCCAAACTGTCGGGTCACCCGACAGTATGGGAAGAACTCCTGCTCAGTCTTATGATGCCCAATCAGCCACCGCCCCCTCTGTACCTACCGGAGCCACTCTCCAGCCTCAAGATAGGCTGGACAGTCCCGGTAGGGGCACCAGAACACCTCCCCAGGAGTAAGCCGAGCCAAGGCATCGGTATAGTGCCCTACGACACCTACCCATCACCGACTCTGTCCCTGCTCCTTCGACCTCTACCATAGTACCCCATATCTGATCTCTCGGTCTGTCATCTCTGCTCGCATCATCCAGGGTAGCCCCACTAGCCTCTCCATTGCTATGTGCTGCCAAGCCCAGCACTGCAACAAGTAGCTCATCATAGAGTTGTGCCAGCAAAGTCTGTCCCCATCTCATAATCATCGGTGCATCTTTTGGAAACTCCACCAACCTGAACACCACCTCTAGCAGGTTCCACGGGAACCTCACACCCAAATATTCGGGGAGCAACATGTTGGAAATGAGGCCCATGAGTAATGTGTGCCTCACTCCCAACACACCCCTCTCCAGCCACCATCGAACTAGTATGCCACCAATCTGGCAGTCGCCCTTCGCCCTCTCCACTGGGCTCTCCACACCCAACTCCTCCCCATGCCCAAAAAATTGTATCAGTACTATTGTCCTTCGATCCCACGACGTCGTCCGGATCGACAGTCCGTCTATTGGAATCCGAAGAATCCGATAGACATCCTCCAAGGTCACCGTCATCTCCCCTGTTGGGAGATGGAAGGTGTTGGTCCAGGGATCCCACAGGTTGATCAGGGCTGTCAGATAGGCCCGATCCCCAACCACCGGCTCCAACCGAGTCACCTGCTTGAGCCCAAGGGCGTCAAGCCAGTCCTAGTCAACCAAAGTCAGCGTCGCACATGCTTCAATGAAAACAATAGGCACCCGATACCGGCTCTTCACAACCTGCAAAAGAAAACAACATAAAAACATTAAAACAATGAAAAAACTGTACAACACTAACAATGAATATACAACAATGCATCAAAATGTATAGCCAAAAACATAACAAAAATTCAAAAACCTAATTTATCAGATCTAGGGTTTTTAACTCTAACTGATAAATTAACAACAAAAAAAATTAAAAAACAAAAAATCATTTGTCAGTTCTAGGGTTTTAACTCTAACTGATAAATTAAAAAACAACAAACATTTAAAAACATAATTTGTCAGGTCTAGGGTTTTTAACTCTAACTGATAAATTAACAACAAAAAAATTACAAAAATCATTGGTCAGTTCTAGGGTTTTTAACTCTAACTGCTCAATTAAAAAACAAACAAAAACAGTCACAAAATAATTTTTCAGACCTAGGGTTTTTAACTCTAAACTAGAAAATTAAAAACACAAAAACAACAAATAACTAGGGTTGAGCTACGTTTTTACGTTCAGTTTTACCCTACGTTTCTCACCTAAGTTTTGAACTTTGTTCAATTCGGGTTAAGCGAGGTTTTAAGTTATGTTCTAAAATAAGTTTTTTTAGCTCAGTTTTCAACTAAATTTTGATCTTTGCTTGACTAGGGTTAAATTAATTTTTAAGCTAAGTGTTCATAGACTAGGGTTTCATTTTTAAAATTTGAAAAACCAAAAAAACAAAAAGACAAAAACAACTAACTTGCGGTTTTTCCAATTGCAACACAAAATAATAAAGAGGAAGGGCACTCACTGGTATTGCTTCGGCTCTGCCGCTCGATCCGGTGTGTGAACTCATGGTCGCAATAAAAATTTGGTAGCGCTTCGCTTCGTAGAATTGACCTCCTCCTCCTCAGAGCTCCAAATCGCCAAGAAAAACAAATGCAAATGAGCCCAAAACTCAGTTTTGGCCTTTAAATAGGCTTTTTGAGCCTGTACTCGTTCCTCCCTGGGATGAGCACTCTGGTTAGCACTCATCCCTCCTTGGGATGAATACTAAATAGGAATTCATCCCACCCAGGGATGAATACAGAGCAAAAATTTCAAAAACAGCAAAAACTGCACAAAAATGCACCAAAACAAGCCCTAAAAGTGTTCGATAAGAGTGCTTTTGCACTTGACATTCCGGGCAT
This sequence comes from Wollemia nobilis, assembly GCA_028583015.1. Taxonomy (NCBI): domain Eukaryota; kingdom Viridiplantae; phylum Streptophyta; class Pinopsida; order Araucariales; family Araucariaceae; genus Wollemia; species Wollemia nobilis. Next base: position 1,211,523 of record JAQPPZ010003256.1, read on the forward strand.
GCAAAATAGATGTCGGGGTCACAAATCTTCACTATCCTATTCCCTAAGAAGGCTACCATAGCCGGACCGCTCCACGGGAAGACGGATTTTTGAGAATTTCATCCCCAAACGACGTCACCAAAACGGGTCAAAACCCATCCAAAAATAGCAATAACATTGCCGAACGAAGGCGCTTTTGCACCTGACATTCTTGGCATCCAAAATAGATGTTGGGGTTACAAATTATCACTATCCTACTCCCTAAGAAGGCTACCATAGCCGGACCACTCCGCGGGAGGACAAATTTTTGACAATTTCAACTCCAAAATGCGTCACAAAAAGGGTTCACACCCATCAAAAATAGGTCAGAATGTTCGGAAACTACTTTCGCATTCAATGGTAAACAACTGAAGGCACCCTTACCTAAGTCATCTTGGGTCAAGCGACTCATCACTTTTCTCATGTCGGTCATTCCCTCATCGATTCGTCGCTTGAGGGGGTAGTCACACTTAGTCACCAATCAACAAAAATATACCCAATCATGGAAATAACATGCATTCAAAGGATCATTGACAAAGACAATCGTGCCCCTGCTTGGGGCAGCAAACAAGCAATTATCACAAGCTGATCAAACACTTGGCATTCATGAATCATGAACTCAAGGTTCCCATAGACAAAAGTTTGTGCCCTTTGCCTATTCATGATTGATCAATGTCCAAGCTCAAGTAACACCTCACCAAACAAGGTTAACACTTGAATTAAGTTCCTTAGCTCGTTAGAAGCAAGGATTCAAGAATGCGTGCCCTTTCCATACTTGGGGCATCAAGATTTGGTTAGGTTACTGAGAAACCCTAATCATTAGTGCTTTGGTTATCTATTTTTGCTCGACGCTGCACCTTGGATAGTGTTTCCCAAAAAGGGGCATCTGTAGACACCAAAATAGCACCAATCCAATTATGTGACAACAAGCATCGATCGCATTGACACACACAGCCCCTAGGGCAGCACCCAAAGGTCAAACAGTGGTCCTAACCACTCCCAAAAGTAGTTTGGAGGTTAGAGGTAAATTTTGCACCTTTTTGGCACCTTGCTCTCTGCTCATCCCACCCAGGGACGAATACAAACAGGCATTCATCCCACCCAGGTACGAATAGCAGCATTCACCCCAAGGTGAGGCGAATAGCAAGTTTGACTGGCAAAAAGTCAAACCTCGGCAAGTCCACCAGTTAACTGAGGCTTTAGGTCATGCAATTGCGAGGAATAGCTTTTATTCAAGGAGAGAGACTTCAGTCATGAATGTCTTTATTTTAGAGACCTCATGCAAGGAGATTCTAAATCAAGGAATTAGCTTTTCTCTGAAAATAGGACAAACAACTCAAGTGGTGCCCTCGCATGCGCAATTCAAACAGAGAGACCCTAGGTCTATAAATTGGTGAGTTTTCTCACCCAAAATATATACAGAGAAGGATCATTTGAGCAATGAAGTGCTGCAAATTTACATACCTACTTGCGATTTGTGCCTTTCACATCCTTAATCTCTCATTCGAAAGGGAGGTTATTGGGTGATTATTGGAAGAACGAATCCGGACCCAAAACCCAATTTTTCACCATAATATTCCACAAAATTTGTCGACAACACCCCATAAGAATTTTTGGACCCATCCCAAGTGGATTGGTGCCGAAAAAGTGTCCCAAACGGTGGGCGTTCTGCCCCGAGCGCCCCCCAAACTGTCATAGTCCTATTCGCCCCACCCCGGGATGATTAGAAATCTGTGATAGATTTCTCTGATTTTTCTTTTGCATTTTATTCTAGATCTGTTAAATAGGCTACAGTTTAAATTTCATTTCATTCTGAGCAATTTTGACCAGGTTTTTGTCATTTCCCGCCTTTACTAACTTGCAGATGCCATTATCAAAATTTGGGTGCTAGAGGCCAAATTGGAGAAATATGACCATCTGGGTCTTCCCAAAACACCCTCAATTAGCTAACCCCAACTTTGCAGGTCATTTGGAGCTTTCTGGATAGGACATTGAAGAGGGTGCTTTTTGACAAGTTATTGCAGGTTTATTCGTCCCACCCTGGAGCGAATACAAATCTGTGAGGAATTTCCAGACTGTTATTTTTGTAGTGGCTTCCTGGTAACATATTTATGCTTCTATAAAAATTTTAGGTCGATCCGAGGTCATTTGATTATCATTTTAATATTTTCATGCATATATTGACTGTAGGCCTTAGGAAATACATGCTTTATTCTATCTGCAGGTGCTACTAATATTTTTTGTTTCTTTGAACATAGGTTTTCGACATCAGAAGAGCAGGAAGGTGTGAAAAATCATAGACACAAGTGGTGGCGACATTTTGGTCTGCCCATCTTACATGTGGGCATGCGGAAGAAGGATTGCTATCATGGATGTGACAAGAAACATATTTAACGCTCCTATCCCCTAAAAAGGAAGGAGACGTATTGTAACACGACTTTGAAAGCACATCAATAAAGAGGACCTTATTTCATACTGCTTTTATCTTGTGTCCATTCGCTCATGTTCTTTCCTTTTAGGCATTTTTCAATACATAGGCTTTTAGCGTTAAGTTTGGTTTTACACGCATCGTATTCAGCATATTCCTTTTTGTTTTCGTATCCTCATGCTTTTAGGAACTAAAAAAAACTGAATGAACCAAAGAGAAGCAAAAAAAAAACAAGAAGAAACTAGATACCTTCAGAACTAGAGCCATCCAAAGAAATGATAGAAAGAAGAGCTTCCCTAATTTGAGAAGACGACCATCTAGGAGGGTGACCATAACAAGTAAGATCACCTTTGTCCAAAGCTCAGTTAACTAAAGCATCAGCACTCTTATTTTGATCTCTGAATACATGATTGTAATCAACTTTCAAAAATCCCATATGGATTTTTGAATGGGCCCCACACTACTGGCTACAGAATGGACCCCCACAACACAAAATATAGAGGACCAGAGTATGGGCAGCGTGGACGTAATTTTTGAGTACCCGACAGTAGTAGATCCAGCGTTCAAAATGCGTATGCTACAGCAACTCGAACAGGTTTTGAATGAGTATGGAATGCAACAACGATGTGGGGAACATAATACGGGTTCACATCATGCTAAATATAGCACCATATTATTTCAATATTGTTGCTATGTGGAAGGTATATGGAAAACCATAGTGAAGCTTAGCAAAATTATCAATTACATATGGGAAGCTGGCAACATAGAGCTAGTGTTGATGTCTGTTGGACAACTCATATCAAGCAGCCCTTTGATGTGCTTGTACCAAAGATAATATTAGTTCAAGTGGAATCTATTTAAGAATATTGCATGCCATCTTCTCCAAGAAGAATATTCTTGGGAATTATTTTATTGTTTAAAATATTAAATACCTTCCTTTTTCACATGTATTTTGTTAATAAAAAATATTTATAGGGACTATGTGAGTCTACCCATGAAACACGTGAGATTAAGGATTTATTTTTAATATTATAACATGGGCTCCATTTTGGTAATTACTTTTCATAGGGAACAAAAAAGTATATAAGATGTCCTCTCATAATGCATGTGGGATTAGAGTTCTATAATACACATCTTCTTCAACAAAAACCTTCCCAATTCTAAACATGTTGTGGCACGATTGCTATAGTAAATAACATTCTTATTGTTTAATATGATTTCTTCACAATTGATATCTTAACTTTACAAAAAAAAAATCCCTAATGAGGATGTGTACCCATGATGTGGTGTTGTCATGTGTCTTTTTATGGAAGATACCTTGGACCAATGGGATACCATTTGTAATATTTTAAGGGAGCGCTTGTGAGCATAAGTGCAAAACTAAAAAAGTGGTTCCTTAAGAGAAGGTAAAGATGAATAATATCCTAAAGAATATGAGATTTTTTGTATTTTATTACTCATAAAAGTGGTGATGATATTAGAATCAATGATATTAGACATTGATGCATTAAGGTTTTCTTTTAAGAATCCAAAGGATAGATCAACTCAAGTAAAAGACAAACGGTTTGAGCTAGGTTATTGGGGATAGTACAAGAGTGGACCCTCCCCTATAAAAGCACTTAGAATTTTATTAAATTCTCTAAGGAGGAATTCCATGAGTTCCTTATATTTATGTAATAACAAATCCATGTGATTAGCAAATTTAAAAACCACTTTTCCATTATGATTATGGATGGAAGTTAGATAACCTGACTCCTAGCTATATAACTCTCAGTATGTGAAAGAAATCTAATATATGGTTTTACAATGATACATGAAAGTGGCCACATGGATACATGGACAAGATGGTACATGAGAGGTAATAATATGCCTCCTTCTGACTTCCACTAGCCCTCTACAACAAACTGCTTACTAAGCATAAGTACATACAAGACCCTATATGGGTAGCTAGTAGCCCAAGATCAGTATATACATAATTTAGTCTAGTAGCTCATATGACAATTATTGAAAGGATTGTAAAGATCCTTAGTAGGAATAACAATTGCTTATGTCCTTATTATGTAGATTTAAAATGATTTAATCGAAACAAAAAATATTTGATGGTATCAATTAAAGTTTAGAAAACTTATAGTTTGATTAAGGATTAGCTTGGGTAAAGAGAAATCTTGAAACCCTTAGTGGTGTTCTATTGGAAATTTTGAGGAGTGTTTGTTTTCATTGATGTCAAAAGTATTCTTGTGCTATGTTCGTCATCTTTGAGGACATTAAGTGTTTATTCCAAAAGCAAGAAGGTCTTGAAAAGAAATAGGTTATAATATTTATTTTTAAATATTATATACCCAAGAGGGCTCAAAAGATGAAAATCCAATGAAGGAGAAGCAAGTTCAAATTAAATAATAATATTTTATTATTATTGCTGATCAAAAATCAAGTATAAGAATATCAAGGATCAAGTTGAAAAAGACACACAAGCATATTTAATTTAAATTAAAATATTTTAATCTTTGATTAAAATTTTAATTTAAATAATGATGGGTGCTAAGGTTTAATTTAAATATTTATTTAATATTTAAAATTAATATTTGAATTTGAATTCAAAATTGAATGCCCTCTGATGTTGGAATATGCTATGGTTTTGCATATAAATAATACCAAGATTTGGTATTTGAAAGGTTATCCATGCGGTTGATTATTGGCTCATGCAAAGGAAAGAAACACGTGTATTTTTACATATGTATTTGAGTAGAGAAAAGGATAAATATTTTATGGCCTTCAAAATATTACTCGAAGCCTCTCATAGCTGAGTTGGCAACCAAGGGCTACATTAGACACGTTTGGGAACACTAGGTATGGGTTCAAACCTCATGCACATCATTTCTTTGTGGGTTTGTTGAGTTGATGAGTTTTCTAAAAATGGATGTAAATGCTATAAATTTTGTTTGATAAGCATTGTTGAAATTCTGAGTGAGTGAATGCATGCTTCATTATTGGGTGATTGATATCCCTTGTTGTTGATTTTGAATATTGTATTAGGGTTAGTGAAAGAACATGAGTATCATTGTTATGGGAAGTTGTGAACTATCTTGAAATAGGGTTTGTGAAAGATCATGAGTATCATTGTTATGTGAGATTGATTAATAATAATTATTAGAAATAATTGAGTAGGTGCTCATATGCTTGGACTAGGGTTTGTGAACAAGGATTATTTTATTAAGTAATTGATTAAGTGGAGTTTTTTAAGCCTAGCAAGTGGATGTGTTGAGGTGATAGTTCAAGTTATGTTAAACAAATTATTCTATATTCTAAATTGATTTAAGGAAAAGTGTAAAAGTGATTGAGTATTTGTGAATATGAAGCATATTGAGTCTCTAACAATTATCTATATGTTTATGTGATAAAAAGAGATATTGAAATTGATTGAGCATTATTGTGAGTAAGAAGCATATTGAGTCTCTCACAATTTTCTATATGGTTCTATGAGATTGTACAATTTCTAGTGAGGACTTGTTGAGTAGACTTGAGGTAAGTCTTAGATAAGACTTGTGGATAGATTGGTGTGAGATTTTATGGAATCTTACAATACATATTTGAGGACAAATATTATTGGACAAGTTCTAGAGATGACTTGTGTACATATTAGTGTGAGCTTTTGTGAAAGCTTACAAATCATATTTGAGATAAGTCTTTGAGAAGACTTGTGAGCAGAGTTGGTTGATTGATTTTTTCAAACCTTGAGTTAAGGTTTGGGGAAGATCTAGCAAAGTTGATTTGAGATTAAGTCAAGTTTTTTGTTAAGGCTTGAGGAAAAATATTGAGGATAGATTTGTGCTAGACTAAAGTACCATGTTTAGTATAGATTTGTGGATAGAGTTTGGTGCATATTTGAGGATAGGTTTGTGCTAGATCAAAGACAAAGATTGAGGATATTTGTGCTAGATCGAAGAATTGTGTTTAGTGCAAATTTTATATAGATATGAGAGTAAGATTTGATGGTGACAGAGTATACAGGATGATAGTCTCTAGTGTATAGATATCCATTAGCCAAGGTAGTGAGTACAAGTTTTTTGAGTGAGGATAGGAGTCTTCAATGGATAGAGATCCATTAGCTAGTGAAGTGGATGTAGTAGTTCTTATAGAAGATCACTAGCCAAAGAAAAGGATATTGGTATCTCCTATGGATAGAGGTTCATAAACTTAATTAGGGGATTGGTGTCTCATTTTGATAGAGGTCCATAAACATTGTAATAGAGAATGGATTCTCAAGAGATTTATTGAGAAAATATTAGTAAAATATTTTATCTGTGGAGTAGCCCACATTGGGTGAACCACATTAAATTGGTGTCTCTATTGTGTGTGGTGATTTGTGCATTGATTTGATTATTGTTTTTGATATTTCTATCTATACGTTGCATAATATTGATTGGAAAGAAAAGTAAAAAGTGATCTTATACTGTTCACCCCCCTCTCAGTATAAGTTTGTGTTCTTCATGTTCATGTCATATTCACTAAAATGTGATAGGAAAAACTATGATTAGGCTAGTTTGAGGGACCATTTGGATATTAATATTTATAGTACAACCCATACATTGAAATTTAACCCCATTGGTAATAAATACCAAAATATTTTTGGGGTCAAATTATTAATATATAGCCCCAATATTTTATTTTTCTTGGTCTAAATAAATGTATGAGAACTACTCAAATCAATCAATATATTGATATATTGGTATTTTATGAAGCCTTATACCTTGATAGTGTGATGATTCTATATCCCTACGAGGGAAATAGTAAAAGAGCCATAACATCTATTTTTTGTTTGTGATCCTCTACTTTAGATGTTGACTCCTACTAAGAAAGAAACGAATCCTCATCCTCAAAAAATACTTTCTCCTTTGATTTTAAATGGAATATACATTGATCATTACAATAATAATCGTGAGGATGATATGGTTGACATATGTAATAGAAGATCATAGGAAATTCTCATTTGTTTGATTATTACAATATGGTCATCTAGGATTGAAATCGTATCATGGTTGGAGATGAGGAAACTATAGCTTCCTTTTAATTACATGAGACAAATGCTTAGTATCAAGCATGATATCAATATTAGTATTAGGATAAGAATTAAGATATGGTAATTCATTAAACCCACACTCCTATGTTATAATTTGATACTAAATAGGATCTACTAAGATATCCAATTTCATCCCAAATTGGCTAGCCAACACTCATATTAGAAGATCTTGCACTCTCCTCATGGTACTACCAACTAGTAATTTTATCTAACACTAACCAATCAATATCTATCATCCACTCAACTAGGATGGTATTTATAATACCACCATGTCACCTAATCTCTACAAGGATCATTGATCATCCACTTAACTTTACCCAACATACCTCTATGTGGCCTCCTCTAACCACCCTCAAAATGGTATTCACCATAAAAGCTAGAAAAGCCTTTGAATTGTCTACCTACTAAGTACCATTGGTGCCTACTGATCACAATATGGTCCTAGGCCTATAATTGATTCAAGATACCATAAGAAAACCCTCTTCCATATTTGTGCACCAATTTATGTAGAGTGGTATAATCAATATAATATAGCTAGGCCCCAATCACAATTTTTATGTCTTTAGAATGTTTAGGATGATCCTAGCCCAACCATAGTGTATGAAATATTTGTTGGTATATTTTATTATTACTCATTACCCTAATGTTTCCAACAACACTACTTATATTTATAGTTAGCCCCTAATGTATCAAATAATAAGGAATTATGGTTCATCGATTAATCACTACAAACTATATTATTAACTTTGAATTATATATAGGTGCCCCTATGATTAAAACCCTAAGGATATTCAAGATGCCCTTGATCATGATAGTAAGGTCACCATAATATGGTCAAAAGGTATTCATATCTAAATATCTATACCCAATAAGGATGGGCAATCAAACTCTACCTTGGGTATGAAGGCTATGTGATATAGCCTCACTATTGCAAAAATAGCATGATAATAACAAAATCATATTAATGATATGTGAACACTAATATAGGCAATCCAATACTTGTAGTCTCTCTTGTAACCAAGTGAATCCAACCTTTCAACTTTTTCTATCCAAAAAAATATTCTAATCTAATCCTTCATCTTAACCCAACGTAAAATTAGACTCAAAAACTTTATAAAAGTAAAAGTGTCATTAATTAGAATGTTAGACATTTTGAGTAGATGAAGTTGTCATTGATGTCAAGGATGAATTGTCATTGATGTCAAAAGTTCAAAAGGAGCAATGCAAAAGGTTGGTGGCAAAAGAGCTTCATAATGTTTATTTTTAAATATTATGTGAAGTACAAAATAAAAGGTTTTTATTAAAACCATGGTTGGGAAAAATATTTTTTTTTATTAAAACCATGGTTGGGCAAAATAAAAGTTTTTATTAAAACCATGGTCGGGCAAAATAAAAGGATTTTATTAAAACCATGGTTGGTAAAATCAAAAAGGTTTTATAAAACCTAAGGAGGCTTTTATTTCAAAAGCCCAAAGGAAATTTAATTTTTTAATTTATAATATTTAAATTATTTTGAATTTTAATAATTATAAATAAATATATTTCAAAGGTAAAGTTGGTAGCATCGACAAAAACATTGTTTTCCCGACATATTTTCCTCTCTATCGATCTTTGTGACAAGGGAAGGCATATGGTATGAATACCATAGCCATTCCTAAGGTTTTACATCGATTTTATTGCATCTACCTTAAGTGAAAAGAATCTCATGTGGATTTTAAAATGTGTACCTCCAAAATAGTGTAGTGTGTGGTTCCACTGGTGTTGAAATAAGATCCAAGGGCTCTTAGGGGTTTGAATGAGTCAAAGCACACATTTTTCTTTGAGGCTCCAAGTGGAGCACGTGGCTCACATGGCATGGAAGCCATGGCCAAGGTATTGTGGGATTATTGTGCCAAGTTTTGAGCCCTACGGATTGCAAAAAGTGGTAATATTTTTTTTTGGAAATTATTGTAATTTGTTTCGCCAAAGTTTAGGAGAGAAAAGGTGGAAGTTAAGTTGTCAAATTAACCTAAGTTTTGAGGAAATATTTTTGATATATGAAGGGTTATTTTTGCTAAAGTAAAAGCTAGGGTAATTTTATTTTACCTTAGAAAAGTGAGAGATTGAATTATTGCATTATTTTATAAATTTATTTATTTAATTTAATGCAATATTAAGTAGGGAGTCATAAGTAGAGTTTGTATTATTTTTTAGATATATTTCTGAAAAGGGTTATGATGAAACTAGATTGTTAATATGTTCTTTTGATGAGTTAGAGTTTTGGAAGAAGTGTTTTGATTAAATATTTTTGGTGTTGGATATTATTTTAATATGGAGGAATAAGGTGTATTTGAGCTTTGATTATTTTTGTGACTAAGGAATACTTTGAGAAAGTGTTAAAGTAATATTTTGGTCATCAAGCCATTGAAAACTGGAAAGAAGGAAATAGTAATTGAGACAGGTTTTCCAAGGGCACTACTACATCAAACAAAAAGGTATGGGTACATATTCCTAGTGAATGGTTGTTGAATGTTGTGAATGCTAAGTTGGAGTGAAAAGGGTTTTTTTAGAATAAGAGTTTTTGATAAAACCTTGTTTGATAAGCATTGTTTTTGAAGTGATTGGTTGAGTGAGGAACTTGAACTAGGGTTTTCAAATATCATGAGTATCATTGTTATGTTAAGTTTAAAAATATCATGAGTATCATTGTTATGTGAATATTGTTTGATAAACATTGTTGTTGAAGTGATTGGTTGGGTAAAGAACTTGAACTAGGGTTTGCAAAGATCATGAGTATCATATTTATGTGAGATTGATTGATAAAAATTGTTGAAAACATTTGAGTGAGTGTTCATATGATTGGACTAGGGTTTGTAAGTAAGAATTAATTTATTTAGTGATTGGTTGAGAAGAGTTGGTTGAGCCTAGTTATTGAGTGATGTGTTGAAGTGATAGTTCAAGTTCTATGAAACAAAGTTTTCTATATTTTGAATTGATTTGAGAAATATGTTGAGTGTTTGTGAGTGTGAAACATATAGAATCTCTAAAAATTATCTATATTTTTTGTGGTAAAAAGAGAGATTGAAATTTATTGAGAATTGTGGTGGATGTGAAACATATTGAGTCTCTAACAATTCTCTATATATTTCTGTGGTAAAAAGAGAGATTAAAAGTTATTGAGCATTTTGCTGAATATGAAACATATTGAGTCTCTAGCAATTCTTTATATGTTTTTGTGATATTGAACAAGATTGTGTGTGAAGTTTGTTTGTGTGATTGAAGAGTATTTTGTGTTAAGTTGAATTGAGTTGAGTAAGCTTTTGTGGAATCTTACAACCAGAGATTGGACAAGTTCTAGTGAGGACTTGTTGGGAAGATTTGAGGTAAGTCTTAGATAAGACTTGAGAGCAAATTGGACAAGTTCTAGTGAGGACTTATTTAGTAGATTTGAGGTAAGTCTTGGTGAAGAATTGTTGAGAATATTTTACAAGTTTTAGAGAGGACTTGTGGATATATTAGTGTCAGCTTTTATGGGACCTTACAAGGTAGATTTCAGATAAGTCTTGAGAAGACTTGAGAGAAGAGTTGATTGATTGATTTTTTCAAACCTTCAATTAAGGTTTGGGGTAGATCTTGTAGAGTTGATTTGTGATTAATTCAATATTTGTGTTAAGGCTTGAGGATAGATTTGAGGATGGAAATTAAGAAGGTTTTGTGCTAGACCGAAGGACTATGTTTAGTACAAATTTGAGGATAGATATTGAATAGATTTGTACTAGAATTAAGGACTATGTTTAGTAAAAATTTGAGGACATGTTTATGCCATACCATAAATAGATATTGAGAAAATTTGTGCTAGATCGAAGGACTATTTTTAGTACAAATTTTAGACAGAGCTAAGAGCAAGCTTTGGAGATGATAGAGTATAGAGGATGACAGTCTCTTGTGGATAGAGATCCATTAGCTAGGGTAGTGATGATAGGTATTTTGAATGAGGATAGGAGTCTTTAGTGGATAGATATATATTAGCCAGTGCAGTGGAGGTAGATGCTCTTCTAGAAGATCACCAGCCAGAGTAGAGGAGAAAGGAGTTCTCCTATGGATAGAGATCCACAAACTAGAGATAAGGATATTGGTGTCTTCTATGGATAGAGATCCATAAACAAGATTAGGGTATTGGTATCTCCTTTGGATAGAGGTCCATAAACATTGTAATAGGGAAGGATTCCCAAAGATATTTGTTGAGAAAATATTAGTAAAATATTTTCTCCGTGGAGTAGCCCACATTGGGTGAATCACGTTAAATTGATGTCTCTATTATGTGTGATGATTTATGCATTGTTTTGGTTACTGCTATTGATATTACCATTGATTATATTGGATAATACTATTTGGTAAAGAAAAGTAAAAAGTGATCTTATATTGTTCACCCCCCTCTTAGTATAATCTTGCATTCTTCAATTAGTATCAGATTTGGTTCCTTCGAAAAAGGTTTAATATATTGAAGAAAGTGAAAGCACAAGGATACGGAAACAAAAAGGGAATATGCCAAGCACGATGCATGTAGAACCAAACTTAACGCTAAAAGCCTATATATTGAAAGAACATAGATGAATTGACACAAGATAAAATCAATATGAAATATAGTCTTCTTTATTGATATGCTTTCAAAGTCATGTTACAATACGTCTCCTTCCTTTTTTAGGGGATAGGAGCATCAAATATGTTTCTCATCACATCCATGGATAGCAATACTTGTTGAGGATAACTTAGGCTTATCCACTTAAGCCTAAGTTAATTATTATTATTATTTATTATTCCTATTTCTTGCACTTTGTATTCACGTGAGGCATAGTATGCCCATGTTAGAAATAGGTTGTTAGCATGTTGTTAGCATGTTGTTAGATGTTAGTTAACTGTTAGAGATCTTGTTTGTCTTCTAGTAGTTAGTGGACATCCATAGTTAGCATTTGGTTAACTAGTAGTTAAGTGGTTGGCCATGTTTGGCAGATTGTTGCAACCACTTAACCTACGTGAGATTCCTATGTAATTCTATATATACTTGCATTATGATGAATAATATAGCTTCATACTATTGTTGCTACATCATTGGTATCAGTTAGCTTCAGGAGAATAGCAGGAAGGAGGACAGAACTACCACTTTACTGCTAGATCCTAGGAGGGTGTTGAGTGGAGTTGACTTGAAGTCACCTACAACACCAAGTGAAGCTGAGGTGACAGAGGGCAGAAATTACCCCTGCACCAGGTGTTGACTATCAGTTGCACCAAGTTTGAGGCCAAGTTGTGGCCAAGAAAAGGCATTTGCAGAGAAGCACCAAAAGAGTTGCAGTTGAAAGACAAAGTTCCTCTTAGTATTCTTCTTGTAGAAGGAAAAAAAAGTTGAGTTCATTCTTACTCAACTCCAAGATTGCATTATTTTAATGCATACAAATATATATATATTTTTATATAAAATATTAATTCATTATTAATATTTTATTAGCTCGTGAAAGGTCGCAAATTGAGAAAGGTCGCATGAAAATATTTTTTTTTAGGCCTTGAAGCCTAGCGACTACAGTGGCCACCCATTCTTGGGCCACCAAAAAAAAAAAAAAAGGGCATCGACCAGCACAGGCCCACCAGCTAGCAGTCGGCCAACACCAGCAGCACCAGCCCGATAGCACAGGCGGACACCACCCGCACCGACCACCACCTGCTCCGACCACCACCCGCTCTGACCTCCACCTGTTACCGGCCAGCCACTACCAGCAACAATAGCAGTCGGTCCTCCCGGTCGACCACTAGCCCAACGATTGATGATAGCCTTGCTGTCGATTGGCCAAGACTGACACAGCCGACGTCGACCACATTCTGATCGAAGCCCTCTAGAAATACCAATCGAAGGTTGCCCAGTAGTAGCATCCCGAATGTCTTTCCCGAGCATAATGGCATGAGCAGAGATCCGTGACAGAAAAAAAAACCTGCAGTTCGACATTTTTGGAAAACACTAATGAATCCAAGAACAGTTGCAGGCTATAAAACAATCCCCACATAGTCAAAATAAACGACGATCTTGTGTTTTCGGTGGTAGATCGCAAGTTTTCGATGACTGTGTTTTTTTCGGTGACATAGTTCTGATGCTGCTTGAGTTCCCGGTAAAAAAATTTAAATATTTTCTAAAGTTTATAAACTCCCCCGTCGTCATCGCCGGCGACCGAAGGCAAGGGAAGGCGTTTTAAATTTTTGGGGCACTTAATCCCACATTAGTCCCACGGGGGACCAAGAAGGCTTTATAACCCCAAATACACTACTATTGAGTGTCTGATTTTGCTAGACACTTTGCCCCGCGTGGAGGTGCCAGTTGGAGGCACCAGCTGGACACTTGTTCAACATTGTTGGCCTTCGGACGCGCCACGTGGCAGTGTTCTCGGATTGCGCAATTGACTTCACGCTCTAAACCAGTTGACCGGGTTATAATTCAAACAAATTTTTTTGGCGCCAACGATCAGATTTTGGCAGGAAAAGAATATTCGAAAGGAATATTCTAGAATTCAAAAATTCAAATTCAAATTTTGGCGGGAAAATTGATCAAGGAGGAAAAATTCAAATTTTGAAAATTGGCACCCAAACTTCAAAAGGTGATATCTTCTCCGTTTTCGGTCCGTTTTTGACGAAATTTTTTGCGTTCTCTTGCAAATTTTTCGAAGATTGATAATTTTTGCTCCTAACCAAATTTTGGCATTGTAAAAGGGCAAAATTTCAGCATTTTCTTAGTGCACTTGTAATTACAAAATTGAAATTTTTAATTTTGTAAAAGCACTAAATAGCCTATTTTTGTTATTTTTGAAGAGCAAAATTCTAAAATCTAGGCATTTGCTGTATTAGGAACATTTTCAAATTCCTAAAGCCTAGATTAGTTCTTGCATCCATTTTGTAATCCTCCTAGTCTACTATATACTAGGCAAAATATGGCTCATGATCTCAGAACAAACATGGAAAACCTCACCGAAGCAATAGACATTTTGGCAGAAAAAGTGAGAGACATTGTTGTGGAGTTTAATCTTGGTGAACTCAAAATCCATCATAATCATGCAAACAAAGCCAAATGTGAGGTTAAAATGTATGATGGATCTAGGGATCCCGATGTCTTATCTGCATGGATTTTGGATATGCAAACTTGGTTTGCTTATGCTGAAATTCCGGAGGATGAAAAAGCCACATTTGCTACACTAAAACTCATAGGTTTAGCAAAAGTTCTCATTGTAGAAAGACAGAGTCATAATGCCACCATGACTTGGAAAGAATTAACTCAAATTCTGAAAAACACCTTCTTTCCACCAAACTACCAATGTGACCTCACTACCAAGTGGTATAGATTGAGGCAAACCTATGGAATGTCAGTTTCTGATTTCATTTTCCAATTTAATAGGTTGAGGGTATTGCTTGGTGTGAAAGATTCAGAAGATGATTTGATTAACAAATTCACTCGTGGCTTGCAAGATCATATTTTTAGGGAGATCAAATTCAATGTCTTCCTCACCTTAGATGTGGCATTCAATCATGCCATTCTTGCAGAGGAGAAAGTTGGTGCATATCAAAAGTCTCATTCATCACAGGAGGGCTCTTCCAAAGGTAGGAATCAGCATCAACAAAAGGTGAAGAACAATTCTCAATATTCCCCTCATTCTTCTTCTCCTCCCACTTCTCCTAAAGCACATTCTTCTTCCTTTCATGCTAAAGATTCTTCTTCTTCATTGTATTGTGACTTTTGTAAAAAGCATGGACATGTAAAATCCAAATGCTATACTTTTGAGAAGTTTAAGAAGAAGAAATCCCTAATTGTACAGCCCACACATGAGGAACCACAAGATGGTCCCATTTTGGCTATAGGGATAGAAGAAGAATATCCTACTTTAAAGGGTAAACTGAACAAAGTTACCCTAATGTCCAATGCGTTTGCTCAAGGGGGGCGTGATCATTTGTTTGTCACTAGAGCCCACTTGATGCATGATTTCTATGTTGATTGTATCATTGATAACGGATCGCAAAATATTCTCATTGCGAAGTCCATTGTGAAGAAGTTGAAACTTCCCATCAAACCACATCACCAACCTTATGCACTTGGGTGGAAAGATGTAGACTCCACATCCAACATCACCCATACTTGCACCTTGAATTTTGCTTTTGGTGACAATTTTGTGGACAAAGTTAGGTGTGATGTCACGGATATGGATTGTTGTGGACTCTTGCTAGGTAAACCCTATCAATTTGATAGGAATGCTATTTATCATGCTAAAAATAACACCTACACATTGGAGTTGCATGGTAAAAACTACTTGATACAAAGCACTACACCTACTTCCAATTTGATGTTAAGTTGTAGGCAAGTAAGGAAGCCATTGAGTCAAGCACTTATTTTAGCTCCTACTAGAATTTTTCCCACACCAAATGAAGAAAAAACACCACCTAAGAAACATGCAAAGGAAGAAGTTTCACTCCCACATGATGAACAGTCACAAGAGCAAGTGGTTAAGGAACCCACCATTCTCATTCATGAGAAAGATACCATTGATTCCATTGGTATAATTTTGGGTACACCTACAACTATTGAACCACTTCTTCCATAGAAGTTACCTTTGGCTTTGCCCACTCCCACCATTGCACACATGGAGGAGCAAGCTAAGGTTACTTCCCTTACTGAGCACTGGCAGAGCCTTCTAGGCAAGATACCACAAGACTTGCAAGAGACTCCGCAGGGAGTGGTGCGAAAGCATCACAATCCTCACTCCCCATAGATTGGAGGCAGATTTTGGGTTCCTTTGGATGAGCGCCACTTTCTAGAGACACCATTTCAAGACCCTCTTTTGGTACCTGATCTTGTTTTCAGTCCTATAGTAGCAGTGGCACCTGATCGTCAGCTTATGCTCATTTCAGATAGATTTTTCGAGATGAAGACTCATCACACGGGACAGGGTTCTTCCACTACTTACCTTGTTGCTCATCACGGTCACTTTCCACACATGGCTCGTTGGATTCCTCACCATGAGATGGCCCATGACTTTCCACATTTGTTGAGAGCATTGGGGTCCAATGCTTATATGGTTGGGAGGAGTGTTGAGGATAACTTAGGCTTATCCACTTAAGCCTAAGTTAATTATTATTATTATTTATTATTCCTATTTCTTGCACTTTGTATTCACGTGAGGTATAGTATGCCCATGTTAGAAATAGGTTGTTAGCATGTTGTTAGATGTTAGTTAACTGTTAGAGATCTTGTTTGTCTTCTAGTAGTTAGTGGACATCCATAGTTAGCATTTGGTTAACTAGTAGTTAAGTGGTTGGCCATGTTTGGCAGATTGTTGCAACCACTTAACCTATGTGATATTCCTATGTAATTCTATATATACTTGCATTATGATGAATAATATAGCTTCATACTATTGTTGCTACATCAATCCTTCTTCCGCATGCCCACATGTAAGATGGGTGGACCAAAATGTCATCATCACTTGTGTATATGATTATTTACTCCTTCCTGCTCCTCTGATGTTGGAAACCTGCATTCAAAGAAACATAAAATATTAGTAGCACCTGCAGATAGAATAAAACATGTATTTCCCAAGGCCTACTATTAGTATATGCATGAAAATATTAAAACGATAACCAAATGACCTCAGATCGACCTAAAATTTTAATAGAAGCATAAATATGTTACCAGGAGGCCACTACAAAAGGAACAGTCTAGAAATTCCTCATAGATTTGTATTCGCTCTAGGGTGGGACGAATAGACCTGCAATAACTTGTCAAAAAGCACCCTCTTCAATGTCCTATCCAGAAAGCTCCAAATGACCTACAAAGTTGAGGTTAGCTAATTGGGGGTGTTTTGGGAAGACCTAGGAGGTCAGATTTCTCCAATTTGGCCTCTATCACCCAAATTGTGTTGGTGCCATC